>NHNV01000001.1:713762-1427525 GCA_002785995.1 Mycosphaerelloides madeirae | reverse complement strand
GCGGCGGCGGCGGAGGAGGCGGCATGTTGGAGGCCCTTCAGATGACGGCGGAGAGTGTCGTCAATGCGCTCGCAGCAGCGGAGATCCTAGACGGCTGTTGTATGTATGCGGTCTCTCTCCGCAGCACATTCAGGCGCAGAGAGAGGGCGGAATGTAGTCGTGAAGGCGGAGAGGAAGTCAGAAAGAAGGACGAATGGTGAAGAGGCGGAGCGATGATGTATGTCCTTCAGTTGTCAGCCGCCTAAGTTGACTACCAGGAGAGTTCTACTCGGTTTCTCCACTCGTTCACCAACAACACATTCACCGGCCACAATGGAACTGCGGAGGCTTAATATCAACATGAATGCGATGAGCATCAAGTTGAATGTGTGCCGCGACTGCGTGCTCGCCCTGCGCCAATCTACTACCTCTCGGGTCGCCGCACGTCGTCTCGCCGCAGGAACGTACACACAAACACGACCTTGGACGAGCAGCAGGAAAAGCCCGAGCACCACCACCACCGCCTCGATCCCTCTATCTGCACTACATCTTCCACCCC
Organism: Mycosphaerelloides madeirae; assembly: GCA_002785995.1. Taxonomy (NCBI): domain Eukaryota; kingdom Fungi; phylum Ascomycota; class Dothideomycetes; order Mycosphaerellales; family Mycosphaerellaceae; genus Mycosphaerelloides; species Mycosphaerelloides madeirae. The sequence goes on along the minus strand of NHNV01000001.1, from coordinate 1,426,987 downwards.
GCCGACAAGAGCACCGCCGCACCCTTGCCACCTCCTCGTCTCCTCCCGCTGACCGCTCGCTCGACCTCAATGCCATCCACGCCCGCATCCAGGAGCTCTCTGCTTCCATACTCAACCCCGAGATCGACAATGGCACTGTGAAGCTACCATCCGACCAGCGAGTCTTATACGTCTTTGAGCAGCTGCAGTCTATCGCTACGAGCATCCTCGATGAGCGACGTGCAGAATCTGTCCCCAAGCCCGAGCCTGCAGCAGCAAGAGTAGGCGGTGGGAGTGGAAACCGCGGCAGTGATGCTCGCAGTGAGGGACGAGGGCGACAAGAGACGGCTACCTCAGCTCTGCTGGGGAGCGTCAATGCCAGACAGTACCCGGCCTTCATCTCCAGAGCCAGCATCTTAACTCTCCTGAGCGACAAGGCCGTCGAGATTGTGCGACATCCGGACGTCTTCATCACCTCCCCAGTCCTCCAAGCATATGTCGAGCTGCAAAGCCTCCTCCAGCAGCCTTGGAGCTTTCCCGACCTTTTCGACGCCTACGCCCACAAACCTGCTCCCACTCTCAAGGGCAATACCGTCGGATATACCCCAGTATCTCCCGACAACATCAACGCCGCCATCAACTCCAGCACCGCCAGTACTGCCCTGTCCGCTGCTATGCTCGCTCACAACCTTCCTCTCGCCATCGATGTCATCACCACTTCCTACTGCACGTCCGCTTTCAAAAAGGCCAAGATCTTTAAGCAAGCCGCCATTCCACTTGGCGGTCTTGCAATTGCACCCGTCGCGGCTTACACCCTCTCTTCGTTCTTCTCTTCCATACAGCAAACCATGGATCCTTCTCTGGCAACCGGGGTCGCGTTTGCTGGTATCATGACCTATATGGGCGCCGTGAGCATGATGGGCTATATAACCATCACCACCGCCAACGATCAAATGGATCGCATCACCTGGGCCGACGGTGTTCCGCTATGGGAGAGATGGCTTCGTGAGGACGAGAGAGCCGCTGTAGATCGCGTGGCTGCAGCTTGGGGCTTCAAAGATCGAGACAGGAGAGGCGAAGAGGAGGGTGGAGACTGGGAAATTCTCCGGGAATGGGTCGGGCGGAGAGGCATGGTATTGGACCGCGTAAACCTGATGGATGGCATGGAGTGAAGATTTGCAGCTTTCCAATTTAGTGGCTCCGACAACCCAGACTCCTTTTGCGACATTGACGAGTGAAGCGAATGTTTCAAATTCGGTACGGGAAGACTGGCGCAAATACATCCAATTATCAGGACATCCTCGGACTGAGATCAAAGCAGCCTAAACGACGATGATATCAACTGCACCAGCTGCCACAAAACTACATCCCAGTGCCAGCCAGTGATCTGCTGTGCGATCTGCATCCCGAGTATGCGGATGGCGTGACTGCGGGGCCAAGTCAGGTGCATCTCTGTCTTGCAGCGCAGTATCTTGGGCTTTCGAAATGATATAAAGCTCTACGAGCTTTATTCCAACCAGGTCTACCTGTACAGACCAGATTTCGATCACTCTTCCGGCATGGCCTCAACAGACGGGAAAGAAGACGCGATGGTCGAAACCAAGACGGACTTCATATCTCTTGCCAGCGCTGCTAGAAATGCCACGCAAAGAGAGCATGCAATGACTCTTTGGGAAGCTATCAGAACGTGGCCAAAAGCCGTAGGGTGGTCGATCTTTTTGTCGTCTGCAGGTACGTGCAGTCCAGCGAAGTCAAAGCGACTGATCGATGAGAAAAGCGTCCTCTTCCACTATAGAGATTCTTATCGATCTGACTTGGAGTTTGTAGTCGCAATGGAAGGCTATGACATTGTCCTTATCGCATCGTTCTTCGCCTTTCCACCCTTCAACAAGAAATACGGGCATGATTTACCCAACGGCAAATTCCAAGTCAGCGCACCCTGGCAATCCGGCCTCTCGAACGGCGCTCGAGCTGGAGAGATCATTGGGCTGTGGCTCAATGGCTACGTTGCCGAAAGAATAGGCTACAGAAAGACGATGATTGCTTCATGCACTCTAATGATCGGAACCATTTTCATCTGCTTCTTCGCTCAGGACGTCGGTACCCTTGTCGCTGCGGAAGTCTTGATGGGTATTCCATGGGGTGTGTTTCAGACGCTCACAACGACTTATGCGTCTGAAGTCTGCCCGTTGGTATTGAGGGGATACCTAACGACTTATGTTAATCTGATGTGGGGATGCGGGCAACTGGTCGCTAGTGGAGTGCTGCGAGCTTTCTTGCAACGATCCGATCAATGGGCGTATAGGTGAGACTGCGGAATGAAAAGTAAATCCGCATTTAATCGACTGACTTGTCGGTCAAGGATCCCGTACGCTCTGCAGTGGGCGTGGCCAGTCGTACTCATCGTAGGGATCATGTTCGCCCCGGAATCGCCGTGGTAATAGAAGACGCCGTGGTCGACTCGAACGATCTGCTAATTCACTTACCAGGTGGCTGGTCCGTCGATCTCGACCAGAACAAGCTGAAAGGGCGCTGCGACGTTTGACTTCACATACATCGGAGGCAAGTATCGAGCAGTCTTTGACATTGATGAGGCATACCGATGAGCTGGAGAGGGAAATGGCTACAGGCACATCCTATCGCGACTGCTTCAAAGGAGTGAATCTCAGAAGAACCGAGATCACATGCCTAGCATGGGTAAGTTTCAGCGACACAATCTATACACCTGCTTCAGAAACTTACTCCGGCCTCAGGCAACCCAACCCCTCTGCGGCGCCTCCCTAATGGGCTTCTCAGCCTACTTCTTCGAGCAAGCCGGCCTCAGCACCTCCATATCCTTCGACTTCTCCATGGCAATCTACGCCACCGCCATGATAGGCGTCCTCATCGCCTGGTTCGCCCTCACCCGCTTCGGCAGACGCACTCTCTTCCTCACAGGCCTCTCTTCCATGTGCCTAATCCTCCTAATCATCGGCTGCGTAGCCCTCGCACCCTCACACGACAAGGGACCCAATTTCGCCATCGGCTCTATGCTGCTAGTTTGGACTCTGATCTACGACATCACAGTGGGAACGATTACTTACTCGATTGTCACGGAGATCCCTTCGAGTCGGCTACGGACGAAGACGGTCGTGCTGGGACGTATGTTGTATAATGTCGTTGGGATTGGCAATGGTATTATTACACCTCGAATGCTTAATCCTTCTGCGTGGAATTGGAAGGGTAAGGCTGGGTTCTTTTGGTCTGGTATGTGTTTTTTGTGTTTGGTCTGGAGTTATTTGAGGCTTCCAGAGACGAGGGGGAGAACTTTTGCGGAGTTGGATTTGTTGTTTGAGAGGGGATTGGGTGCGAGGAAGTTTGGAGGGGCGAGTGTGGAGGTGTTTCCTGACGGAGGTGGGAAGAAAAAGGGTGGGAGTGCAACGCTGATGTGACATAGACATTCTATCCGACAGCTTAAGCGAAGAGCTGTAATGATTGAATGCAGCCTAGTCTCATGACTCACCTGCATGGTCATGAACGATCTTACCTCTTACTTTCACTTCGCCTTACGCAATCCACCCTCCGTCCACTAACAACCACCGCCACAATGGCCTCCAATAACAACGTTCTCCTTTGCCACGAAATCACAGCCGAGAACGCAACAGAAGACAAGCTACAGTCATTATTATCCATCTCCAAATCCGTCTTCAACGCTCCCATAGACCTCCACAGTCCAGGAAACCAATTCCCCACCTGGCAAACAAACCTCACCCTCCCCCACGCAAGGATCTTCTACGCCATCGCTTCCTCTCACCCAGACGAACCTCTCGGCTTCTTCTTCGCTACGCCTCGGACGCAACCCGAAATTGGCTCCGAATTACTTCACCTTTGGCTCGTTGCTGTATTGCCGTCAAGTCGAGGGCTGGGAATATTCCCGTTGTTGATGGGGAGGTTGAAGAAGCATGCGAGAGGATGCGGGTATAGGCAGATGACGGTGTGCACGTACCCGCACAGATTTGTACAGATGTATCGTATCTTGTGTAAGAATGGGTGGGAGTTGGTTGCTACTACAGGGCAGAAGGTGCTTATGAGGATTGATTTGTGATTGCGAATTGCACTCATTCCTCTGAACTTCAGGGAGGCTCCTTTCAAGCTTACCGAAGGAAGTATATCGAAAGTAATGACAGCTTCCTCGTTATGGTTGCGTCTAATGTGAGCCCCAGTGCCCGTGCCCGTACTCGTCCCCAAGCAGAGCATTTCGGATGTTGACGAAGTCAGGTGTCCCAAAGCCAGAAGCAAGGTCCCAGCCGCGCTGAGCAGGAAATCCAGATCTACCAATGCTTGTGTCAGTCACAGCACCACATCTAGACTCGACACACTTACGTGTTACAACCATAGATATTCCCGTGGACAACATCGTTCAAGCCCCGGCCATAATTTTTGTAAAGCCACGGATTCATGAAGCCCAATGGCGATTTGCCAGCCGCGATCAAAGCATCATTCACGTTGGTCAGTACTGCGAATCGAATAGATCAGTTCCGGCACAATCGCCCTCATTCAAGGAGAATTTTGCTCACCGCCTGCGGCGCAAGGAGTAGCAGCGCTTGTGCCATCCACGAGGATAGACATGTTCGCATAGATGATGACAAAGTGAAATCCTTGGGCTGTAATATCAGGATATGCGCGGCCAGCGGGGTTGTATAGACCCTGTTGAAGGCTGTCGATGCTTTTCAAGTAGCCAGTAACCGCTTGATCTTAATACGAAGGACGTGGGAAGTAGTTGGAAAGGCCTCCGCCTGACACGTAGCCATTGCGGACATCGAAAGCGACGATTTCGTCTGGGATATTGCGAGTGCCTCCGACGACGGTGACTGGTCTGTTGTCAGCAAATGGTAATTTAGTGACACGTTGGAATTCACCATAGGGGCATGTCGAGGGAAAGGCAGGCAAGAACACGGGCTTGTGCGATCCGTCGTTTGAGTAATAAATCCCATTATAGCCGACACAATAGTCGCCGGAGCCGTATAGAAGAGTGACTCCACGGGCACCTAACTGAGCGAAATCATTGCACACTCGCTTGGCGTAATTGTAGGGTACTGACTGTTCGTCGTCTGCGTACGAAGTGGACATGGTGAAAGGAATGGTTTCCTGCTGCAAAACGTAATTCAACCACGTCAGATACGGCTCGTTAGCATCAGTGGTTATTAGATCGTCAGGTTTAAACGGTGGTGAGCCGCCTGTTGCGTACTTTCCGATCACAATAATCAGCTTGCTGTCTCATATTTCACCGGGTTGGTTCTTGGAAAAATACTCACAGTCGTAAACTTCGTAGGGCAGACCAACCCACCCACAGTCTATGGCAATGTCAGCTAGACGACGACCATGAAGAAATCGGAGGCAGTAGTACTTGAACGTCAAGGTTTGCCTCGACTTCAACAACGTCGAATAAGTCAGCAGGCTCTAAGGTTTGGTGATTCGTAGCGTTCGCGATGATCTGGTACAAGTACTGATGGCTCGGATCAGCCTACTTGCGATAGCGAGACATGAAGATATGGAAATCGCTGTAGTTCGCTGTTTCGTTCAGAGAGTTGGTCGTAGCCACATAATTCTTCTGGGGTACTTGAGGTGTATAGTCGACAGTGCGGTACAATGTACGAAGGCAAAGGCTGGTGACGGCAGACTCGTTGCAAACAGCGCTCACACTCTGGTCGGGCGAAGAAGGATTGGGATGATGCGACGGATAATTGGGCGGTGTGTGGGCTCCTGGGTTACCTACGTGCCAAGACGACATCTTGAATGGCATTCGAGCCAACTTTTTGGGATTGCCAAAGTAGTTGGTGGCTGAACGACGTCGATGTGTTTGTGTAACTGTACCGTTAGACTGTATTGCAGAGTGCGTACGACACGGTCGCCATCTTGGTTCTCATATTCGAAATACTCAGTGTCGAGGAGGTATTCGACTTCTGAGAGTGGAAGGGCAACAATAAGCCAGTCTTTAGGGGGACTATAGTTGACCTGATCGAGACAGATGTTGTGATCCTCTAGCCACTTTCGTGCGTGCCCAAAGTCAGCACCGATGTCTTGGATGCGAAAGAGCATTTTGATGGATCTGAGGTCAACGACCTACAACGTGGACGGCAGTCAGAGCATTGGGAGAGGGAGCGGTGAGAGCATGGACCTCGCTAGCAGAGAGATTGCTTGCCGTATCGCTCATGTTCAAGATCACTGATCTCGTATAGGTGCTCTTCGAAGGAAGATTGTTTGAGGCCAATGCGAAGAGAAATTGTGTATTTCTAGGTGAAAAGAACGTCAGAAGTACTTCCAAGCAATCAGCCAGCCAGCCAAAACTCTGCTCTGGACAAGGCGAGAGGGAGAGTGCACCGGATGTGGCTTGCCAAAGCGATGCCATTCCTGCGGTTGGAAATGCGAGTTGTGGACAGCGTAGTCACTTCATTTCTCGAGCGGCGTTGCGGAAATAACTGCAGCAAAGAAGAAGAAAGCCGGAACCAGGGAGAACTTCATTTTCGATAGTCTGTGAGGTTGTCAACAAGAAGCCGAAGGATACCAAGCAACAGCGGGTGGGGTTATGTAGAGAGTGTCTTATCATGCCTTCTCACGGCGACCAAGCGTTATTGCTTCTGCAGCCTTGCTGGCCAAGCCTTTGTTGCAAGCCGACCTGCCCTTCTCAGCATCCACCCACCATGCACTGTGCCACTTCTTTAATGACGAGAGAGGAGGGTGTCGAGATGTTGATGGGCTTATGCACGATAGAGTGCAACTAGCGCAGAAATTTTGCGCTAGTACCTGAATCGAGGCTTCCAGGATCCACCCCTCGTTTTTCCCGCATGCTCACCACATCGCCAACCAATACCATATTCGCACAACAAGACACTGAAAGAGCCATCTATCTTCTTTCTGGTGACATCAATGGCTTCTCCCCAATTGTCCGAACCGCCGGCTTGCAACATCCTGTCCTACGCCTTCTCTGACCAACCCCGACAATATATCAGCATCAACAACCCATCCAAATCCATCACAACTACTGCAGCCCGCCTGCTCATCCATCGCCTAGGCAGTGGTTTCGACCGCATGCGCCTCCCAAAACAATCCACAATTCTCCTCGTTGCCCCTACGGACAACATCTACACTCCGATCTTATACCTCGCCACCGTGGGTTCCGGCAGAATCTTCACTCTAGCATCCCCAGCTTCTTCTATCGGCATACTGGCGGATCGAATGAAAGCAGTGAAACCCAGTCTGATCCTGGCAGATCCATTCACTGCTTTGGAGAAAGTTCTCGAAGCGGCTGATCAGTCGGGCACCAATCGGGCATGCATCTTCTCGTTCGATGAAGAAGACTGGTCAGATCCTGCTAGAAGTGGTGTTTTTGATTGGAAGATCCTTATGACTAGGCCGACTGAGGGTTGTAAGTGGCAGTGGGATCCTATGCATGGAGATGTTGCGCTACAAACGACTGCGATCATCGATTGCTCCAATAGCTCCGAAGGTGAACGCATATCTCATCACGACATCCTCGCCAATGCCCAAAACCAGGCAGCAGGGCGGCCGCACTTGGACCGGTGGCTTGCCGTCACTCCTTGGTCCCAGCGAGAGATGACTCAGACAGATTCTGAAAGCAATACGCAGAAACAACGGAAAATAAAGCTTTGAACGACCACTCTGTGAAGTCCTATTGGTCACTGCCTCTCTGTATATCTCTGTCGTCTGCTTTTACCTGTCCTCAATCAAGCCTCTCTATTCCCCTCAACAAACCCAATGACATCAAAAAAGCTACGCCGGTAATATCGTTCCTGCGTAGTGCGATTAACAAATTGCAGACCAAAGCCCGGCGCATACGATCCAAACTCCCAATCGTCCGCAAAGTTCCACACCAAAGCCCCCATAACTTCCACGCCATCTTCGTAAATTGCCTTCAACATCTCATTGAGGTAACTAAGCAGATACTCCGACTGCGGAACGTTGTACAGATTGTCTTGCAGACGTCCACCGGGTGGGGCTGGGATGGAGAGGCCGAACTCGGATATGAAGACAGGCTTCTTGAAGGTGTTGTAGCAGTAGTTAAGTTGCGTTCGGAGACCCATGGGTTCCATGATGTTCGTCGGTGATCCAAAGGGTGAGTAGCCTGTTGACCAGCCGGATTCGGTTGTTGTCTCTGCGGCAACACAGAAGGGGAAGACGTGTGCTGGGTCGCTTGCGTTCACAGCGCAAGCCGTGAGATTGGAGACGGCCGCCTGGACAACAGGAGCGCTATATCCATCGATAGATACGTAATCTGGGAAAGTGTCAGTATTTTGAAAAGCTCACCCATGTTCTCGTCTTACCAATAGTGTTGTTCATATACTCCAAATCCTCTTCCGACAGTGGCACATAATCCGCCACGCTGAGTTTATACGCGTCCGGATAGTCCTCACCCAGCGTCAAAGGATTCAAAATTGCTCCCACGTAGAGGTCACTGAACCAGTTCGCAGCCTCGACATCAGATGCATTGCTTGCATCCCGGGGGACCGCCGGGGTGATTCCCATCTTCATCGAAATCTTGCCAGTACCCTTGAGCTCCTCCTTGTAAAAGTGGTAGACTTGCGCATGCGCCTTCAGGACATTGTCTACAGCCTGTCCATTGGTAGTTCCGATCTGTGGCTCATTGAACGTGACCCAATATGGAACGCGATCGGCATAATGGCTCATAACAATCTTGGCATAGTTGATATATGCGTCAGGGAAGGTCTCGTTGTTATATCCCCAAGTGAGTCCGCCAATTCCGTAAGTCTGTGCTTTCAACCCCGCGGCAAGGCTAAGAAGGTAATCAGATCCGCCGCCGCCGAAGAATTGGAGAGGTGTGTCGAAGTGCGCGATGGTGGCGATGGGCGTCAAGCCTTTCGACAGGGCATAGTTGATCACATCGTCGTAATGCTGAATGCCGAGGGAGTTCACCGGTGTACCCGGCAATGCAAATGGCAGGATCCGGGTCCAGGAGATCGAGAACGAGTAGTACTTGAGTCCCATGGCTGCCAGTCGATCGATATCTTGTTTGTACAAATAGTAATGCTCGATGGAGACGTAATTGGACTCAAGGGTGGTCTGTCCGGGAACACTGACCAAGCCTCCAGTACTTCCAGTCCCGACAATGGAGAAGATGGTGAAGAGCATATCCATGAACGAAGGAGATTTCCCTTGATCGGCTACAGCACCTTCGCATTGAGACGCCGAGCCTGCCGCTCCAAACACAAAGTCCTTGGGGAACCTGTAGCATGTTTCTGGGGAGTAATACAGATTTGGCGGAGCCTGGAGAGAACTGGCGGGGACAGTCGTGGGCGAGGCAGTACTCGAATAGATTCCTCGGGAAAAATTGAGTGGATTGGCTGCCTGCCACAGCAAGGTGTAGGCAGCCTCGTCATATCCAGATGCGGTCACACTTTGGGAGGCGGAGGCGGATGCGGATACCGGAGTCCAGTTCTCCCAAGATGTCGTCGAGACATTAGCGAAGAGAGAGCTCACTGCCGCGTACGGAGCAGCATAAGTGGTCACTGGGCTCGCCGTTGCTGGATTCGGTGTGACAGTTGTCGTTGGTGTAGGAGTCATCGGGTAGCTGAATTTGCCAAACTGGAAGGCCGGGGCAGTATACTCATGTTGATAACAAGAGCCCGCAGACCAAGGTGCCCATGCTGAGGTTGGAGGTGTCCATGTTGAATGAAAATGAGCTGAACCTAGACCGAGCAGGCTCATCATCGCCAATGCCGATGCTCTAGGATGCGAGGACATGATGAACAAACGCAATGTCAATTGTAGCCTGTGTACAACAATGCAGTGAGATGCTAAGTGATGGAGACCATCTTATTGTCAGTCGATGCTACACTATACCCTACCTGCTGAATAGGATGAGGGATGAGGGGCCTGCGTACAAACGACGCAAAGTGTAAACCTTGTCGTAAAAGCCCTCATCCATTCGGTTCATTGATGATCGTTACTGAGACCGGTCCGACCCAGAAAAGAGTCTAGCGCAGTCATCAGCAAAGATTCTTCGGAAAGGAGCCGAAGAAGTTCTGCGATGACTGATGAAGTAAAAGATGCGACAACATGAAATTAGGCTAATTCAAGTCCAATGCGGAGGATGTAGTAGATATTTATGTGGTAAGGGTTGTTTGTACGAACACGGAATCTTGTGCCTCGGTGGAGCAGCTTGCGCTCAGCTGGCGTGATGACTCGGTGCCGCCAGTGGCCGGTATGTGCAGTATTCTCCCTCTGCACATGGAGCGAGCTACTAGAACATTTCTGTCGAGCCAGATCAACTCTTCGAGAGTCAGATGCCATGTGACATTTTCCTCCGCGCCATGTCGGATTGAGTAATGCCAGGCTGCGATCTTCCCGCATATCGTTTCTCATCCACATTTCAAGTGAACGGCAACCACCATGCATTCCGGCCTTCTTCAGTTCGAATCCGCATCGCCAAGGCAGGACGAGAGCAGTTCTTGAGGGCAGGGCGAAGCGAAGGTATGATCTTCCATCTACCGGCATGCACTGCCTTTCCCGCTAGAATATCGAGATTTTGCTGTATGTCACAATGTGGACTTCCGGACGGCGTTCATAGCTTCCGGTTGAACCTCCATTGTTTGCGATCTTTCAGCTTCCAGGGTCCATCGTCAAGTCGAGGAGAACATGTGTTTGAACTTTTCGATCTTGGTGGAGATATACTTCTCGACCTCGGGACTGCGGATACCTTGCTTCCCATCAGTTTTCCAGGCCAACGGGATCATAGGAACACGCTCTACAACCCGAACCTCGCGATTGGGCCCTTCTACGGCTCGAATCTTCTCCGGGTTGTTCGTCAAAAGTCGGATTCCCCGGTCACCGCCCAATTCAAGGTCGAGCAGAATTGCAGTCGCCAAACCATAAGACCTAGCATCGCCTGGATGTCGGAGAAGAATATTTGCTTCCATCGTATCATGGCCGAGATCCTGCAGGTTGTATGCCTTTAGCTTACTGAGAAGACCAATGCCGCGGCCTTCCTGCCGCAGATAGACAATGACGCCTCCCGAAGAGGGCATACGTAAGGCAGTAGGATGCTCGCTGTCGGGTGTGCTTCCGGGAGTAGCCAAAGGTAAAGACATTAATCGTGCGGCCTCGTCCAGTTGCTCGCCACAATCACAACGTGCAGACCAGACTGTCTCGCCTGTGTAGCATTCGGAATGTATACGTACCAAAGGTGGGCCCAGTTCCGGGGGGTATGTGTACGTGTATTTGTGATCGTGGCTGTCTGTCTCGAAAGGCTCTGGAGGATCCGCGGGAGAGCGGTTTGCTTGTAAAGTCGGACTTTCATGGGGTGTCGGAGACACGCCAGCATCTTGCCTAATCTGCTCCAGTCTGCTGTGTGTTCTCCCCGGAAAAAGTGTGCCGGTATAAGCACCTCGGATCATACGGTCTCTTTCTGTCTCTCCCGGTATTACGGCGTCCAGACTGCGACTTCTGATGTGCGGGCCGAACACAATAGCCAAGTGCTCCTTGTTGTCGACATTGTTGTGGTATAGATGCAACCACATCTCCTGTCCGGAGGTTGTAGGTATTCTGGCCCGGACTTCGCAAGCCACTTCGGGGAGAGTCTCCAGCAGTTTCGGAGCATCGGCGGAGGCGACGACTTCATCCGCGGCTGCAATGCTCTTGGGTAATCTGTCATGTCGCTGGCCAGCTGCGGAAGGGGTGTGCGGCGGGGTGGCAGCGGGACTGATCAAGGGCGGCGGAGCACCGGAACTGGTGGAGAAGTCGGCATCGAGGTCGAGCTCTGAGACATGGCCGCGGGCGTGCTCGCCGTTTTGTGCCTGCGGCGATGCAATGGGCGCAAAGGCCGGCGAGGCCAGCGACGGGAAGTCGGGCATGATCTGAGGCGCGCAGTGGGAGAAAGTAATGAAAGATGTGCCCAACACGCTTGCACGAGGCATGTTCCAATATAAAATACACTTTCTGCGAGGAACCCCGCTGACATATTAACTCTGGTCTGGCGATGAGCCGACGTCGGCAACTTTTCTACCTGTTACCGGTCCGCGCACGCAAACATTGAATCATCCTCCCAAAGATGCCAGGGCCACAACCCCCTTGCCTTGGTTCTCCTTCTCATCCAAACATACACAGATGCCCGCAATCAGACTCAAATCGACGTTCGGTGCCACCGTCACGAAATACTGCAGCAAGCACTGGTCAGCCCCTATTCTATCGAACATACTGTCAGATGCGTGCTGAGCTGCTTACCGTCTGTTTACCACCCAACATCTGTCGAGCGTTGTAGAGGTCTCGGCTGACATGTGCTACCGGTCGACCATTCAACTTGATATCCGCCCGGCGATCCAACCAGCTGCCCGCGACTTCAAGCTCGATTGCTTGACCGTCTGCAGCATTGAGGAACTCGACCACAAACTTGGACTTGCCGAAGGACCATTTGCCCCTTACTTCCTATCACCGGAATCAGCCCTTCAACGATATAATACATCATGCTGAACGACGAGTGACTCACAAAGTTGAATCCCTCCCTAGACTCGGCGTGGAAGCTCTTGTTCACCTGGAATAATTTGTTCTCTAGCACGAACAGCTCCCTACCACTCATGTCCATGAAGGTCTTCTTCTTGTGCACTGAGAAGTTCTTCCCTTTGCAGATCAGGACGTCGGCGCCGTCGGTTGTCTTGATGGTGAAACTGTCCAAAGTGAACATCTTCTCCTTCATCTGCAGAGTGATCTGGTGTGGCACATAGAGGGATGGTTCCGCGGGTCGTGGGCCCAATGGCGGGTTCAAAGGCTGAAGGACTGAGGCTGCCATTTTGGTGAATTGACGCTCGCTTGACAAGAGTGTAGGTACGAGTACTGTTGTTCTGGATATTTGCTTTGATGTTGGTGCTGCTCAAAAGCGTCGTTGACTCTCGTCCCTCTTTTTATAAGTTCAGAGAATTTGGTCCTGTTGTCGCGACAAGCGGAACGATGATGACGACGGAAGGATGAAGCGGTGTTGCTGAACGAGGGCGCACGACGAAAGCGCATCCTACATCCTTTGGTGGACGACCAGCGCAGTTCGAAAACAACTTTTGGCCACTCATACTCATGTTCGTACATACATACTTCTTCCAAATCGATACCAGTGTTAAGTAATAGTTTGGCTCGTACAAACTTTTCCAAAATCCTGCATACCCGTGTTCTCCAGAAACGCATGTATAGGACTCGGACAGCTCTGTAAGAGTCCAATTGATCCGATCTGAGAAGGAATCGTTTCATGCAGGCCAAGTTCCTCTATTTAAGCCATTTCTTAAGCTTACATCATGCTGCACGATCAGTGGTCAATTTGAGTTCAGAAGACCCCGCATGGCCACTTACCAAGCCGCGGCGTGCTCCAGTTCAGGATCCTGCTCTCGAATCGTGACACAAGCGCTCACAAAGCCGTTCGTGTAGAAAGATTTGGGTTTCAATTGAAGCCGCGGCCGCTCACGCACTCCTCCCTGGAAATTCGAAGAGGCACCTCTAGAAGACACCATGAAAGCCTGAAGGAAAGGTGGCTTTGCAGGACTCGCCGTACGCCAACTCCGAAATATTCTAGGGCAGAGAGGTGAAACCTCGGTGCTGTCGGATTCGTCCCGATTGATGTTCTCATTTGCCCTTTTTGCGCGTGCTCGTCTTCCCTTTTCTATCGTTCGTTTCCCTGCGGCTTTTGCTACCGGCCGACGATTCGGCCTTGCAGTAAGAACGAGGGCTGTCGCCGGGGCATTTAGAGAGGCTCTGCGCCGCTCGCCCACGCGACAAGCACTTTCAGCCTGCAAGCAGACCGTCCTCCTGCAAAAGCACATTTCTTGGCTCAGCATCATGGCCATGCGCGATGGATTCCCAGACGAACATACACCCACGGCGCTGCCAACTCTAATACCGCCTGTAGCTGTCCAGCCGGGCGTCGAAAAGCTGGACTCTCCTGTCACTCTCTCCGCGGACACATTTTTCCCGGTTCCGAGCTTTGCTAAGGCCACGCTGGACAAGCAGAAACGATGGATGCCCCAAAACATAGCTCATCGCGGATACAAGGCCAAATTCCCGGAGAACTCGCTGCTGGGGTTTGACGAGGCGATTAAAGCTGGCGCCACGGCTCTTGAGACTGATGTGCATCTGACCAAGGATGGCGTAGTGGTGCTCAGTCACGATCCTACGCTGAGGCGATGCTTTGGACGTATGGAGAAGGTCCTGGACTGTACCTGGGATGAGATCAAAGAGTTGCGAACATCAGCGCCACCGCACGTACCAATGGCGCGTCTGCAGGATCTTCTTGATCACTTGCGTCGGCCTGGGTTGGAGGATATATGGTGCTTGCTAGACATCAAGCTAGACAATAACCCGGACGACATTATGCGCCTGATAGCATCCACGGTCACAAAGACAGAGGCGCTGCCGGGCAAGCCGTGGAATCAACGTATCGTCTTGGGTTTGTGGGCCGCGAAACACCTGCCTCTAGCGAAGACATTCTTACCAGGCTTCTCGGCCATCCACATAGGGTACAAGATGTCGTATGCCCGGAACTTCCTCGATGTGAACCATGTTGGGTGTAGCATGGTGATTCCTATGCTGCTTGCGCCTGGAGGGAGTGGACTCATACAGGAGTGCCGCGAGAAGGACGCGAGGCAGCTGGTGGCGTGGACGGTCAATGACAAGAATCGAATGGAATGGTGTATAAGACGCAAGTTTGACGGGGTCATCACCGACAATCCTACGCTCTTCAAGAAGACGTGCGAGGAGTTTGATGAGTGCTCGCCGGAGTCCAGGCTGCCAGTGTCAGTCTGGCTCGATGTCTTGCGCATATGGCTCTTCGTGAATTGTGTGTTCTGGCTGTATCGGCGCCGCCTGAACTCGGGAACGAGTTTGATACGCAAAGCTCCTAATAAATAAGAAGAGATAAACGTAGTCGTTGTGTTAAAGACGAGTTTGTTGTTGTCCGTTGCTGTGTTGTCGGAGGAAGTCTGATGCTGTGCCCCCCGCATTTGTTGATCTTCCCGCGTCGAACTTCCATGACAAGCACGACATAAGATACATGTAACAACAACATGCCACGGTGAGCAAACCACACCTCCAGGAGAGAATAGTAGTACTGACGGCGCGTAGGGAGATCATCACGCTCCAGGCGGGCCAGTGCGGCAACAGCGGTGCGTCTCCCAGCCCAGGAACACGCGAAGCAAGAAACATGCACTGACACGCCCTCCCATACAGTCGGCTCGCAGTTCTGGCGGCAGCTGTGCGTCGAGCACGGCATCAACCAGGACGGCAACCTCGAGGACTTCGCGACCGAGGGCGGCGACCGCAAGGATGTCTTCTTCTACCAGTCTGACGACACCCGCTACATTCCCCGCGCCATCCTCCTCGATCTCGAGCCCAGAGTCATCAACGGCATCCTGACCGGCCCCTACAAGAACATCTACAATCCAGAGAACTTCTACATCGACAAGTCGGGCAGTGGCGCTGCGAACAACTGGGCCATGGGATATGACATGGCGGGCAAGGCCCACGAAGAAATGATGGATATGATCGACCGTGAGGCCGATGGCAGTGACAGCCTCGAGGTTAGACACGAGACCGAGATCAGTGGTCATAGTGGGTTGACGAGAGTGATAGGGTTTCATGCTGCTGCACTCGATTGCTGGCGGGACTGGATCCGGCCTTGGCTCCTTCCTCCTCGAGCGACTTAACGACAGATTTCCCAAGAAGATCATCCAGACATACTCTGTCTTCCCGGATACACTTCCCAACAGCACAGATGATGTGGTGGTGCAGCCGTACAACTCACTGCTTGCTCTGCGTAGATTGACGCAGAACGCAGATGCGGTGACCGTCCTGGACAATGGTGCTCTGCACCGGATCGCAGCCGACACGCTTCATGTCTCGGATCCCTCCTTCGAGCAGACCAATCGACTCGTTAGCACCGTCATGTCGGCCGCTACGATGACACTGCGATACCCAGGCTACATGCACAACGACCTTGTCGGTATCGTTGCGAGCTTAATCCCAACTCCGCGCTGCCACTTCTTGCAGACCAGCTTCACACCGTTTACCGGTGATGTCATTGATGCCGCCAAGACAGTCCGGAAGACCACTGTCCTCGATGTTATGAGACGCCTGCTTCAGCCCAAAAACCAGATGGTGTCAACGAAGCCTAGCAAGAGCAGCTGCTACATCTCAATCCTAGACATCATCATGGGCGAAGCAGATCCGACTGATGTGAGCTTCTCGACCAACTGCATATTTCATTCGCAGCTAACAACGACTAGGTCCACAAATCCTTGCTTCGTATACGAGATAGGGAGATGGCATCTTTCATCCCCTGGGGTCCCGCCAGTATTCAAGTTGCGTTGACCCGCACTTCGCCATACAACAAGCCTCCATACACCACTCGCACTCCTCCGAGAGTTTCCGGTCTGATGCTGGCCAATCACACTGGTATCGCGACGCTCTTCAAACGTATCGTCTCCCAGTACGATAAACTCCGAAAACGCAACGCCTTCCTCGAGCAATACAAGAAGTTCGAGACCTTTCAAGACGGCTTCACCGAATTTGACACGTCCCGCGAAGTTGTCATGGATTTGATCAGCGAGTATGAGGAGGCCGAGCGAGCTGATTACCTCTCTGGTGGCAAGGACGATGACCCAGCGAACGGCGGTACAGATTCGCGAATGGATGGCGTGACGGGACGGTGATCGAGTTCCCAACTTCTTTCACAGCCACACGCAAGCCCGAGAGCATTTTCAATTATCGACGTTGTTGAGGATATCCACCACCATAACTGCTTCCGACATCCGGATAGTCCCTGCTGTCATGATGCCATCCTCGCCTCCTGTAAGACTCTCTCGGCTTCTCAGTCTTAACTTTGATCCGCGGGAGCCTGCCTTCTTGGAAATAGATACTGATCTTGACGACCGCGGTGGGTCTATCTTGCGGGCCGAGCTTGAGCTTGAGCGTGAGAGCGGAAGGGGTGAAGTCGTCGACGAAGTGGACGTGTTTTCTCGATCGGCTGGACGACATAGTGGATATGTGGGGATTAGCCACAAAAACGAGCGACTGGAACCAAGGGGAAAGAGGGGGAGAAGAAGCAGGTACATAGTTACTGAAAGATGGGATTATGAGGGACATGTGTTTGGAAGGGAGCAGCACACGGCACATGGCAGCAGGTGGATGTGTGCGAGTCTAGCTAGACATGGTGATGGTAGCAGATGCGAATATGTTTTTCGAATGATTCATGTTTCAGGAGGTCTGTTTTTGTGGTGGGAGTGAGAGTGTCATGTGCGGGATGGGCGCTGATGACTATAACGATCCTTCGAAGCGAAGTAAAACCATAGCACGTGGTCTGCTGTGAGAATTATTTGAGCGTGCTCTTCTTTTAATCGCAGCCTGCTATACGAAACTGCGCCGGTGATATTCTGTCGTTCGTGTGCTCATTTGCTATATAGCCAACTCGTGAAGATAGTCGACAAGAATGACCAAGGATGCTCACATCCAGAATTCCTTAACGCATCACCACCGCCCAGCCTTCTTCTTGAACGGCTCACCAACAAAATCTCCTCGATTCCAACGCTGAATGTCGCCATCGCAAAGCGCCCATAGCTTTGCATCCAAGGCAGCACTCTTCAGCTCTTCCTCGCGTCTGCGCTCTGCAGATGATGGCGACATGGGCTTCAGGATGCCCCGTCCTAGCTTCATCTCCGGACTACTTCTTACAACGTCTTCACCAAAACTGCCAAATAACAGTCCCTTCCCTGGTCTTTTCGGTGGCGTTTCGAAGAGTCCCCGCCGTGTCTTGCGCGGCGATACCGATCTCTCGAATGTGATGTCCATGAGTTGCGAGTCTTCGAATAGGGGCTTATCGGTGATGTTGGGCGGAGTTGTGTTGAATCCACGCAGCGCAGCGTCACGACTGCTTTCTGGTTGTTCCATGTTGATGTTTGAGTCGTAATCGCGTACTTGCCTCCTCTTCGCCGGACTCTTCAAGGGACTGCTTTTGGATGGACTTGGCGGGTATTCCGGCTCCATTTCCTCGGATGTATCTGGATCAACCTGGTCTAAGATGAGCTCGCCTAGAGGTAGAGGAACGCCATGGGGACGACGGGGAGTCATCGCAGGTACTGGAGTGGCGGCCTTTGCAGGTGGCCTGGACAGGCCGTTTTCTTGTTCTCCATCTTGGATACTGTCGTCGTCTTCTTCGATCTGCGACATTGCTCCCTGTGGTTGCCGCACGTTGGTGCCAAAGACGTCGTCATTGCCGGACTGAAAGACGAACGGTTGGCCAGGTGGGTGTCGTCTTTGAGCAGGTCTTCCAGTGGGGGATTCTTCTGATCTCCGCATGTTGCTCCTCATTTTCGCAATTGTTCTCCTCTGCTTAACTGGAGCTTCCGCTGTACTATCACGTTTCTCTTCTTCCTCGATTCGCTCTTCTTGCCCTCTATTCTGCGCTTGCATCACTGCAGCGTGTAGAGAATGCGGAACTGCAGCATGAATGCCTGTCATGAGAGTTGCCCTTCGCGCAAATGCCTCGTAATCTTCCTGAATCAATGCACCCGCCTCAGCATTCAGCGCACTGTCTGGATTCGGCTGAATGAGCAGACAAGATATGGTGACGAGCACGTCGCGCAGGGTGAGTTTGCTGTCCCAGTCGCGCTTGAGCGTCTCCACACATACGCCTCCAGTCTGCGGGTCGACATTTGGGTGGAAGATGGGAGTTCGAAAGTTTGCAACGGGCGGCTGCTGGGGGTATGTGGGCGGTATGGAGAGATGCAGCTTCCAAACACCTGCGGAGAAAGGCGTGTGCGATGGGCCGGTGAGGAGGAGGTCCAGCTGCGTCAAGTCGTCGGTGGATGCGCCTGTGGGGAAGAGGTAGTTGGGCGGCAAGTCTTGGTTGTGGAGCGCGCCGTGGTCCGCAGCTAGGCGGCGAAGAGCGCGCGAGTTCTGCAATGTCAAGTCAGCGTCTCAAGTAGTAGTCGTGGGTCGGGTATGAAGAGCATACCATGTTGTTGCGCGTGGTATGATGCGTGGTAGTATGTGCTGCCGAGACTCGATTCGATGGGATGCTGCTCTATGCCAATGCCATGCTATGAGAAGCCGATGTATGTCCAATGTGCGTTTATGAAGAGACAAGAAGTCGCAGGTCGTCGCAGGTTGTCGCAGGTCGTAGCAGGTGGTTGATGCGAAGTTGCATCTTCTTTCCGGATTTGGAGCACGCGTCTGTTTTACGCGCTGGCGGGGTTGCTCCACTCATGCTGTACTACGACAATAATTGTTGGTTCTATCCTGATTACTGTCACACCAACTATTGCTGTTGTGGGCGTCATTGATTCATGCCATTATCATTTATTCACAGTGTCGTAATTGTACTGTCCCGCATAAAGCCCGGTATTCATGCTCGTTGAAATCATCCCATCCCGACTGCTCCAGGCCGCCTGGCCATGGTCGTTGTCCTCCTTGTTCCCACGTCCAGAAAGCACTGATGCTCCCAGATATCCATTCAAAACCATCCTACGCCCGCTCTCTAGAGGTCTTCCGCTGCCTCGGAGAATTTACTCAAGATTCGATCCTGATCTCTGGCGCCTGAGAGTTCTGCGGTTTGGCGTCCTTGGCCTCTTCCTTCACAGGTTGCGTAGTCTCGACTTGTTTCTCTGGTTTGGGAGTGCCTTCGCGCTTGGGAATGGCTCCAAGCTCTGCGCCTTGTCCGCTTTGACCTCTCTTTCTGCCGGTAAGGTGGTGCCACGGCCCAGTCCTCTCTCCACTCTTCTCCTGGCTCGACGTCGGTCGGCCATTGCTCTCCGAGTGATCATCACTGTCGAGCATTCGTGCGAAGATGCCGCGCTTCTTCTGGGGTAGAGGCTTTGGGTCGTCAATGTTTACATCCTCGAATTTATCCTCCTCTTGTGTTTGGGGTACTTGAAGAGGCCGTTGAAATGAGCTCGACGTTCGTGGTGGAGGTTGAAACGTTCGGCTGTCTAGCGAGGCTCGTTGTCGGCCCTCAAGCGGCTGTATGATTGGTGATCTCGCCGATATGTCCTGAAGTCGCGAATAAGTTGTCATGCGCTGTCGGATTGGGGATCCTCGGGACTTACAAATGACCTTCGGTAGGAGTCGAACGACTCGCGAGAGATGTTGAATGGCTCGTTCTCGTTGAAAGCGCATCGATGTAGGGATGAAGCCGTCGTCGAGCGCGACGACGTTGTTCCCCAGAAGCTCTTCTTCTCGGTCGGCGAGGGTGGCAGGTAGACGCCCGAATCATTGATCTCTGGAGTTGCCAGTCGTCAGCACATGGGCAGGTTGATTGTAGAAAGAAACAACAGGACGCACCACTCAGCTTGTATTCAACCGGGCCCTTGTCTTCCGTGTCAGATTGCTTGTCGCCGTTACTGCTAGGCGACCTGTCGCCGCCGCCTTGGATAGCCAGAGGCGGCCGCACATTCTCGTCGTTCTTCTTGAACGGATTGCGCATGATGGGCATTGTGGGCGACGGCGGAGATGTTGGCGGGCAAGTCGTATGTATGTTGCGATAAGCTACCACTGCTGAGGTATATCGGGGGCCATGCACCGTAGAATCGATCGGACTGGAATGTAGCGCAGGGCAGGGAAACGCGCGAAGGTTGGTACGGATTGGCGCTGAGAGGCCAAGCGTGGTAGGGACCGTTGGTAGATGTAGGGAAGGTGGGAAGGGCACGCTTCAATCGAGGCGTGGAAGGAAGACAGGTACCGCGCGGGTGTGCGGCAAGTGGCCTCGAATGGAGACGGATCAAAGACGACGACGACGCAACGACGGCAGTGCAACAAATCATCGGCGTGCGCTGGTGGTTATTATTCGGATTCGGCCTGCATGCATCCAGTCAGGAAGGGTGTAGTTCAGCCGCTGTTCCCTCTCACTCCCACACCCACAACCGATGAGATCTGCACATGAGGTGCCACACGGCCGTGGCCAAGGCGACCGCAGCACCTTGCCTTGCAGCTGTCACGATTAGATATGGTGGGACAGGGAACCGGAGCCCCGTACTACACACGCCCGATTTTCTCGCCGTGTGAAGAGCATGCCGCTCGCACAGGATAGCACCATTCTTCCATTGAATATGCGTCTTGCGGAGCAATTGGGTCCATCTGTTACCTTACGTACGTGGCTGGCATGTAATCATCACTAAAGTTGCTTTGCCGTATTTGTACTATACCTCACATGCTCCTCAAAGGCAACTGGACCTCGAAAAGTCGGGAGTAATGGTCCGATGACGGCCAGGCTGAGCCTCACTCGAGAGGCTTAGAGACATATTTGATATTGTACGAAGTACATGGCATTGGAACTATTTTGCGTAATAGCGAGCGGTCTTCTTCAAGTGTGTGTGGCAATGCAAGACTGCGGAGTAGAGCCTGGACAATGTCGTTTCCGAGGATGTACCCTTCTCTGTCACATGTCCTGCCGTGAATATGCACGTGAGGTCTGTATCTCTTGCTCTAAATGCCGGTGTATCATAGACTGCCGGCAGGGCTACGCTGAGCGGTCACGGAAAGATGCCAAAGGTGCCAAAGGTGGGTCGTACGGCTGAAGTTGGCAGTGGTCTGGTATTCGAGAGTCTCACTGTCCGGGGTTTGTGTGGATTTGTGAACGCGGAATGAGAGCATGAGTAGAGTATCTTCATGTAAATGAATGATGAGACTGGTAGAAAAAGGGAGAAGAAGAACATGAATGTAAGATAATGTTGAGCCAAACATCGCTGCTCTTGAACCACTGCCACTCTACGGACCTGGTCTGTGCTTCCAATCTTCAAATAGCACAAACCACAATGTATGCACAACGACTCCACGCACATTGATCTCCTCATACCAAGGGGAGCCCCGCGGCTATGATGCACTAGTCGTCTTCCTTCAAGGCGTGCAGCATCAGTGGTGAGTGAGGCTGAAGGTCACCCTGAGACGCACCTGCCGTCATGGCGGTTCCCATCCTTCCGACCACCGCCACCCCGCTGGACAAGAAGCGAAAGCTGTCTCAATCTCACGTAATCGACCTCACTGGCGACGACGATGACGACAATAAACAACATGTCGTCGCCTCGCACCGCCGGCCCTCACCGAATGAGGACCCTCAAGTCCCTCGAAATGAGTCGCTACTTGGCCGAGCACATGCCGAATCTTTGCATGAGCCGGACGACCAAGCCGACGCCGAGAACAATGAGGATGATGCAGCAGACGACGGTTCAGACAGCGCCTACGATACTGAGGAGATGGAGGACCTCATCGATGACATCGAGAGCAATCCATATGCAATTCCAGGTAACAGCATTGTTTGCCTCCTACCCACCTCCAGCCGATTACTCATTAACCCTCACAGACAACGATCCACTCTCGAAAGAACATGCGGCAGCCATGCGTGCCCGCCTGCGTCAGGTTGGTCCTCATCAGTTCTTTGAGGAGACAATGAATGCCGAGACTGTCGACATGAGAACCATGGGCACTGCCTTTGGACTGGCCCCAGACACGTTTCCTGATAACGACCAGGCATATCTTGGTCTATTTGGTGCCGTCCTAGTGCGTTTTTACATGAAGCGTAGGAAGCTTCAACAGTACAACACCATCGACGATGCCGCTGCCCTGCTCAAGCGAAGTCACAACGTCATGGTGATAACCGGTGCTGGCATATCGACGTCTTTAGGAATCCCCGACTTCCGATCCAAAGGCACCGGCTTCTACGAGAAAATCAAAGAGAAAGGTTACAATGAGCCTGAGGAAGTCTTCGACATCCACAACTTTACCCTCGACCCGAGCATATTCTACAGCCTTGCCGGGGACATCCTGCCCGACCAAAGAAAGTTCTCACCAACGCATGCCTTCATTCGTCTTCTCCAGGACAAGGACCGCCTGCAGACAAACTACACTCAAAACATCGACAACCTCGAGGAACTCGCAGGCATCGATGAAAAACGCATCATCCAGTGCCACGGCAGCTTCGCGACCGCCACATGTCGGACGTGTGCTTACAAGGTCAAGGGAACGGAGATATTCGACGACATCCGAGCCAAGCGAGTGGCTGTGTGCAAGCGATGTATTGAGAAGCTGAAGAAAGCAGCACCATCGAAGAAGAAATCCAAGTGGACAGGTCGATATTCTTCAACCGCAGACTCGGATGCTGACGAAGATGACGATATCCCGCAACCAGGCATAATGAAGCCCGATATTATTTTCTTCGGCGAACAGCTGCCCACCACATTCTTTGACCGCTTCACCGACCAGGACGCCAAACAAACAGACCTGGTCATCGTTATCGGAACGTCGCTAAAAGTCGCGCCAGTGAGCGAGATGCCCAACCATCTACCACACGAAGTCCCACACATCTATATCTCGCGCGAGCCCATACAACACGTTGCCTTCGACATTCAACTCCTAGGAAACTGCGACGATGTGGTCTTCGAACTGAGCAGGCGAACTGGATGGGCTTTGAACCACGAGATGATCCCCGCTGGGCTGTCTGTCAACGTGGCCAAGGCCTTTGAGGATCAGCCGCATTACTGGACCGTTCAGCGAGATGAGAGGTTCAAAGACGCAGGAGCAGTTGGAAAAGAGCCGATTGAGCGGGGTTCAGCAGCATCAGCGACGGCTTCCGTTCCTTCTACTTGAACATTCCTGGGAGATTCTGTATTGCATTTTGAGGAAAGACGCACAACCTGAAGAGATCCAGTGGGAAGAGCGAGGCGTTGGGGTGGTTGTGCACAGAGTACATTGTTGAGCGGCACTGCACACGTGTCTTATGTTTCAGCTTTCAGAAAGGCGCACACGGCGGATAGAACAGGACGGCGAGTAGTATTAGAGGGTCGGCTGAGAGAGATTCTCTTATGTGTACAGAAGGAGGTTCCTCCAGCTTGTTGACGGTGGGTTGGTACTATCATCCTCAGGTCTTCACGTTCTGTAACCCCTCCATGACCTCCTGTGCCACACCACCCTTCTCAATCACCGCTTTGATCATCCTCGACATCAACGCGCGACCAATCCCGCCTCGCGGTGGTCTCCAAACCGTCTGACCAGCGTCCAGCTCTCTCAACTTAAGCACCGCCTCAGCAGCTGCACTCCCTCCGCCTGTTGAGTTGGCCATATCCGGAATGCCAGGCGCTGTCAGTCGAGAAGGCGGATCCACAGTCCTCAGCGCCACCATCTCAAAAGTCCCATCCTGAGCCTGGGCAGCTGAGATGGCCACCATGGCATCCGCAACAGCGAGCTCATCGCTACTCGGGTCGAAGAGGATGTTCTGGCCTACTGCCGTGACGAGTAGCGTCACCGGAGGTTTCGTCTTGCTTCGCTTGGAATCCCGGGGGAAGAGGAACTGCGAAGCCTCCCAATCATCGTTGAAAAGCGGATCCTCGTCGTGCTCTGACACGAGAGCCGGGAGGCGCGTCGCGAGGATGGCGAGGTGTGTCGTCAGGGATAGAAGAGGGAGAGGATACGAAAGCGGTTGCGAGAGGAGGAGAATCTAGCTTACCGTATCAGCAAAAGAAAGTCCACCAAAGCAAAAGATCTCTCGTCTTGTGTTCTTCCACGTACATCAACATATAGCCTCCAATGGAAACGACTATTAATCCACAACCGATCCTTCAGCTCGCCGTCCGCGAGGATGGCTTCCGTGAGCATGGCAGATAAGAAGACAGGCATGGCGTCGTCGTCGCGCATGCCTGGTATCTCGATACTGACTTCTAGCCACGACTCTTCACCTTCACCCTTGCCTGCCTCAGCATCATCATTCATATCGACATCACCGCTCTCTTCTTCTGGGCCAGCAATGCCGCCACGACTCCGACTCTTCTCGACCTCAGCTTTGATGCCCACGACAGCTTCCGTGCCATCTGCGAAGCATATCCGCGCGCTGCCGTTCGTAGAGGGTAGGATATCCGTCTCGGCAACGAGTGGACGGAATTGAGTCGGCGAGCGGCCGTCGGGTCTGATGGGTGGGTCTTGGGACAGCGAGGTGTAGAGGTATGAGAGTTCGGCGGGCGAGAGGGGGATGTTGGTGTACGGTGCCATTATATCCTGCACGACCGGCTCTGGCCTGTGTACAAGTGGGTAATAAGGCTTCAGGTCATATGCGGATGGAAGGTGGTGGTGAGGTTCAAGGTTTGTGTGAAGCAGCAAATTTCACAAGCTCAGTAACGCGTCTGAAAACCACAAGATGACGTTCACGTGTAGCATTCATGCATAATCTGTCAAATCAAGAACGGCTTCAATGAGGAGTACTGATCAGGTTCGAAAATTCGTACACAGTACAATATGCAAATAAAGCTAACCATAATTCTACATCTGGCGCACAACAGTCGAGCGAGTACTTCACTCTCGCTCTGGGGTATCAGCTGACCGGACGATGTTCGTCTTGACATCTGGCAGCAACAAATAGTAATAAGAATCCAGAGAAGGCTGCTCTCCACTGAGCATCAGTACAAAGACAGCCCAAAGTTTTTCGCTCCTCCATTTCCGTCCCATTTTTTTTAACACGTGTCCCCGTTCCCGGCAGCGCCCTGACAGTGAGACAGAAAATTGAGACTAAGGAAAAGATTTCGCTCGTGGTGAGTCCAGTTAATGGTGATGATGATCGCTAAGAGATGGGTTCCGGATGAAACGGTATTGAGCAAGCTGTATATGCTCTCCGGGGTAGATATTCTGTACAAAATCGACGCGAAATTCGCAGTTTTCGCAGATGGGCGTCGCCGCCATCTCTACCGTGAGACCGTAAAACTCCAGATGGGGATGAAAATGTGAAAAGGCGCTGTTCTCGCGGCCAGCCAGTCGAGTACGTGCGAGAGCCGGCACCAGAAGCCACCAGAAGCCATCAGCGCCGATGCCATGCGAGTAAAGACAAAAGAAATGATTAATCGCGAGTTGTGAGGACGGCCGTGAAATGTCTATTGATAAGCAGCTTGCGTTGCGAAAATGCTCGCTGCTGCAGCTGAAGCCCAATCGTTGTCATCGTAAGGAGGCGTGGGCCATTGTGGGTTGACAACTTGCTTCTGTTGCACGCGGACGGGAGGAATATCCATCGGCTTGCTCGGCGTGTAGTCATGTGCGCCAAAGCTGACTCCCATTTGATCCTTCGAGTGCGATGGCGTGAGGTAAGGTGCTGGGTACGCTGGCTCCGACGACGTATGGCCGAGTGGTGGCCGCGTCGTGCGATTGGCATTCGGAGGCTCGTTGTCCAGGCGCCGTGCGGCTCGATGTGCAGAAGCGAGCGCCTCATCCAGTAACTCATCCTCCTCGCAAGGCGTTTCGTATCGGCTTGGTGCGTGGCGGATAGATCTTCTCGCTACCCGACTGGCCGCCGTCGACGTCTGTGTAGCGGACTCGTTCTCGCCATTCGGAAGAGAGTGATGACGCTTGAGGGTCGGGTTGCTCGATACTCTGGTGGGATGCTTGGGCTGGTTGTTGGCAGGGTTTGCAGCTGCGTCGAGGCTGTACCGTACGCTTTGCAATGCACGGTCAAGCTCAGCGAAATTTGGATCCACGGACGGGTCTGCTGCGACGGCTGCGATCGATTGTGGGTGCTCATTGTAGACCGACTGTCGATTCCCTGACCACGGACCACAGCCCGCATTTGCCTCGATGTCCTCTGTACCTGGCGACATGGGACCTGGTTGTCGGCCAGATAATCTCCTGGCACGCTTGCGTAGGTGTGAGAAGAAGCTTTCCCGTTGACTCCCTGTTGGTGATTTCAATCCAGATGCACCAGTGAGAGCTCTCTCAGCTTCTTGTCTGTGAAGGTCGGCATAGTGGTTACCCTGAGAGTTGACGGACAACTGTCTGCCAATCTTCTTGCTCGGTCGGTCATCCTGAACTTCCGTTCGTCGAGCACTTGCATGAGCAACGGAAGAATCTGGTAGTGGCGAAATCGGTCTGATAGAAGGAAGTATGGGAATTGGCGCAGCATTGGGAGCCACTCCGTTGGCCCAGGTGGCCCTTTTGGTAGCTGCAGGACGTGCTTTGGTGACAGCGAGCATGGGATCGGTAGAATGTGCGTGGACAGGAGTTGGCCGAGGCGACTGTTGAGCTGGGGTGTGAACGTGCTCGGGAACGGCTGGTGCAACATTGTCACGCGCACCAAGGGATTTTCTGAACCAAGCAGAGGTCTTGGTCGACAGAGTCGGGCTGTCTGCGGAGTCATTGGCGTTCAAGGTCGAGCTCTTGCGGCCCAGACCCCGAGCAGTGCTGCTCTTTGGTCGTAAAGGATCCACGGCGTCCCGGAAGTAATCATGTTCCAATGCCTGTCGTGAAGTCGGCCGTACCTTAGGGTCCCACATCAAGCACCAAGTCACAAATTGTGCAAGGCTCGCGGGCCACTGAGATGCAGGCAGGACAGTCTCCAGAGAATGTGGTGCCATCTTTGGGAACGAGAAGCCCAATTTCTGAGCGAGTTTGATGCCCTCCTTCCACTCTCCGCCACCAACTTTTTGACCATGCTTGTTGACCCAACTTCCTGGGCTGCCCATGATCTCGCAGACTCTCCAGACCTGGTCTACTTCGTTACCACCTGGGAACAGCGGCTTCAAGGTTGCAATCTCAACGGCCATGGCACCGACAGCCCAGATATCGACGGGCGCAGAGTATTCTCCGGCTCTCAAAAGCACTTCCGGGGCGCGGTACCATCTCGTCGAAACGTAGGTCGTGTATGGTACTCGGGAATGCGTCTCGCGTGCGAGACCGAAGTCGGCAATTTTGATGGTATAGGTGGGTGGAGTCGAAGGTGGCGTTACGAGCTGCGAATAACGTTTGAAAGCATTGCTTGTGTCGGGTGCTGAGGTCGAGACCAATATGTTCTCCGGCTTGATGTCGCGATGGAAGAAATGGTGATCGTGAATGTGCTCCAGGCCCTCGAGAATCTGGAAAAGAATGCTCTTGACCGTGGGAGCCTCGAGTGGCTTGTGGTCTCTGGCCTTCATTAATTGGTAGAGGTTGCCGTCCATGTACTCCATGGCAATATGTAGTTTCTTGCTGAGGGGATCGAGGAAGATGTCGTAGGCCGGAACCAGGTGAGGGTGATTTGGAAGCGACTTGAGGAATATAACCTCACGGAGCTCCATGCATTGCGCGAAGCTCTCAAACGTCTTCTTCATCGTTTTGATAGCGACCGGTTAGGAAGTCAGCTAGAGTCAGGCGATATTTTTACGACAACAACATACCAGTGTCCCTCGACGGACGATATGAGCGCCAGCGCTTCTCGTCCTCCCAAGAGCGACGCTGCCGAAACTGCCATCGCCGATGTCCTTGATAATCTCGAACTTGTCCTCGAGGCAGACGGCAGCTTGTGAGCTGGACGGCCAGCCTCGATACGACGTATCGTATGCGACGGTCATGGTGAATGTGAATGCTTCGACGCGCAAAACTTTTGCTCGAGATAGTTCCAGTGGCTACCGTGACATGGAGCTTGATAGATGAAGTGGCAATCTGGGCGACCCGTCAGTATGAAGCACGACGGAAGGTAGGCAGCGTTCTACGTACAGTCCGAGTTGAAGATGTTGCAAGGATGGATGTTCAGGGAGACACGGACCGTCAAGGCCAGTGAGATTATGGATTAGAGAAGGGATGGTGATATGCGACGGTGTTGTGTGCAGATGTAAATGGATGTTGACCGAGGGAGGAGTATGCCTTCAGGGTCCGGGTTCAGGCGTCGAGTGGGAAGTAAAAGAGTGTAGACGGTGATGACCTAAAGAGGGAAGAAGGGGAGGAGAGGAGCGCGTCGGTCGATGAAAGGGAGAAAGAAGGTCGAGGTCGAATCCCACGGTTGGCGGAAAGATGATCCGACGGGATGGTTCCGTCTAGCAGACGATCAGATGCAGCAATGCCGAGATAGCGTGGCCGGTGGCTTGTGTGCCAGTAGGGGGGAGCGGGTGGGTCCTCGCTGAGTACTGCTGAGGACGGAGGGTGATGAGACAGCAGCGCGTGCGTGATGGGAAAGGAGAAGTTGGCGCGCACGCAGCGGGCCAGGGACCGCGATCCGTACCGTGGGAGGGTGTGGAACCAGCAGGTGCGACGCGGTGCCTTGGCCAAGCGTCGTGATGAACGTCGTCGATCGCTGTTCGTGCGACGGCGGTTGGGTGTTGCAAGGAAGTCGAAGCAGTCGGCCGTTGGAGGTGGCGGTGGTGATAGTGACGACGTGATGGGTGAGCAGGTGGCGCGCGAAGAATAAGAAGAAGAAGCTGAACGGATGGCGAGAGTTGTGCGTGTGTGCGGGTATGGGAGTGCGCGTTCGGAGAGAGTGAGTGTGTCGTTAATTAGCAGGCGGGATTAAGCAGGCGTGCGAGGCAGGCTGGGGGTGGGTGATGATGAGACACTTCATCAGCGGCGACAGGGAGATTGATGAAAGTGATAACGAGCAAAACAGGCACAGGGTCGCAGCGCACACGAGCGCTGAGGGAGCAATAGCGCGACGGGCGGAAAGGAGGCGCCGGCGACGGGAGAGCGTTGTGCTGCTGCTGCGCCGTCAACCGTCAGTGCAAAAGCTTGTTGACCGCGCGCGGAGGAAAGACTAGCAGCGACTAGTTCAGTAGTTGGCAGATGGATTGTGTTGCCCCTGTGTCGTGTGGCCGCTATGTGCTTTAGCTGCCTCGCTGTGCGTGGGACTGGTCGACGACTCTGCGGTGGTCTTGCTGGCTGGTCTTGCTGCCCGATGCAGCGTGCGAAAAGGGCGACGTTGCGCGTGTTTGGCATCGACAAGGTAATGTAATCAATCAATCTCAACCTTGCTGTTATGGTTATGCAGCCCGCACACAAATACGAGCGACAGACGAAAGCGGACGAGAGACGAGATGAGACGAGACGAGACGAGAGAAGAGGACATCCGTGACGAGATTTGTGATAAGCTGATGGATGTCCATCATCGACTGGTCGCAGGCCCGAAAACCTTAGGCCACTGAAGAATACCGCTGCAAAAAGTGGTGACGGTGACGGTGTGGTGGTGGCAGCACTGCAAATAGACCGAGCCTCGAATCCTGATCCTCCCTGTGATCAACAACACACCCCACAGCCGACAGCTCTGAGCTACGAACGACAAAGTACCTGTAAGATATGCAGCGCGTCCAAGTCGCGTCGCCGCATACTTTCGCCATGCTGTCCTCTCATCAGCTCCCTCGCCGCCCTTCCTGCTGCTGTCATCAAGCGTAGGCGTTCTCTGGAGGCGGCGACATGCAGCCGCAGACAACAAGTTGTAAACACCTTCTGCGCGCGCGCCGTCCGTCGCACCAACCACGTCGACACGAGCATTCTCTTGCGATGTATTCGCCTGTCAGGCTACATATATGCACCTCGCTGCTAATTATGCCAGCACACCACATGTACCTTCCTCTATTGTTGTTATGCAGACATGGGCTCCTTCGGTTGTCAACTATCCTCACGACTGCTACTCCCCCTCACCGCTCATAACAACAACAATCTCACAGCGTGCACTCGGCAAAAGCCAGTCATGGCGACTGCGAAAGTCAAGCCGACGCCGTCACGCTGCCTGCTGAGCCGACTCCTGGATCCGACAGCGCCCCTGACTACCAGCGGTATTAACATTAGCCTTCCGGCTCGCCGTTGTGATTCGATTTCCAGCTCCCACCACCTGTCTCATTACAGTTTTCAGTCGCTGCTCCAAAACCTGTGGTACTCATTGTTTTTTCTGATTGATGTAATCAGGAAATACCACCTCTTCTTTCTCGAGAGCGTTGGTGTTCTCGCTTGTGAGCCACCAACAACGAACGCCGAATCCGACGCTGCTCTCGAGCGTTCGTATAAGACCCTGTCTCCACCGTCCACGGCATCCCACGCGCTGATTGAAGGAATCATCCTGCCATGCAAAACGTCCGGAACTCTTCGTCATTGGTCGCCTCGAGTCCGAAAACGACTTTTGCTGTTTTACGGTCGGATTTATTGTTGTCATCAGCGGGCATGCTTTCCAACGGCGACCATAGTGATAACGTGAGAAGGAATTATGTTACCATCTCCACGGATAGTCTTGCTGCTTCAAGAATGTGGTAAACTGGAGTAGTGTCGTCCCAGATCAAGCACATTGTTTCCAGCCCATTGGTTCACACGGCTCGTTCGCAGCGGTCGGCGCCGCGGGGAAGGTTCCTTCTTCCTTTGGGTCAATTCAATAAAATGGAGCTAGGTTTGAGATAGTTCTCCTCATTCTGACCTCACGCTGTCCTTCTCAACAAGAGCTTCCAAGCTGGTGCGACTTTCCTGGCCACTGGCTACGCAGATCTGTTCGGGAAACACCCCCCCCCCAACCCATCATCATCGGCCTCGCGACTGCACCCGAGAAGTCGCGAGTCATGAGATCGTGCGGCGAGTGAGGTCATCGTGACTTCCTTTCAGAAGAGAAGTCTTCCACCACCTCGGCAACAGAATCCAAATCATCCTTCTGCGGAACAACGAGGGATCACAAGTTAAGCGAAGTGCTCGTCAGCTGTTAAGCATGTCTGACGAGTACTTCAAACTGCCGGCCAGGATCTTGGTTCAATTGTTTGGGGTGCATGACGACTTCGGCTGTTCCTGCGTATCTGCGGGACGCTGCATGACTTGGTAAACTCTTTTCCTTGGCCACAAACTGGTTGTAGTATGAATAATAGCTGCAGTAAAACTACACAGATGACTCGTACCGGCCACGAATAGGCGGATATGGTCTTCGGCACAGGGACCGCTGCTTCTCGTCTGTCCCGATGGCGGTGAAGAATCTGTCGAGACATCCGATGTCTTCGTCTTCCGCTGTGCCCCGAACCACTACCAACCTGGCAGCTACATGATCCACCGCCATGACAACCATCTGGCCATGCCCGATCTGAATAGATGTTGGGCAATTGGCGCCTTGGAAAGGTGGGCTCCCGACTCTGCGCCTTCCACCTTAACGACCACACGACCATCGATCACCATCTTTCGGAACCATCGACTCGCGTGCTTCCAAGGAACAGGGTACAGTCAATAGCCTTATGGCATTATGCCGGGAAAGACCTCATTCGCAGAATCGTCGTACTTCCGGTTATTTCGTACACACGCGATCCTGTCCCGCGATTCATCAAGATGAATAAGACCTAAGTCGCAGATGAAAGATACTGCGCGGACAAGACGAAGGAGAGCGCTGCTTCATCTCATCTGGAACACGACACCATCAAGCATCTACCAATCGCTGTCACGAATGATGATCAGCCCATCTCCGATCAAATACCGCCAAGCTTGGTTCACCACCCACGGGCAAAAGGTCGGCTGTTGCAGGACACCATCTTGCTCGATTACGAGTCGTTAGTGGCCAAATAATTGATTGACCGGGTCAAGCATTATGGTCATTATCGATGGGCCAAAGTTCCAACAGACGTTCGGCGTCGCATTGAGAGATTCCCTCCCGACGACCAGCTCCCTTGTGAACATCAACGTGCCCGACAGAGAATCCAACTAACACGCACCAAAGCCACTATCCTCGACGCAACTCATCTCTCCCAAATCACAAAGCAACTTCGCTTCAAGATGATGATGAATATGACCACCACGAGCAAGTAAAAATAGCTCAAAACGAAAAGCACACACCCCACTTGTCTCCACGAGGAATCCATCTCCGAACGCAATATCGATGAAAGGGATCATGCACGCCATCAGGATTACTCAAGCGTCATCATCATCGTCTGTGAATCTAGAACGTCTCTTGGCCAGGCATGGAAGGAGCGGGTACCGAGTACTCCAGGGTGTGAAGACGTTCGGATTCCGAGTCAGCGAAAGAATGTTTCTTGGAAAGCCACACGTCTTACTACGAGCAGAAATCCCAGGTTTCTGTTAGTAAAGGGTGTGTCTCGAGGCACGTGATGACGCCTGTGAAGAGAAGATCAAAATGACACTCCTTCGATGAGCGTTCGTGCTCACATCGCGTTTCAGTCTCACCCCCGTGTAAGGATGCACAGACCAGACTCAGCAACACAAAGGTCATCATCACTTCGTCTCGTCTATATTGTAACACTTATGACCCTGTATCGTTATCCATCTACCATCCGCCTCCCGCAGCATGAGCCAGCGCAGAGACACGGTCAACTTCACCTCCCACTTTCTCCTTCCCAACATCGCTCTCTACGACTCTATACGATGTGTTCAACAGCGTATCAAGTCCCACGCCCGTGATTTCTGACCAATGTGCCAGGAATTGCTTCACGCGTGTCCTGTCAATTCCATTCACCACATCGCCGTCACCAGCTGCTGAAGAGATGACAGAATCCCGCGATGGAGAGTGTTCCATTTCCACATCTCCTTCCGCAACGACGACTTCTCCTGAGCCGGCACTCCAGTACGCCTCATCAACATGTGCCAGCCATTCCCGCTGAGCAGATGACACTACCTGGTCGCCGCCGTTCTCGATTCCCGTTCCTCCGACTTGTCTCAACGTCGCGACGTCTCCCACTTTGATCTGGCCGCCTCCGTTCGTGCAGCCTCCTGGACAAGCCATGACTTCCACGTAAGCGTAGTCGCTGTCGTTTCCTCCTGCTGAAGCTGTGCCTTTGTATCTCCTCGCTATGCCTGGTTTACGTGTTGTCGCCCCTGGCATGCGGCTCACCTTGGCTGGCTTTAGGCGTCGCACCAGGTTTTGGATATTGCGAAACCCGTAGTATCGAGCTGCTCGGAAGACATCGCGGCCATCTGCGTCGACGACCGTATATTCCGAGACGTCGTTATTGCGGCCGCGTTGGGTCTTGATCTGGGATCCAGTGTGATGTGACTGTTTGGTTTGGAGAACGTGCCAGAGGTAACCGCCACTGGTGCCAATGACTTCGATGTCTCCTCGTTTTCGTTTCTGACCTCGCTGTTGGCCGAAGAGGAACTCGTTGATGGCAGGATCCGGGAAGAGTGGTGCGTATTCCTTGGCGACGGGGTGCTTTGGTAGGCGTGGAAAGCTGATATCGCGGCTTTCTGCGAGCATGAGCAGTTCCCGGGCAGTGATTACACAGTCTACGTCTCGGACAGGCTCTCCTGCTTCTTGTCCGTGCCAGGAGTGAGAGGTGAGCTCGCTACGGGATGCTTCCAGTTTCTTGTCGAAACACGGCATGACGGCCAAGTGCCACACATCTTCCGGTGTGATTCCATATTTCTTCGCCAATATTGACTTTAGCAGCACTCCAGTCAATGCTTGCGGTGACTTGAGCTTACTCAGATGTGGCAAAATGTGAGGGTGCGTCTTCTCGGCATAGCATATCCACCCGGGGCAGGCGGAGGTAATGACTGGCTTCTTCTGGCCTTCTACGGCTGCGAGCTTCGAGACTTCTACCTCGTCCGCGGCAGCTACAAGACTGGCTTCTCGCATGGCATTCGTGTCCACTATCCAGGTAAAACCCGATCCGTTGCGGCCACCACTGCGCAAGCCCAACGGCCCACTGAGAAGCTGGCTGATCATGTATCCTGCCTCCCGCTCCGGGACATTGTACGTAGCCGCAATACTCGCTCTTGACTGTGGCGACACGCTCGCAACGAACAATTTCTTGTCTGCGCCTTGGCCCGTCCCAAGAAACTGCACCTGCTCTTGTTCTTGTGTCATACTCGGCACCTGCAACTCCCCGAACTTATCCAGAGTATCCAATACCTCGCCATGGCTTTGAAGACTGACCAGCACGGCCTCGGCGCTCGTCACACACCCAGAGCAAGCCAAGCAGTCGGTCAAGGAAATCTGAGCGGGAGGCGCAATAGTTCCCGAGTTGACCTTGTCCTCGGTAGTGACCTCGTAGGGGTTCGAGTCTGCCAGTGGCTGCTGCTTGGGCAGAGTCTCGATGGGTTTGATGCACGCGACACCGGGGTTGATGAAGTCATTCAGGTCGTCGGCGGAGAGGATGGCGGACATGGTGCACGGAGGATGCCTCTGCTAGGACACATGTAATATAGACCCCGCTGGCAGGAGCGAGAGGGTGGATGCTGTATGTAGATGGACGTAGGAGAGTGCTATGTAGTCGAGAAGAAAACAGGCCAGTCAAGCTGCTTTCATTTCTAAGAGGCGTCTGCGATCTCGGCCCCGCCGCTGGATTTCTTTCTTCTTCACGTGCGCGCATGTGCCTTAGTTTCATATCCGCTTCACACTCACCTCCAACGCCATCTACTTTAAACTCTCCACACCTCCAACACTCCTCAACCCACATCCCAAACACCAACCATGTCCCGCGAAGCCTATCAACCCCCCTCCCTTAATACCGGCGGCAGCGCCTCCAATACACAAACCGGCGGCTTCGAAATCACCGGCGCAGGCAGCACCTTCGAAGACACCTCCAAGCCCGTGCAGTACCTCTGCGGCGACTGCGACGCCAAAGTGACTCTGAAGAAAGGCGATCCAATTCGGTGCAAGGAGTGTGGATATCGCGTGCTGTATAAGGAGCGGACGAACAGGTATGATTCTCGAGGACAAAGAGCATAATGAATGAATACTGATGATGTGGGATAGAATGATTCAGTTCGAGGCGCGATGAGAGAGGATTGGTTGGGCTGAGAGCTGCTCTCTACACTCTGGAGCAAAATTGAGAGCAATTCTACAACTCAAGAATGCAAATGAGCAACGACATGGACTTGGCAAAGGGCTTTGTGCTTTTGAAATCATGGGCCGCGGAGTCATACTGCATTCTCATTCGAATGCTCTCGCGAACCGAGCCGCGATTATCGCGAACGAAATGCCATGCCAAGGACCATGCCGCACCAGCAGCGCTATGCCATGCAATCACGCAGCAGTGTCAAGAGCATTGCCAGCATAGCTCTCGTATTTCAGTCTGCGAACGTGGGGTGTTGTTCTCCCGTCCTTGCTTCACCCGCCTCCGTAAAAGTCTTCGATTCGCCGTTGATGCTATGATTGTCTGTACTTATGCAAAGCCCGCCTCTGCTGCCATGCCTTGCGCCGTCCCTGCCTGTCTAGATGCCGCAATAGAAACGTACCTTGCAGGAATCCACTAGTTTAACTTCCACGGAAAGCATCGAAGCGCTTGTACGTGTAGCCGATGAAGGGCAGGCTGAGCGTCGTGTCATCTTGTCCCATCTGGGCCTCGGTTTGCGCACGGAGCTGAGCCGAGTTGTCGACCTGAGGAATTTCGTCAATCGGGAAATACTGCGTGTCGATGTTGCTCTGCAGCTTCGGCTCGAATGGTGCCCGGATCTTGCGCAAGCCATCCCAATTGACTCCATGAAAGAAGGGGTGGGCTTTCAACTCGGAAGCGCCATGCGAACGGCCCAGGCGGTTCTGGGAGTCACAGATGAGACTGCAAGAATACGAGTTAGCTCAACACACAGATATTGTACGTCCAGTACTACTCACCTGCGAATGAAATGCTCGGCTTCTGGACCGAGTTGCTGATCCGGCGGGAAGTTGAGATGACGAGGCCAGTCGACAATCTTGCGGTAGGTATCGTGTGGCTCCTCGGCGCAGAACGGAGGCCAGCCAACCAAACACTCGAACATGATGGTACCGACACTCCACCAGTCGCAACCGAAGTCGTAGCCCTTGCCGCTGAAGATCTCGGGTGCAATGTAATCCGGAGTCCCGACGGTCGAGTATGCCAGTTGACGCCGCGACTTGCGCCAGGTATTGATCTGGTTGCGGTTTGATACCGTGAGCTGGATTTGATCGATCGAGACGCTGTTGCGGTTCGCTGCCACCGATTTCGACTTGGACTGTGACATCAGCTGCTGGTAGTACGATGCCTGATGCTCTTTGGAGAAGCCTGTTGAGAGACCAAAATCAGTGAGCTTGATATGTCCGCCACGGTCGAGCAGGATATTGTCCGGTTTGATGTCACTGTTTTGATAATCAGCATCAAGTACTCAGCATCGTGATTAAGTCACCTTACCGATGGATGAAGCCGAGCTTGTGAACAGCCTCGATGGCGAGGGTGATCTCAGCCATGTAGAATCGGGTGATATCTTCAGAGAAGATCTCGTACTTGATGAGCATAGTCATCAGATCTCCGCCAGGCAGGAACTCCATCAGCATGTAGAGGAAGGTCGAGTCTTGGAACGAGGTGTGCAGCTTCACAAGCCACGGGCTGTCGGCGTTGGCGAGGATGTCTCGCTCTGCACGAACGTGCGCAAGTTGGTCCTTCTTGTGCTACAAAGAATGTCAATAAGAGTAACACAACAACCGGGAACATCTCGTCGCTGTACAGGAAGGACTAACCATTTCCGTCTTGATCAGAGACTTAAGGGCATAAATCTTGCCGTCGTGTCTCCTCTGAACCAATCTGACCTCGCCAAAAGCGCCCTTGCCAATGATTTTCAGTGTCTGGTAATTCTGAGGTCTCTCACTCGTACGCAAAAAGCGTAGGAAGTTTGCCTCTGATTTGCGCATGCTGGACTTCTTCGACTCCTTGCGGTTTGCCGACATCTCGGGATCTGCCATGACCGACTCAATCTCTTTTGATCTACAACAACGTTAGTGAAGTGCTATTATGGCAGCATCAGTATTCTATGCACACCTCTCATTCCGAGCTCGCGCTCGCTCCACGTTCTCTTTGAAGAACTCCTGCGTGAGCATCTTCTGTACCTTCACGCGCTCAGTGATGCTTGACGAGTATTTTTCTGGGTTCTTAGGGGGAGGTTCATCATCGTAGACGCTCGCGGGCTGAGGAACGGCTGGCATTGGGGCATTCAGAAAGCTGTTGTAATGGGATTGGCCAGTGGCACCTGCCGTACGTGGGCGTGCATTCGCTGGTGAGGGTTGTCTGCCGTAGGGGCTGGCGGAGCGAGGGGTGTTGCCGCCCAGGTTCTGGTGTTGGAACTGGTGGGCAAGGCCGTTATTGACGTCGTTGAAACCACCGGGGGTGCGGTAGCCAGCACCAGGAGAGACATTGTTCGAGTACTGCTGCTGGAACGCGG
This sequence comes from Mycosphaerelloides madeirae, assembly GCA_002785995.1. Classification (NCBI taxonomy): domain Eukaryota; kingdom Fungi; phylum Ascomycota; class Dothideomycetes; order Mycosphaerellales; family Mycosphaerellaceae; genus Mycosphaerelloides; species Mycosphaerelloides madeirae. The sequence goes on along the minus strand of NHNV01000001.1, from coordinate 1,389,184 downwards.
GAGGGTTGTTGTAGAAGTAGCCCTGACTGGTGATGCCGCTCGTGGTCTGCTGGGTACCCCAGACCTCTTGATGCCCCGCAGCGTTTGGGAAGGGCTGTGGAAACGTGGAGGGCGTGGTTGGGAAGGCTCGACCTTGCTCGGCAGCGAAGTTGGGCGAGTTCGTGAAGCCGAAGTTCAGCTGAAGGTGGTTCGGGTTGCGACCATCGGGCTGCTGCTGTCCCTGCTGCTGTTGTTGCTGCTTTTGCTGCTGCTGTTGCTGCTGGTAGGCCATGATGGCTGCGGGTGATCTCTCTTGCAGTCCGTTAGCGCCTGGAAGTGACCTCGCAGCTCTTCAATGCCGGGGCGGATGCGGCGTGGAGGAATATGCAGCGTGGATGCAGCGTGCAGGAGGAGTGCTCGTGGGCAGCGTTGCGTTTGAGGTGTAAAGGGGGAGCGGTGGGCTACTGCGGGCAGGCGATTGGTGCCCGAGCAGGCCAATGGTGCGGTGTCACAGCTCGCTCAGTGCAGCAGTGACATGCCTCGTGCTCGTGCGGCGTGTGCAGAATGGAGACGTTAGGGAGAGACTGAGAGAGGGTCGGGTTGGCAGCAGCAATGTAGTTGAAACCGAAACGGAACTCGTAAAGTATTCTGTAGGAGGTACATGCTTTCTCCACACCTTGGACCCCTCGACCCTTCTTCCCGCGAAGCCACCCGCGCATTCTTGGCACCTCCTTACCACATGCCACTCGCCAAGCCATCTATCTAGAGCTGGCGACTATCCTCGTTGCATTCACTCACCTCTAACGCACTGCATGCGAATGCCACACCAGTCGACGAGCACAGCACCTACTTCCAGACACGGCATGAAGGTCATACCAACACGAGACCACATGCGCGCATCTCGCGGCCCCTGGGACCGCTCGTGCTCTCATTTGAGAGCACGCACGCATTGCACAACCATCTCGCCGCATGCTGGGTGAGGTCTTGTGAAATGGAGGATACAACACTGCCCGGACCCATATCGGATGCTCTCAACACGCCTTACAATTATAAAGGCAAAGCTGGCATGAGGCCAACTAGACCAAACGTATCATATTCTATATCGGTCCCTTAAAAACGACCACGTCCTTACTACGCAACTCATTCCAGCAGGCGTGGTCACAAATGGGGCTTCTGCTCCGCCAGTTGCTTGATCTTCAATGCCATCTCTCCGGCCGTGGACGTTCTGCTCAGATCCAGCGACTCTCTCAAAGATTGTCCGTATTCGTTCTGCATCACAGTTTCCAAGTCCTCGACTGAAGAACTTCCATCATCGACTCCTTCGCTTCTCTGCTTTGCGACTTTGTTGCTTTCTTGGCCGTCTGTGGGCTGGTCCCTTCTATTACACGGACATGAGCACTTGCTCTTTGACTGCAGCTCTGGTCCGGTTCGTTTCAGCGGCCCACTGGCGGTCGTCGTTACCACCTGCAGAGGAGAGTTTGGATGGCAGTTCCTGAAATGCTGCTGCAGATGATCTTTACGCTTGAAGGTCTTCATCTGCCCTTTCCCTGAACATATCGGGCATGTATGCTCAAGCTCGTGCGTCTTGCGATGCCGCGTCAGGAGATCCCGACGACAATAACTTCGATAGCAACCTGGAATCTTGCAGTCGTATATTCGATGACCGGACGATTTGGCATGATGCTCAAGCGAGTACGCGTTTGGAAATCCCTTGGAGCATTTCCCGCAAGTTAACCGAACCTGCTCTTCAACCGGTCCAACATGATCCCAGCATCCCACAGGAGATGGAGTCGTGTTTGGCGAACTGCATTCTAGAGGACTGTTCTCCAAACTCCATAGCAAATTCTCCCCATCCACGAAGGGCGGAATCACAAAGGCACCAATGTCTGGGTTCGAGTCATCAGCGCAATACAGACCTCATTCCGACCTCATACGTACGCTCATCCCCGAAGTACCTGCCTGGCGACGCATCCCCCTCCGGGAAATCGAATTGCCCTTCGTTCCCAATCAAGGGCAGGTCCAAAAATCCGAAATCCGCTGGAGGTTGTGCCTCGCACTTGAAAACATCATTGGAGTTGCTAGTCCAAGTTTGATCGTGTAGGACATCCTTGCAACAAGGAGACATAGTATCAAAAGGATCGTGGTAGCATATCATGGGCGAGGCTGACGGGACGAGCTTCATATACCCTTCAGCTAAACACTTGACGGGTCGCAAAGATTGGCAGCATTGTGATCCCGAGTACTCGCAGCCAGGCAACTTAGTGTCCCGATGATGCGACCTCAGATGTGGCTGCAGTTGACGGCGCGGGAGGCCAATAAGCGAGGAAGAGGCTTGGGGAAGCTCCACTCCACCTCATGCTCAGAAGGTTCTCTTTGGAGTCTTGCCTCATGCCTTTTGCCCTTTGCCCACTCTCATGGCATAAACCGCGACTACATGCAAGCCCAAAGCGCTGGAGACGCTGAAAAGTTCTTCCTGTTCTCGCTCTTCCTACCAAGTACGACTCGCATCAGAGCCGGACGCGGTGCCACAGCCCTCTTCCACATCCAAGTCTATTCCGCTTCACCGGTCGAAGCCCACACCAGCCCAATGCGAACTTTGTCACGAGGGGCAGCCGTAAGCTCTATGGCAGCATTATTGGCGACGTAAGTGTGCAGAGCCCGTCATTCCCCGGGCCAATCGCCCCGTTCCTGCTGCCGCCTTGCTCAAGAGGCTGTCATGCTTATCGACGATAGTTACGAGAATCGATGGGACCCGACAACTTGCACACGGCTACTGCGGCTCACGCATCAATAGTCGTTGACCCGAGTGCCCCGACGAAGAGCTCGCCAAGCTCACTGCGCCATTCGATCGAGAGGCCGCCCATCACGATGCAGGATGCAAGCCCAGCACGCTCCAATCGAGCTCCCAGCTGTTTGAAGCTGTTACGCACCACCTTCCCGAAAATCTGGACAGTCGACTTGGTCTCAGGCTGATTTGTTGCGGCCTGATGAATTTCGCCAAAAAGCAGTCGTTGTCAGCAAACGACAGGCGGGCTTCCTCAGCCTGCGGGAAGATGAGCGACGATAACCTGGGCATCTTGTGAGGGCACAAGCTCGTAAGGCCACGGCGATAAGCTTGGTGAGGATGTCGGATGGAAATCTGCGAAGCGTTCTCCTGCAAGAGCTCACCTCGCTCGCTTGCCCGTAAGTGTCGAGCCATGCGGTCAGCTACAGCATCGTGCTCGGTTTGCCGGCACCCTGCTCGCAGAGTGGGGTGGAATAACGCCGCGGAGGAGAACATTGCGCGGTCTCTCGTCAGTTGGCAGTCGAGCGACCTCTGGGCACTGCGTAGGTCCTGCGAAAGAGCAGTTTGCGATGCTGCTGCTGTGAAAAGGACACATCTTCGCAACAGGTAGGATATCCGATCTTCGAAGGGCGACCTGCGGTTTTCGTGTGCGGAGAGGGCGACGGGAAAGCTCTCGCCTCACTCATCGCTGTCAGTCGCAGCGTGGCCGCCGAAGCTCGCTCTGAAGTTCCCCCCTTTCCTCTACCTGTCGCATTTGCCACCGTCCTTCCACTCATGAGAACACCAGCTTCCTCATGTGTCTTCAGCAGAAATCTACAATCCATTCACACACCCGCGCTTCCGTGAAAGAAGCATCTAAAGAGAATTTAGGGGCCACTTTCCCTGTCGGAGGACACGGCCTGGTTAGAGGACACCGCCTGCAAGCCGCACATCCAACGCGCCACTCCCAGCACTTCAAGGCCGCAACCAGAGGCGCATTAACTGTCAGCCTCGAGAGAAGCACCTCGCTCGCGACTCTTTTCGCGGACATCATAGCGATGGCGTCCAATATATCCAGTAATTCGAATGCCGCGGCGCCAGGCTCTATGCGTGGCTCTTATCGTAAGTCCTGCAGAGTCTGGAAGGCCGTCGCAAGCCACTGACTTCTGCGCAGAAAGCGACCGCCAGCAACGACCACCACAACCGCCGCTGATCAACAATGCTTCGCCCGCAGCACGAGGCTTTGTGGCCAACGGGACCGAAGCGCGCAGGCGCAACACCATCGACGACTGGTCCTCGCAGTTCCCGCCGACGAACGCGAATACAGCTGCTCTGAGGTTGTCAACGCCCGGCGAGGGAATGAACGACGGGATGAGTGCGCAGTATACATTCGGCTTTGATGGCGGACCTGCGCTCAATGGCTACACTGGTCAGACCAATAGCGGATACGGCAACTCACCGAACTCGCAATATCCTCCCCATCGTCTCCCAGATGGTCGCCTAGCACCATCTGCGTCGCAGGCCCGTGAAATGCCGCAAAGTAACGGATTTGTGCCCGCGCAGAGAAACGGTAATTCGACGTCGTCGCAACCATTCGGCTCTCCGCCGTCGCAGCAAAACCAGCAGCCGTATTCCACCGGCCGCTATGTCCGCAACACCGACGACAACACTTCGCAATTCATGAACAACGGCGGCTATCGCCGTCGCCGATGAGCCATGAACTTTCCGTCCTTCTCTTTGCTGGTTCGGGTGTCTTGGGCGTTTTGCGGCTTTCGAGACGGCAAAGAAGATGATACCCACGAACCCGCCGTCTTCGTATGGCGTTGGGGTGTACAATCATCACAAACAAAGCAAACCTAAAAGATGTCTGATGGCAGCGTCATAACGAGAGGTCTTTGATTTCTGGGAGGAAGGAGGGAGGAGGTCTTTGTGTTTTTCGCGCTACCGGGACTGCCGCCTTAAATACTACTGCCTTCTCGCATTCTCATTGCTCAGCCGCTCATGATTCCGACCCCCATCGCCTTGCAGAGCTCCTCACACACCGGCGCTGTCTCGATGCGACTCCGTCCAGTAAGCGGCCTCAAAGATCTCAGCCTCGTTCATGCTTTTTGCGTGGTGACCCAGCCGCCACTTCGAGGCCGGCCACAGTGTCGCATGCCACCTGATATGCAAACCATCGAACTAGCTGGCAGGCTGCTACCAAAATGTGCTCCGCTACAGCAAAGGCAACCTCATTGGAGCCAAACGTTATCAGGACCAGTTCAACGTTAATAATGCCTTTTCAGAGACCTTGGTATGGGACGAAAAGCACGACACTGGAATACCTGGGAGCATCCTGAACTTAAGTCAAGGCCCGTAATGGTGTTCCCAGACCGAAAAATATGGCGCTCTGTATGAAAGAATATGGCAGACGGCGGAAAAGTGCTGAAGCGATTCGAGATGCCGGTCCTCATTTGAGAGGCTTGCTGCTGACATGTCCACAATATGCTAACCGATAATTTGGCAAATAGACCACGAATGACGAATGAGTGCTCGGCATACGCTCACACACCGTCATTTACTTTAAGACCGTGTCTTGAGGTGCAGATGATGCTGGTGGAAGCATGTTGATCACGGCATCGTGATGTATAGCATATATATATATATATGCTTGTAATCGAGTGTATGTGAATTCCATATCGAAGTGATTCCAGCCACCTCCAGGTCGGGAAAGAGTCAGATGTCGAGAGTGTTGGACAGTATGTATTCATCAGCTCCAATGAAGAGATATCTTGCCGTATATCATCCTCGTCCTCGCCATCGTTCCTGCTTTTGGTCTGCTGCGATGCCCACCCGAACAGGCAATACCATCCGAGCTCACCTTTACCTCGCTTCAAGCCCCTCACCATCAATACCACCCCCAACCCGCCACAAAACACCAGCACCAAGATGTCCCCCATCACAACCCTCCCCGAAGAACTCCTCCTCCAAGTCTTCACCCTCCTCCGCACCCCTCCCCCCTCCACCCTCCATGCCCGCCAAGAACCAAACCTCTCCCTCACATCCTCCCTAAACACACCCTACAAGTCCCTCTCCCGCGTCTGCCATTTATGGCGAAGGATAACGCTGCCGTTACTCTTCAGCCACTCCCGGCTCCTTCTTGGAAGACCAAACGACAACAATACTCCTCCTCCAGCCACCACGAATTACACCGCTCAATTAGAACCCTACCTCGCCTTGCTGCAATCCAACGACCTCCGCCCAACATCTTTCGTGCTCCTCGCGAATTGTGTAGCCGACAAGCAGAAATGCAGATTCCCGCATATCCAAGGCGAAAATGAGCGCTACTCCTCCTCTGCAGAATTCTGGACGAGGCTGTTGGCTGCGGCGCCGGCGTTGAGGAGGGTGGTGATTGTGGCTCCACCCGCGGAGTTGGCGTGTCTGACGGGGTGTGCGATTGATTTGTTCGGTGAGTTTTTAATCATTCATTCAAGGAAGGAAAGTGAAATTGACTGGTCTTTGTTTGAACAGGTGATTGGGCATTCGGAGATATGGATTTTCACATTCTCTCGCTGAGCATGCCTGAGGGCTCAATCACCGGCTTCCAGCAACCTCCAACAAGCGACGTCTCGACTCTCCGCAGTGTTCCATCCTCTTACCCCGGCGTCGCAGACTCCAGTATCCTCAAACTTCGCGGCTGGACCCATCTCGCGCTCAACGAGGGCTCATTCCTCAAAGCCTACGGCACATACGAGTACATTATTCCGAGGCCAGAAGGCGTTCCCATGTCTTGAGACATCTGCTAACCTTCCAACCTTCTGCTAGGTACTTCGAGCGCGGTCCCCCTTCGCTCATCTACTCCATCAAGGACTGTCTCGCATCCAACCGCCTGCCCAGCGATCAAGCCGGGATGGACCTGAGCTCGCTGATCTCTTTTACGTACACCGCGATACTGCCTTTCGCCAATCATCTCGATTTTCGAGGCCTGCTGCCGTACGTTGAGGAACTGGATGTACAGCTCGCTCCGGACCCAGAGTCTGGAATTTTAGACGACAAAGACCGTGTGGGCAAGGCTGAGCTCGAGGATACCTGGGCCGAGTTCTTCCAGGGTTATCGCTTCATCACTCGACCGTTGTGGACTTCCAAGATCCAGCCGCAAAAGGTACCGAAGTTGAAGAAGTTCATCTGCAGAGATATCCGGATCCCAGCGCTGCAGTCCGAGCTCGACGATGAATTCATGCCTCTTTGTTTGCCAGTCTGGTCTGAGGCGGAGCCGGGTGTCTTTACGAGGCTTCAGGCAGCGTCCTCGTACCCCGTCGGCGCCTGAGTGATGAGAGACGGTTGGCACGTCGACGCAAATTGTGTGAGCCGGTATGGAAGGAGGATGAGGTTGTGTTACCACTGTCGCGCCTGTGCCGTCGGAGAATTAATCTGCGATCGTTGGGCGGAGCCGACTCGTCGCTGGTGGTCCGAATGATCGCTAGGAATCTACTCATCGCTGGTGATCGACCTCTTCCTGGCGATTGGCTGCGCCACGGTGATCGACACCTCCAAGGCGCCCGACTCTTCGCTGGTGCTCGACTCTTCCCTGTTGACCGAATCCTCCCTGATGCTCGACTCGTCGTCGGTAGTCCAACGCAACCAAAGCAGCAATATGCCGACAGCATCATCTGAGAGGTGCTTTCGTGGTGGCGGGTTTTGCTTTATATGGCGACGAAGTCTCCTATCGAGCCGCCATCAGCTCGACAAGTTTTACAATTTGCCAGTGCTGAATAAGAATCTTCACGGGCTGAGTCTGCCGTTCATGGTGATGTTCTGACCGTCAGTGATGGGTGGAGGTCGTAGTGAAGGTCGGAATCGAATGACAGCGATCTGTGAAATACGTCAGCCTGGCCTCATTTCAATTTCACGTACACATCGCGTACCTGCTTATCAACAGCGAAAGCTAGACTCTCGCCATCGGCACTCCAGCTGAGATCCGGCTCTGCCTCTTCTCGAGGCGCTTCATGCTCCCTATTGACTGCATTCGGCTCAGGAGCAGGCTTCCAGATAACATGGGCCTCCGGCTGATGATGAACACCGTTTTTGCGCTTCAGTGACTCTGCCGTCCAGATCTGCACACGTTCTACATGCGCGACCGCAAGCTCCTCGCCACTTGGAGACCACGCTAAGGCTTCCACTGGGCCGTCTTCCATGGATAGCATAGCCGACTCGGAGCATCTTGCACCTCCCTCGGGGGATTGGCTGATGTTATAGACGATGCAGGCACCGTCCGCAAATCCAGCAGCAAGATAGTTTGGTATTTCGCGAGATGTTGGGTCGTCAACCTCGTCGTCGGGTTTACTCCATGGCCTGAAGTCCAGGGTGGTGAGCTCGTCAGGAAGATCGACTTCTAGGTTCACATCGCTATCTGCTTGAGTGGCTCCGAGATCGGGAATGATGATCATTTTTCTTGCTTGTACTGATGTAAAGACCGTGATCTTGTTTTGTCGATCAAAGCGAACCATGTCCCAGTCGTAGTTTGGTTGGACTATGTTGGAATTGTGGGATATCAAACCTCGCAGAGCGACGGTCCCTGCTGGCATCGCACCAATCGAATTCTCGTGAGTTGCGTCAACTTGATACCTGGCAGATAAGCCGTTGTTACCAGCGACGAGGAAGTTGTCATCTTCTGTCCAGGTGACATCGGTGATGTTGTCGTTGAAAATGCGCCAAGCAACCGGGTCGTGCGACATTCGAGGCGCGTCCACGTCGGGGTTGGGAGTTTTCCAGACCTGTACGAGGCCTCTTTTCGTGTTGCTCCTCTTGGCGAGGAGATATTCAGCGTTAGGGCTGTACTGCAGACTAGTAATGACACCGACAGGATCTAGTAATGCCGGTCCAAGCTGAAATATGGTGCTCGCGCCGTCGCGATGATGCTCGACCAGTGTTGTTGTGGTAGCATTGGCATCGTCTTCGACTTTCGCGGGAGAATCGATGGCGTAGACAACGCCGCGGCCGTCCGGACGCCAAGCACTCGCAGTGACGGTCGAGTTTGGGGCCAGAGCAGGTACATCAATATGCGATATCTGCAACACGTCAATACAAATTGCAAAAATTCCGAAATCAGTACCTACCTGACTTGCATCGTTCATGGAGTCAGGGACCTGGTAGAATCGGCAAAGAGATTCGCCGACAGTGAGTAAAGTTCTGGCGTTCTTCGGATCCGAGTCTGGACTCCATGCACTGTGGTAAATGGTGGCTTCAGGGCTGTCGACTTTCCAATACATGGTGCTGGTTTTGGAGCTTGTCTTAATCTCAGTCTGGGTGGCGACATCCATGCTGTCGTACCTTTCGACAACTTCCATTGCCTCAGGCTCCGATTGAAGCGCGGGAGAAGCGGCCTCGGCATCTTCATCGGCGTCGGCGGAGGGTGAAGCAACGTCGACATCCATGGCATCGCCGTTCATATGTGCCTCGCTACCTTCACTTTTGCGCTGGCGTTTTCGCGCGGGAGTGGGAAACTCATTGGGAGCTCTCATGGCAGGCGGTCTGCCCTTTCTTCCTTTGCTAGAAGGCGGGCGCGATACGGCGCCATTTTCCAGATGTCCATCCCGTCTTTCGATACTATCGCGTGTTTCATGGCGGGTCCATCTGAATCTGCGCTCCTTGTTGCACTTGCGCGCCAGCAGGTCGTCGTGGTGCAAGCCAGTCTGGATGACTGAGACTAGCTCGTTGCGCTGAACTTCTGGAGCGAAAGGGTACGTCTCCGGGTCGCGAAACTGCTCTGGACGGCGCCAGTCCTGGGCGAGGGCGTGGGCGGCATTCTCGAAGCCGGACTCTTGCAGGTAGCGGAAGATGAGGAGGTTGACCTGGTCGCTGTGCAGGTGTCCAGCCGTGGCGGACATGTCTGGGCGTTGGGGCTACGATTGGGCCGGGAGCGCGGTGGGCAGCATCCAGCGCGTGCAGGCGGCGGAGACTGATGGTGGGAATAATGCTGCTGCGGCGGAGAAGGATGGCGAGGGAATGCTGAGCGTAAGGCGAGTCGGGAACATGCAGGCGGCGTGGCGGTGGTGGAGAATGGGCGGCGGCGGCGGTGGTGGTAATGGTGGAGTCGTAGCGGTAGCGTACCTGAACTTGAGTGCGCGCGCTTCACCTCGCTGCGGCAGCTTCTCTCCCGCCTGGGAACAAGCGTCAGGATGCGCTCCACTTTTTCCCTTTTCGCTTTTGCTTCCCGATCGTCGTTTGGTGTGCCTCCTCCGTACAAATATGTTGAATGGCTGCGCAGGACATCATTGTGATGTCTTTCTGAATGATGTCCATACCATTCTATACACCAATACGGAGTAACAGGCAAGGCAAGGTGAATGGAGACAGCCAAGCATTTGCTGGCAGTGGCCGGGCTTTGGTGTGCAGATCTCGCTTGCCCATCTCCACGATCGTCCTCGCGAGCTGCCCTTATGCCCGTGTTTGTCCCACCACGCGTTGCTCGTCCCTTCTTTCTGTGGCTCTACTACTCAACTTCGCCATCCACCACATGCTGGATGGTCTGCCATAATATTTAATCGATGCCGCGAATCACCCTTCCCCCGGCGACCCGCGCCCTGCTCCTCATCGTCTTCTCCCTGTCCGCCCTCAACGTCGTCCTGCGCACCAACCGGTGGCGGAGCTCCCTCGACAGCATCCCCTCTGCCACCACTGCCACCAACTATCTCTCCAGTCCGCGCTGGGCCATCCCCTACCTCGTGCTCATCCCCACTAAGAGCTTCCGCTTCCCATGGACCTTCCTCACCGGCGCTCTGGTTGAGAACAACCTGGTGTCAATAGCGATAAGTACGAGCGTGGTATATTTTGGCGGAAAGTACTTGGAAAGAGCTTGGGGAAGCAAAGAGTTTGCCAAATTTGTCGTCTTCGTTACTGTTGTGCCTAATATGGTTGCCTTTTTCCTGTATGCGATATGGCATGGCGTTACGGCGCATACCCCTGACTTGTGAGTTTCTGCTCTTGACAGAATGTTCCGCCAGGATACTGATCATACAAGCCCAACTCCTCTCAATGGACTGGTAGCCTTGGAGGCCGGCTTCCTGGTCAGCCTGAAGCAGCTGGTGCCAGAACATACCGTCTCCATCTTCAAAGGTGTTATCAAGATGCGCATCAAGCACTTCCCAGCTGTCTTTGTCCTCGCAAACATGCTCTCGGGCCCTCTCCTTGGCACCGACACTGCTATGTGGTTGAGCTTCTTCGGCTTCCTCACCTCGTGGATCTACCTTCGTTTCTTCAGGATATCCGAGATCACCAGCGCTTCAACCGGAGGTGACAGCGCTGTCATGAAAGGGGATGCCAGCGACACCTTCGCTTTTGTCGCATTCTTCCCGGACGTGTTGCACCCCTTCATTTCTCCCATCTGCGACTCCATCTACAGTATTCTGGTTCAGTTCAGACTCTGCACGCCCTTTTCGGATGAAGCCATCGAAGTCGGCAACGAGAATGCAGCATCCCGCTCCGAGGCGGGCCTGCCAAGCATCATGAACAGCAGAGGAGGCGGGTCAAGGCGAGCTGAAGCAGAAAGGAGGAGAGCACTGGCTTTGAAAGCGTTGGACCAGAGACTCAATGCCGCCGCGAGCAACCGCAGCTCCAGCCCCGCGCACGCCGTAACAACCGTCCAGGCCACTTTAGGCGGGGATGCACCAGAGCTATCGCCCAATACCCCAGACGCAACAGATCCAAATGGCGCGAAAGAAGCACAGGCTTGAGGTATTTTGGTGCCGTTCCATTCCAAGCGTGGCGTTCGTGGCGTGCTGGACATCCATAATGCTACCATTCATGAAGATGTACAATCATTTTACTCATACCTTTTCCAGATTCTTCCCCAAAGCGTTTCTCCGATGTTTTCAAGCACACCGACGTTGAACAGTGGGAACGTTGAGGGCGGTGCATTATCTCCAATAAATCGCTTGTGGCACAACTGTGGACTTGACTTGATACGAAGCGCAATTAATGCCTTCTCCTTCAAGGCAGAAGTGTGGGAAAGGAGCTCTCCACAATTGACGGGCAGCAGAGCAAAACAGATGACGAACGACGACAGATGTGATTTCGCTTCCCTCAACACAAGGATAAACGGCACGGCACATCAGAAGAGCTCTATCTGCCGGGATTTGTGGTACCTCCTCTACTTCACCTCTCTCCACTTCTTTACCCGGGTGGCATAGACTGGATCATGCATACGCGACGTGGCCGAGGGGTTGATTGATGCTGAGGGGATGTAATGCATTCGATGCCCGGATTCGGGAAATGCTGGATTCCATTCAACTTGGTTTTTGGTTTCGATTACATCTGGCTGCTGCTGCTTTGATCGGAGTCAATGAGGGTTCAGGATGTCTGCCATTCCTAACGTTCCGGAAGATCTGATGAATCCTCGGCATGAAAAGAACGAGGCTCTTCTGAAAGCCAAAGAAGCTGTTGCAGAGCATATCGAAAACATCTCAGAGGCGAGCAGCGAAGCGACGACGAGTACTACGACAGAGACCTCATGGCAACTCTACGACGCGCCGATCGAGAATCAAAGACCTATACGAGTCATCGTGATCGGCGCTGGATACTCAGGCATATCCCTAGGAATCAAAATTCCCGAAAGATTGAAGAATTGCGAGCTGGTCATTTATGAGAAGAACGAAGGTATTGGCGGGACATGGTATGAGAATCGATACCCCGGCGCCGCTTGCGATATCCCCTCCCACTCCTACCAATTCTCCTTCAACCCAAAACCCGACTGGTCCTCGCTCTACGCGCCCTCGGCCGAAATCCGCGAGTATATCCAAGCTACGGCGCGGAAATACGGCGCGGACGAGTTCGTCAAGCTTAGCCATGAAGTGAAAGAGTGCACTTGGGATCAGGATAGTGGGAAGTGGAGCGCACGGATTCGTAGGCCTGACGGAGAGGTATTTGAGGATTGGTGTGATGTGTTGGTCAGTGCGAGGGGGTTGTTGAATGAGAAGTCGTGGCCGGGGATCGAAGGGCTGGATTGCTTTAAGGGGGATGTGATGCATTCAGCGGCGTGGAAGGAGGGGGTGGAGCTTGATGGGAAGCGGGTGGGTGTGATAGGGAGTGGGAGTAGTGCGATTCAGATGTGAGTTCTCCACCATTCTGAGGGAGTGGTTTGCTGATTGTCCAACAGTATTCCCAAACTCCAAACCCTCCCTGGAACACACCTCAACTGCTTCATGCGCAGCCGTACTTGGATTTCTCCACCATTTGGCCAGAAAGTGCTCGACGAGATGGGCATGGGCGACGGTCTGCAATTCCTGCCGTCACAAATCGAAAAGTTCAAGAACGACCCTGAGGCTTGGTTCGATTTCCGCTTGAAGATCGAAGCAGACGCGAATAGTATCCACGCCTCAACCCTCAAAGGCACAGCTATGCAAAAAGATTCGCAGAAAGCTTTCGACGAGGGAATGCGAGAGCGATTGAAAGGGAAAAAGGAATATTACGATTGGCTACGCCCACAGTTCGCCCCGGGATGTCGGCGTCTCACGCCTGGTCCTGGCTTCTTGGAAGCTCTCACACAACCAAACGTATCTTTCATCCGCTCGCCAATCTCACACATCTCCCCATACGGGATCATAACCACAGAAGAAGACGGAACTCAAACCCTCCACCCCCTCGATATCCTCGTCTGCGCAACCGGTTTCCGCACGAGCGGAGCGCCTCCCTTTCCTATCACCGGCCTCAAGGGCAAGACCCTCAGCTCCCACTGGTCCTCACGAGCAACAACCTACCTCTCCCTCGCTACCAACGACTTCCCGAATCTCTTCTTCATGTTAGGACCCAACGGCGCGATCGGCGAGGGATCCCTAACAATGATGATGGAGAGTGTGGGCGATTACGTCTGCAAAGCTATTCGCAAACTGCAAAAGGAGAATGTGAAGAGTTTGGTCGTGAAACCCGAGCGCGTAAGCGATTTCACGACCTACTCCGATCGTTACTTCGAAGGAACAGTCTATGCCAACAACTGTAAATCTTGTACGTCCCTCCCCTCCCCATCAACCTCCCCCTCCTTCCCCACTGAACGAAACAGGGTACAGACAATCACCCGCAGGCCTTCCATCGCCTCACGTCACGGGTTTGTGGCCGGGTAGTACGCTGCACTGTCTCGAAGCTCTGCGTTCGCCGCGATGGGAGGATTACGAGTATTCTTATTTGCCTGCTGCTGGGGGCAATCAGTTGGCGTGGTTGGGGAATGGTTGGGGGAAGAATCAGCTGAAAGAAGTGGTGGAGAGGGAGGAGTTGGGGTGGTATTTGATGAGGGAGGGGACCAGGGAGAGGTGGAGGGAGTGGTCGTATTGATTGAGGGAGCTGTTCCTTCCTGCGAACCGACATTTGAAGAACGACCATTCAGTATAGAACAAATCGACAGACCGAGGCCGTACATTCCAAGCACAAAAATCTACATCACAACCTAGCAAGAAGATCTAAAATTCCGTCGTAGGTGATCCACGTGCCCCCGAGACACCACACGCGCGTCTAAATACACTTTCGATAGATTCAACAACTCTTATATAAGCAACTCGGATAGTCATCTCTCGTGGTGCCCCTGTCCAGTTGCACTTTGGTCTGGAATTAGAAATGTAGGGCGAGACCAAAAACCGTTATATGACAGGGATGTTAAGGTATGAGGGATTTGATAATTTTGGATTTTAATGCACATGCGATGTAGATCGATCGAGGATCCTTGATGTTTATCGATGCGCTTCCGGAGAAAAGTACCTGATGACTTTGTATGATGTTTCCTTCATCAATCACACCCCTTTCAAGAACCATCCCTCTCCTCCGCCGTCCTTCTCGACGACAGTCTCATCGTCGTTGCCTTCCCCAATGGCTGCGGTTCTAAGCGACATCTGCATGCGCGCTTTGCTTAGACACCATTTACGAGTGCAAGGCTCGCAATGTGTGTAACCCGGTGGAGGCTGGAGCATCGACGGGGGATCCGTGATGTCATGTTTGAAAGTACAGCCTCGAGGTTTGCACGGATCGAGAGAGCGGGCGCAGTGGCCGTGGTACCAGAAGAAGCAGGTTTCGTCCTCATCTTGAGCGGCGAGCTGCTGCTGCTGCTTCTTCAAATACTTCTTCTCGTCTTTTCATGTGCTTCTTGTCGTCGCCAGGACACCATTCTCGATCGCACGGCTCATCGTGTTGGTAGCCTGGAGGTGGGTGGATCATTGAAGGCGGGTCTGTAAGTTCATGCTTACGATCACACGGCGGTCCGAGGCCACGGATTGCATCGCGTTCTTTGGAGCAGCTGCCGTGATACCAGAAGAAACACGTCTGAGACGAGTCTTCGATGGCTTCGACGTCGCCGTAATCGATCGTCTGTTGCTTCATGGCGAGGGTGCGTCCCAGTGGCGGGGAATAGTCGACTTACGCTTGCTGGGTGGATGTTGGACTGTGCTCTCCAGCACGGAGTCTGCTCTCTTGCGCTTGCTAGGCTTTGGAGGCTCGTGTTCAAGGGTTTCTGGCTCAGCTCGTCGTGGTGGAGGATCCTTGAAGCAGCAAATGTCGAGTTCGCAGGGCGGACCATGGGCTCTACGAGGCCGGTAGGAGAGCACGTTGCTCGATCCCTTGAGATGTTGCAAGAACTTACAGTCGCTGTCTGATCTGCTGCAGTGACCGTGAGACCAGAACGAGCAGATCTTCTTCTGCTTCTTTCCCTGCGGCTCTCTTCTGCTGGCATGAGCCTCACTCTCATGTGCGAGCTGCTTCGTCTTCTCCGGGAGCAATCTCAGCCTAGGTAGCATGGGCGAATCTGGTCCTGGCTTCTTGTCTGCTGGACCAAGTGACACGAGAAGCTGACTCGGAGGATTTATAACTAGGTGCCGAGTGATTTGATATTGAATGAATTTGGGCTGCGAGGAGAGTCGACTGTGAAGAGTCAGCTTTGAAGGTATTAAGCCGAAGCATCAAACAATAAGAGACTGTGCTCGAAAGAACAAGAACCAGCTGCTAGCATCAGATGTGATCCTACTCTGGAAATTGCTACTATCGTTTACGATGATCAAGCTGAGGGTTGTTCTTTGATGCGATATGGTCCTTGAATCGATATCCTTGCAATCGTCGCGAGTGAAGATTGATGCAATGTGGTGGTGTCGATGAAGGAGCAGTTGAGTTGTGTGGCGTATAGATTTCATGCCATCTTGCGGCGGGCTTGGCAGCTCGTGCTATTGACCGTTTGGATGGCAATAGTCCGTGAGAGCATATGATTTCTAGATAAGCTCTCGATAAGATAAGATTCTTCATTCAGCTGGACAAGGGCGAAGACTGATGGATGTTGCCGTACGCGAGCTGATGGTCTAGATGCTGCGTTGCATCAGTTGAACTTTGAACTCACTCTCACGAGTCTCACTCTCACGTTCCTCCACCGTTGCTGCGTTCATCAATGGCGCGGCTTTGAAGACTCGCAGACTTGCATCTCGACCAGACGGTATATCAACGGTGACTTTTGCAGACAGGGACGCTTGACTCTCCGAAGCATATTTGAATTGTTCTTCCAGCAAATCGGGCTGCACGTCAAGACCGTCGCACCCGCAAGTGCTGAGGAGCTGGGTCGTAAGAGTGGGTTCTGCTCTGCGCGGGTCAGGAGAAAGAGCAGAAATATGCACCACTAGCATACGTCTGCAGCCGGTTTGGACTGAGGCTTCAATAAGCTGCAGGCTGTGGCGACTAACGTCGGTACCTGCATGAAAGGCCACCGCACAACCGGGTCAGCTCTCCGCGCCTCTTCTCTAGGCTCTGGGTAGTTCATGCCATGCAACGGCGGCACTTCTCTGCTGCCCCGGACCACGAATTGCCCGACCACGGAAGCTGGCGATATGGGCGACGATGGTCAGGCAGCGCTTTCCCCGGCGAAATGAAGGGGTCGACGATATGCCGATCCTGCTGCGTGGCTGGGCTGCAAACACAAGCACTCTGATCGTCTGTGGCTGTGGAAGCGTGGTGTGTGCTGTCCCCCAAGTCGTACATGCGGTGGATGTAGGTCGAGTCGGTCTGCAACGCCGGGTGTCTGGCAACGCAGAGGAGGTGCTTAGCGCCGAAGCATGTTTGGTGGTGAAGAGCGACCCAGGGAAGTGAGACAGTTGCGGACCGGCCGTTTGCGGTGCGAGAGTTTGCCCTGCGCTCCATCATTCATCCGCCGTCCATACAGACCCCGGTCAGGCTGTTTAACCACGGTGATGACACTGACAACAATAACCCCCGGCGCGCAGATTGCCTACTATATGCGCCGTAGCAGTTGGTGCTAGACGCGGCCCTCGGAGCATCGTCTGCTGGATCTGGCCTCGATCGCGGGGCTTTGATAAAAAACAATCGCTACACGATAAACAAGAATCGCTGCCACTCGTAAGCCCCACATTCGTTAGCCAAATCGAAGTCTAAAGCCCCGTAGGGTCGAACTTCAAGACACTGTGCTTACCCGGCTCTCTCTACCCTTCTGCTGACTCGCGGCGAGCGTGAGTGATTACTTGTTTTCCGTATAGTCGAAGTAAATCGGGAGGGACCTCCGGCAGGAGGGACGATTTGAGAGGGCTGGGTGGTGGGGCCAGTGTTGCCCTCTAGGTAGGGTGTGGCGGAGATTGTTGTTTATCGTGTAGCGATTGTTGATTATCAAAGCCCCGATCGGCCTCCTGAGTGCTGGAAGCGTGGCCGTGCTTCAATCTCAGGATTATTGATTGCACATACCTCTCTCCTGTCATCACCACCGCCTGATGCAGCAGATGCATGGATGGCGTCTGTCTCAGGTTGAGATCCCCTCCGCCGCGCTGGCCTGCGTCTTGCTAGCAGGGAGGCGGCGTGTCTAGGTGCAGCATGCTTCCAGCAGATCTTCGGCTGCGTACCGACTGAACTCGGCCATCTCGAGCAGTTGTCGTTGTCGTTGAGCATGCATGTCGACGCACCATACACAGCCATGCTGCTCCCCAAGGCCCGTTTCGAATCTAATGCGAGCCCCATCACCGCTATACATGTGTCATGTCTCCCCCCGGCTGCCCAAGCCATGCTTTAAGACCTCTCATCACCCTCTGTCATTGTGATCGTTCTCTGTCCCTTGAATTGCTGCTCCTTCGTCCGGCCATTCACTCCCACTGGACGACCACTGCTGGACTATCCAAAATGCATCCCCAACAGTAATGCGGCCCGCTGCCTGACCTACGCCAGCACCCAAGCATTATGGAGCGAGATTCGCGAGATGGGCCACTCTCACCCAGCTGGACACCTCTATCACCTACCAACGCTGCTACACGAGCTCCACGACGAGCCTCTCAGTACCGCTTGTTTCCTACAGTCGAAGCGACGCCGCCAGCGAGTCCCGTGACCTTTCAATTCCACCAAAGTCGGAAGGCCGCCGCGCGGCGTCGATCGTCATCCCTTTCGAGCGACACCTCTCGTACTTCGCAGTCACGACGAAGAAAGACTCCCCCAGCAGCATCCCATCTGGCCGTGTCAGCGAGTCCTGCGAGAGACGCGAAACAGGCTTCTCAATCCATTGCCCCGGGTGGTTCTGTCGAGAATGAACTCATTAACAATGTCTCCCAAAAGGGGTCGGAGCGAGATGCCGGACTTCCAAGCCAAAAGAACGTGCACGGCCGTTCCGATAGTGCGCTGGGGAGTTCATCTATTTCTATGAGGGATTCCTCCCTTAATCTACAACAAGACGCTGGCCGGCCTACGCCGCTTGTCAAACCTGTCAAATCCGTCAGTGGCTTCAACTCAAGTCTCTCTAGCCTCTCGCCTGTCGCAGAGCACTTTCAATTGCAGGGGAAGATTCGCGTCCGCGCCAAACCTCGCCCCAACCTCCGCATTGCAATTCACAAGCAGACTGACGACGGCAACACCAACGACAACGACAACAAGCCTCTGCCACCTCCCAAATCGCCGCCCCAGTCTGGAGATGAGCCAAAAACTACGCTGTATCTGTCGCCAGAGGCCAAGCCCACCGGGCCCAAGAGCCCGCCCAAACGAACTTCAGTTACTGCGGCCACACGCGAACAGGTGAAGGACCTTACAGGCTCGCCAGTGCGTCAAGAAGCGCCAGCTTCCATCTCGCACGACATGCTACCCAGTGAGTTTCTGGACAAACCGCTACCTCCCATCCGTCCGGAATTACAGCGCTCATCTGCGAGCTACGGCGCAGACTCGACGAGCGACACGAAGAGTATAGCATCGGACGCCTCACAATTTGCTGCATTCTATCAGGCGCAGGTGGCCCAGCGCTTTGCCGCCAGTGCAGCAAATGCGCGCCCTGTACCAAATTTCCGCCCCGTACAGCATGCTGCTCGGTCCCCTCTCAGAGGTCTGTTCAGCAGGAACAAGACCGCAAATGAGCTCCCTCCGCGCCCCGAAAGCATCAACCCGCAGTCTCCCAAAGCAAACCCTCCGATATCCACCACAGCTACGAACAAGTGCGCACACGAGCCTCCTCCGCGCCTCGATAGCCTCCGCCCGCAATCGCCAAATGTGAGCACTCCAATTTCCACTGCAGCAATCCAGCGTCGGGCTGCCACTCCAGATCCCGTTATTACGCCTCTCTATGACCAGTTAAAGTCATTCAGCCGAAGCGATGTGGTTGCTACCTCCCGAATTGAGACAAAAGAAGATATACACCAAACTTCACCGAAAACACATCCGCCGGCGGATAATACTACTACCACCGAACCGGTTTCCAAACCGAGCGCGGCACTCATTGCAGCCAGGGCTCATGTAGCAGCCTTGAGGAATTCTTCCGTTTCTACCGGTCGTCGAAGTCTCTCGAGATCTTCGGCTTCAACTTCAGATCTTGGTGCTCGGTACCGTGGCTTATCAGATCCTCTACTCAAACGTCCTGAAACGCCTGCACGGGCTGATCTTGTCCATACATTGAAAGGATTGAGCGAAGAATGCGATGCGCTGCATGAAAGATATACAAACCTGCGAGCGGAACGCCAAAAGCTTTCTACTGCTATCATCGCCAACCTCCGCGATCTAAAATCTGGGTCCGATGATATTGATACCGTATTGAACGACCAATTGGCTCTTGCCGCGTTGAGCTCGTCTATGGATATATGCTTTGCGAAGTTGAAGTCCGTGGAATTGCGGAAAGAAGATGCCATCGCGGCGCTTGTTCAACAAGCAACTCCTAGTCAACCTTCTCCCGGTGACAAAATCGCTACCATGATTGCATCGTCAATGGCCCTCTCTCGCAAGCCCTCGACCGACTCCGGCATTCGATTTACGCAGACTGGCCGATCAACGCCCGAGCCGAACGATAGTTGTAGCACACATCGCTTAACGCAGCCGAGCACACGGGCGTTTTCATATACCAGCGATCTGGAAGTTTCGGACGTCCGTGCATCCTCACAGTCGCGGAAGCAGTCTCTCGGACCTGACAGCATTCGTCGTTCTGACGGCGACAAGCAGCCTCCCGAAACCATACTCGAGGTCGTCGAGAGTCCCAAGCTGAAACGCCTCTCGAGGAATCTAGAAACCCTTGATCTGCAAAGTCAGGTGCCCGTTTCTGTGAAAATACCGCCCAAACACGAGTCGATTCAAGCAGTAGAGCCACGGTCTGAGAGCTTCACAGAAGACGAAACGGACGAACTGTCGGACAATGAGGATAGCACTGTGAGAAACTCGCTAGCAGTCTTGGATTTCCGTCTACCCTCTTTACACTGGGGAGATGACAATTTCTTCGACGTGCTCACCCAGCCGCAGCTCCCCACCGAAACAAAGGCAGCCAAGATTCTCGGCCTGGCATCAACGCTTGGAGCCATCAGCACACCAATACCTCCTCTCCCGACGCCGAACAAAGACACGACCATTACTGTAGACTCACAACAGACGACGCCTCTCGACACCCCTGGTCTCGAAGCTCAACTACAATCCTTCCCCAAACCGAAAGCGCCTCTAGCGCCGCCGCCCGAACGAAGGGACACGGGCGGCTCCAGCTCTTATCTGACGAACGGCTCCTCAACGGACTCCTTGTCTGAGCCTGACATACCACCACCTCCACCGCGCAGAAGGGTGCAGCGAACGCACACTGAGATGAAAAAACGCGACCCTTCTGCGCACACCATCAAGGTCTACATGGAGCACGATGACGAAGATGTTTTCGAATACTACAACCGACTACGACTATGATGTTTCCAGCATCTTTTCCCTTTTACCAATACCCGACCCGACGAGGTGCTTCCTTTTGGTTTGGCGGAGAGCGAAAGCTTTGTAAAGCTGTACTTGTATACCCCTCCTGTAAAATGACGACTGTTGATGATGTATTTATTGTATGAGTATACTGCGGCGCGGAGATAGAGATAGCATCGTGCTCTCGAGATGAGGCGAAGTGAATGTCAAAGAGCATTTCTTCGTGTGACAAAAAGCTTTTCAACTCGAAATCACGTGCCAAACTTACCCGATCCCCGTCTCGATCGATCTGCAGAGAAGGGATCATTTGAGTTTTGGTTGTGACACTCGACAACGCCTCCACTTCGCCGACTTGCCGACCTGCCGACCTTCCTCATTCCTCGACAGACACGCTGCCTTCCTTCACAAGCAGCGGATGACAATACCGACGGTTCCTCCATAATCATAATCACCCGCACGACCTCACGAATAACGACATCATTTCCGCATTGTTATAATCACGGCCTTCCACAAGCATCTTGGACACGCGACCAGATGACGCTCCTCCCGCACCACCACCAGTCGCAAGCCGAAATCCGTGAGGCGCGCAAGCAGCTGAAAGAGCGCATTCGCACCGATTGGGAGTTTGATACGCTACCGGCTTGGACGTCTTCGGGAAAGAAGACGAAGAAGAATAATACCGTCGCGGGGCTCCGGTGTAGTGACGAGGGAGAGGTGGTGTTGGGGTTTGATCCGGTCGAGTGGAGGGAGCGGTCTTATTCGAGTAGTGCGTCGGAGGAAGAAGAAGAAGATGCGGGTAGTGAGTGGAAGTTTGACAAGCCGGACAGTGTGGGGACGGAGTTGATGGAGAGGGGAGAGAGGAGGAAGAGGAGGCGGTGGGAGAAGTTGGAGGAGGAGAGGGGATGGAATGAGGGGTTGGAGCATTGGATGAGAAGACGGGATGTTTGGTGTTGTGTGAGGACGACGACGACGAACGGAGAGAGGAAGCTGAGCGAGGATATTTCCTCCTCTTCTACGACAACGACGACAACGTCTTCAAGTCCCCGCTCCTCAACCTCTTCAACAACAGCCCGCTTCTCATCTTCAACAGAAGCCTCCAGCCTCGACACCTCTCCAGACCTCACACCGAACAACCCGAACCCCACCACCTTCTCAACCCTGCTCCTCCCGCTCGCCCCTCCAATTCTCCAAAACCACCCCATCCGCCGCAAAATAACCCCCCACACATACCCCGAAATCTACAGCAAAATAATTCTCCAATCCCGCACACCCTCCGTCCCTATCAATCTCCGAACCCTTGTGCACGCGCTCGTGCAGGGCTGGAAAGACGACGGCGAGTGGCCGCCTAAAGCGGGGCCGTTGGAGAAGAGTATTGGAAGGAAGAAAGGGATTAAGGAGAGTGTGAGGAAGGTTTTGAGGTTGACGGGGGTGGGGGAGGGTGGTGGGTCGTGACAGGTGGTGAGGGCGGTGGGAGTGGTGGGCGTGGTTGTGGTGGTGTTTTGTGTTTATTTGGCGAGCGTTGTGTTTTTTTCGAGGGAGGGGAGATAATAGGATGAGAGATGCATGCATGTGGAATGAGAAAGATGAGAAGAGACGAGAGAGACGAGAAGATGAGAAATTCATTGTTTTGAAGCAGAATAAAAAAAACGAGGTTTTGTCTCAGCATTGCTAAGTACTGGCTAACATGCATTGAGACCGGATATCTGAAGGAAGAACTTACCTAGGAAGCAAATCCTTCTTGGTAGCATCCTTGAACCCAAACCACCGCCTCAACCACCCCTTCTTTTTCACCGGAGAAGGACTCCACCGCGACTCCGCAAAGACCTGCAGCCCAACCCCCTCCTCCTGAAATAGCCACCTTATCGACTCCTGCCCGCCCACCGTGCCAGCTACAGACATCCTAAGCGGCGTAGCAGGACCACCAGCCGCTTCGTTTTGGAGGGCGCTGCGATAAACGAAATCAAAAGAGTTAGTGCGCGTGAGGACTTCGGCTGTGATCTCTTCAAACGAGGAGTCGGCGGGAATAGATTGCAGGAGGTCGGCTGTGATGTCTAGATCGTCGTCTTCTTCCTTCTGTTGTTTCTGGGTGTTGAAAGTAGTGGCTCTGCCCTTACCTTTCCCTTCATACTCGACCACCAACTCGACCTCTCTGACACCGTAGTTGGTGAAAGGGCGGTAGGAGGCTTCGTATAACTCTGCTCTCGTCCACCCGCGCTGGCGTTGTTTATCGCCAATGAAAGTCTCTGCGGCAGTAGCCCTAGAGTTCAGTTCGATAGATTTGGTAGAAGAAGGTCCAGCTTCTGCAATAGCGGCAAAAGGACGGACCGAGGCCTCGTAGAAAGACTCGCGATTTCGATGCTCTGTCATGATGTGAGAAGAGTTCGAAGAGCCTGCTTCGAGATTATTCGTCGTGATGGTGGTGCGGTGGAAAGAGAGGAGACATTGGGGAGGCCTTGGGTTTTTAACATGTTATCGAGCTGGGCAAATGTGTTGTTGTTAAAGACAAAAAGGAGAAGTGAACAACGCGTTTGAGGGACTGATAGACCAAACCTATTGTATCGAAAGGTCTGGCCAACAATCCCTTTGTCATCGAACAGTCGTGGTACGAACCATCGATCGAAAGATATCGTTTGAATTTCGATAGACGCTATGCAACTTGAACAAATAAAGCAATGCCAGCCAGGCGAAGAAAGATACATTGGCGGGCATCATGCGCTTCGGACCGTGCATCCCACTTGTGCACAGCCATCTACCCTCCCGTGTGGCCATATGTGTACAGAACATCCTGAAGCCGCCGTCAGAGCACGCCGTTTTGCGATGTGGAAAAGAAAGTCGAGAGACGAGATCATCGTTTTCGATTCAGCGTGCTGAGCTTGGGTGCGGCGACCACAATTTCGCTTCCATCTTCGTCTTCGTCGTCATCCGATTGTGCATCCTCATCTGAGCTGGCTTGCTCCACGCTCTCATCCTCGGAGTCTTCCTCTGCTTCAATGTCGACTAGGTCGTTCTCCTCCTCGTCGTCATCGTCTTCGCCGACTGCAGAACTGCCATCATCTATACCGTGAGGAATGCCGTTTGGTATCTCCTGCTCCACCTCATCGTCGCTGTCCGCATCCTCTGCGAACTCATCGAGCAATTCTCGCCCTTTGATTTGTGTGCGTCCGGCTTGCTCCATTTCGTCGCTGTCCGACCAATCTTCGTTTTGTCCATCCACGTAGAGCACATCTCGGTCATCGTCGGGGTTCTCCAGGTTGATTGCTTTTGAGTGCGCCTGCAGGTCTCTTCTGTGCTGCAATTGCGCGCAGAGTAAATCGAGCTTACCTTTCAGGTGAAGCAGAGGCAGCAGACCACTCGCACGTTCTCGTACCACTTGAGCGAGTGTCTTGAGCTTCTGCATCAGCTCTGGCTGATTGGCGAGGTACCCACCATGGTCGACGAGGGCCCATTGCACCCAGACCATGAGTGGGCCAGTTCGTCCTGGACTCCGGAAGATACGTTCAGCGATTCGCTCTAGAAGAGTTGCCACTTCAAGAGACTTCAATCTTTGTATTGTGACTCGTATGGTTGCTGCGCTTGTAACGGCCAAGCAGCTCTCCAGCAGATCTTTGTCGTTGTTCTTCAAAGCCTGCGACAACGCCGTTCGCAGAGAGTGTCCAGTAGTGATCATAGCTTCGTCTGGTACGTTTGAAAGAGCGCGGGAGTCTGCACCTGTTTCCTGAAGGATTCTCCGTACGTCAATTGGGCCAGGGTGACGAGCTTGAAGTAACTCTCCAAACGAAGCCGGTTCTGCCGCCACTTCCGCAGACTCCTCAATGTCCTCCATTTCCTCATCTTCTGCACCGCCGTCTGCTTGCTCTTCCACGTCGTCAGGAGAGGACTCGGATAGGTGACCATTTGTCAGTGGCGGATTGTCGGTCCCGAGCTGTAGCTGTACACTCGCGTCCGTCTTTGCTGCGGTCTGCTCTTCATCCGACTCTTCCAACATACTCGATTCATCTTCACCGCTCGAGATGTCGATGATTTCTTTCGCAGGCGCTACCTTCGGATGTGGTTGCTGCTCCGCTGTGCTCTCGTCGTCTGAGACGCCATTTTGCGTGGAAATTGTTTGGGACTCGTCCAGATGGACGCCGTTGAAGCGTGGCACACCATTCGTCGCCGTCGCCTTCACGGTCTTGCCAGCGCGTTTGTTCTCGTCGACCAGGAAAGCGAGGCCGTTCGTCTTTTCGGGCACGTGAGAAGGTTTGCGTCGTTTGGAAGCGGGCAGGTCTCCGGGAGACGAGGATCGTTGCGGGCCCGCTGTCCGGCTGGTTCGAGGCCGTTTGGAGGTGCTCATATCGAGTACATGGCCGGTAGGCGCAGGATATAATGGCCGTCGGGGTGTGTAGGCAGTCGATGGAGGTGAAGTTAGAGGCAGTGATCGAGACGGATAGACTTCCAAAAAAAAATCGCTAGCGGATTAATCACGGGCTTGGCATTGCTAGCGTGGATCAGATGTCAACAAGTCAGAAAGGGAGAATCACGGCGACGGGAACCCCATTATTACAGATGGGCGTGAGGCCGGATAATGTTGAGGATGCACAGAAGATGGCGGTGATGGAAGGGAGGGCGGACTGTGCAACGGGGCAGGACGCGGTGTCGCATGGATGACGGACGAAGCCTGAGGCGGCCGCACGTTGGAGACGGCAGGCAAAATTGCAAGCGCTCAGGAGGCCGTGGGCCCGTGAGGGAGAATCTTAAAAGGGCGTCTCAGCCCCTCGTGTGCATCTGGCACTCTGGCACTTGTTGTTCCTCGACCTCCCGTCACCACCCAGCCTCCGCCCGCCCATCGAAGCTCTGTCCCTCTACCCCACCCCGCCCTCCCACCACCGCTGCCTGGCCCCTCTCCGCCCGCTGTCCAGTAAATATTATCATTGCAACAGCCTGCAGCCACGCTTTTATTTCCGACGCGCAACCGAATCATCATTGACCTACCTTAAATCCGGTGGCCACCAACCCACGCAGCACCCCAGCTACTCATCACTCGTGCTTGCATAAGCCTGCACATTTTTCCACTCCCACGGCTGCACACAAAGCTCGGTCGCTTTCATTAGCAGATCGCGCCTTCCACTCATCGCCTGCGGACTCTTTCATCACACTCATCGCCGCTTCCCGCCACCCTCGCCGCCGCCGCCGCGGCGCTTCGATCCACCACCGAACGGAAAGAGCGCACTGCGCAGCCGACGAACTTTCCACGAGCTGATCGCGCCTTCCGCTCATCACGTGCGCGCTAGCGGACGCTCCCGCGCCGGCTACTTCAAAGACTTAACTTCTCTCTCCAACCTAACCTCTTAATTATTCCTGCCGAGCGCGATCGACACCGCAAGAGCCGCAACCCATCAAAACGCCAACCACACACGCTGCAACCACATCCCTCCCACTTACCTGCGCCTTGGATCATCACGTGCGCTTTTGTTTACCGCTTGCAAATATATTATTTGCGTTCCCCTCGTCAACACTGGCGCGGCCTCTGCCAATAGTCGCGTGATTGGTGCGCAGAAGCCTCAACCTCACGCAGTCACGTGCATCAAACATAAATTCACCTCACCTCTCACCATGGCGTCCGAGGTCGCGCATCCGGAGGCGCTCTCGCATGAGTCATCAACAACAGTTCTGCCAAATGGGTAAGTTTGTCCGCCGCGCCGTCAATCATATATCCTGATAGCGCAGTCGCCAACTCTTCTCGAGTATGGATGCGCTGACTGATTGCAGTGATCACAACCTCAACACCGACGGAGATGCGTTTGGCGAGAATGCGGTGTTACCGAAGACCGACACCAGCCTCAACGTCAACATCACTGCGGATCCAAATCCAGGCGGACCTACACCGGTTGAGGATGTTGCGCCAGGTATTACACCTGTCGCTGACTTCATTCCGAAAGACGCGCGCACATCACATCCCACTCCGCCACCAGACGAGCCTCTTGCCATTTCCGAAGCTGATATGGACACAGAGATGACCATGGGAGATGAGCCGTCCAAGGTGGATATTGTTGCGGAACCAGTTCCGCCTTTGCCATCATCGGATGAATCAAGTCTGGTGCGGCAGCGTGAGGAAGACGACGAGGACGAGGAGCCAGCGGCGAAGCGTAGCAGGGTCGACGAGAGCAGTCCTACCCAGGAAACGATCGTGGCAGACATCCTGCCCTTGGAGCCTGCGCAAGTAGAGACTGCGCCAGCAGAAGCAGATGTTGCTCCCATCCAGCCTGCTGTGGAATACGACCCAGAAGCTGCCCCAGTAATAGCTTCGACAGAAATTGACATGGATCTGCTGTCGGTGGAGGAAGCTGCACCGCTTCAATCAACAGAGAAAGCAGATGCCGCAGTCGAGAGTACAGCAGAGGCGGATGCAAAGCCAGCTGCAGAAGCATCCATCTTCGGTCCACCTCCCTCAGATTCCGCACCTCCAGCACCCGCACCCACAGACTCGATATCGTCAGCTCCAGCTCCTGTAGAGACACCCGCAGAAGCGCCCGTAGAAACGCCCACAGAGATATCTTCTGAAAAGGCCGCAGAGGCATCCTCCGAACAGCCTGCAGAGGCATCTTCGGAAAAGCCTGCGGACGTTCCAGTGTCCGCTCCTCCAGTGTCCGCTACGGCGGCTCCCACATTAACACCTTTCAAACCAACGTACAGCACGAAGCCGATGACCAAGAGCCAACAGCGTTTCCTGGTCGAGAAGATGAAGAATCTCAAGAAGACCAAGAATTCCACCCTTTTCGTGCATCCTGTCGACCCCGTGGCGCTGAACATCCCATCTTACGTTGAGATCGTCAAGCAACCAATGGATCTGACGACCATGGAGAAGAAGCTCAAGGAGGAGCGGTATGCCACTGTGCAGGACTTCGCAGCCGACTTTAATCTCATCATCAGCAATTGCAGGGCCTTCAACGGTGATCAACACCCAGTCACCCAGGCCGGATTTGCGATGGAGGCATATTTCCGCAAGATGATGGAGAGTGTCCCCAGCGCTGACCAGTCTGCTCCTCAAAAGACACAGTCCAAGAAGGCGTCGCCAAAGCCGCCGAGTCAGCTACAAGCACGTAGAGAGTCGCGGTCTGTTGTCGCGGCGGCTGCGCCCGCACCAGCGGCCAAGGCAGCGGCCCCAGCAGCAGGTGCTGGTGAAGCGTTTGCTCTGCAAGCAAACGGCACGCCGCAAATTCGTCGTGATTCTACCATTAACCGACCTGCACGTGCAATCAAGCCTCCACCAGCCCGCGAACTCCCATACGCGAAGCCAAAGCGGAAGGAGCACCAGCTCGAGCTCAAGTTCTGCGACCATGTGTTGTCACAGCTGAAGAGCGCCCGGTATCAGCGCTTGAACGCTGTTTTCATGACCCCAGTGGATCCGGTCGCTCTCAACATCCCTCATTACCGCCAGATCGTCAAGCATCCCATGGATCTCTCCACCATGAGTCAGAAACTCAAGAACGGAGAGTATGGCAAAGCTTCTGAAGTCAAGAAGGATTTCGAACTGATGATCGAGAATTGCTTGGCCTTCAACCCGCACGGAAATCCAGTGAGAGATCTTGGTATCGAGTTCCGCCGTGAGTTTGAGACCTTGTGGAATGGCAAGGACAAGTGGGAGAAGGCCCAAAAGCAGAATGCCCAGCGTGGTACTTCGGCATCCGCAGACGACGAGAGCGCGGATGATGATGACGACGACGATGATGAGCCCGGTGACGACAAGGAGGCGCTCATTCGAAATCTTCAGAAGCAGCTCGAAGCGATGCAGAATGTCATGTCTGGCTTGACTGCAGCTCCGAAGACCAAGAAGGCCAAGAGCATATCGAAGTCGACGAGCAAGAAGGTTTCTTCAGCTCCCAAGCCCAAGCCAGCGCCCAAGTCGAAGTCGAAGAAGCCAAAGCAGGTGACGTACGAGGAGAAGCAGGAAATCTCCGAAGCAGTCAACCGAATGAACGAGGAGCAGGTCGCCGAGCTCACTCGCATTATCACAGAGAACTGCAAGAAGTATGCCGATCAAGAGGAGATGGAGCTTGAGATCGACGACCTTCCCAACGACGTCCAGGCGATGCTCCTCAAGTACGTGCGCTCCATTTTTGGTAACCCCACTCGTGGTCGCGCTGCTTCTCCTGACGACATGGCGGCGATGGACGACGATGACTTCGAGCCTGAGCGCGGCCCCCGTCGCGGCGGCGGCGGCGGCGGCGGCTCCAAGCGCAAGAAGCATAAGCCGATGGGCAAGGAGGAGCAGGAGGCCAAGATGCATGACATTCAACGCAAGCTTGCCCAGTTTAAGGAGACGGGCATGGCTACCGGTCAAAGCCCGAGCCAGGATGCCGACACTTCCGGCGACGACGAGAGCGAAGAGTCCGAAGAGGAGTAGGTGGCGGTGCGAAATTCTTCATCGTCCTCAAAACGGGCACCGGTATCCAGCGGTGCCTGGAGGGCGGCTGTATTCATGACCTGATTTTGTACGAGTAATTCCGAGACGATACCTAGGAGCCGAGCTTGGTTTGGGGCAGTGGGCTCCAGTAATCGCGGCCTCCAGTAATCGCGGCCTCCAGTAATCGCGGCCTCCAGTAGCATAGCTTGAGACATGAATTGGGTCGCTGCTCTGCATATGAAGAGATTTGTCCGTGTCCATTCTTGTCCTTCCATGTGAGGTAGGGTGCTGCAATTCCAGGGCGTTTTCAAGGTGGCGAATGACCAACCTCGGGCGATGTCTTCGACTTCATTCTTTCCGTTGATGGAGGCCCCAGGAGTCCAAGAACGTAAGACCCGGTGTGCAAATGTATCCGATCCAGTCCAATTTGTGAGGTAGAATTCGTTTTCCCGCTGAAGTCCCAGTTCCAGGTCGTCGTGATAGGTACTGTAGCCAGTAGCGGGTACGTACTTCTTTCTTCCAGCTGGGGGTTTTCTTTGTTCAAGTGAGACGCGAAATCGGCCGTCGCGTTGAAGAGAGGAGGAAAGCGCTTGCCTTGCTTCGCGGCTGTGATCATTTGCGAAGTTGGCGGCGGGCGCTGCTGTCCATCGGAAAGAGGGGAGGGATGTGCTTCACACGCGCCTGCCGGAGGGATATACGGGAAAGCACAAGACGATATAAAGTAGACTGGTTTCAAGGTTGCCATAAGGTCGCCTGTTGTTGTGTGGTTGCGTGATGTTGAGGGCGCTGATGTCGGGCGTGTGCCTGAGCGGGGAGAGGCCTTCGATGGTTGGTTACTGTCGGCAAATTGGTCACCGTCGCCGATGCCTCGTGATCTTTCTTTCTCTTCCTCAGGCCACTCTTCATCACATTTGCAATTTACGGGATAAAGAGAAGAGAGTGACAGGATGTTTCGTTCGCTTGTGATGGATTCTCGCCTTCCCCGATGACTTCCACACTGCTTCACGATCTAGACTGAAAATCACCACCATGTCATCTACATCTACATCTACATCATCATCAACCACGCAGCCACCACAGCCATCCCACCCGCCGCGAACACCGCCTTCTCTATACAAGTAGAGCTCGCCTTCGCCGGAAAGACCCAGTCCTCGCACGAGCGATCCACCAGCGGAACATCCTGAATAGAAAAACTCTGCACACTAAACGGCACCGTGTGACACTCGCCTTCCGTCTGCGTCTGACACGTCGACTCATACCAGGGATGGCTCGAGTACGGAACTCCCTCTACCTGCTCACAATCAAGGAGTGTGTAGACAGCAAGCTTCCGCTCCGCTAGTTCTCCTGCTTCGATGGAGCCCGTAAGGTTGACTTGCTGAAACCACACGCTGGAGTAGTTTGCCTGGGGAGAATAGTGGCCTTGGTTTGAGAGGGTCCAGTTCACGCCGTTGAGACCTTTGGGGACGAAGGTTGCTCCTTTGCCGTGCTGGAAGCCGCTTGAGTTGGGCTGCAGGAAGATGTCGCTGATGTTGAAGCAGATGCGGGCTGTGGGCACGCTGTCTGTCGTGAGGGTGAGGGCGTTTCGAGGAGCATTACCATCCGTGGGACATGATGCTTCACTGTTGTTGGTGTAGAAGGCGATGGTGAGATTGCTGCATATTCATCAGTTTGAGGGCTTTTTCGCGGCGTCTTTGAGAGATTCTTGCGTTGATTGAGCACGCGCTACGCAAACCAGGAGCAACAACGACACCAACGTGGAACGATTAGGCATTTTCTGGTTGTCTCTAGCGTAAAGTTTCCAAGGAATGGACATCACACCCAGGCAGCCGAAATGTGAGTGTGCTTCTTATGTCTCCGCGATGATCGAACAAGACCCATGTTGATTGCTCCATTCACTTTCGTCATTACGACTGTGCCACTTCAGCTCGGGCTTTGCCTATTAACGACATGGAATGAAGGAAGCACAGCATAAGTTCCCAGGCTTTAAACGTTGAGATCGACAATGCCAAGGGCGGCGACCTCGCTTGGCTACTAGGATGTATATCTCGTGTCGAGCAAGGGAGATGAGAAGGTGGAGAAGCGGATAGACGTAGTTCGTCATCAGTGGGAATCATTTGACTCTCGTATTCTATTCTTTCATTCCTCAATCACGTCGCTCGACCGCCTGAAGAAGCAGGAGCCGAAAATGTCCACTCAACCCCGAAGAACGCCAGACCAATGCATCATACAGCTCAACCCACCGCCAACTCTACCACTGAATAACCCTCTCTGTCTCGCCCTCCCGCGGCGGGAAGAACGTGTTAATCAACTCCATGTAATACCCCTTCAGCTCCCCCACCTCCGGCACACCGTCACTCTTACTGTACAGATCATACGGGTTAAAAGCCTTGACAGCCGCGAGCATCTTCTCATCCTTCGCGTCCATCATCCACTTATATCCGCCCGCCGAATGCCATGGGTAGAACGAATGATACCTAATCATCGCGAGCGCCTCGTCCGGAAGCGTGCTCTGCTCCTTGCAGATGTGGTACAGGTACTCGTCGTGGCCCCAGCTCAGCATGACATTATCGAGGCCGCAGCCGGGGGTGTAGATCCCATGCTCAGTGCTGTAGATAGCATCGGTGGAATCGGGGTTGTCGGAGAAAGTGCCTGGGTAGATGATAGAGTCGTCGAAGCGGCAGCCGACGGGGAAGGTGTCGCCTACGACGTCCCATTGCCCGCGTGCGTCGTAGAAGAAGAGGAGCTTGCCGAGGTCGTGTATCAGGCCGGTGAGTTGGAACCACTTTGGTTTGCCATCGCGACGTATCGCTTCGGCGGATTGCAGCAGATGTTCGATTTGAGAGAGGGAGGTGTCTGGGTCAGACTCGTCGATGAGCGTGTTCAGTTTCTCCATGGCCTGCCAGATGGTCATCTGGGCACGGGTCTTGAAGCGGAAGTCGTTGCGGGCTTTGAGGTTGTAGGCGATGGTTTGCTTGGTGTGTTGCTCCTTGTAGAAGTTCTTGACGCGGTCGCAGGCGTCTTCGTACTGCCGGAATTGAGTCTTGTCCTTTTCGGCGTCGAATTGGGACTTCTCGTAGAGATCGACTTCTTCCTGGGTGGCGGTGCCGTTCTTCACCCTCATGGCGGCCTTGAGGACGTTGACTTCGTCAATGGCGTCGGAGGTGGCTTCCAGGGCGAGCCCGTCTTTGTGGTCGTTGAAGTTCTCGTTAATTTTTGGTGATTCGAGCATCGCTGGAGCCATGATGGCGATTTTGACGATCGAGCTTGAGAATGAGGATTGTGTGAAGTGGAGGAAATGTGTTCTTAAGGGACTCAAGATAAATTGTGAGTTGGGGGAAATGAAGAGATGAAAGAGATTTCACCAGGACCAATGGTATATATGGACTCTACCTAGAGCCGCCTACCGTCCTACGCTGTAAGAAACTCCACTTGCCTTACAAAAGCATCGAAGGCAAGAGGGCAGAATCACCCCTACATCGCGAAGGTGGACCGGCCAGCCCAGGTTCTCCGTATTCCAACCCAGCAAGTGTAGGAGGACGATGGCGTACGACTCGCTGAGATGCATGTGAGACGTTGCCATGCAGCCCAAGGAAGCGCCGTCGCCGCCAACGCGTCCAGCCTGCCAGCATGTGGAGTGAACGATAGGTTATGGTCGGAGAAACATGATCGCTAGCGGCACACTCGGAAGCATGAAAATCCAGTAGCTCATCCGGCCAACCAATCGCGACCGAATCAATGTCGTAACAGATCCGCCTCGGGTGAGAGGTGAATGGAAAAGATGACCATTTGCTCTCAAAGAGGAAGTTCCGCTCCGCTGGGCGTTTCTGACGGGCAATACTTTTTCCTGTTCTCCACTTGTGTCCTCGTGATTGGAAGAAATCCCTCATTCACATCGATTCGGACCTTACCTAGGTGTAAAGTTGTTCCGCGTCGGCGACGAAGGTCCGGAGCAGAGGCCGTCAGTCCCCTGGTCGTCGACTTTTCTGGATTCCTCGCCAAGTCCGATGGGAGAACACTTGACCTCCGGGGTCTTCTCTTCTCTGCTCGGTGTGTGAGGCGAGGCGAGAAGTGAGGTGGACTGTCGGCCGTGGCTGCTGCCCCAGACGCCGATAAGGTTACGTCAGAGTGTGGCAGGTGGGATCAGTGATCCATGTATTTTTGCACGCGTCTCATGCTTGCTTGCCCCCACCAAGCGGTTGTCACGCAATAATGAACCCCCAACTTGCCAACTTCATGCTCGCTCGTACACCTGACAGCATTCTCCATCCAAAGACAATGGCAGACAACACCTTCACACTCAATACTGGCGCCAAGATCCCAGCTGTCGGTCTGGGGACCTGGCAGAGCGGTAAGTTTTGACGCAGGTTTATTGTTGCGTTCGCGTGCTGATGATTCAATCTTAGATCCGGGCCAGGTCAAGGCAGCTGTCACTCAAGCCCTCAAGGTCGGATATCGGCATATTGACGCTGCTTTCGTGTATGGCAACGAGAGTGAGGTTGGCGAAGGCTTGAAGGAGGCCTTCGACTCTGGCATCAAGCGAGAGGACGTTTTCGTGACCTCGAAGCTGTGGAACACCTATCAGCGAAGGCCTGAGGAATGTCTGGACGAGGGTCTCAAGAGATTAGGACTTGACTATGTCGACCTATACTTGATTCACTGGCCAGGTATGTCGTTGCTGGGTCATGCAAACCTGATTTTTGGCCATTCTGACAATGTGTAGTACCCATGAACCCCAATGGTAACCACCCTCTCTTCCCTAAGCACCCAGACGGAAGTCGCGATTTGGATCTGGAATGGTCACACGTTGAAACGTGGAAGTGCATGGAGAAGCTGCTGAAGACCGGCAAAGTAAAGGCGATTGGAGTCTCGAACTACAGCGTGAAGTTCTTGGAAGAGCTGCTACCGAAATGTGAAGTGGTTCCGGCAGTCAACCAGGTAAGATCAAGGCTGTGTTCACTCGCGCAGGCAGTTCGGACTGATACCTGGCAGATTGAGAACCACCCATACCTTCCTCAACAAGACATCGCCGACTACTGCAGGCAGAAGGGCATAATCATTGAGGCATACTCTCCTCTCGGAAGTACCGGCAGCCCACTTTTCAGCGAGGAAGGAGTCCAGGAGGTGGCCAAGAAACACAATGTCGGACCCGGAACAGTCTTGATTAGCTACCAGGGTAAGTTCTGTGTGGTTGATATCGTCCGTTCTGGAGCTTCGCAGGCTGATTATGAGCAGTGACCAAGGGCCACGTCGTTCTTCCAAAGTCGGTAACTCCCTCTCGCATCGAGGAGAACCTGAAGACCGTCAAGCTCGACTCGTCTGACCTGGAAGCATTAGAAGGATTGCACAAGAAGAAGGGGACGACGCGATATGTTTACCCAGCCTTCGGAGTCAACCTCGGCTTTCCCGACAAGCAGGAGTAAGAGCTTGTCCACCACGAGCGAAAGAGGATGGGTAGAGTAGATAGTCACATCAAATAGACGAGAACCAAATCCAGAGACGCTTTAAAAGTTCATTTGCCAGCCTTCTTCTGCACCGCGTCGGCTTTCTGTTGAAGCACTTCTTGGAGTGCCTCGTTGCTGCGAGGGAGAAGCAAGACATCTTTCGTATTGACAGTCGATCGTCCAGCATGTTTCGCGAATGCCTCAAGGTCGGTCGCTGCTTGCGAGATTCTCAAGTGTACCAGCTCCGTTAAACCGCCGATGAACTGTGGGCTCGCGTTGATGTTGGAGTCGACAGCCACTGAATCGACGGTCTTGCCGATGGAGTACCAGAGCGCTGCTTTGAGGCGTTCTTCGGTCGCCGCATCATTTTGCGTCAAATTTGGCATTGTGGTGTTTCGTCGATTGCAGTGCGTGGACGTTCGGCGGGTGTTGTATCGAAGGAAAGGAGATGGGAGGCGCGTTCAAGGTCGCACGTCAAGAGTCGAGATGGCCCGTGCCACCACCGTCCTTTCCTTCCAGCTTCATCGCTCTGGACTTCTTCTCTTCCTCTTCCATTGATCATCGTTCTTCGCATCATGAGGCCAGACAATATACATCTACTATTCTTGAGGTAGTAGCAGACTGAGGAATGCGGCTCTTACGCGCGGCCGAATGCGAAGAATGCAACGCACATCTCCTCAGAGGCCTCGCCCTCCAGCTCTCGACAATGTCTAGACCTGCATAGCCCTCGAACAAGAAATGAAATGGCGAGCAGTAAGTATGAGCCTCTTTGGCGCGGTAGATGATATGTAGGTCCTCTTCCTACCACTGTCTACTCACTCCAGCTTTCAACCATGTCTCGGAAATCAAATGCTCCCTGGCTATGTCTCCTCTTCGCAGTCCCAGCTCTGACCTACACGGAAATAAGCTGGCCGTACCTTCTGAGGAGCAAATTCAACCCCGACATAGATTACAGCATGACCTCTCCCTTGAACGCCGACGGATCCAAATCTCCTTAGAAGGGCTACCAGAATGACGGCAGTATTCAACGGACAGCAGATTATACAGCCGGATCAACATATAATATGACTTCGGCTGGGTCTGCGACACACCACGGAGGATCTTGCCAAATATCGCCGCCCCACGATAATGCAGCAACTTTCCGGGTGATCAAGAGTATGACCGGAGGGTGCCCATTCCCGTCGACTTACGAATTCACCATTCCGTCCTCTGCGCCTAGCGGAGAAGCACTTCTGGCCTGGACTTGGCAGAATGAGGAGCGGAACCGGGAGTATTGCAGTGAGCCATGCCTACTTTCGCAGCATTTCCCTGGCTGATTGATCTTCCCAAGTGAATTGCGCCGCTGTCACAATTGCCAGTAGCACTACCAGCGGCGGAAACGAGTTTCTAACAACTTTGCCTCTCTCCCATATCTGTGCAAAGTGAACCTAGCTGGTCTCAATGACTGCAACACGGTCGAAGGCGAAGATCCCGTGTATCCTTATCCTGGCCACGACGTGCTTTACGATAGAGATATGAGCGAGTCGAGTGCAGCAACGTCTGGCACTTGTGGATCGCCCACGCCATACGGACAGACCTACAAAGGATCTAAGATCGACCTCTCCAGTTCTTCCTCTGGAACAGACAACAATGAGGCGAGCACACAAAGCTCGACATATGAAGACATCGGCGCAACGACAGAAGAGCCACCGGAGACGACACCAGCTCCGGCCGCACTAGTCGAATACATTTCGACAGAAACGCTATCGCCCACGACGACAACCATCGAAAACGAAAACACGATTTTCACCACTGTAACAACTCCCAAAACGTTCTCCCTCCAGCCCTCCGGCGCTGCTCCCTACGCCTCCACCAACATCAACCCTACAGCCTATCTTCCCTGCGTCCCTGGCACCTTCCTCTGCACAGACTCCACCAACTTGCAGACTGGTACCTCATCCAACTTCTACCTCTACCCACGTTCCGTGGCTGCTGGGATGCAATGTCAGCCCTTATAGTCAACATCCAACTCAACGGCAAACTTTGTCCAATAGGCGAACGTGACAAGTGGGCTTTACAGAGATGACAAGGTCGTTAGAGCGCGGCCGGACGGCAGTTGCGATGTGGAGGGAAGTCTGATGTGTACAGATGGCGGAAACCAGTTTGAAGTCTGCGCACAAGGAGGATGGATAGAGATGGGAAATGCAGCTGCTGGGATGGTCTATGACAATGGGAAAACTGTAGCATCTTCGTGAGGGCGTTTTGGAAGAGTCTGTACAGCAATATTTTAATCGCAATAATAAGAAGGATAATCACAACTTCGCCACAACCCCCTTCCCCTCTGCACCTACGGAAAAAAAAACAATCAGCCCAACCACCCACACACTCAAACTCAAACCTTACCACTACTCGTATCGATAACAACCTTCAAAACCAACCTCCCTTCCTCATCCTTCAACCTCCCTGCCGTCTCAAAAGCCCTCACAGCCTCTCCCAACCCCACAAACCGATGCGTCACCAATTTCGAAAAATCAGGTCCGTCGGGGGAATGTTGCGCTTGGCGTACGATCTGGATGCTTTCGGCATAAGTGTTGGCGTAGCGGAAAACGCCTACGATGTCGATTTCGCGGAGGGCGGCGGCGGCGAGGGGGAGGGTTTGGATGGGGTGGCCCATGCCGACGAGCATGAGGCGGCCGCCGGGGGTGGTGGCCTGTTGTTCTCAGGTTAGTGGAGGGGAAGGGGAGGGAGAGGGGAGGTGTTTTTGGGGGAAAGACGAACGTATATTCCTGCCTGCACGCAAGACGGCACACCCGTACATTCAAACACGACATCCACCTCGCCCACGATCTCCCCAATCTCCGCCGCAGTCTCCTTCGCAATCTGCAGACTCTCATCGATATCCTTACCCCTCCTCATCGGCACCGTATAACTCTCATGCGCAAAACCATTAGCCACGGCAAATTGCACCCTCCCAGCATCGATATCCGCAATGATGATATTCCTGGCACCCTTCAGTTTCGCTACAGCAGCACATAAAAGTCCTACAGTACCCGCGCCGAAAACGAGGACAGTGGCGTTCTTGGGCATTAGACTCCGACGAAACGCATGTAATGCCACACCGAGCGGCTCGAGGAGAGCCCCCACATCCAGGCTGATCTCCTCCGGTAGTTTATAAACCCATTCCGCAGGGTGATTGATCCTCTCCTGCAGTGTGCCCTGGAAATGCGGTTTCGACTTGCCACTACTCCGGAATCGAAGCTCTTTGCAGATGTTATACCTGCCCTCTTCGCAGCGGGAGCATTTCCCACATGGCAAGCCGACTTCAAGAGCGACTTTGTCACCGACTTGGAGGTCTTTGGAGACGGAGGAGCCGAGGGCGATGATGATGCCGGCGGATTCGTGGCCAAGGGAGAGAGGCTCGGTGACGAGGATGTCGCCGTTGCGGAAGTGGGAGTAGTAGTGGAGGTCGCTGCCGCAGAGGCCGGTGGAGGCGATTTGGACTTGGACTTCGTTGGGTTCTAGGGGTGGGAGGAAGCGGGATTCCTGTCGGGGCTGTTTGTTAGAATGGGAGTGGTGGCTGGGGAAAAGGGGAGTGTGTTCCTGCGTACTACGCGGAGGTCTTTGGCTGCGTGGAGGACGGAAGCTTGGGTTGAGGTTGACATGGTTGGAGCAATGACCTTGATGATGGACAGCACGAGAGGAGTGGCAAAGACTCCTTTGTCGACGGTATTGACGACTCGCTCTCTAGATTTTCTCTTCAAGCAAAAGCCACAGGCGTATTGTCGTCGTGTCTCGTCCGGAATATTTGTTGGCGAAGGACCCCCACCGAGGGGCGTCGGCGACTGCTTCGGCAAATGACGCGGAAGAGCTCTTCGAGGACCTGAGCCATTGGAGCTTGCTTGCTGGGCAAATATCTCTCGAGTCTTCTGTCTTCTCCATTGTTTCGCGCATGTCTCTTGATCGCTTGAAGCTGATAACGGACACAATCCAGCCTCCAAGCTACCCACAAGCAAACATGAGTGCGGTACAGCAGCTTTTCAGTCTGGAAGGCCAGACGGCTTTGGTAACTGGCGGCACCCGTGGAATTGGCCAAGCTATGGCAGTTGCATTGGCTGAGGCTGGTGCAGATATATTGCTGGCGCAGGTCAGTTGTAGAAAGGAAAAGAAACGGAAGCGATTCAGCTAATCCAGAACAGCGGGATGAATCCAACCAATCGACAAAAGAAGCCATAGAAAAGCTTGGAAGGAAAGCACAGATATACATCGCAGACCTGGGCACGCACGAATCGATGAAAGCTTTGGTGCCGAAGGTGGTGAGCGACGGCCACCAAATCCACATCCTGCTCAACTGCGGAGGCATTCAAAGACGACACCCCGCCCACCAATTCCCAGACGAGGACTGGAACGAAGTATTGCAAGTCAACCTGAACGCCGTCTTCACGCTCTGCCGCGACGTGGGCGCACACATGCTATCCCGCGATGCAGACAACTACAACCGCCGTGGCAGCATCATCAACATCGGCAGTCTCCTGTCGTTCCAGGGCGGCATCAACGTGCCAGCGTACGCGGCGTCCAAGGGAGGAGTGTCACAATTGACCAAGGCTCTTTCGAATCAGTGGGCGGACAAGGGCATCACGGTGAATTGCATCGCGCCTGGGTACAT
The DNA here is from genome assembly GCA_002785995.1 of Mycosphaerelloides madeirae. Lineage (NCBI taxonomy): Eukaryota > Fungi > Ascomycota > Dothideomycetes > Mycosphaerellales > Mycosphaerellaceae > Mycosphaerelloides > Mycosphaerelloides madeirae. Next base: position 1,349,858 of record NHNV01000001.1, on the reverse strand, counting down.
TGCGACGGATATGAACGAGGCGTTGCTCAAGGACGAGAAGAGGGCGGCGTCAATTCTGGAGCGGATACCAGCGGGCCGGTGGGGTTCGCCGGAGGACTTCAAGGGGAGTGTGGTGTTCCTGGCAAGTCGGGCGAGTGCGTATGTGAGTGGAGAGCTCCTCACTGTTGATGGAGGCTGGATGGGTCGGTAGGAGAGTCTGTGGCAGTAAACAGAGGGCACGTGCTGTCGTGGCAGAGTCGTGAGCCGTCTTCTTGGTCAACGCCAACGCGTCCTTGTCCATTTGCCGTCTGATGCCGTGTTCTTTTCCTACTCGTTGCGCCGTCTCGTGAGGACCATGCGTGTCGTCCTTGTGGCAGGCGTCTCCACGGGGAAGCTGGATCTGGAGAACTGGCGACGGCCTCGTGTGCTCCAACAGGCAATTCGCTGACTCCACGCTTTCCCAGACGGTTTGATCTGTTCCTGGCTCACACCCGCCCTCCTGCACGACATCGAGGAGAGTGGCCGTTATATCCGCAGGGAATAGGTTGAGCCGGTAGAGCCGAGGGGTTCTCTTGCCCTGACGACGAAGACAGCAACTTCTCCCGGCCACCAGCTTTCGACTTCCTTCCCAATGCCTTCCTCGTGCATTACGCTCGTGGATACCGCGTCAAAAGCCCCGACGCGTCCACGACGACAAGCAATACAAGAACGGTGAGTCTCCCAGTCAGTCAGTGGTTTGCTTGCCATAATTCAAGATCTGCCCGACCTCGCTGCATTCACGGCTCGTCCCTCTCACCGCGATTTCAGCAGCTGTCCACAGCTCAAAAATCTTCTTTGCCTCCTCTTCCTCCTCTTCTTCTCCACTTTCCTGTCCGTTCCAACCGCCAATATGGTCCGCAAACTCCAAGTCGCCGTCTCTGGCCTCGGCCGCATGGGCGCTCGCCACGCCCTACACTTCCTCGAACGCACGCCTCGCGCCGAGCTGGTAGCAGCTTTCGACCCGGATCCAAAGACCATTGCCTGGGCAAAGCAGCGCCTGGAGCCATACGGCGTGAAGCTCTACAGTAATTTCGATGAGATGCTCAGGCACCCAGGCCTGGAAGCTGTTGTCATCGCAGGAGCAACCAACCAACATGCTCCTCAATCCATCCGCGCCATGCAAGCAAACAAGCACGTCCTCTGCGAAAAGCCTCTCTCTACAGACCTGGCAACGTGCGAGGCTGTAGTCAAGGAGGCCAAGCAGAGACCCCACCTGCTCGTCATGTGTGGCTTCTCTCGCAGATTCGACGCCAGCTACAGAGATGCAGCCAACAGGATCCAATCCGGCGATATTGGCCGCGTCTCCATCATCCGCAGCCAGACGTGTGACAAGCACAGGAACGACGACTATTTCGTCAAGTACGCCCAATGGAGCGGAGGCATCTTCGTAGACGCCAGCGTGCACGATATCGATCTTTCTCTGTGGTTCTTCGGCCAAGACAGCACCGTCAAGAGTGTGACTGCATTGGGTATCAACGCCCGCCTTGCCGACCTCAAGAAGCACGGGGACGTGGACAACGGGATCGGAATGGTTGAGTTCTGGGGTGGCAAGATCGCGTACTACTATGCGTCCCGCATGATGGCTGCTGGACAGACGGACACCACTGAGATCATTGGAACTCACGGCAAGATCGTTGTCAATGGAAACCCACAACAGAACCACGTCGAACTGCACGAGAACAGCGGTGTCCGCAGGGAGATCCCACAGACGTACTACGATCGTTTCGAGCAGGCTTTCGTCACGGAGTCGAATGAATTCACCGAGTGCATCCTCGATGGCAAAAAGCCTCCGTTCCAGCTTGCTGGTGCTGTCCAGGCGATCAAAATCGGCGACGCACTGCAGAAGTCGTTGAGGACAGGCAAGAAGGTGGATTTCAACGAGCTTGGCGACGAAATTGTGGAGGAGAAGGCCCGTTTGTAGTGACAATGAATCGAATAGAACCTCGATAGAACCTCGACACCCTGGATGGAATAAAATGCGGTCTACATAGTCAACACAAAATAAAGATCCACTTATCAACCACTGAAGACTGATTCCATTCCCAGCTGACAACGAACGTCTCCAACACTACTATAAAAGCAATCAAATCAACCAACCCCGGGTTTCCCCCTCGAGCTTGCCCGCATAAAATAAGGAAGCCCGAATATGCACCGTCTTTCTCCGCATGTCACTTTCCCAATGTCTTGGCCCTAGCCTACCTAACCCCGCGGCACGAGGTACGTCTCTTGCACAGGACTTGCCTCCAAATGCCGATGGAGGAGATATGTCCCGTACTTGCCTCGCTGGTCTGGTGATCGATCTCACCATATTCGTTTGCTGCTCGGATTTGACTACCATGTCGCCGTCATCAACTACTACTACGCAAACTACGACACAGGCACAAACTCCGAGGACGAAAACGGGGTGGTAAGTCAGCGTTCATCCTAGCACTCTTTTTCCAAACTTTTGGCTGACCCTTTCGTCCAAATAAAACAGTCAAAACTGTCGCCTCCGCCATTTAAAATGCGACGAACTGCGGCCCTCATGCGCGCGCTGCGACAAGGCCGGAATCGAATGCGTGCGCGGATATAATATTCGCTTCCGACATTCAACGGGCGGCGTAGGCCCTGTGTTGGCGAAGAGTGAATATGAGTTTGGGGAGAAGCAGACATGGATGAAGACGGCGAAGAAGTTGACTTTTCTGGATGAGACGCGGGAGTTGATGGTCTGTTCAAATCCTCTCTTCGGGTTGGTCAGAGGAGCTGATGTTCTTTGCACGCAGAATATCTACGACCATGACGATGATGGGGATGTCTTTCCGATCCCGAAAGCCTGGATTAAAGCTCCTCCTGTGAAGGAGCCAGAACAGCAAGAGAGGGCCAAAGGGGTCACCGAATCGCCGGCGAATTCTCGTCCTGAAGCTCCTCAGTATCCATGGCCCGAGTTGAGCGAGAGTCGGTCGCAGCCATCACCGGGAAAAATCCCCTTTCCGAGTCAATCGCCAGCAAACAGTCAGGTCTTTCAAGATATCCAATCCGGAGAGGGTCTGGAGGACAGCCATCTACCTAAGCGGAGGAGACTCACATTCGAGAGCTCGTACCATACTTCGACGGCATCGGACAGTCCTGTGAATCATCTTGTCGGTCGCTCGCCAGCAGACTCGTGGCATACTGTTTGGACGCCAAATACGACCTTGGATCATATCAAATCCCACTCAGACCTCGATCTTGCGTCTTTCGCCGGCCTGGAAACGACCATTTCTAGTTCTTTATCTCGGATATACCTTGACAGTCCGGTATGGCCGCTCCAGGATAAAGAAGAAGCAAGGTTACTGCGGCATTTCGTCGAGAATATTTCCCGTAACTTTGACCTTACAGATCCATCGAAACACTTCCGATCGGTAGTTCCGCAGAGGGCGGCAATCTGTCCGACGCTCATGAATGCAATCTTTGCATTATCCGCGCGGCATCTCAGTCGAATTGGAGAGTATGACCCTCTCGTTTCCAACAAATATCACCAGGAGTGCCTGAAGCATCTTATTCCCATGCTTGACGACAACTCGGCGATACTGGACGAGAACCTCCTGGCTTCAACGATCATTTTGCGACATCTGGAGGAATTCGAGGTACCCCTGACGGGTCAGCAGCCTGCTGAACAACACAGCCATCTTCTCGGTGCTCAAGCTTTCATTGCCGCGCAAGAGCGAGCTGCAATTACTGGAGGCCTTCGACAGGCTGCTTTCTGGGTGGGTCTTAGACAGGAGGTTTACGTCGCAATTGTCAATCAGCGTCCGGTGTTACCTGCGCTGGAACATTGCAATGTCGATCGGTCGTTCGAGGCTGCTGAGGATCATGTTTGGTGAGATCTGCCATATCCGTGACGCTGGAGTGATCTGACGTCGAGACAGGGCTTGCCGCATGGTGGTAATTTGCGCCGATGTGATTCGCTACTGCTTCTCCGACGGTCAACATACTGCGGCTGCATATAAATACCTGGAAGAGCGAGTGTCACAGTGGTAAGATCAGTGCTCTCTCATTTAGCTCTCAGCTCGCAGATGCTGATACTTGTGCTTTTCAGGTATGAAAGTAAGCCGGCATCATTCACACCTGTCTTTTATCGAGATCCAGGCGAAGGCGAAGTCTTTCCCGAGGTGTGGTACGTCGGCGATGAGCATGCCACTGGCATACAACACTTCCATCTTTCGCGGTAAGCAGTAACCCCGACGTTCATGCAAGAAGCCCTGCTGACGAAGAGCATAGGATACTCCTCAGCTCGCATAACCCCAGCATACCACGTCTGGGTCCCGGCCGAGCAGCAGCACTGAAGGGCATGGACGAAGAAATCCGCCAGCACGTCCGGATCATGTGCGGCATGTGTTTGAGCAACGTCAGCACAGCCCCGGCCTTCACCTACGCATCCATGTCCGTAACGATGGCAGGCGACAAGTTCACCCAGCATCACGAGCAAGAAGCTCTCCTAGCAGTCCTGGACCAGTGCGATAAGATGCATGCGTGGCCGACGGGCCTAGCCATAACGAATCTGAAAGCCGCCTGGGGATGGGAGGAGACGGAGAACTGTGTATGACCAGAATCCGACGGCCGAGATGCGAGTATCTTACATAGCAGAAACTGTGCATATGATCGGCCTCGCTGTCTCTCTCGTGCGAGGTTCGCAATCCGGAAGTCCGTTCTCCGTGACAACCCAGTAGTGCCCGTTGTGAGGTGTCGAATGATGTTGTTAAATTGGATTTCGGTCTTGGCTCTCGGTGGTGTTTTGTGGAAGCATCGGAGTCCAAGGGAGGTCCGACGGCCGTAGTATTCGCAGATGAACGGCCGAAAGGAAGTCGACGATGTGAAAGCGAAGGAGGAGGAAAGGGTGAAGGAGAACCCTCGGGAAAGTGTCGCGGAAGTCACGGGCCACCCCGCGCGGGCCGTTCCTGCCAAGACTTTCATGAGCACTTGCTCGAAATCGTCGGCTTGAGAAAGATCTTGTTCTTCACGACACACGGCGTAGGATATCCATTTCTTTGCGCCGAAACACCACTCCAACCAACACACCTCTACACCTTACACAGCCGTCAAAATGGTTGCAGGAACCGTACGTATCCCGCTTTGCTGCCCGCCGAGTCCGACACCCTGAGAAACGGGCTGTCCTCTTCTCGAGCATAGAGCAGTAGGCTGAGAAGAGATGTTGCAACACAGAAGAGACCCACCACCGCCAGCGGCGCACCCAAGAAGGGCCAAAAGGTGACCAAGAAGGTACATATCACCCCCTCCCCACCCTCACCACCACCCCATCACTGACACTCCCCCCTCCAGTTCATCATCAACGCCTCCCAGCCCACCCAAGACCGCATCTTCGACCCATCCGCCTTCGCGACCTTCCTGCAACAGCGCATCAAAGTCGACGGCCGCACCGGCAACCTCGGCGACAACGTGACCGTCACGTCTCTCGGAGATGGCAAGATCGAAGTCGTTGCTCACCAGGATTTTTCTGGCCGCTACCTCAAGTACCTCACCAAGAAGTTCCTCAAGAAGCAGCAGCTGCGCGATTGGTTGCGTGTGGTCAGCACGAGCAAGGGCGAGTATAGCTTGAAGTTCTTCAATGTTGTGGGTGAGGGTGAGGAGGAGGAGGAGGACTGAACTCTGTCGTCCCGAGTCTGATATGACACTTGGGATGGGTGTTTGAAGACGTCTGCATTGCATGGATGGTGTGGTTTGTACTGGGAGCTATGAGGGATACCAGATGCTTTCCTTCGTGCTCTGAGATACCCTGACTAGAATGCAATGAACGAAGGCTTCGATCCACAAGCTTCTCAAATATCTTCGTGCAATTTTTGGCACATGCGCTAACATCAAGGCCATCTACAATCTATTCATTCATCCTCTGCCTCTGGCCCTCCCACCGCCTCTACCTCCACCTCTACCCCTTCGGCTCTGTAACCCATGCTTGAATCCCCCTCTACCACCACCCGCCTTGTGCACTCTACCCGCCCCAGCAAATCCACCATCCGTCACCTTCTCTCCTGCCAATCCTCGCCTTTGAGGCGGCTGCTTCCTGCCACCCCTCGGGCTCTTCCCAGCATCCAACTTCTTCTTCGCAGCGACGACATCATCAATATCCATCTCATCGTCGTCGTCTCTCACATTCTTGAACTTCAACTTACCCCGCTGTCCTCGCTCCGGCGCGTTCTTGCCCTTGATCGCATTGACGTAAGCATTAATCCCACCCTCGAGCGTACCATCACCAGGCTCTTCGCCATTGAACATGCCGGACTCATCAAACTCCATGGCATCCCCGTCGGAGTCCCCATTGAAAACAAGCTTGCCGTCGAGATCTGTCTTGGCCTTGTTCTTCTTTCCTTCAGGGACGTTGCGATTCTTGGTGGGCTTGGTGGATGATACATGTGCGAGAGCTTTTCGATCCAGCAGGTCCAGAGGCTCGTCATCATCTTCGACAATGTATTGGCTGCCACCTTGCTGTCTGGTCTTCTTTCCCTTCGCGACAGAACGACCGAGCACTTCGTCATCAGATATGTCGGACCCAGACTCTTCAGACGCAGAACCATAGACCGCTTCATCGTACTCGCTTTCGAACTTGCCTCGTCTCTGTTGCGATGGCTCGTCCTCATCGCCGTCTGCATCGGCACCTCTCTTCTTCTTTCGACGTTCTCGGGTCTTGCGAATGTTGACGATGAGCTTCCGATCTGATTCTGGCGTATGTCTCTCAACCACGTCAAACCCAAACCGGCGGATCATGCGCTCAAAAATATGCTTAACCTTCGCTTTGAAGTGTTGTTTGTGCTCATGACTCCAGACAATCAAGTTCGGAATGAGGTTCTCCAGTCTGGGAAGAACCAATGCGCTTGGCAGAGAGATGATGCACACTTTTACAAAGCCTAGCACGGAGCGCACGATTTCGCGGTTGTTCGATGTCAGGAAAAGGTCCATAGTCTGTACGAGATCCGTGACGGTCGACTCTGGTAGCCGGCTGTGGAACTCGTACAGAAGTCGGGTTAGCGCGGTTACCGAGGCAGATATCATGTGAGGAGTGGACCCAGCAAGACCAGCCGAAACCATGGTGAAATATTCCTCAAGACTTGCATCAACCGAGGGAGCGTCCGAAGGCATATGTGGAACCTTAGCATTCACAACTGTACCGCCCTTTGCCATCTTCTCACCCATCAGAACAAGCAGATCGAATGCTGCCGTTCTGGCCTTCTCGTTGACCTCCTTGACGCCCATGACAATCTCGGAAATGATCGAGGGAATGAAGTGTAGATCAGTCTTGGGCATTCCAGGTACGATTTCTGCAATCGATGAGAGTCGATCACGACGTGCCGGAGCAGAGGCCTTGTCGGCTGAACCAAGAAGCAATTGCTGAAGATCAGAATTGCGCTCTTCCAACGCTTGGCGTCCAATCTCAGATTCTGACAGTCTCGGAATCAGCTTGTAGGCCTTCTTCTGCAGTTGAGGGTCATCTTGTTTGTTGACGAGGTTGGCAGCCATGTTGAAAAGTCCAGCGAAACTCTCTCGAGGCAAGTATGTGGACATCGTAATAATCAAGTCCATGAGCGTGTGTGAGGTTGGCGGCATTTTGTCCCTGGAGTCTTTGTTCGAAGGATCCTTCTGCTTGTCTGCTTGAGTCTGAGGCCCAGCTTCAGCGAGCGACCCCTCCAGCATTGTTGCGACTCGTTGAAAGGTTTCAAGCAGCTCCTGCGATGGTGTGATGCTAAGGTATGAGTTGATACATTGCAAGAGGTTTCCTCGGTTGTGAGGCAACGTCTGACTGTAGACATTGAAGAGAACTGCAAGGAGGTTTCCAGCAAAGCCAGCAAGATGCTCAAGGTTCTTTTGAGCTTCCACCTTGGAAACGCGACCTTGTTGGATGAGAATCTCCTCTCCTTCAATCTCGGCAATGGCCTTGTTGGTGTCCACAAGATTCTGCAAAGCCTTGCAGATGGCGGTCCGTAGCTGTGGCTGCTGATACAGCAAATTGCTGATCACCTCTGCGACGGTCTGATCGAACGCCTCTCGCAGATCGACTGGTAGCTCGCAATAACCCGGCAGACATGACCAGATCTGGTTGACGATCGTCTCAAAAATCTTGATCTCCATGGTCTTTTCCGCACCGCCATGATTCAGAACTCGCTGGAACATCGTCTCGCTCAAGGGTACGAGCTCTGTCCGGAAGTGGGCCAGTCGCGTGTTGCTTACAGAGTCGCGCATGAGAGGTAGCATCCACGCGCGCCCAGGTCCAGATGCAGACTTTCCGAGATTAAGTGGAAGGATCTCAAGCACATTATCTGGACCAGCATACTTGAGAGCAGCAGAGAGAACGGCGTCTGCTTCTTTCGTCCCGCTGAAGGAGTCATCACTGCGAAGATCACCGACAATCTGAATAATGCTGTCAAGCAAAGGATGTGACCGCCATCGCAGGACCTCAAACGCTGTGGAGAGCACGTTGAAGACCTCCATCCAAGCAGTCTGATATTTGACACTGAGGAGTTCCTTCAACGTCTTGCAGACGTTCTCGAGCACCTTTTCATCCATGATGGAAGGCTCAAGTATGACCGAATCCGGGACGCAGGTGTGCAGTAGCGAAATCAGACACTCGGAGGCAGATACTCGGATATTATGCGAAGATGAGGCAAGAAAAGAAGAGATCTTGCTGAACAGGCCGGGAAGCTTTTCGAAAGTCTCTTCTGATTCGGTTTGAGCAGATACTTCGTAGCCCCTGCTGAGAACGGCGATCCATGGAGGGAGAAGCTGCGAGTCGTTCTGCGACGGCTGCAGCTCTGTAATGATCTCGAGCAGCCGTGGAAGTTTGGACGAAGATACCTCATCAGCTAGTCCAGCAAAGATGATCTCGAAAATCTCAAAGGCAGCCATGGTCAGGAACTCATTGCTGCCTCGCGAGATGTTCAGAAGCAGCTCGCAGAGTGCATCGATCTTCTTACTTGGCCATCCGTTTTGCGCAGAGGATACGGTCTTGATAAGTTGTAGAGCATGCATCAAGCTCGGATCGTGTTGTCCCTCTTCCTTATGTCTCTGCTTCTTTTTCTTGCTGCTCGCCTCTTCTGCCGCCGTCTGCAAGTGTCGCAGACCAGTCTCGGCGCACATATCTGAAGCCGGATGATCGAGAGAGGGAGACGGGGGAGAATGCTTCAGCACATTGCTCAGTGCGTCCTGCGCCCTCTTCCTGACCTTCGGTCTGTGGTCCATAGCCAAAGCTAATAGTCCGCCTATTGCGCCTCGCGGGCTGGTTGACGACTGTGGGAGGGCCCATGCCTGCGAGTCCTGCGCAACCAACAGCGACTCCAAGCAACCAATGCTAGCCCTCAGCAGCGGCGCCTCAGCATCGTGGGGTGTGAGAGCCGGCGCAAGACTCGAGAGGATCTGGGGGAACTTGGATCGCAGGAGCGGGGCAGGCACGTCGCTGGTGACGAGGTCGAGCAGGTACACGACCGAGTGGGCGACGTCCTTGTTGACCAGGCCCTTCTCGGCGGAGATGTACTGTCCCAGCAGCGACAGCAGCGCGGCGAAATAGGCGGTGGGCGTGGGGTCGCTGTTCTGCGAGCGCAGTGTGTCCTCAATCGCGTTGAGCACGATGGACGTCTGCTGCTGGTTCTGCAGCTTCGGCGACGACCGGATCTTGTCGAGCCTCTCCTGCAGCGACATGTTGCGTGTCGGACGAGAGTGTGGTTGGCGGAATATCGAGACGGGAGCTTCAAAATTTAGAAATTTTGACCAAGGACCAACGTACAGGGCGGAGACATGCCGCCCCTCTCTTTCCTTCTGGGACATCCCTGTTATCAAGATAACTCACCACAATAACGACATATGAACGTCCTCTTCAGGTTTCAGTATCAACAGAGAAGATATTTTGAAGAAAGCCCATATTCTCTTGGAAATGGCATATGAAGTGTTCGCTACGCCCGCTTGAACAGCCCAAACACACTCTTCCGTCGCTCCTTCTTCTCCTCCCGCTTGATCTTCTTCACAGCATCTGCGACCAAATGCCCTATCTCAGGAGTTGGAAGCGACGCCTGTCTCGACTTGCCTCCGCTCTCTCCGAATGGAACCTTCAATCCCCTAGTCCCCAACCCCATGACACTGTGCGGTCTGGGCATGTCTTCCTCCTCGCCGCCTTTCTTTCGCGACAGGAATCGCAGACTGAGTTGCTCGCCGACCTGGGACTGCTGCGCCCAATTCGGTCGATCATGGGCCGTCAGCTTCGGCCGCTGTGGATTCGTCGCCTGACCTTCCGGAATCGGATCGTCCAGAAAGGTGGTGCCGTTCTCCAGGAACTTGGAAGGCCGTCGTTCGCCGTGGTAGTTGTGGTGGAGATGATAATCTTGTCGCTGACCCTCGATAGACCGACGTTTCGCGGCGTCTCCTGGCCGGTACTGTCCCCTGCCTCGATCTGGCGAGGCCACCGCCGCTCTCGAGGTTTTGTCGGCGCTCCCTCGTCTCTGGAACTGACGCTGTCGTCCTGCCGGCGATACATCCTGTGCTGTGGAATACGGTTCACCAACTTCCAGCGTGGGATCCATCGAGTCGTGCTTCGACTCGTCTTGTGCTGACTGCCTCCGCTGGTCCGCCTTGATCGATTGACGCCTTCTCTCGAGGTCGACCGACTCCCGCTTCACAGAAGTGCACCAAGCCCGCTTTTCTGAACTGCTAAACGGTCGTTCACGAGCAGTGACTTCCTCCATTCTAGCTGGTCCCATAGACGATGTCGCGTACGATTCGGTGGCAAGGGCAGATTCGTCGGGAGCAATGCTGGCCTCTGCCTTCCCTGAGACTGTACGTGTGGTCTGTGTGTTCTGAGACGGCACTGCGGGACCACCCTCAGGCCACTGGAAATCGAGCGCAGCATACTGTCGCAACGGCATGAAGCAGGCCTTCCCATTCATCGTCAGAGGCTCTTCAACCTCTACCAACTTGCTCTTCGGCCGCTCCGATACACCTCTCGCCGACCTCGAGTTCCCCATAATATCCTTTAGCGGCGTGGACGTGGCGGTAAAGGCTTTCGCGGCGACTCGGGGGACGTAAATGCCACTCTTGAAGGCATCTCTCTTCTCTTTTCGCTGATGAGCAGTATCTTGTTCGCACAAGGCCTCTAATTTGCTCGACAACAGTACGGCATCCAAAGGTTCTCTTCGTTTCGATCGTGCCGGCTCAGACTATCGCCAAGTCAGTATGGATGTATGACCCACGTTACAGGCACGAGCTCTCTTACTGTGGCTCGCATGCGATCGGCAGCCGCCATTTCAAGAATATCAATGTGGCGATGGTGGATTGTTCGACTCAAACTTCTGACCACTGTCTTTTTCCAAAATCAATAAATCCGCTTTTCCCTTTTCTTGCTCGCAAAAGCGACACAACACCAATCCGAAGAAGATCGAAGACAAGAAGGCTACTTGTTCCCGAGTCCGGCACACCAAGCAGGCGGGACCAGTCGACTCTATAAACTCAGAACGCGGTCGCCCAATTCCACCATTCCCCCTCAATTCGCGGACCCGACAACCTTGAATTTTAAGCTCCGCCCCGAGGTTGCAAAGTACCTAATCCTTCGGCACTCCTGCATCAAGACAAGAATACGCGGAAATGATATGACTGCGGTTTAGGCCTCATTCATCACCTTGAGCCCCTTTGCGGAGAAAACTATCCGCGTGAGTGTTTTACGAAAACTTGGAAAACGAACGCATGTCGGAACCACGGTGCGGCGACCGCCCTTTCTTCACATGGCATGAACCTTCGACTGGGGTTTTACCGAGCCTTGTCGCCTGGCTCTCGTGAACGGAAACGAAGCGAAACAACCCGAGAGCGTTGCACCGTTGAATATCGCGTGAGAGTTGCAGTTGAAAGTCAGCCTCAAAAACTCATCTCATCAGATCAGATCGAAGATTCACTTGCAGAGAGATCGACGAAAATCTTCACAAACTTTCCGTATCTGTCCGCGACTGCTTCTTCTTCACCGCCGGCCTACATGCATACATGTATTGTTCCTTTGAGAAATCCGAAGATGCCACCAACTCGTACAAAATCAAGTTTTCTAACTTGTCACTTCCCAATCTGAGCTCGTCTGCACGCCAAAGTAGACGTGCGGCGGCGGCAGCGGCGGCGGCGGCAAATGATCAGCAGGACAGCAAGAACTTGCAACCTAGAAAGGAAGCCACGCAAGCCTAAGCTTTGCCATTTGAGGGTCATGTGCCTGGGGAAGCGTCCGCTTTCGTTCCGGAGGGATTCTGCATGCAATGCGTGCTTATGGGATTAAAATTCTTGTGCCGTGCCGTGCTGTGATGATAATGCGGGCGAGAAATTTTGGGTGTTTTGCGTTGCCTTAAAGGAGAGACTCAAAAATGGGAAAGATATGGAGATCGGCATGGACAGAAGAAGAGAAGTTCGGCCTAGGCCTCGTCGTCGTCGTTCACATGTCACTACATGTATGGTGTGTATGGTGTTCAATTTATAAGAACCGAGATGTCCTTCGCACATTCGGAGTTTGGCTGTTTCATCTTCGCCCCAAAGGAGAAAGCCACCAACTTGCGACATCGTCCTTCTAGACCCAACTTCAGACGAGGAGGAATAGGATGCAGCGCCTTCATTTTACTATTAAGCGATCCTGATTCCTCCTAAGAGGTGAGATACAGCGCAAATGTGTGATGTAGATCAATTAATTGCTTCGGTTTCGCTCTTTTTTTTTGTATACTGTACACTCTCCATCTCGTCCATTCGGGCGTATCTACTACAGACTGTCGATGTATTCGGCAGTAATAGTGCCAGGGCTGACAATGATGCCGCCAGTTGCGTTGTTAACAGTGCCATCCCAGTCGTTCTCGTTGTATGGTCTAATGATGGAGTAATTTGCGAAACAGGCAAAGTCGTAGTTGGCCAGCTCCATGGCCTCGTACTGACTGGCGAGGAAGCTGTCCATGGCGCACATTCCATCGGTCCTTCCGAGACACTGTCCACCGCGGATAGTCTCGAGAGGGATGATGCCGTTATTAAGTCTCATCCTGATGAACTTGTGCGTTGCGTTGTGCGGGCTGTAGCCGTACTGCGAAGGATAGTACTGAGTCCTGTGCTGGTTTACTGCAGTCGGGTTCGCACTTGAGCAGCCAATCACCTCAGTGAAGAGACGAGCGCCGAAGGGCGTTAGGTGCGAGAGGATGAAGTGCCTGTCTGGGTCTGGAGGGTAGATAGACAAGTTGGGGTGCTCTCGGAAGTAGTCGACCGACATGGACGTCAGCACGGAGATGAGGATGTCGTCGTGGCTAAAGTCGGCATAGAATGGACGTCCCAGAGGAAATTGAGCGGCGTTGTCGGTAAGTGTGCTGTTGACACTGCTGTTGCTGGTCGTGATGTATTGGTTGGTCAGACGAGCGAGAAGCTCCTGTTGGTATCCAAGACCTTGTGCTCGTCCAGTTGGATTGCCAAAAGAGTAGTCGTAGTAGTATTCGGCATCGAGCGATTGCTCAAATCCAGACCATTCGTCTTGAGTGAACAAGCCGCAGAAATCGCTCATTCCAATGAAGCCTGTCTCGTACGCGCAGAGCGATTGCATGGCGTATGTATCGTTGACATTGAACGTAAATCCGGCAGGAGCATACTCCTGCACGCGAGCTGTAGCAGCGCCCAAGTAGAGAGGAACCCATTGAAGGAACATGTCTGTGTCTCCCATGTACCCGACATCGGCCAGGAGATCGCGGTAACACGAATCGTCTGCGGACAGTCAGTATCTAATTTATTCCTCAAGAAGTACAGAACGAACATGATGCCTGTTTCGTGTTAGTATATTGGCGTCGATCGCCGTGAGACCGAACCGGCTTACCAAAGTGTTATTTTCAGTACCACCTTCAGGGATGACCACAACATCAAATAGTGATCCGTTGCCAAAAGCCGCAAGCGTGGGATCTGGGGTCTCCTGAAAAGATGGGCCGAAGAAGCCGAGAGCCCAAGAGATCTCGCTGTTCTCGATACGCGACTGACCTGAGTAGAAGGGCAGAATGTCAGCAGATATCTCGAGATTGGGCATGTCTTTTGGCTGTTAGATTAGCTTACCAGTCGTTCTCAACACCGGCTTTGGCCTCGAAGTGCCATTGGCAAAAGAAGAATTGTAGTATGGCTGTCCTACGGAAGCATTGTACAAAGTGCGTCCGTAGAGGTTCCAGAACTGAACTCCAGATGCGAATTCAGTGGCCGCACCGATGCCAGTCAGGTATGAAGAGCCCATCTGGTAGCGATAGGTGTTCAAGAACGACAGGGGACCGGAGAACTTGGCAGATGGGTTGGCTTCCGTGAAGTTGAGGACCTTCTGGGCGAAATTCGCATCGTTGATTCCGTCGTCGAAAGCGCCAGTTGGGAAGCGTTGAGCGTGTCGCTGGAGGGTGTGGACCTGCTCGACCTGGCAGCCATCTGGAAGACCGACATCGTCGACGCCGAAGTAGGTCTCGTCATTGTTCTGGTAAGTCGAGATCTGACCTGTTCCGATTTGTTAGACGTTGTCTTGGAAGCCGCTTGCTATTGAGAAGCTGTCATACCCCAGTACCGCGAGATGATGTTCATGTCAGTCACCAATGTCTCATTGGTCGCGGCGGCCGCACGCTGGGTCACGGCGGCCAAGGCCAGCAGAGCAGTGGAGGCAAGCATTGTGGAGAGCTTGAGAAGCAGCGGTACCTGCAGAGCAAGGCGACCCGGGAGCTTGGCCTGCTTTTAATATGTGCTATGCGTGCTGTGACCGGCTACGTTCCCGTGTTGATGGCTCTCTTCTCTGCGAAGGCGTCACGGCCGGGCATCTAGACGGCGGAAAAGGCGAGCACGTTCCCAATGCGTGGCCCGCCATGGCAGCAGAGACGGCTAATCCCCTGCACACCCACGTCAGACCCACCCTATCTCGGCGAGCACGTGGCGAGCCTGGGCCACAGAGACGAAGTGAAGCAGAACTGGGGCCGTTTTGGGTTTTTTTGCTGACGTGCCTTAGGCCGCCAGGCCAGGTCTCGTTTCCCCGCCAAGCGAGCAAGGGTCCAAAAAAAGTTCTGCTGCAAAACAACCTGATCGCTCCGTTCTTCCTTCACTCTCTTCCTGTTGACTTGAAGAAACCCTCCCCTTCAATAACCAACAATACTCACCATGGACGAGCAGGAATTTGTTGGCCTGCTGCAGGCGCTGCAGGAACCCGACACCAACAAGGTCAAAGCTGCCACCAGCCAGCTCAACAAGACATACTACACCTCGCCGCAATGCGTGCCCGCCCTCATCCACATCATCATCAAGCACCCAGAGCAGTCGCTTCGGCAGCTGGCCGCCGTTGAGGCGCGGAAGCTCGTCACACGGCATTGGGCAGCTGTCAGCAATGAGCAGAAGCCGGAACTGCGAGAGAGTCTTCTCAAGAGCACCATCGACGAAGACAAGCATCTGATCAGACACAGCAAGGCCCGAGTCATTGCCTCAATTGCCAAGGTTGATCTCGAAGATGGCCAGTGGTCAGAGCTGCCAGGCATCCTACAACAAGCTGCCACCAGCCAAGAGGCCCGCCACAGAGAAGTCGGAATCTACATCATCTATACACTGCTCGAGACCATGCCAGACATCTTCCAGGAGAACATGGGCCAGATGCTGTCCCTGTTTACCCAGACAATCCAAGATCCGGATTCTATGGACGTCCGAATCAACACCATGCTTGCTCTATCTGAGCTCGCCATGGTCCTCGACACCGAGGAGGACGCTTCGAGCTTGAAGAGCTTCCAGAACACAATCCCACACATGGTCAAGGTCCTCCAGTCGACCATTCAAGAGGAGGACGAAGAACATACCATGCAAGCTTTTGATGTTTTCAACAAGCTTCTGAGCTACGAGAGTGCATTTCTCAACGCCCACTTCGGGGACCTTTTGAAATTTTTCATGCAGATTTCGTCTACAACTTCGATTGATGATGAGGTTCGGTCTCAAGCCATCAGCTTCTTGATGCAAGCAGTGCGGTACCGCAAGCTCAAAGTACAAGGCTTAAAGGTTGGGGAGGAGATGACCAAGATGTGCGTGCAGATTGCCACGGAGCTCGATGAGATGCCTTCTGACGAGGACGACATCTCTCCTGCACGATCCGCGCTTGGCCTTCTTGATATCCTGAGTGAGAGCTTGCCACCCAGTCAGGTTGCAGTTCCACTGCTCAAGACCATCGGGCCATACGTTCAGGATCAAAGACCAGAGCACCGCAGAGCCGGTATCTTGGCTCTTGGCATGTGTGTGGAGGGAGCACCCGATTTCATCGCTACGCAGTTGTCTGAAATCCTCCCGCTTGTTCTGCGTCTGCTTGAGGACCCGTCGACTAGCGTACGCAGCGCCGCTCTGAACGGTGTTTCACGCCTGGCCGATGATCTTGCCGAGGACATGGGCAAAGAACACGCCAGACTCATTCCAGCGCTTGTCAGAAACTTCGATCTGGCTTTGCAGGGCATGAGGAACACGCAAGCAGGCACGCAAGAACATGACCTCGATACCCACATTGTCAAGGCGAGCGCCATGGCGGTCGACTCCCTGATCGAGGGTCTGGACGCAGAGGACGCAGCTCGCTATGTCAACGAACTCGTACCGCGCTTCAGCGCGCTGGTCGACCACGAAGACCAAAAGGTTCAAATGGCAGCCGTGAGCGCTATCGGTAGCATCGCCAGTGCATCAGAGGCTGCCTTCCAGCCCTACTTCGAGCAGACTATGCGTAGCCTGGGCAGATTCATTCAGATCAAGGACAGCGAAGACCAGCTCGACTTGAGGAGCATGGTGGTGGACTCGCTTGGCAAGATCGCCAGCGCTGTCGGCCCAGAAGCTTTCCAGCCATACGTACAACCACTGATGCAAGCCAGCGAGGAGGGTCTGAACCTGGACCACCAGAGACTAAAGGAGACAAGCTACATCCTTTGGAGCACGCTCGCGAGAGTGTACGAGGAGAACTTCGAGCCGTTCCTGCAAGGCGTTGTCACGTCTCTCTTCGACTGTCTCGACCAAGAAGAGACAGACTCTGAAGTGCAGCTCGGTGCTGAGGCATCGGATTTGATCGGTAAAGAGGTCACCATCGCTGGCAAGAAGATTAAGGTTGCCGGCGCTAATGGCATCGACGAGGACGAGGCAATCTCCGAAGAAGATGTCATCAAGGCCCTCATGGAAACTGACGAGGATGAAGATGATTGGGACGATCTTGGTGCCGTCACCGCTGTCGCCATGGAGAAGGAAATTGCCATTGAAGTTTTGGGTGATGTACTCACTCACTCAAAGAGCAAATTCCTCCCATACATGGAGAAGGCGATTGAGACGGCCATTCCCCTTCTGGATCATGCCTTCGAAGGTGTGAGGAAGAGCGCTGTCAGCACCCTGTGGCGAGCATATGCCTGCATGATGGGCCTGGCTGAGGACAACGGCATGCAAAAATGGCAGCCAGGTCTCCCACTCAAGGTGAAGCCAACAGCAGACCTGGAGAAGCTTGGCGATCTCGTCATGAAGGGAACGCTCGCTCTTTGGGAAGAGGAGATGGATCGGTAAGTTCAAACTTCCCTCTGCCCACATCCTATCGCCTAACATGATGACAATACTACCGTACCCAGCTCACTCAGATGCTACGGCAAATGCTGCGAATACGTAGAGGCTGTTTCTGACCCATAAATGCATTGATGCCCTTGATTTATCGAATGTTTGTTCTTGAGCAAATGCTAATTGCTTTGCAGTGCCACTGTAACCGAAGTCAACCGCAACCTGGCTGCCACTCTCAAGCTCTGTGGACCTGCCATCCTATCACCCCAGAGCCAGGATACTTCAACGCCACTCGAACAAATCACCGGCACCGTCATGCTTATCCTCTCGAAGTCACACCCTTGCCAAAAGGACGAGGACGACTTCGACGAGCCAGCAGTACTCGAGGGAGAGTCCGCAGAGTACGACTGGCTTGTCGTGGAAACCGCCCTGGAGGTCATTGCAGGTCTCGGCGCTGCTCTCGGCGAGCAATTTGGCGAGCTCTGGAAGATCTTCGAAGGACCCGTCATGAAGTACTGCTCTTCACAAGAACGCTTCGAGCGGACAGCTGCAGTCGGCACTCTTGCCGATGCCGTTGAGTCAATGGGTGCCGCTTGTACTCCATACACGCAGCGAATGATGAGCCTGCTCCTCAAGCGCCTCCGCGACGAGGACGCAGAAGTCAAGTCCAACGCCGCCTTCGGTATGGGTCTCCTCTGCCTCCACAGCACCGACGCAAAGCAAATACTCTCCAACTACGGCACCGTTCTTGGCCTGCTAGAGCCACTCCTCCAGGCCAAGAGCGCCACTCCGGACGAAGGTGAAGCGCGACTACTTGACAACGCCGCCGGTTGCGTCAGTCGTATGATTAAGAAATCGCCAGATAACGTCCCCCTCACAGACGTCATCCCTCGTCTCGTCCAGCTCCTGCCTCTGAAGGAAGATTTCCGCGAGAACGAGCCAGTGTTCGATATGATCATTGGGCTGTACCAGGCGCAGAACGAGGTGATTCAAAGCCAGACGAGCAAATTGATGCCCGTGTTTGAAAAGGTTATGGGCCCACCGGAAGAGCAGCTTAACGAGGAGACTCGCAACAAGCTCGGTCAGCTTGTGCAGTATCTTCGACGATAGAATGTTTCGGGGAATGGGATAGGGGACGAATGGACATGGAGAGAAATGCACAGCGTGGACTTTGTTAAGATACCCCCCAAAAAGTGTGTTATGTGGAGAGGAACGAGACGAAATAGATGGAACCCATGCATGATGAACGTGTTTCCTTCCATCGCCATTGCTATCGCCATAATTACTCCCATGTGCTTTTGTTCTCGTAGGCCATGATCAACACCGTCTTCGGAGTCGTTCTGAAAGCTCGGCAGCGTGCTAGGATCTACGTAGGGTGTCAAAGTTGGAGTACGAAGCTAATCTACTACACTCCATAAACTTCAATACTTTATCTCTTATTACCACTTCTCTACCTTACATCAAGCCAATAACACACTATGAGTACATTCGGAGGGCCTGGTGGTCGGACCGCCTTCTCCAAACCAATCCCACCCGAAAGAGGCATGTCCAAAACCCGCCATTGGCGCCCCAATATATACTCATTCTCCACAGGATCATTCCCCTTAGACCACGAAGCCGAGTGCCAGCCCATCATGAAGGAATACCTCAAATGTCTTAGGAGTCACCGCGGCGTCAACGAAGATGTATGCAGGCAACTCAGCAAGAAGTACTTGCAATGCAGGATGGAGAGGTAGGCACGAACAGTCATGAGGCCGTTTAGAACTAACACATATACTCCCCAACAGAAACCTCATGGCACCGGACTCGATGCGAAATCTCGGCTTTCATGATCCAACGACAGAGGCAGCGACCACCATGAAAGAGGAGGCCTACGCCACGAGCGCATCAGTGGCTGGCAAGAATGAGCAGCAGACTGGGTGAAACAGCGACGGCAAAGAAGAAGACATCCTTAAGCCGGTGTGGGAGGTGCAGAATAACCAGAGCCCGACACGAAGCTGTCGGTGTAGACAAAGCAAGACAGCAGAGACCAACCAACCCTTTCGCTCTCTGACAGCTGTCCATCCCCTGCAAGCCTTACACGAAGCAAGGGAAAAACGCACCAAAGATAGGGAGGAAGAAGGACAAGGAGAGACAACATCAAATACCAGGAAACACAAGCACGGTACAGAAAGGACGCTTGGCCCTGTCTCATCCCTCACGGTCCCCATCTCGGGCGAGACATGTGCACTGCCCCAGATCGGAAAATCGGAGCGAAGGGAGGGCGGCTCTGAGACAATATTTTTCCAGCAGCCTGGGAGAAAGCGAGAACGATGGCGGTCATTTCACCTCGTCGTTGGGCGGCAATGAGAGGCCGCTCGGTGGGAATTGCCAAATGTGTTGTGTTGTGTGGCAGGGCGGCAGTCTAAGACAACAATTCCTACCAACAACGGTGGCTTCACCTCGTCACTGTTTCTTTTTCTCGAGGGGTTGGGCGGTAATCAGGCCGCTCGAAGGAATCGGCAGATGTGTTTTGTGGCAGGTCACTCGGAGCAGAGGGTGCATCACAGGTGTGTCAGTGTCAAACCTGAGGCATGACAAGAGAGGGAATTTAGCGGCCTCTTTGGTGGAAGGAGGAGTGGAGGCCTCTGCTAACGGAGATTGTCTTTTGATGGTCTTCTCATTTTGCTCGTATCCGTAGGCGCCAGTCGAACGAACCAGACACAAGACGCCGCCCACAGTTGTCTTCGTATCCACATGCACATTCCAAGTCAGCGGCGCAAGTCACTTCTCAGCATCGACTCTCTCTGACGATACGGCCAAGCGTTAAAGTTTTGAAAAGAACGTTGATGGGCAGAGGAAGGAAGAAGTCACAATAGAGATCTATCGAAAGTTGATGAAATATCAAATTCAAAATGCCTAAACTGTTGATGCTGTGCATATGCATTACCCTCGGGAGCAACCAGTACTCGACACTTAGAAAAAGCCCCCAGCATCCATTCCGTGTACCAAGTCATGCATACTCCTCCATCAAGCAGATTGTTATGGTGTCGTCATCGTAAGCAGAAACACAAGGGCCAGTAGTCCTCCCTCCCCCGTTGAGATATCTGTCATCATCCACAATAAATCAAATCATGATCCAAATCCGCCAGAAAAGGAAAAGAACTCGCGCCTTCACAATGCCCAAGAGGAAATGCATGCATGCACCGTGTCGTACGTTACTCCCTCCGGGATTCATTCGCGCCGTCCGTGATGTCAAATTCAGTAAGAGCATATGGTGGTATCATTGCATGGCGTGAAACGCAAAAACAGTAAAGGGTGTCAGATAGTCCTCGAACAAGTAACCGTCCCGAAGCCCGAAAACGCCGTACTCGCAGTATGATGTTGTCGTAGAAGGGTGTTCGAAATGCCAGGCAGCAATAATTTGTGTGGGTTGTACTTGTTATTGTTCGTGATGGTGGTGGCAGTCTGATACGTGAGTCGTCACAGACTGGATCAAACAATGCCTGGTAGCCGGTGCTCTCATGCAAGGGTAAATGTCTCAACAAAGCTCTATTCCAAGATGGACAGGTGGCGCAGCAGTCAGTGCTCGAGCTTGGAACGCTGTGTAACCTTCCTGCTCCGTTTGACGGTCTAAGATCGTGTCATTCCGTACGAGGTCGGTCAGGGATCCAGGTCGAAGAGGCCATCGAGGGAAGCTGGGTGTGGCTGTGTGGGGATGCGCAGCTAGTGCATATCCATGCCATACTCGTCTTCCTCCTTGAGGTCGTTGCCGTTCCAGTACTGGGCGGTGTGTGACAGGCCGCTGCTCATACCGCTGCCGCCAGACTGGAATCCGGGGCTGACAGGCGGCATCGAGAGGCTGTTCGTCACCTGACCGTCGTTGTTGACGCTGTCACCAGCAATGTTGGTGAAGCCAGGTACTCGCAAGCCAGAGCCTGGGGCTCGGGAGTAACCAGGGAAGCCGCCGACAGCAGCGTGCTTGTGCAAGACTTCGAAGATTTCTGAACGCATACGCTTCTCCTCTTCGTCCGGGTTGAACGGCCAAGCGCCACCGAGCCCCTGCACGAGCTCCTTTAGCTGCTCTTCCTCCTGGAGCTTCTGGTTCAGGTACCACATTATGTCGCGAGTCCAAGCCACAGAGCCGTTCAAAATATCGCCCTTGTTTGGTCCCTTGTCTTTCTCCTCGATAGGCAAGCCTTGGGTGATGTTGCCGGCGCCAGAGCGTCGCTGACCGCCAAGTAGAGATGCGTTGGGCGGCGACATGCCGGCGTTGGCGATCGACGGGGAGAGTGGGGCGTTGGTCTGCAAGTGCTTCCGCACCTTCTCATCTTCGAGTCTATGCTGTGGCACAAGGGTGCCCAGGTCCTGAATGCGCTCATTGATGTTGTCACGTCGCCGACGCTCAACCAAGTTGTGAGACTCACGTCGCCGACGGCGCTTGGCCTCCTGCTGCGAGAATGGTGGTCCAGTGCCCGGCTCCATCTTTGTGGGCAGGGACGACGCAACCTTGTGATGATGAGTGTTGTTCTTGAGAACCTCGGAGATCTGTGCGTGCACCGGCTGGCCGTTTGCAGGTGATGGGAAGGGTGATGATGCGTCCCAGCTGTGTCCGCTTGGTGTGCTATCCCAGCCGTTGCCCATGGACGCTTGTTGTCGGTGTTGTATAGGTTGCATGCCTGGATGCGGATAGTCGTCGCTGACTTGAAGGTGGTTCATGCCGGGCGTGTTGGGAGTGGCAGGTGACCGCGAGTCAGACACCTTTCTGTCCATGTGCATGTGAGGTCGGAAGCCGGCCTGTGATGGCATGCTGTGACCACCGAACTGCTGCTGCTGCTGCTGTTGTTGCTGTTGGCCAGCCATCGGTCGGAATTGTGCGTAGTTGAAGTCGTTTGTGAAGGGAGATTGGATCGGACCGCCATCTGGGGTATGCGAGATCATGCTCGAGCTCTGCTGGTTGATGTGTTGCTGGTTCATGAAGTTTGGCATGCCACTGCCACTGTAGTCGAGGTTGTTGCCCTGCTGAACTTGATCGATCTGTAGATCAAGCAGCTCGTCATCGGCAATACCGGAGTTGCCGAGATTGAAGCTCGACGACATGTAGCCGCCGCCGCCGTTGGTCAGGTTTGCTGGGTTGACATTCATGTTGCCGTTGCTCATGTGGTTCATTTGCTGTCCTTGGTTGTACTGCATGTAGGAGTTTGGGTCGAAGTTGTTGAACTCGTTTGGTTCAGACTTGATGTATGGCGAGGTAGCGGCCATGGCGCCGTCGTCTGTAAAGCCGTCGTCAAAGCCGAATTCAAGTGGTGAGTCTCGCTTGTCGAAGGCTGAGTCTTGGCCCTGGTCGTCGAAAGGTGGAAAGGTTGTGAGGTCGTCTTTGTCTGTGCGCACACATCTTAGCCCGGGCGTGAGGAAGGAAGGACACTCTCGAAAGCTCATCGGCGTCATAAGACGTGCGTGGTAGACAAGAGTATCCATGACTGTGCATGTTTGCCAAACGGACGTCGGTGGAAAAAGTGGGGATCGGTGAGCGGGGGACTGATATAACAGCAGGCGAGTACTTACAAGCTACAGGCATTTGTTGATCGCTGAAGCTCATGCAATCATGTCACTCTGTGTCGACAACAGGCGTGGCAACTCCTCTCTGTCCTACGGCGAGGGTAGGTGAGGTTTCGTAGTCGTTCGCGTATTCGAGGCTCGATTGGCTGTCGGGTGTAGCTCTCGGCCTTACTCTTGCTACCGACAACGTGCGGCACAGTTGCTGACAGGAATGTATGTGTTTGTCTGGCACAGTAATAGGCCAGTTACGAGAGCTGGCGGTGTGTGCGATCCAATAGTTGTTCAGGATCGACGGAGCACAACAGTAGGGCAAAGCTCGTGTGAGGCAATGACGTCCGCCACTCGCGTGGACGAGGTGGATACTCGAGCAGAGGTGGATGTAGAGGAGGAAGAGGAAGAGTCTGGAGAAGCGCTTGAGAAGAGTCAGTCACGGAAGCTCGGGAATATAGTAATGTCAAATCATGTCGGCTGGCTGCATGAGCATGAAATTTCAGGCGGTGGGAGGCATGTCGAGCAGGCCCGTTCTGCCTCGCCAAGTACGTGGACGTACAGCACACCAAGGCGAATGGCATTGGGTGTGCGGCAAGTGCGCGCACACTGGCTGCATCGGGCCAACGCGCTGCAGTGTGTGCGGTGTGAAGCAGGCATTCGCTATTCGCGCCGAAGCCGGAGTGAAAGCAAAGCAAGCGGGAGAAGTGTGCGCGAGCAGCACAAAAGGACAGACAATGATACGCACCTGGGGGAGGCCGCTTCGACGGCAATGCGATACGTACAGGCAGCGAACGGGTTGCCTGCGCAGGGCGAGGATGTCGAGCGGGCTGGTGGTGGTACTGCTCGCACGTGCAGGCGGATGGGTGCGTGTGGCGCTGGTACGCTCGCTGCTGCTGCGGTCTGCTGTGCGCTGCGGTGGTGACTCTTCTGGCCGTCGGTGGGTTTCGTTGCGGCCGGCACGGTGATGGGACCGTCGCAAGGACGTCGCGGTGTGAGCGGGAGTGGTCTGGAGCGTCTCTCGGGTCTGTGTCTGTGTCTGTCGGATGGATGGTGTAGAGCCGCTTAATGACGGCTCTTGCGACAGAAGCCAGGAATGCAGCACAAAGAAGACGGGGATCGGACGTGGAGCAGCGAGGGTAAAGTTCGAGATCAAATGGCGGGGAGATCGCTTCGTTCCAGCGCTTCTGGCGTGTCGTCTGAACTTAGCGCCAAAGCCGCTGCAAGCACTTAACACTCGGAGCTGCTGAGGTGAGGCAAGGTGGCTCAAAGGCGCTCGTCGCTTGTGCGTCGGCGCTGTCTGTCAGTGCAGTGACAGAGCGATCGTGGTGGTGGTGAGTGGTCGGACAGGAGTCGGAGACGGGACGATGATATGTTGAGAAGTGGTGGTGGGCGACGTGGCTAATGAGTGCTCGGAGCCCGTGGTGGTTCTCCCTGGACGGCGCTGCAGGCGGTGTGCGTGCAAAAGGTCGGCTGAAATGGATTGGGACGAGCGAGGAGAGGGATTCTCAGTGGGGATTGTTGTGTGGCCTCCGGGCAGTGCAGTCAGATACAGTGCAGCCTTGGGGCGATGATGCGAACGGGGCAGGCTTGGTCCAAATGTACGATCCGCGGGAGGCAAATCGAAGGCTCGGAGGCTCTCTGGCGACTGCGCTTATGTCGTCCTGTGAATAGCGACGGATGCGCGGCTGCGGCGGTCACGGCAGATCTGGTCGACTTCGCGCAACAATGGGCGAGGACCCGGTGCTGATGCTGCGTCGTTGCGGAAGACGCGGCTACTGATTCGTTGCGCTGTGAAAGATGACGGCAGCCTGCCGATGTGGGAGGCAGTTGTGGGAGATTACGGCAGAGTGTGAGAGAGTATGAGGAAGAAGTAGACTCGCAACGACAGTAAGAAGAGTCCTGGCAGTGGCAGTATGGAGGAGTCGAGTTGCAGGAGTTCACTTCTTTTCAATCATATCCGACAGAGCCTCTTCCCTTTGTATTCCAAGCCAAGGCCTCTGCACCTTTATGAACAACTGCTAGTACGCGGCCGCGAACTGAAGTGAAACCGAACTGCAGTTGCCGATTCCTTCAGAGTGATAGGGTGACTCACCCCGACCCTCCTTCCTCGCGCCTGTATCGTTGTTGCGATGATGATGTCCGCCCAGGCCGCCGGGCCTGCTCACCTTGTGGATGCACACTTCGCAGAAGCTTTCCACTCCCCAGTCCTAGTTCGCAGTCGCACAACCTGCTTCGCTCTTGCATATGTGGATCTGGGGGAGTATGGATCGCACTAACAGCGCACGGGCGCCCTTTCACAAGCCACACGCCACCAACGACTCAGGCGTCGACGATACTGTCGGCGTACCGTGTGTGTCTTCACCTCGCTCGGTAGAGACCTGCCTTGCCAAAACGCCGCTGCCCACATTCTTCGCCCGTCGCAGCAATAGAACAACGCCGGCGGTGAGCGCCGGTGGGTGGCCGAGCTGGATGCGATGGGTCTCTCCCCATCCGCCCTTTGATCGCTCCCCATTCTTTGCAATCCGTTCGTCCCAGTCAGAGCCTTTGGCGTCGCCTACCGCACAACCTACCTGCCACTCAGAGCGCACCACCTTTGACAGCTTGGGGGGTGAGCAAGCATCACACGCCACACTCGCTGAAACCGCCGGCATCGATACTGCGCGCGCCAGACTTTGATGTTGCTGCGAGCCTGCGTCCAAGCAAGAGCTACTGCTGCGAGAGTTCGGCTCTTGCGTCGATCTCGGGGTCGTCGTGGTCAACTGGCTGCTGCTGCTTGTCGCATGCAATCGCGGCAGTCCGCTTGCCTCGCATAGAGAAGCATGTAGCTGTGTAGTCAGTAGGATCAACTAACCAACCAGCAGTACACGTACCTCTCAGGCACGTGTGAGGTCGAGGAGTTTGAGTTGACGTTGCATGCAGATGGATGCGAACGCTATCCGTGCTCGAAGAGAAGGTTTCCCTTTGCGCTCTTTCCCCCTCTCGGACCGGGCCTCACTTATCCGGAGATAATTCCGCTCCGTAGCGCCTTCCCTTAATCACTCACAAGCAGCACCCTGTTTTCACAGCAAACGCTAGGTGCGCTTTATCCAGACGACTGCGATGCACTACTACTCACGAGCTCCATACTCCACCACTGCCACCACCGCCCAGAACACCTTTCCAACCGGCTCCGCGGCACACGTCCGATCTAAGGCAACCAATAGGCGCCAGCTTTCGCTCTTGCCCTCGACCCAAGCAGCACCTCCCTCTCCTGCGAGCCTTCCCTTTCAAACACTTTTGGCACACACGAGCTCCACCTCCGACGTCGACCTCAAACGCACTACTACTGAGCTACCGCTCTTCACACAAAGACAACGCCGTCATGGCCTCGTCGTCCTTCAGAGACTCAATGAACAGCCTAGGATGGTCACGCCGCGAGCAGCTCGCCAACACGAACAAACAGACCCCCCTCTTAGGCTCGCTCTCGAAGCTTAACCCTTTCAATAGCGAAGGCAATGTGCGGCTGCCGACCACAGAGGGCGAGGGCCCCGGTGCACCGCTCCCCGCCCGGACACGGAGGGAAGAGGAGGAAGGCTGGTTCGCGCGTAAGTCAGCGACATCTCTCATTCATCAGCACCATCACGATGCCCATGCTTGCACCGCATACCTCGCACAAAGGACGCGCATTTTGTCGCCTCTGTCAGGTTTCGGTGGCGGACGCTGCACTATGCCGCCTCTTGGACATATTCGCATCATGCATACGAAAGACGTGGGGGTCGCATTACGAGCATTGTCTCTGCACTGCACCGCCCCATCCAGCCCAGGTCTCGGCCATGCGAAGCATCGCATCTTGCAGCAGCTCCTCTGCACGACCCATCACCGTGATTATGTGGAGTTCCTGCGTTCTAATCTGGCGTGCATGGGACTCTTCAGTCTTGCCTACAAAATCCGTTCGCAGTCATTCATCCCCTTTTGCCCGTGCGCGTCCGGAACCCAGCCGAGACATTGCTAATGCGCGCCTTCTGCAGTCAGTCGATGGGACCGAATACTCCTCTTCGGGGGTCTCAATCTCGCCGCAATTGCCCTGTTCGTCGTCTGCTTCACACTGATGCCTCTCCTGGCGACGAGGCCGCGCAAATTCGCAATACTGTACGTTTATCCCTGTTCGAAGCTCTGGTTCTGTCACTTCCAGGATTTGTTGCCTTGCTACCCACCAAGCACCGCGGAGCTGTTTCCATTTTCGGTCCGGAGGGTGTGCTGCATTGTCGTATTTGCTCAAGCATCCAAGCAACTCTCTATGCATTCCCAACAATCACATCGATTGTTCTTGGCCCCGCGAATCAATGTTTGATATCGCAGCCACGCGGCACGCAATCGAGGAATGTGGTCGTTCGCGGCCACTTATGCAGTGGAAGCGCCCGGATGACCACAACCTTTTAGTGCGATCCGGGGTACTTGCAGTAGAGAGCTTCGACGGACGCAAGCTGCAGCCGCCCGCTGCAACGAGCAAAGGACCTCGTGTCGATCTTCTGCACCTTCTTTCATCGACCATCCTGCTTGCCTTTGTCGCTATCCTGCTACTTGAAGGACTCCCTAGTTTCAAACACTCTCCGCACGATAACAGCTTCATATTGCCCTTCACAACAACGCTGATCGCTCAACCACACTGCGTATTTGCGCTAACGATTGGTCAGATGGTCAATGGGCTCGGCGCTGTTCTTGTGCTCGTGGGCTGTCATGATGGGCCCCGTCGTTTATGGTAAGCATCGCCCAACCTTTTTGCTCCTCCCAACAGACTTGGCCTCGCGTGCCCACCGTCACCTCCGTCAATCACGACTTGCCAATTCGGAGCGTGGCATGGCCGGCCGCTTGTATTTCGCGAAGCTGCAGCAAAGTCAACAAGGATCTTGCCTTTAGGTGGACGTATTGCTGATCTCACGCTACAGCACGCCATCTGATCTCTCAAGAGAGGTTGCCCTTCACGGCCACCTATTTTGGAAGTATTGCGCTTACGCTCTACTTTGCTGTCGGAGTAAGTATACTCACGGCGGCGACGGAAAACGATGACCTCCAACTTTTCCATCGGAGGCTTCCGGAGCCGTCGTCGCCACACCACCACACCACTACAGCAGCCACACCCCCCTCCACAATATCATTGTTCTTGATGCGACGTCGATCATGGGGTCTTGAGCCGACCTCTTGCGGTTTGCGCAGCCAAACAACACGCCATACCCCGGGACTGTCCTCGCAGATTGATTCCATGACTGCATGCGTCTAGTACTATCTGATTTGGTCGTCGCCCCTCCTTCCGCGCACTTACGTCGTCCTGACACCAACACTTGGATTGTCCCAAGAGCGCACTTGCCGCTCGACGTCGTCATTCACTTCGTAGCGATAATCGTTCCAAGTATTATGCTGACTTATACACAGTTGCAGAGCCTCATCCTCACCTTGCTGTCGTCGATCGTACAACTGGTCGCTTTGGTATGGTATCTGGGTACGTAAAACAAGAGGAGAAGTCGTCTACACGTTTGCGACATATGCTAATCCAACCTTCATTTCTTAGTGTCGTATTTCCCTCTGGGAACCCAAGGACTGCGATTCGCAGCTCGCTTCGGTGGCTCTCGCATATCGGCTTGGATGGATGGATAAACAATGATGACTGGCTACTTTTCACGAGCAAGCGTCTCGATCGCAACAGACTCTTCTGGTTCAGAGGCAAATCGGCATTACTTTTGATGATTATCGTACACTGTACAGACTTCCGAGCTCATCATCAATTTCGGTCGATCAGTTTCCTATCTCCATCAGTGCGATAGCTGTCACGAGGTTTGCTGAGCCGGCAAGTCTGGTAGCTTTCGACTGCTATCGCTTATCCTGGTACTTGTTCTGTAGCTTCGTCTTAAGGTGCGATATCGCCACTCATGTGACTGACTTGTGGAGGTGGGCGCTTACAGTGAACTCTGATTACTATGCATCGCAGGTTGATGGAGAGCCGGATTTCCT
The DNA here is from genome assembly GCA_002785995.1 of Mycosphaerelloides madeirae. Taxonomy (NCBI): domain Eukaryota; kingdom Fungi; phylum Ascomycota; class Dothideomycetes; order Mycosphaerellales; family Mycosphaerellaceae; genus Mycosphaerelloides; species Mycosphaerelloides madeirae. The sequence continues at coordinate 1,320,821 of NHNV01000001.1, read as the reverse complement.
ATTTGAGAGGCGTGTGGTGGAGTCCTATCAAGTTGGAAGACGAGGCTGTGGCTGTGTGAGGGCTGCGTAGGAGGAGTGTCAGGTGCTGACTTTGATGTTGGAGGGTGTGGGAGAGGAGCCGAGAAAAATCCGGTTTTGAAGGCTATGGGATGATGGGTGCGTGGAACTTCTTCCTGTCTATTTTGTTCGTAAACATAGTCGCTTTCGCATCTCAATACGCCGATGGTGTGTCTCTTGATTTGAATCCTTTGCGTCGCGCTGATATCAGCATCTTACTCACCTGCCAGATGCGAAGGAGCAGGATCCGGAGCAAACCGAGAACGAGAAATCAAGCATCGACCGGGTTCTACTTTACGAGAATCACTTTTACTGAAATGAGATGCGTGGCACTCCTCCTTTTCACTCCTTCGTTCCTTACTTGCTGATGAGGCTGATGGAATGTAGGTGGTAGGGATGCATGCAGTTTGAAGGATTCCGGGGCGGTGTGAGAAATATAATCCAGTCCTGAAGCGTGGTCGTTCGACTGGTTGGGAAATGGTATTGGTGCAGGATTACTTTGCAGCTTTGGGTAAGGAAGGAGATGGGTCCGGCGCCCATGTGCTCGGGCCTGCGTGGCGATGTGTCTTGGGTCTAAAATGTAATGATGATGGAGGATTTCTTCGTAGGTATTGAGACTGAGTTGTTGAGTGGCTTCATTGAAATTCTCTGTTCAGGTAGGTTTGCTTGTACTTGGAGGATTCGTGCGAGGCGGTGGTTAGTATGACCGGGTCACTTGAGGTTTGGAGTCTGAGCGTTCGTATGTTTGTTTGCCTTGCGGATTATTGTGGGGTTTGGAATATTCTGGCGACAAGACTCGGGAGGAGAACTTGTTTGTCAGAGCGGTGCGATATGACACAAACCATCCTCTATCGATCCGTAGAGACTTAGTCTCCGGGTGTCAAGTGGGTAGGATGAAATCTGATTCTGTGATCTTGCATGTGAGCAACTGTTATATTCACTTCATGCGAAATCAATACGTAAAGCAAGCGGTCTGTGCGCCAAATCTCACAAGAATTGAGCAGTCATTCATTCTTTAGAGAATATATTACCACAAGCCTGGACATCATAGTTTCTGACGCGACCATCGTAACTACCCCAACTGCAATGCGTACTTGATCGACCCTACGGCTTCCAAAAGCTCATTTTCCATCCGCCTCTTCGCCAGAATCTGCAAACTGACCGGCGCCCCCTCAAAACTGTACCTTTTCCACAGCGACCTCGCTTCTGCATCAGCCTCGCTCCAAGGCTCTACATCCTCATACTTCTCCGCTTCATAATTCTCCCTCTTCTCCATTTTGAAAGGCGTCGGAACAACAAGTCCCGGGTAATCGAGCACATTCCAGAAATGCGTCTAGATGGTATTCTGAAATATCATCTCATCGTGCGCAAAAGCTGGGCGCATTGGTGCGATGACAATATCTGGATCGCCTTGCTCGATCCAGCTAGCGAGAAATTCTGATCTATAGACGTCGCGTTTCCACCTTGTCTCGACGATGGTCATTGCGCCCTGCTCTTTGCCGAATTCGGCTTTTGGGTCTACGGTGAATATTTCGGCGAGGAGTCGCTCAAACATGGGGTATTAAGGCTCGTTGCTGCTGTGAAGCCGGCGCGTACGCTTGACCAACCGTCGGCGAGGGTTAGGGTACAGAAGAGAGAGCGGGCTCTCTCTGCCTCGAAGAATTCGAAAGGTAGAATGTTGAAGCCACCAGATGTGAGTTGCTTCTGGACCCGATCAAGTGACAGTGCAACTGGTGGGTATGGTTGGATGTTGCCGTAGTTCTTCAGGAAGCCAATTTTGAGTGCTAATCACAGCTCAGTAGTGCCCGTGTTCCGACAATGTTTGCGCGTCGTACTTGACTCAACCTTCCCACCTTGTTACAGACCCGTATATGGACCTGGAATAACCTCGTGGTCTCTCAGCCAAGGCTTCTCGCCTCGAACAACTCGGTTCATGAAGTCGATATCCCGCAACGACCGGCCTAAATTGATATCAGCTTGTAGTGAGATGACTAGTACGCAAGATCTCTCACCCATCGGTCCAACGATAACATCAAGATTTATAGTTACTGGAGAGGGTCCAGACATCATGCCCTGGAGCGGATGAAAACTCTGTGAGCCTTTCAACCCATAGTTGCCGCAAAAAGCCGCTGGAGCGCGGATACTAACCACCAATATCGGCACCAAAGCCCAGAACAGAACCCTTCATAGCCAAAAACGCTCCTTCGACACCTGAGGAACCTCCTGACGTGAGATCGATATTGTGAGGATTCAGTGTGCGGCCCAAGAATGACGTGCTTTCCAGGGAGAATACCGCTGCAGGTTGATGCGTCTTGACGTAGAAGACTGCACCGAGCTTTCTGAGAATATCAGCGAGCACGCAGTCCTTCTCGGGGATGGTCCTTATAACGAGTGTGCCAAGGGAAGTAAGCTGGCCTTTGACTGGAATCATCTCCTTCATGGAGATGGGTATACCAAGCAAAGTGCCGACCACTTTCCCAGTCTTTGCAAAATGCTCATCGAGCTCCTTTGATTGCTGGAGAGCTTCATCCATGCACGATTCCGTCAAGCAAAGGGTCAATTGGTGGGCGATGCAGGCTCTTCGGCAGAATGCTGATGTGACTTGCAAGGAAGTGAAGTTTTTGGTAGCGATGGCTTCCGCGAGGGCGATCACGTCGTAATTCTAGGTGATATCTAGTTCTTCCTGCGTGAGGAGACTGCATTCTCGTGGGATACCCGTGACGTCGAGAGGCGGGTTGCCAATGTACTTGGCTAGCAACACGAGGTCCTTCAGGATCCTGTCAAGAACGGATTGGACGATTGCTTGCCGGTGTGCCTCGAACCGAGCATCGCCTTTGGGAAATGGCAGGCGCTGGATTAATCTAGCCATCGTGGTGGATATTCTCGAAAAATTTGAGTTGCTAAGCCTGTGGAAGTGCAAAAGACTGTCGAGAATGTGTCTGCTTGGGAGTTTGGAGATGCTGGACGAGCGTCTGGAAGACTTACAACGATCTTACCACGCCGGGCTGCTTCTGGCTCCCAGAAGCATGACTTTGACACCCGAGTAATATATCGAAGCTTATCGTTGCACATTCGGCTCGCTTGGACAGGAGTGGAGAAGCAGTGGACACGGCGTCGCCAAGATCCTGCTTCGTGTTAACTCTATGGATTGGTAATCTTGAATAGAATTGTTCTGGAAAGAGGGAATGAAGATCGATAGTCCTCAGCTACTTCTGTCCTGGGCATCTCTTGGCGAATGCAGTTCTCTCTTCTGAGCTTCGTGGTTAGCCCTTATCTTGGCGAATGCAGTACTCCAAAGCTGCGTGGTTAGCCCTCACTCTGATATTTTTTCTCGGCTTGTCACACCCGTTCTACTCGGTGTTGCGGTTCTCAAGAAACCAATGCAAGCTGGCCGCAGTTGCTATTGCTGACCTCGAAACCCACGTTCGTACCGGATTGCCTGGCGAAAGTCCCGCTCTGACTGGTAGCGACGCATGTGCCGGCGGAGACAAGCGGGAAGAAGTAACAAGTCCCAGATGCAGGATGAAAGGTCGAGCCGCCGCATGATCCGACATTGCTGCATTGAACGCAGCAGTCATATGCTGTGGTCGTGAGGTTGCCGAACGAGAAACCATTGTCTGGATCCGTGGTAGCGATACTGTAAACTCGCTGATTGTCGACGAAAGATACCACGTTGCTTTGGCCGCAAGCTGCGTAGTAAGTCGGCTGCGCTGCGTAAACAGTTGAAGTAGTGTTCAATGTGGAAACTGTTGTTGAAAGGACCTAAAAAGCAAAGAGTGAAATGTCAGTAAATAATGTCTTGTACAATGTGTACCTTCGCTGCTTTGCTTTCTTACGGTGCTTGTTGTGAGGATTGTCAGAGTGGTCGAGAATGTGAGAGTAGTAGATGCTGCGATGGCTATAGATGGTAGTTACAATTAACGAGGTCCTTTCAACAACGCAGAGACAGGCGCACTCACGAGTTTCTGTATATGTCGTGGTCGTCGTGGATACCGAAGTCTGTAGAAAGTCAGATTTTAGAAACAAGATGTGGACGGAAGACATACTGAAGTGAATGTACCTTGTGGCGCAGTGACGGTCTTTGTTGATCGAGCTGTCACCGAAATAACCTTGGTCACGATGACGCTAACACGTTTGTAGCAAGTGACAGAGCCCCTGAAAATTGGAGGGTCGTACTGAAAATGGGGTCAGTGAGTCCTCTCAGGCGTGGGTGGCTTCTTGCCCTGGCTTTGCTTACTGTGATGGAGCCATCAGATCCGCAGATGATCTTCTGCGTGTTGCTCTGCTTCTTGACGGCGAAACGAGCATCAGGCTCCGGCTCCGCGTCTCTGGCCATATTCAGCAAGCCCCTCTTGAGTTTTTTGGCTACTGCATGACCCTGCGCGGCAAGGGCAGAAGAGAGCGGGACGAAGCCAGAGCTGGCAGATATGGTCAAGGTATCGTAAGTGCTTGTCAGGGTTTCGGTGGCCAATGAGGTGGAGGTTGAAATGAGCGTGGTCTTCCCTTCGAATCAGCACGCAAGTCTCTCAGAAGAGAAGAAGATGGCGGTAGATGGCACTTACATAGGCAGTACTAGTGACGGAGAAAGAGAGAGTCTCAGAGAAGGTGTTCGTGGTTTGGGCAAGGGTCTTCGTCGTTGATTTCGTGCTGGTGCTCTTCGTAACAACCGTAGTACTGCTAAGGTTAGCAGTCCATCTCACTCAAGCTGATAGAGAGTGGTACCTCTCCGGTGTGATGGTAGAGGTTGGGGTATAGGTCGATGTGATAGTTCGAGTGTAGTACAACGTGGTGGACTGGGTCGAAGTTCCCCCTCCAGCTTGCTTCGTATTCAAGGCAGTCCTGCACACTTGTTGAGTCTTGGTCTGTTGTGATTGAGCGAAAGAAGATGCTACTAGAGCAAGGCCGGTAAGGAGAGGGAAGTACATGATTCCGAATCAAGCCGAAACTTTGGTATGGATGGAGAATTGCGTTACAGAGAACGAAGCCTTCATATACCCGCCTATTCGAAGAGCTCCCGAGAGTCGGTCAAGTGGGAGCCGATGGTCATGGCATGTCGGGTGGTAGACATGGTTGGAAAGCGCCCGGTTCAAGCTCCAGCACCAATCATGAGGCCAGCACGAGCGCCGTACGGAAGGATTGCACACAGGAAGCTTTAGTATTCTGGCACGAGAACGAGTTCACAGGGGTTATACGCACGTCAAGGCACGATCTAGATGTTCATGTCAAGAATATCCCAAGAACCTGGCCTCGGATCCGTCAGGTCGACAATGGGTCAAACTGCGGAGAAAGTCGCGCAAATTTGTATTTCGTCCAGACTCAGGATGGGTATCGGTGCAAGGCATTAAATTCTCGTCTCGTCATGTCTCGATATCTTGCCGCTTGTTTTGATGCTGCATTCATCGATTAACGTGAAAGAGGGAAGACTGGAGCAGCACGCCGGGCTGGGGCAATTCGCGGATGTTCAGAACGTCCGTCAACGTCCACTGGAGCCGTAGGATAAATATAGCATTCGCAATCCGTCAGCATACCCCGCTGCGATACATATGTATGTATTTCAAGCAGGAACGACAACGAGTCGTATTCGATGCGTTGAGAACGCCACGCGGAAGTCGTCTTGGGCGGCCCTGGATGGAACAGCGAAGTGAGCTTGTCACACAGCATCCGAAGACCAGACTACACAAACCGTTAGACGCGGACATATTTCCAGTTGCGTCCTATCGAAGCGGAATGCATGCAGCATGTACTGCAGAAAGTAGGAAGTTGATGATGAAGGAGAATATGCTTGAAGAGGGGAAGAACGAACATAGACCCTTTTGATTTTCGCGCTAGTCGAAGTCACGTGTATCGGCTACGACCCGACATCCACATCTCCAGTCTACCGTCCTTGCATTCCTTCCTCTTTTTCCTCCCTCATATTCATCACTTCCATCACCTCCATTTTCTTTTCGCTCACGCCTCCACCAAACCAAAGCCCATGGCGCGTCGACCAGCTTCGCCGCTCAGGATACCGGCTTCCCCGGTAAATCCAATCAGCTTCTTCTCGCTTGACGCCCGGTTGTGACGGAAGTCCAAGGGCGTGCTTCCATTGAGAAAATCCTTTACCTGCTGCTTCATGTACTTCTTGTTCTGCTCTGTCGATGGCGTGGCGGCAATATATGCGACCGACGCTGCATGCTCACCAGAATGCTCCACCTCTACAGCATGGCAAAGGTCCGCGTGCCAGAAGATCATGTCGCCCGGCTGCATCGCTGGTATTGGCACCATACAATCTTTGAGCCGCAAATGCGGGTGGGACGATGGGCTGAGCAGCTGGCTATCCTCCTTCCACGTTCCTGGGAACCACGGGGTTTCAGGGTCAAAAGTCCACTTTTCCGCGTTCATTATATCGGCCGGTGACTCTGGCGCTTTGAAGAAGGGCCGCAACATCAAATATGCAATCGACCACTGCACATTGGGATATAGCATCAGGCTGCCTTCCCCCGGAGCTGCGGGACTCAATGCTGTCCAGCCCTGGAAGCTCCTGAAGACAGTTGAGTGAGCAGTGCCTTCGAACGCGGCCTGCTGTGCGTCCTTGCGTAACGAGAGGTCATAATTGTCCATTTTTTCCGGGTGGCCAGAGAGAATATTCGAGTACACCTTTCGATAGGTCGGGTCTGTCCAGCGCGCCAAGCTTCCCGCATCGATGTGTGGTCCTAGGCCATATAATCTATTCCACCGTCAGCTTGTATCTTGGGCGTGGATGGCTTACGCCCTCCAGAATGACTAACGGCACTCCCGGAGGTCTGATCCGCACACCGTCTGCATAGGAAAGAGGCTCGTGAATGCTATCGTCGCTTGCGTTGTGCCACCAGCTATTGAGCTCCCGGCTGATTTTCAAAGTGTGCGGGTGTGTCCTTGCAGCAACTTGAGAAGGAGAGAAGTACAGGTTGAGAATGAACGGTGTTTCTTTTGGCCATCCTACAAGACTTCAGACGGTGCTCTCTTGGATCTGTGGATCTGTGGATCTGTGGATCGGGACTTACCACTGATGGAATTTCTGTTCTGGGCCACAAAGGATTTCAAGTCCTGAAACCATTCGTCGGCCAGCTCTTTTGGAACGGCCTGTTTGACTTTGAAACACCCAACGTCCTTCAACTTCTGTTTCGCCATTGGCGACAGCGAGAAAAGGTCCTCGAATGCAACCTCGGGTATGTAATTGGTCCCGGACGCTGCGATGTCGTCCGTGATTCTTTCAAGCGCTTTGCATGATTTCAGCCAACCTTGCGTCAACGCTTCTTCGCCATACTCTTCGACAATCCATCTCTTGTATTCCCTAAGGTCATCTCCAGTCTCTGCATTTTTGAGACTGAACTCTGGCCAATTTGGCCACGATTCCGCGAGCTTTCCGGACATGATGTCTGCTGTTTTCACTTGATATTTTTAAGGATCTGGTCGACTGCGAGGCTTGCACCTACATACTGATGCTGCATAAATATCTGTTCGGCCGACCAACCCCTCACCTGCTTCCGACATCTTATCAGCTTGATCGCTCGCCGAGGGCCAACACTATCTCACTCATACAGGGGTCGGTTGTCTTAAACGACCACTGACATGGCCAACTGTCAATCTATTGCACCTTTTCGTCCGCCGCTTGAGGGAGATTGACGAACCAGCGCGATCACGATCAATCTTCATATTATCGACGCATGTAGAAAGCCCACTTTTGGCCGGCCAAGGATAGGCGACAATGCTACACAACATGGCTCAAAGACGCCATCGCCAACGATAGTGAATCCAGACAGAGAGCTTGATACTGGTGCTACTCGAGATACCGGATGATGGGCAGATCACTATGGACGGCAAATACATATGGCCGACACAATCATAGTGGGTAGAGCGTGTCTTTCGATTTCCTTCGACTTCCGCTCGAGGACAAGCCAGACCAAGTATGGCTCCTCATCACCGCATATTCCCAGCATGGATTCCCACGAGGTCGGCCACAGTGCGGGCTTTACTTATCTTGACCTCCATTGTGACTTCTACAGTATGCACCGAGTGCAAAACGCTATTTGGAGGCATTGGACTGACCTGGAAATCAGACACTGGGATATGACGGCTCTTTAATGAATGGCCTGAACATCCTGCCTTCTTACACAGACTATTTCCTGCTTAATACTACCACAACCGCTCTGAACAGCGCAAGCGTCTGGCTCGGCGGCTGTCTGTCGATTGTATACGCGAAAGTACCAGACTGGATCGGACGGAAATGGGCACTCTTCTATGGCGCTCTAATTACCATCGTTGGAATCGCCATCCAGGCCGGTGCGCAGAACATCGCCATGTTCGTAATCGGCAGGATACTAGTCGGTTTTGGGACGGGATGCACAAGTATTGCAGTGCCCGTCTATCTGGCTGAAACTCTTCCGGTCGAGTATCGTGCCTGGGGCCTGGGTTTGGTTTACGACGCCTGGTATATTGGAGGTCTAATCGCCGCCGGCACAACTTACGGAACAGCCAAAATGGAATCCACCTGGGCATGGCGTGTGCCCTCGCTCTTGCAATGCATCTTCAGCCTTCTGTGCATTGCTATCTTGTTCTTCACGCCGGAAAGCCCGCGTTGGCTGCAGAACCAAGGCAGGACCGAGGAAGCTCTCATTGCTCTGGCTCAGACTCATTCCAACGGAGACCCTGGAGACCCGAAGGCTCAGTATCACCTCAGAGAGATCATCGATACTCTGCAATTTGAGAAGGAGCATAGACCTTTTGCCAGTGAGTGCTGTCTTGAGGAGCATGACATGTTCACAAACACCAGAAGCTGATTGAACTCCAGTCAAAAACATCGCAACAGACTCCAACAGCCGCAAACGCATCTTCCTCGCCTCTTCAGTCGGAGTCTTCACCATGCTCTGCGGCAACAACATAGTCAGTTACTACTTGGGTGGAATGCTCGACCAAGCCGGAATAACAAACACAACCACCCAGCTCGAAATAAACGTCGCCCTTAACGCCTGGTGTCTTTGCGTAGCCCTCTGCGGAACCATTCTCTGTGACAAGCTCGGTCGCAAAACAATGGCTATTCTATCAACACTCGGCTGCGCAATCCTCATCTTCGTCGTAGGCGCTCTGACGAAACTCTACGGCACCTCCACCAACACCTCCGGCGTCTACGGGACCGTCGCCGCTATCTTCCTCTTCCAAGGCGCATATAGTATCGGCTGGACACCCTTGTCAGTCCTCTACCCACCCGAAGTCCTAAATTACAATATCCGCTCCGTGGGCATGGGCGTGTACACACTCCTGACGAACGGCGCAGGTTTACTCGTCACGTTTGCGTTTCCGTATGCGCTGGATGAGATTGGGTGGAAGACGTATATGATTAATGGTGTGTGGGACTTTATGCAGATTGGGGTGATTGTGTGGTCGTGGGTGGAGACGAAGGGACGGACGCTGGAGCAGATTGATGAGAGTTTGGATGGGTTGAAGGTGCGGGCTGTGATGGGTATTGAGCCGGAAGAACATGATGGGGGAGTTGAGGTTGTGGGTGGGAAGGAGAAGGGGAAGGTGAGGACGATTGTTGAGCCTGTTGATGGGAACTAGAGTGGGCTGTTGGGATCTGAATGCACATATAACGACACCGAGAGCGTCGTGTGAACGGAGCATTTGATTTCTCAAATCTAAGCGTAGGGCCAACTGCACGCTCTAAGAAAGATTCTCAAAGTAGAATGTCGGGTTGCCAGGGACCGCATTCTCAGCAGCTGGCGGTAAGTCCTTGCCTGCCCCGTCTGCATCAAGAGTGATGATCTCTACACTCACGCAGCGCTGAACAGTCGACTTCAGTCCCGGCACCATCTCTTGCAGCACCTGGCGCTCGTCGAAAGGCAACTTCCTCTCAAAGACAGCATCTGGCGAAACACCACTCTCGAGAGACTTCTTGAGCGTTTGTACGAACGGCATAGCCTTCTTGGTATCCTGTTTTGGAATCGACTTCGAGACGGCGCTGACATCCACCTTCATATCCGAGAAGTGCTGACGCACAATATCGATGATGCTGTCTTGCCACGCAGGGTATTTCAGCGCGCAGAAGATAGAGAGCTTCTTGTCTTTCTTCGGGTCGTACGAGGTCTGCTTGCCCTTTGACATTTTCTTGAGCTGGGCACCTTCGGCGGAGGTGATGTTGCTGCTCGTGTTCCGCACGTACTCGCGGGCGACCGTAAGTTCAGGCTTCTGCTCGGGAATGCTGGGAAAGCGGGCATTTTGCACGGTGGAAGGCTTCTTCAGCACCTCGAGCCAGATGTGTTCGGACCAGTGAGGAGCCACGACGGTGAGCATCAGGGCTTGCAACTCGACATATCGCCGGACCAGGTCTTGATGCATGCCAATACCGGCGGCCTTTGTGACCTCGCGGTAGAAGTCACGCGCGGACGTGAAATCGTAGAGTCCGCTCTTCAGAGCAGCCTTGTAGTTAGTTTCGGTGTACCCCTTCTCAGTCTCCTTGACCAGGCCGTTGAGTTCGTTCTCGAAGATTTCGTCCCAGAAGCCCTTCTCGCCAGTTCGGACGATAGAGTCGTTCGTCTTGAGCCTCTCCTTCTCCTTGACGTCGGCATAGGTCTCGCCGTCTTTCAAAGGCCTGGCATCAAGGATGACGCTCTCGCACCATTGCCGAAGCTCGTACATTCGGAGAATGTTGGCATTGGCCACAGTCTCGTCGAAGTTGGCGTCTTCCATCGTATCTCCAGCATCGGCGAAAGCGATACGAGTTGCATCAGCACCGAATTTGTCGATTGAATCCTTCAGCGTCATGAAGTTACCTGTCGACTTGGACATCTTCTCGCCATTCAGCAACAGATGGCCATTGACACGCACCGCACGTGGCCAGTACTCTGGAGGGAACAAGGCGACGTGAACGTAAAGGAACATGGTCAGATGGTTCTGGATGAGATCCTTGCCAGAGCTGCGGACGTCAAGTGGGTACCAGTATTCAAATTCGCGGCGGAGGCGATGCAGAGTCTCTTCCTTGATGGTGGTTCCTTCTGGGATTCGCTCGGTCCGGCAGAATAGCCAGTCCCAAATCTCGCCAGTCATCTCTTCGGGTTTGATATTCGAAGGGCCAAGTTCCTTGCCGAAGACATCTTTGTGTAGGAGGTGTGCGATGGTGTAGTACGCCATATAGATGGTGGAATCTGACAAGCTCTCAACAAGCTGACTTTGATCCCAAGGCAGCTTCGTGCCCAGACCGTAGCTTCTTGCGCATGCCCAGCGTCCCAGCCAGACCAAGACTTGCTCGAATGCGTTCTTCGTATCGGTCGAGAAGGTGTTGAGGCCGTTGCCATCCTCGTTCTGTACATGTTTTAATGTGTTTGGCTGCCAGGTGTCGTCTCCTGAATCTTCCGGCACGCCATAGTTCATGAACCACTGATCAAGATGGGCAGCCACACAGTCATCTCCGGAACGGCTGATGACTTCGCCGTCTGGCTCCGCGTAAGCAAAGGCTTCGCCAGAGTCGATAAGCTGTTGGCGAACCAGAGGCTTGGCATCTTGCACGCTCTTGCCAGCAAATTCGCCATATACCATGGTGCCCTTGTAGAAACCCTCTTTGTACGCCAGGTCCTTGGCCTCAGCCAGCTGCTTCGCGTCCTTAGGAGAGTTGATCTTCATCGTCTCAACAAGATGCTTGGCAGTCAAATTTCCGTATGATGGCGTCTCGATGATTGGGAGCAAGTCCATGTCCACCCACTCCTTCTTGATCTTGTAGTATTCTGCTTTCTTCGCAAGATCCAGGCAAGTTGCATAGTCATCCGGTGAATCGGAAGGCACACTAGTGACCACTCCCGTTCCTTTTGTGGACTTGACAGAGTCCATGGGAAGTATACGCACGCCATCCTTCTTTACCGACAAGGGAGCCTGAACCAACGCACCGACAACCTCTGAGCCCTTAAATTCCGCGACCTTTGGGAAACTGCCCCAGCTGGAGAAGATGTTCTGGAAGGCCATGTTCCTAGCCGCGCGATCTGAGATGAAAAAATACTCTTTGCCTTTCTTGACTTCGTAGACTCCGTATGTGATACTTGGGCCCACGAAACAGCAGTTCTGGCCATACATGGTCTCGGGTCTGAGTGTCGCTGGGACGAAGTAGACGTTGCCGCCGTCTGGGATCTTGCCTTCGAGTTTCGCCTTTGCTGCGTCTGGCCATTCCTTGACCCGGAGCTTCAGAGCTGTATACTCCTGGACCGTGATACCCTCACCCTTTGCCCTGTCATGGTCCATACAAGCCTGGCCGTCCTTTGGTGAGTAGACTGTGTATCTCTTGCCGAAACGAATCTTGCCCATTTCCTTGAGACGGTTGACCTGCCATCGAACGAATGAGTCGTAGTATGGGTTCGCGTCTGTCGTGAGGAACGATCTTCTCCAATCTACACGACATCCCATGCTGTTCAGATCTCGCTTCCACAGCGGTGGGAAGTAGTGCAGCCAGTATTGCGGGTCCGAAAACTTGTGGATCTCCTCGATGGGAATGCCGATCGCCAGCATAATCTGGAATTGGTACTTGAGTGCCACGTTGACTTTCGCCGCGGCCTTTGATTTCTTGGTCGTGAATTTTGTGACGTCCTCTTTCGTTGTTTCTGCCGTTGGGGCCGGCTTCGTAGCTGCGCCGTTTGGCTCTGTGTTCTCCTTGACCTCGTCGACCGGGCACCGCTCAAAATTGTGACCAAACAACTCAATCTCGCGCACCAGCTTGTCCGCACACGCCTTGATGGGCATGCCAGTACAATGGAAGCCCTGTGGATACAACACTCTCTTTCCTTGCATCCTCTCCCAGCCAGCAGCGAATTCTACCTTGCTCACAGTGAAGGCGTGTCCGGCGTGAGGGGTACCATTGACGTAGGGATATGCCATGGTGGCCATGTATTTAGGATTCTTCTTGCGCAGTTCGGCGGGGGCTATGGAGTGAAATGGCACGTCCTCTAGACTGGGAGCATCGCTCTCGAAGACCTTGTCCTGCTGCCATTGCGCCTGGTACTTCTTCTCGGACGCGATCAAGGTGTCACGCTTGTCGGTGTTCTCGATCTTGAGGGTGCCCTTGGGCTGGTGGGCGGCCGACATGGCGTCTTTCGTGGTTTGCACGGCTGGGAGGGGGATGTGGTATTAGCGAGAAGCATGTGATGGTGGATATGGAGTGAATGATGAAGATGCCTCACCTGCCATGGTTGTGTATGATCCACGGAGCCGTGGCAGACAGCGACGTATAAAGAGCGACGTGGTGGAGGACCAGATGAGCAACGTAATGATTATGCAAGGAATGACTGCAGATGAGTGACTCTTTTGCGGTGGTGAAGAAGCGGGACAATGTGTTGCTTTAATCAAGACGCTTGAAATATTGACGGTCCCGGAAAGAGCTCCGCTCTTGCCCATTCTTTCCTCGCGACTGCTTCATCCTAGTGTCACTGCCTCGAACCTCATACCATCGAGTCAGGGTCCATTAACGTTCTTCTCGAGCATCACGGCTCCTCAAGAACCATCATGTCGGCCATCTTCGCCGCGCTCTTCCGCCGCGCTCCCCAGACGCCGCAGTTCGCACCCAAGTTCCCGTACCTCGTCGAAAGAAACCCATACCGCTGCAAGCGCACGTGGCCACCCGACTTCACCAAGCTCTCGCAGAGACACCAGTTCCGTCTCGAGCGACGCTACCGCCGGCGGGCGAAGCTGAAGTGGGCGCGGCCTAATTGGACAAAAGGCGTGAAGCTGGCACAATGGGGCAGTATCATCTTCGTCATGCTTTACGGCGTCTTCTACCTGGAGATTGACGGGAGAGAAACGCCATTCGACGGGGTAAGACGAGTTGTTGTGCTTCTCGTGATGGCTTTGGACTCTGTAGCAGCTAACACCAAGCTCAGATCCGCAAGGTCGCTCGGGAGCAGATGAACGGAACTTCATCTGATCGGGCTCCTACTGCCGCTCCTGCTACCAGCAAGGACAACAGCCCAGTCTCTACATCTTAAAGGCGGAACACGATGGAGTCTCGCGTCCCAGTCCACTGTACCTCCTATACGCAATCCCTCCATCCTGGAGCAAATTCCCTTCCATCCTGGAGTAAGTTCCCTTCACGGCTTAAACCCGGCAGATCATGCTTCTGCTATTCGCTGTTATACAGTTCAAGCAGCTGTTCAACATCCAAATGAAAAATCACGGAGTGCTACATATATCGTCTGGACAGCAATACCGGGAATCCCAGAGCTCTTCTTAAGCTCTAAGCTTCTGCAGCTACAGTACCTCGATCTTGCTCGCGGCACGCCTCGTTTGCAGAATACTCCATCGAGGGCACGCTTGCAGCTACAAAATGTAGATCAGCCCTATGACCTGCACTTTCCCTCCTGCATCTCCGAATTTCCCTCCGCAAAACTCAAAGCTGCAAGCCGACTTCACCGCTTGAACACGCCACTTCAATGCCAGCCCCAAGACAATTTCTGGACGGCCTCACACCACTCACCGCAAACACTCCTCCATCCAAAGCGGATGAGGTCGAAACTCTCTCCGCCCAACTGGGCGAAGCAATGAACACGCTGGACTTCACCAGATTCGACTTTGCAAATCACATGGCCGCCGAGTACACCATACACGACGACCATCACTTGCTGGGTAACTACGCCTGGAGAAGCGGGACGATTAGCCTGGCGCAACGCTTGGAGGAGCATAAAGAACACATGCTCAAGTACCCCGACTATCGGCTAGAGATTTACGAAATGTCGACGTTCGTCGATGAAAGGGGCCAGACGGCGGATGTCTTTATCCCTTGTAAGACTGTCGGATTCCCAGAGGTCGGAAGAGGTGGAGAGGGCGTGATGATCTTGAGATGGGTGTGGCAAAGCCCGGGGAAATGGGTGGTCGTCAAGGGCACAGCGATTCGAGGTTCTGCGGGGCAGTCTTTTGCATGATGGGCTTTCGCGGATATTGAATTAATATATATTTCATGGAGATGGAAGGGGGCAAAATACTCTGCCTACTCGTCATCCTCCTGGTAGTTGACTACAGTCTTCACCGATCGACTTCCGCCTTTCCTACCTGCCCTCCCCTTCACCGGAGGCTGTTCATCCACGTTCTCATCCAACCCCGGTTCATCCATGGAGCTAGGCGTCGGTACAGACTGAAATGGATGCTGCTTCTTCGCGCGCCCTTGCTTCACCTCGTCCTTCGCTTCCTTCTTCACCTCCGCTTCGGCAACTTTCGCAGCATCCGACTTGATCTTCTTCCGCATTGCGGCTTTAGCCTTCTTTGTAGCAGGTGTAGCATCGATATCAGAGTCGCCATGCTCACTTCCATCAACGGCTTGTGCATTCTTCTTCTCCGCCTCGCAAGCTGCGTAGAGCTTGGCTGCTTCTTCTTTTTTCTGTTCGGAAGTTTTGGGTGCGGCAGGTTCCTTCTTTTTGATTTCGCGTTTCTTGGGACGCAGCCATTCTTCCATTCCGGGAGGCCTGCATGTCGTTAGACGAGGAATAGTAAATGGGGGAAGGTGTGATCCTTACCAATAAACCCGCCCTTCTGGCCCGCCCATACCAACGTCCTCATCGGAGATGAGTAGGGGTTCAGGCTCCTCGGCATTCTTCTTCTTCTTGTTCATTGTCTGCAGTGCGAGCTTGTTGTCGTCGTTTCTAGTGTAGGGTAGTACATCGTTGAAACTATCATAGCCCGGCAGCTTGAAGGTTCGCATCAGCTCGAACACAGCTTGCTCTTTGTCTTTTGCTTCGATCATTAGATCCATGTCTGGCGCGCAAGGGGGTAGCGTAGCCACACGGGGACTGTGTTTACGTCGCTGTCGCGGTGTGATTGCTGCTGGTGTGGGTTCGGAGTAGTGCATCTTTTGCTTAATTCCCTTGCGGTCCCATGTCGCTTTGATACGTGGGTATAGATCCATGATGTCTTTGGTCCCCTCACGGATTTGATTGGAGTCAAAAGTAATGTTGTGGTGGTGGAAATCCAACACGAGGGGGATATTGAGTTCCTCACACGTGGGGAGAAGATCGTGTACGGACCAACCCACGTCGTCGTTCTCCAGGACTAGGCGTTTCTTGATGCTCTGCGATAGACCTGCGTAGTTCTCTCGGAATCGTCCTAATGTGGCTTCTTTGCTCTCGAACATGCCACCCATATGCAAAATCATGACTGCGTCTCTGTTTTGCTGCTCTGGAAGCTTCAGCAGAGTGAGCATTTCGTCGTGATATGTTAGGTCGCGAATGGCGTTCTCTATCACTGGCTGCCGGGGACTGCCGAGTTGTGTGAACTGCCCAGGGTGGGTCGTAACGCGATGTCCCAACTCTGCTATTACTTTGCCGGCTTCTGCTAGGGCGTCGCTGGCGAATGTGGCAAGGCTGTATCCGTATTCTGGATGCGACGCAAATGGGAACATCTCGGATGACAAGCGTAAGAAGCGGATATTGTAGCGATGATTCCAACGGATCATCTTGGCAATGTCTTTCACATTGGCGAGGCATAAGTTCTCCACGTATCTCTGGCCAAGTCCCACATCAGCCGGTTTGTTGCGGTCGGGCCGATTCTTGGTGGGATGTTCTGGTTGACTGGAATCCTGCAATGGGTGGCGATGCTCCAATATACTTTGTATTCGACAGGTTCGCGAGCTGAAGACGGGAGGATTGGAGTTCCTCAAGTATGTGTTAAGGCAGGCATAACCGAGACGACCTTTCCACGGAAGAGGAAGATAGTCACTGTTGACAGGCGGAGGGCGGGCGAGAGCTTCTTTGACTTCCTCTTCGTCTACTTCCTCCTCTCCGTCTACTTCAGGATCGCCAGCCTCTCCATCTGTCTCCTTTTTCACACTTTTGACAGGCGCTGCCTTGGCATCTACAACGGCTTCAATATTCTTGTTTTCTGCCGCGGCCTTCTTCCCTCGCCCTTTCTTGGGCGGAGCATCCTCTGTCTTCACCGCGGTCTTCTTCTTGGCCCTACCCTTCTCTTTGGGAGACTCGACAGTCTGAGGCACGTCGCTGAGCGGACTGTGAGATCCCATCCCATCCTCAACTTTGACATGTCCCGGAATGATGTTCTCATTCACGTCGCTGTCTGGAGAGGCACGGAGGGCATTTGGAGCATCCAACACGTCGCGGTTGACTTCCGGGTTCGTTGTAGCATCGGTGGCAATGTTTCTTGTAGAAATTCTGCGCTTGGACGGCGGCGGCGCAACGTCTCTTTCAGTTGTGGGCTTCGCATTGTCGAAGGTACGTTTTCTCTTTGGCGCCATGGTCAAGACGCCTCTTCGTAAGGGGTATGGAGAGCGAACGATGCAAATCCCTGGCGAATGGATGACAGGTCTGAGCAGACGAAAGGAGAATAGCATTCAATTGAAGAGGTGTAACGAAAAGAGTTGACCGATGGGTAGATGAAGACAATAATGAAGTCTTAACTTACTCTTCAAAGCACGTCCCCTTTCCCAGAAATGTGTCGTGTCGATGATGCAGGAACGAACGCGATCTTGGGGTCGCGTGAAACAGATCGATCGTACGATCTGGTGATGTCACAGATCTCGCGCACGGGTCATCACTGCTAGCCGTTCCTTCTCTTCCACGATTCCACCGTTCCATGGTTCGGTGGGTCTATGGTTCCTTCCCATCTCACGGCGAAGACGGTTGACTTCATTTCCTCAGTTATGCCATAAATCTGATCTGTGATCAGTTCACCATTGAAGGTCCATATCCTAACCATCCACCATTGGTCCATTCGCGACAAATTCGTCTATCTCTCCATATTCTTCCTCTGCAGGTCTATAACCGGCAGAAAGGCGCCCCTGAGCATCGAATGTTTGCGGATATCTCATCGCGATCGTTCAACAGGACTCTTACCGCCCACTCCATCAAGAACCCCCCAGTCCGTACATTGACAGCCTCTCCCTTGCCGATGTGGAGCATGTGCAGCCTTGTACGATTCAGCTTCGTGGCATGCAAGGTGTTATCCGCGCGGCACATGAGCTCCTGGCGAATCATCTCCAAACAATGCTTCCCATGAGCTGTTCGCTCCTCACGGTTCTCCTGGCCGTCTGCAAGGTCCACGTGGTCAATGCGGAAACGTCGCAAGCAATGGATTGCACAGCAAGCCGAAAATACATAGACACTCTTGAATCTATCATTCGGCCATGCTGTGGACCGCTCCAGGTTCTTAGCCATCGCCCATTTGAGTATCGAGTGCAACCACACCAAATACCGGTACGGCGTGCTTCCAGCGAAGGTCCAGCTCCGCGATCTTGGCCCAAAAAAATTGGGTCGAATCTCGTATCCCACATGCCGTCTGGCTTTGTGATCAAAGGTTGCATACTCGATCCGGCTGGTAAATGGAAACATCAGTTTCGGGCAGGTCGAAGTTTCTTTCGGCATAGACGCATAGAACTTACTTCTCGACCTCTCATGGCCGACGCCGGAAGACTTCTTTGGTCTGGTCCGCCATTGCCAGCCCACGAGAACAAACAAGAGGAACCAAAGGCTGAACAGAATGGTCTGTCGCCGCATGTATTTGTGCAGTTGACTATCGTCCACCCAATCACATGGCGTATGCTGCAGCCCGCTCTCCACATAGCTGTGGTCATTTTGAAAACGCTCCTCTCTTCCCGCCGTCTCCTCAGCTGCGCACTTATCAGCGCTGCACAGGTTGTGTGAGAGAACCATTCCTTAGGGCGCCACTGTCTGCCTTGTGTGATAATCTGGCGACGCAAAGACTGACAGCAGATATCGATGCGCCTGGCGTCAGATAACCCGCGTAGAGACTGGTCGATGATCTCAAGCCACCCAAAAAGCTGGCAATCTCGAAAACGGTGGCAATCTTTGGCTCGTATGTTGGTCTGCGGCACTGCTTCTTCCTGATCTCACAACTAGGGATTGCAATGCCAATATCTGTAACGCATTCCTTCGTCTTTGACCGACGTCGTACCCGCATGATGGATGGAGGATGCCGTTCGGAGGTAACCCAAAACGAGAGATGAACGGCAAGACGAGGGTCATGGCGGCACAGTTTGGAATATGTACCAGCCACCTCAGCAACAAAATGTCAACTTTTGCTTCATTAGCACTGTTGAGGTCGTGGGGGTCTTGAATTTCGGATCCGAGGGGCCATCGGCGGTTACACAACAGCAGCTTACTGGATGGAACTGATGACATCCTTCCCTGAGCATTTAAGTGCCGACTGATCGCCCATAACCCGTACCAAACACTCTGCAAGCCTCTTGCCCAACTCAACAGCAGCTTCGAAGATCAGCTCAGTGACACTCGAGAGCGTGAGAGCGGACCCTCAGACCAACACGGTGGCGTCAACCTAGAAATGTACGTATCGCTCCCAAGGCATCTTGTTCACCCATATGAATCGTTCTCCGTGGGTCGTGAAGCAACAGTGTGTTCGTAATCCAAAACAAGTCCGACAGCCAGAGTTTTCCATACCGTCGAAATCAAACGACCCATCTACTTTCGAAGAAAGAAAGTCAACAATGCTCGGAATCACTACAGTACTTCTGCTGTTCACCGCCATCGTTAACGCGGTGGCTTTGCCCGTTGGGGAAAAATGTATGCCTCCTGTCTACTGGCGCTCAGGCATTCACTGAAAATCTCAACATCAGCTATGACTACCCGCAGCGAAGTCGAGACAATGTCGGATGCTCAATTAGAAGCCTCCTTTGCTAGGATGACGGACGAGGGGCTCAATGAGTGGGAGAGCAAACGGATTTTCGATTAAAATTTGGATTACTTGACGACCTACGAGCTGCTGAGAGCTTGAAAGAAGGGAATTGGTACGAGTTTGACGAAGCAAAGTGTCTTGAATTGCCTAGATGAATAAACTTAGGACGACTATCACTTCGGATCTCTGCTCTTCCGAGGTCGTGCGCGAGTTACTCGGGTGGCCAGAATCCATCTTGGTGAAGACTTTGGATTCTCCTTCATTGCTCTTCTGTCTCGTCGCTGAGCCCCAACGCATACTCTGCAAGCTGTGGAGGGATACCTGCACAATGAGTGATAGGAAAGGTTTGGCCAGACCACCTCTGAAGAAGCCGATCACGGCCGGCATGTTGCTGACAAGGCAACCGACCCCTATTTCAAGGTACTGTTCAATGCTATCAGTGGAATGGTCTCCTGGAAATTAGAAGGACACTGTACTCACGCTCTACCACAGACTAGTTCAAATAATCCGTAGCCTGACGCTAGAAGTGCCTCGTAAAGAATGAGGATGAATGTTTACCAATAGGATTCGAAGTTCTAGCCAGTCCGAACAATTTTTTGTCACTCCCGAATTCTAGCGTTGTTAGATTGAGCATCAAATCCAGCGATGGAAAACAATGCACTGTATTCCAAGACCTCCCAAAGGAGCACCATACGAGCCATTTCCGCGACAATGGAATGAGTTGAAAGTCAGGCAGCAATGCACAAGCAGTCCTTGACTCTTGGGGAAGTTCCTTATTAGCAGATGCTCAAGTATGACAATCACTTTGTCATGTTGATCTTATGAATGCCCAATGGGTGCCAAACACTCAAGATATATAGCACACTCACTACGGTCTACTTTATAGTAGAATCAAGCAAGTCAATATTCTCCAGTTCCATCCTCACTTTTCAACTGAATATGATTCATTAGCATACTTGAATGCATTGGGACATAGGGGATATTCTATGTCACAAAATTCCTAGACTGGAAACAATCAGGACCAGAAACTTTAGGTGTCCAGGCATGTTGAGCTCCAAGACCTGGTTTGCTTGTATTAGCTTCTTCGAAATATGGAACAATGTATCCATTACTCACAGGCTTGATGGGTAGAATGAGGATACCAATATCGATGATGACATCCGTCAAGGTCATAGCGGCATTGATTCTGGGATTATCCCTGCAGTACTTCGCGTATGCCACACCCATGGTCCAGTAAGCCTGGAGTTCGGTCAGCTCAGGTCCAAGTTGAAATCGTTGCCTGGTCATGATCTACGCTGAAATCAGTCCCGCAGCCGAAGATCTCAGCGAAGAAGAAAACAACAGCCCAGAGGATGATGAAGCCAACGAAGTACCGATTGATGATTTTGAAAACATCTCCGCGGAAGATGCGGCGGTAGAGAAAGACCAAAGTCAATCGGATGAGTCCAATCGCAGTCACCATGAATGGAAAGAATGCCGCTTTCAGCTGTTCGAAGTCAGTCTTGGAAGCAGTTGCAATTGTGAGTCGTCACTATTGACAGACCTTTGTAGCAATCAAGTATTGGGTATTGTGTAATGGCAGTGCCTGCGCAACTGTTTGATGAGGCGAGTGGTAACACATGGTATGCGTGGCAGCACCTGAACATCATCTAAGTCCCCCTTCTCATCGTGTCGCCAAATTCTCGACGTAGCGATTATCATTATGACACCACAGCCAATAGTGAAGAAGTGATGTTCCCGTCAGCTCTGCGTGAAGCCATAACCCCTCATACACCAGCGAACGCCACATACCAAAGAAGCGAGAGCCAACCAATAATCCGGTCCAAGGCCTACGTTCATCCGCCTCCGTGCGATTAACCTCATCAAGACTCATAGCGAGCTGAGGATTGGGAAAATGATTCCAATGGCATAGACTTCGGTAACGTAGTAAGACATGGTCGAACAAGAACTGTCGGGTGTGCTGCTTGCAGAAGTCGAAATCGAGGTCGTTCGTGTCATGAGACGAGTCAAACCAGAGTGGACCTGAGTGGTGGTGCTGTCAACAAGACACGCAACGAGGGAAGTGCCGCGTGCCTCCACGTTCTGCACGCCGCAGGGTGCCCACACACAAGATGTTGAGCTACTTGCGTTGTCCTCCAGCGTATACCCTCGTGCATCCAATCCTTCAGGAGCTTGGATTTTGCTTTCACACTTTCCATCAAAAGTACACGATCGGCATAGCAGGATTAGCGGCCCTCCACTTCCGCTCTGTGGTCGTTGAGAGTTTGGAACTGTATCCTGCGATCTTGAACGTCGAAGACAATCATTCATCGAACAGGCCGATGCTCGCAGGGTCGTTGGTCGGAAATTGTCGCGTTGTAGTTCGTAACAAGAACATGTTATGCAGTACCGAGAGGATTGTCAAAGATGCAACTGGAGCTCGAGGCCTCGTGGAGTGCTGTGCCTCATGCTTCCTCACGCTCCTTTCACACTCCGTCTTGGATCCCAAAGCATGTTTGCTACACCGATGAGAGTTAGGAAAGAGTGGAGTCAATCGGTAAGTTACGTCAAATTCAAAACTGACCCATATGCTGCTCACAGCTTGCGAGACTCGCCGCTCTTGCAGCAACGAGGTCCTTGTCAACAATGTCTACAACACCGATCAGAATCGCCATCATCGGAGGAAGTCTCGGCGGCTGCACTTTGGCCCTGGGACTTCTTCAGCATCCTCACATAGAGTTTAATGTATTCGACCGCAAGCCATCGTTCTCATTTCGCGCCTAACGTCCAGAATGCACTGCGGGCCGTGGGTATGGATGTGGAAGGAATGCTCAAGGAGACGGAGACGGCGATAGTCGATTCCACGACTTGCTTCATAGTGAGGCCATCCGCAACTGAACATTGGATTCGCCAAGCTGACGTTTCACCAAAGGCACACGGAGAGCACAAAGGCAAGAAAATACTTGTTCTTCCTGGCGGTGTCGCCTCCTTAGATCGAATGAAGTGGCTGGATGTGTTGCTCAACAAACTTCCCAAAGCTCGCCTGCATCCGGGTAAAATGCTGGCTTCGATTTCGCAATCCAAACCAGATGGCCCGTAAAGTCTCCATTTCGAAGACGGCAGTATTCATGAAGCTGATGCGGTGATGGATTCCGACGGAATCCGCTCTCGTATGCGCGAGATTGTGCTGGGTCCCGAGCACCAAGACAAATGGGCACCCGTGTATGGCGGATATTGGGATACCCGTGGCCGAATGTCCGCTGAGGTCGCTACTGAACGCTTCGGAAAGGAGCGTTTTGATATGTCCTCAGCTAAAAAGATCGCTCCTGTTGGCAATGGAGCCTTCATGTTGTTCGCTGCGGGCGACAATCAGTGTGCCTGTTGGCGTGGAGTGGAAAGGACCGAGGCCTCAGTTTACCCCACTCCAAAGTAGATTGGGTGTGAATCCAATAGCTCTAATAGAGTCTGATTATTCAATTAGGAGGTAGGTGCATTCTCGTACAAATCGTCCTCAGTATCATCAGTTTGCAGCCCTTTTGAGTGTACAGCTTCTCATATTGCTTCTTAATCACTTCCTTATCATTGAAGGCGGCGTAGATCTTGCCATCCATCGTCTTTGCAGCCGGTGGACCATATGAGCTGCGTAGAAAGGAACTAGCCTCAATAATATCCGCTCTTAGCTGAGAGCGCCAATAGTCAATAAGATCATGGCCAGCTGAGTAGGCCCTTTCTGGAGAGTCACTCATCAACAGTATAGCGAGCTTATCGAAGGCAAGCCTCGCTATTTCACTTAAAGCTATCCTCCCGCAGCTCTTCCTTAAAGGCCAGATTCCGGTCGCACAGGGTAACCTCGTCGCTATTCGCTCCGCGTACTGGCCACTAGGACGGCGCCATATCGCTACCGAGAAAGGCACGGCAGTAAGGCAATTAGAGAGTTGAATAGAGCTGGGTTGACTGTATACAAGACACTGTTAATAACACGCGCTGCATCGCGCCTCTGAGATACGCGGTTTTGGTGTGGATATACACCGGTATGGGTTTCGATTGGGGGCGCTGAGCTTACCGAATTAGAATTTTGGCACCCGTCAAGGACAGCGGCGAATCCACGCCAGCGGCGCCAATATTCATTTAAAACCCAGTCCATTCCAGCGCCAGCTGGCTCCGGTCCACTCCAAATACCGCCAATCCAACAGGCACACTGGCGACAATGGACGAATGTATCATTTGATCATATCTGCAGTGGCAGGGCCGGAGTACGATCGAAGCTCCTGGAAGACGGAGTTGAGTAGGGAATTTGAAGGAGAGTCGTATCAAGGATGAGATGAACGCTTCCGGAATGGCATGATCGACGCCTTGATATCAGAAGACTCTGGTCCTGGTGTTGAATTCTCTGAGTGGCAGAGCGCATAAACTCCAACGTATTACCGAGATAGGATCTGCATCATGGACGACGCAGCTCATGCCATGCTACCTTGAAGTGAGTGTACCCGACGCATGATTTAGAGTCCTGACTCCTAGCTCTCCAGTGGTACAAGGAGCAGCGCGCTCCACAGAAGATGCTGCCGTCTTGTCCAACCTCCTAGGCATGGCAAGGCAGCCTTCAAACCCGTCTGCGGTAATGAATGCATACGATGAAGTCCGTCGTGGGACGCTTGAGTGCGTGACCCAGCATAGGCAGGAGGCGGCTCGTCTGCTTACAGGTCAATTTTCGCTCAATCCCGCAGATTTTGAGCACCTGAATGCGCCAGAGTGGTGGAAACAGGCCAGGGTTATCGATATGTTTGCTCATATGTATAAGGCGAAGCAGTATTTTGAGCAGATCAGGAGCGAAACGGCCTGAAGCCGAGATTACGGCTGAGGTGATGGCGAATTGCTGAGCGCGGAAGGCGATGGTGTCGGAGGGTTGTTGGAGCTCGTGTCTATAGCCTTCACCCTCTTGGAGTCTAGTCTCTGGGCTTGCTCGTCCGCCTTGCGCTTGGTGGCTTGCTCTCGTTTGAGGCAACCAGCTTGATACAAGCGAAGCCATTTGCTGGCGTATTGTCGTTTGAGGCAACTAGCTCGATAGAGCCGAAGCCAAATCGCGTGGATACTGGGCTTATAATTGACCCAGTCAATAGAAAGTATGCCTAGTTTGCCATCCTCATCTGCCTGTTTGGCTGCTTTGGAGAGCTTCTCGGCCAGATTTTCAACATCGGACCCCTGGAGAACGGTTTCAGAGTTGAACACCAGCTTGAGGTCGAGAGTGGCTGTCTTTCCAGTATTCCGAGGAATCACAGGGAATTGCCCAGTGTCTTTCTCAACAGCTAGGGGCGCGAGCGAGATATGGCGGCTGCCACTTTTGCCATGTCTGTTGAACAAGTGAGACTCAAAATTCTGACTTCTCCGTGTTATTCGCTCGTTCAGCTCGAAGGTGCACATCGCTGGCCGCGTAGGATTACGAAGCTCATCTTCCAAGGTATCGATGAGATGTTTGGAATAGGAGTTTGGACCTGGTCCCTCGGCGTCCGCACCCCGTCCTGACGACAACAGGACTTCGAAAGAGCGTATGTCGTGACCACCGCCCTTGGCAATTATGTTTCCTGCACAGCAACAGTCCAGGATCAAAAGCACGTCCGCTTGCGCCTCATCGAGGTCTCTCTCTGCTCGGTTCCAGCTCGCAACAGGCTCGTAAACAGTTCCGGTACCACGAAAGGAAGGCGGCTCGAGTCTCACGCTGATAGAGAGTTAGCAAGGTTTATGTTGTCGGACTGAAATGGTCTCTGTTACCCCGTGAATTCCAGCTCATTAGTTCCCACGGTTCCCCGCCCATGGCCAGAGTAGTAGACGATAAGAAGGTTGTTGCGAGTTGAGCCCTCATGATCTCGGACCAGAGTCGATATCGCAGCATTGAGTTGCGCCTGAGGACGGCTTTCGACATTCAAGTCGACGATTTCGGTTGTGAAATTGTACTTGCGGAACACGGCCTCCAACTCGTCAACCTTGGGTCATGTCAGCCGATGTTGGGCCAAAAGTATATGTAGTCCATCATACCTCATCGCGTACTCTCAGATCGTCGAGCTCATCGCTCCATCTGACGAGAAGTACTGCCACCTCCGAATACCGGTCTGCGATCTTAAATTCCTGACACATCTTCTCCTGGAATTTAGCCTCCAGGCGAGACTTCTCCTTGACCATGTATTTCTCGTCGTCCGTCGGAGAAATGTTCGCATGCGTCTCGGCCACAACATCGTGGGCCCCGCCTGGTTCCAGATGTAGGTGCCCGTGGACCTCAAATTCGTTTGTCTCCATATTGCTCGAGTGATCGAGTAAGAAAGACATACAATCGTGAGTGACAAACGATATTTTCAGACAAAAGTTTGCTCCGACAGAGATCTGTGGGGCTTAAACAGAGTCTCGAAGAACGGAGGAGTTCACATATCTGAGGTTCAGCCTCACAGCACACTGGCCCCCAAATTTCAGGTCATGCGAACCTCTCACCGGTTCTTGCATTAGCTTCGCCTCCTGCGAGGCTCCTGCATCTCCATCACACAGCCCCCAAAGTATATGAGGTTCACTTGCTGATTTTGTAGGGTGGCCGAGCCAGTTTGCCTTGTCGCCTGACAAGGCTCCGCATCAAAAACTGTGTTTGAGCGACCGCAGTCATCTTAATGTGCATCCACGAGGCAAACATCCGCCCCTCATCGTCGCAAGATATATAGGAAGCCTGGCGCTCTGTCCGTGTTTGGTCTCTCTTCATTGGCACGCTCGTCAGCCTAACACCATTTCGCAAAGTTTCGCCCCGATTAGGCGCAATCATATCCGGTGACAGTCCAAAGCAAGATCGTTATGATGGACAGCACGCCCAGTGCACTAGTACCTGAGGTATTTTAGAGCTGCCATGTCCATCAGTGGTAGCTCATTGGCTGACGTGCAACCTGGCGAAACAGAAGTCGGCTGAGACCAAAGACAGACCATTGAAGAAGTCGGATGCAGTGAGAAAGCCAGTAGCGCTGCGTGCCCAGGTCTGTGATTGTCTGCTGCGATCAGCGCTCTCCATAAGGCTGATCTCTTACTAGCCAATACGGAAGTACAAGGGGGGCGTAGAAGTAAAAATGGTCGTCATCGAGAACGGCAAGGAGTTCGCCAAAAAGTTCAAAATCCGCGACGCGAAAGTGGATCCTGAGACGAACAGATGGACGTATCAGCTGGCGGATGGGAACAAGGTGTATGAAGACGGAGAGTGGTTCGAGGAGAGCAAGTTGAAATCGTTGTAGCACATCGTATGACAAAAGGCTTCCGGTGCACCTTGTCCGACGGAGCTGAGCTGCGCCTCGTTGCCTACCTGCACAAGTCAGCTGAATTTACGCGCTCATGCAACCCCGCGAGGTCGATATCACTTACCGGCTTACATGACGCCTCCTTCGACAGGCCGGCCTCAATACTGAGGTAAACCCAAGCTCTGTTGGCAATCGTCTTAGATTAGCGACATTGCAGGTAGTTCATCTTGTTTGAAGAAACCTGCTCCTGTCTTGCAGCCAGTCAGTCCATAATTTGGGAGAGAGAAAGCCATGTCGGACGAGAAAGTCGAGTTCCCCTCTCCGGTGGCGACCTCTATTACAGCGTGGTCGCGCGATGTCGAAGGAGAGGGACGTGAGAGCATCAAGTGTAGGCTAACACCGTGAATAGTAACTCAAGGAAACTGACCCAGATTCAGCACCACCTCTTTCGCCTCTCGGACGCATAGCAGAGCGTTGGAGCCGTCGACGGGAGGAGAAACAATCTCGCAAGGAAGAGATCAGCGAAACGTACGGCACCATTGTGCGAAAGTGTATGTTTCCACTACCTCATTTTCCTGAGTCGCACTGATATTCTGCCAGTGGACGGATGCCCGAATGGTTACTGTAAAATCGCCACTTTCCAGTCGAGCGACCCCAATTTCCTCCAGTATCGTGGATTCGCATACTTGCACTGCCGGCTTTTGTCTTCTCTGCAGTACGAAATTGTGCAATTGGAGACCGAGCTGGATCAACTGGACAAATGGGAGCAGGAGAACGGCGATCCGGAGAATCGTTTATGCTGCAAAGAATTTGATGACAAGTTCGCGGATCCATCGTGTTTCCCTGAGTCTTTTGCGCTGAAGGAGTTCCCGAGAACTCGGCCGCAGGTCTTCGCGGAACTGCGCGCCAAACTACTCGAGTATGGTGAGTTTGTATCACGCTGCCCAGGGCGCGAAGTATACTAACATAGCATAGATGAGGTTCTCCTTAAAACCAAGGAAGTTGCATCCCTTCAAAAGCCCTCCAAGCGGGATTATTCCAGCATTAAGGACTGGTTCATGAACAACGAGCCGGTAGTGCAAGAAGAGTTCAGTTATCTTCGGCGGAGGGAAGATATGGTGACCTTGCGGACTGGTCGAGAAGCGGCCGGCTTTGAGGGCTTAATTGAGCGGATGTTGTCCAGGACCGACCAATTATTGCAGAAGCTCAATTGCAACGTGATTAGAGTGAGTGCGATGGATTGTTAGCTTGGGCCAAGGTGCTGACAGATACTCAGAACCTTTTCATGACGCCTGAGCTTCGCGAGAAGACGGAGGACCCGGACGTTCGTTACTACGCTCCCGCGCGCGTTGACACGCTCGTGGGAGTCATCATCACTCTCATCATTTTTGTGATGCTTGTGCTCCCAGTGTTCGCTATGTATGCGCTGACGGACATCGGGACCAGAGCGTCTGCGTTCGAGGCGATTGCTATGCTGATACTGTTCACTCTTCTTTTCGGATTTGCAATGTCCTTGTTGACTAAAGCGAGAAGGCACGAACTCTTCGCGGCTTCTGCAGCGTACTGTGGCGTCCTTGTGGTCTTTATTGGCAATTTCAGCACGCAAGCCGTAGTGATTGAGCAGTGAATCGACAGTACGCCATTCCGTCAGAAAATCAGTGCATTTCATGCGTTGTCTTGCAGTCCAGTTCGTGAAACTCCCTGGCGATCTCGAGCGTTGATGGGTCTTGATGTAAAGTTGATGTAAGAGGAAGGAGGAAGGAGGGAGAAGGTAGAACGGCCAAGTCGTCCGGGATCTTCCGCTGCAGGCAAGCGACCTCATCACACGACCTATTGAAGCTTCCCCATCACTCACCGTTGCATCTCGTACAGCTTCCTTTCACATCACGCATACAACGCCAACACCCACCACAGGGGGCAGTTTAGCATGCCAACAGCCATCAGAGCCATGTCACTGCTCGCATCAGCCCGCCCAGCGCTGTCCCGCCGCTCCATCGCCGCCCTGCAGAACTCGCGGTATCCCATCCTCTACGCAGCACAACGCGCCGCCTTCTCCTCGACGCCCCAGCATGCGCTCCCTGCGCCTGGAGAGAGCATGTTCCGCTCGTCAAGCACCGTCGGTGGCCCGCCCAACACATACTTCCAGCGTTCCTCATTACCCGCCAACACAATCATCAAATTCGTGCCTCAGCAGACAGCGTGGGTCGTGGAGCGAATGGGGCGCTTCAGCAGAATATTAGAGCCTGGTCTCGCGATTCTAATCCCCATCATCGATCGGATAGCGTACGTCAAGAGCAAGAAGGAAAATGCGATGGAAATTCCTTCGCAGAGTGCCATTACTGCGGACAACGTGACCTTGGAGTTGGACGGTGTGCTGTACACGAGAATCTTCGATCCGTACAAGGCGAGCTACGGCGTCGAAGATGCGGACTATGCCATCTCACAGCTTGCCCAGACGACGATGAGAAGCGAGATCGGACAGCTAACGCTCGACCACGTCCTGAAGGAGAGAGCTGCCCTGAACACGAATATCACTGCTGCGATCAACGAGGCTGCTGCGGATTGGGGTATCAGGTGTCTGCGATACGAAATACGAGATATTCACGCTCCGGGTCCAGTCGTCGAGGCGATGCACAGACAGGTCACAGCGGAACGCAGCAAGCGTGCAGAGATTCTGGAATCTGAAGGTCAAAGACAGTCCGCCATCAACATCGCCGAGGGCCGCAAGCAGTCCGTCATCCTGGCATCCGAAGCCATCAAATCCGAGCAAATCAACGCCGCATCTGGTGAGGCGGAAGCCATCCTTCTCAAGGCAAAAGCCACCGCCGCAGGTATCGATGCTGTCGCCAAGAGTCTCTCTGATGGCAGAAGCTATGCACAGGGTGCCGTATCACTATCTGTCGCTGAGAAGTACGTCGATGCCTTCGGCAAGCTCGCCAAGGAGGGCACGTCCGTCGTCGTTCCTGGCAATGTGGGTGACATCGGCTCAATGATTGCAACCGCAATGTCGGTATACGGAAACGTTGGCCAAGCGCAAGCCAAAGCACAAGCCGCAAAGTTCATTACCGAAGACTCAAACTCTTCGGAAAACAGCGAAACCTCGTCGGACGACATTACATCGGGCAAGAACGCGATGCAGCAGAGCGTGCTCGAGAGCTTCGATCGGACGAAGGACAGGCATTGATCATGAAAGTCTCATTTGTTTTTGATTGCATAGAGAGAGCATCGGCGTTCAGCGAGAAAACAGCTGTAACAACATGACGTGACGTCAACGAAGGCATTGCAGCGATATTGAAAAGATGGGACCTTTTTGTTTTGGAGCGTTCGCCGCCACAACTTAGCTTCGCCCTGACAACTATCTGTATAGATACTGTATTTTACGAAAACTTCACTTTATCCGTTTGGCAGCTTTCTGTTCTCCACTTCTACTTGATGGGCTGTGTCCAGGTACGACAATTACTTCGTGAGTGCTCGTACATAGACTCGAACCAAATGCCAAAACTGAGAACCCCATACATTCACATCCGACCCGGCAAAACTCCGGTTCCCAAATTTGACCTTCAAATTAAACAATTCCATCCATTCTCACTTCTCAGTCAGCTGAATTGGTTCTAGCGGTAGGAAAGTCGGGCAACTCTCAATCCTGTAAATGCGTCCAGACTAAATTGTAGGCGATAAATCTGGAGATTAAGAAAGTATTGCTTCTTTCTATCCTGCGTTATCGTGGGTTTTTCTTGCAAAATAATGTTATGTATGCCTGTAAATCCACAATCCTGTGTGTTGGGGTCATTTTTTCTGCTACAATGTCAACGTTGTGGGTGTTTCTTTTGGTGTTTCTGGGTGGGCTGGATTCTTTCATTTTGTATCAATATTGTTCATTCATAGGCCTGAATTATTGAGCGAATATGCCATGACCAAGAGTCTGCCGTCGCCGCCAATTTGCTTTGCAGCAAATGCCCGTTGTATCACTTCTTGCTGGGACACAAGTTGTTGATAAGGACGAGGAGGAGACCAGTCTTGAAAGCTCCAGGACAAGTGGATGGTGTCTGCGGAGATGGGTGCCGCATCGAACCATGCGACTTCGACAATGTCGTACAGCTAGTCAAACGTCAGCCGGGGCGCGGGTACATGACGACCAATCTCATTGCGAGTTGCCTTCTCGTCATCACTCAAAACTTCAGCATAGTCTTGAATTTTCAGACAGTAAAGCCTCCTGGTCATCGAACCTGGTAGGATCTGGTACGACAATTGGGCATAAGCTGCTTGGAGCTCCTTAAGAGCAGGCAAGCACGGTATCATACGTCGCCAGCTAGCTTCTGGTCGCTTATAGGCAGTCGATCGGGCGACATCTTTTTCTTTCGTCTCGACTATCTGCATAGGCACGCCGGTTCGATGTCTGAGAACTCGTCTCTGCAGATCCAACAACGGTAGTAGATTTGCAACCCAGTGTGTCTCGTACCAAGGTCCCAAGCCATGCTCTTGCGCATCAGTGCCTCCATGGATACAGTACCTTCTGAACAAGCCCCGGAATCGAGATAGAAGGAGGGCATTAAATCGTACGTTCTCGTCGCGGCCATGCGCTGTTTCGAAGCCAGGGTGGAAGAAGCGTGCCTGCTGGAGCAACGCGCTAGAGTTGTTGATGTCGTGCCATTGCCGACCGACGCGCTGACCGAACAAGAGGTCGTGCTGCGGGAGCTTGGGAAGGATCAGGCGAAGGACGTCGGGCGTCGTGAGGGCTTAATGCGCCATCGACGGCGAGGACGAGCGCCCAGTCGATGTCGAGATGAAGTCTTGGGAGGAACTACGGACGTACACTTCTCGGCTGCTGTTGCCCCGCACATCCGCTCTCGCATCAATACGAAGCAAACATGCAGTGGCCCCAGACTCCAGCCAAGGATATCGTGAAGCGATGGCGAGTACATACAAGGCGGGTACCTGTTTTTTCTTCTCCTCATCACGCAAACCCCCTCCTCCACCTCACAGTCGCACATTCCTCTCCCAATTCCCCCAAAAACGGCAACCATGTCTCAACCATTCCGCACTCAAGCCACCCTCACAGACAAGCTCCTCCTCGTCCCTCATATCTTTCGAGTCCTGGGCGCCATCTGCTACCGCATGGTCACCATTCCCTTCTCCAAATCCAAGCCCAGCTCTGCTTTCAAAGACCTCGTCTTCGCCGCCCTGCGAGCCAATCTCGCCAACGTCAATGTCGCCCAAGAGCAGTATATGGCTGCTGGAAGCAACACCGAGGCCACCTATCTGGAGTTCGCTGGGAAGCAGAAATTCCAGCCGGAGACGACAGAGCTCAGTTCTGGTTTGAGGTTGCATTGGCTTGGGCCGAAGACGAGTGAGAAGGTGGTGGTTTATTTCCATGGAGGCGTGAGTATTGTACATCTCGTAATTTTGAAATAAGGGTTCTAACAATACTAGGGATTTGCTATGCCATGCTCACCAGGACATGCCAAGTGGCTGTCCGATCTGCAGAAGGAGCTCTCGAAGAAGAGCAGCATTAGTATCATTCTGGTGTCATACGGTCTCACACCATACTCCCAATTCCCAGAGCAACTTCAGCAGGGCGCTGAGGTGCTGTACTGGCTTATCGAAAAGCAAGGCAAGAGACCTGGAGATGTATGATGGGTTCTGTGACTTTTCTTCCACCCGTACTGACATGTATCGTAGATTGTCATCGCTGGAGACTCCGCCGGTGGCAACTTGGCGCTCAGTGTACTGTCGCATCTTAACCATCCACACCCCAAGGCCACGAAGATTGACCTGAAGGAGCCTCTCGCTACCGCGATTCTCATCTCGCCATGGATCAAGTTCTCCACAGAAGATGACAGCTGGAAACGAAACAAGACTTCCGATATGTTGCCTGCACCAGCTGCCGCACGATGGACGTCGATGTTCTTGGGTAAACAGCAAAGCCTCACTTGTGAGATTCTTGTATAGTTATACTGACGCACAACTAGGTTCCACGCCAGCAGATGAGTACAGCGAGCCTATCCGTGGTAATGTCAAATGGTATTCTGGCCTCGATCGAGTCACCAGAGACATCCTCGTTTGGGGAGGCGGCGGTGAGGTTCTGATTGACAGCATTGAACAACTCGGCAAGACTCTCAAAGCAGCCCATCCAAAGACCGAGCTTGTGGTTCAATCTGGCGCTGCTCACGAGGACTTCATTATTGATGTTCTGCTCGACATCAAGGGGAAAGGTGAAGGTACTAAGTTGATCGAATCATGGCTCGCGGAGAGGATCTGATCTGAAGTACCGGCAGCATCTTGGAAAGCTGCACATGCGGAGTGAATTCGGAGCTGAAGCTCTCCAACCCAATGCCGTATCCGAAGCTTTGTAGCACTCGAAGCAGGGCAAACAGTCGCTAAAGGACGAATGGCACCCTTCGAACGGCTACTTTCTTGCATCATTTGTCGATCATGACTCCCGCTAATGCAATTGTTAAATAGCTGCCTGAGCATCCAGTTTGAAGAGCCCGTGGTCCTCCAGCTTTTTCTTGGACCTGATTCAAGACTGGAGTTTCAATTAACACCACAACATGACACGAAAGCTCCCAGGAACGAGAATTTGCCATGGACAGATCCGCCCAGTACCAAACTCGACGACTCCTTATTGGCGTAATGAACTCCACCACTTGGACGAGTATCAATCAACCGAAGAACTCCCAACAGAATGCGATATTGCCATCATCGGAGCAGGCATGGCTGGTGTAGCAATGGCATACCACCTGCTCAACTTATACGAAAAGGACTCCAGGCCGTCAATCATACTCCTGGAAGCCAGACAAGTATGCTCCGGCGCAACAGGACGAAACGGAGGACACAGTAAGGTCCAGACTGCCTCGCTTCTGGGAGTAAAGAAATCTCGCGGCGTGGAAGCTGCTGAGGAGATCGCGGAGTTCACTTATTGTGTGATTCATGATATGAAAGCTGCTGTGGAGAAGGAGAAGCTCGATTGTGAGTTTGAGCTGAAAAGGAGCTTTGATGTCTTTCTTGATGAGGGACAAGCAAAGGAGGTGGAGAGGAGGTTTCGAGAAAGTGTTGCGAATGGGGAACGGTGGACGAGAGATCATGATTTTATTCCCGCCGAGAGGGTTGAGCAGGCATGGATCCGCCATAGGGAGTCCCGTCCATTGCTGACATTCAACCAGATTACATCGGTCATAGGAGCCAAAGCGGCAATGAGCGTGCCGGCCTGCTCGCTGTGGCCCTACAAATTTGTCACACAACTCTTGGAACGCATCATCGACCAAATCAACCTCCAGACAAACACATCAGTCCTCGACGTCTACGCCCCTACAGACTCCCAAACGCAGACCATCACAACCACCCGCGGCACCCTCAAAACCGCCAAAGTCATCTTTGCCAGCAATGGCTACACAGGCGGTATATGTCCTGTCTACAAAGACAAGATCGTGCCCGTCAGCATCACAGCCTCGCACCTCCAACCCACCAAACTCATATCGCCACATCTGAGCCAAACCTACAACATCGCCTACATGCCCACGAAAATAGACTACCTCAACCCGCGCCCTGACGGCGGGATCGTGGTCGGTGGAGGCAAATCGCACTACATCAAACACAAACACCTCTGGTACAACGTTCACGACGACTCCAAACTGCTCCCCAATGTCGAAGAACACTTCGGGCTGCTGATGCAGCGTTATTTCCGCGGTTGGGAGAATAGCGGCTCGAAGCTCGCGCAGCTGTGGACGGGGATCATTGGATATACGGCGGATGGGGCGCCGCATATTGGGCGCGTGCCTGGCGTTGAGGCGGAACAGTATGTTATCGCGGGGTTTAATGGAGGTGGGATGTCGTATATCTTTTCGGCGGCGAAAGGGTTGGCGGGGATGGTGAAGAATGGGACTGATTTTGGGGAGAGTGGGTTGTTGAGTGCTTTTGAGCCGACGAGGAAGAGGTTGGAGGAGGAGATTAAAGAGCCGGAGAAGAGGACGTGAGAGACTGAGTGAGTTTGCTTTCCTGGAATGGGCTGCTATTGGGAGTGGAGAATGTCAGTACCGAAGGGCTTCCACATGCAGGAGGTTAGGTTCTTGATTCATACAAGTTCACCGAGTTGGCTCCAGATCAATACAGCGTGCTTGACTTACATAGAGTGTCGTTTGTGAAGAACTGGAAGTGAAGTGAATGTTTATACCAGCCACTCCCAGCAAGCCCGCTCAGCTTCCCACCTCCAAAAATCTCCACACCTCCTTTCTCCCAACATAAACCTCCACCATCACCAACCATGCTTCCACTAATCTGCTCCGAAACCTCAAAAGCCAACCCCAAATTCGACGCCCTCTACCGCGATATATGTACCAATAAAGTAAACGCAGACGGCACGACCAAAATCGACACGAAGCCGCAGCACGACCGCGAGGCTTTCGCCGAGGAGCTGCGCAAAGCGCGAGTGGCGGGGGCGAAGAGGGATTTGATCAGGACGTATTTGCAGAATTTGGCGTACCGGGGCGATGAGTTGCCTGGGGAGGTGGGTTGTGTTGTTTATTTGGGACTCGGAGTGGTGGGTGCTGACTGTTTGTTGTGGTGGTATAGCTGCAGGAGCTCGTGGCGATCATCGCGGCCACTCTTCACGCGCAGATATCGAGAGAGGACGCTGCATTGCTGAAGGACGATGTTGAGAAGTTCAAGGTGACTCTCATCCTAATTAAAAAAAAATCAGATTACAGAATATGCTGAAAAAAACAGGAAAATATCATGCTCATCTCCCTCGTTGTCTCCAAAGCCGCAGCCGAAGACATCACCTCCCTAGCCCGGATCTTCTCCACCGGCGACACAGGCGACTGGCGGGACCTACCCACACGTATCGAGAAGGCGAAAGCCGCCATAAGTAGCTCAGAAAGCAAAATCGCCTCCCTGCGCCTCCAACTCATGCAAGAAGCCACCGCCGTACAGGCCCTATATCGCCAAGCCATGGAAACCAGTATTCGCATCCTCGAGCAAACAATCCACGGCTCCGTCTCGCGCAGTACAAAAGCCAAAGCAGACTACCTCGCCGTAGTGGCCGAGGGCATGGCGCGCAAATTACAGGTCCAGCATGTGTCGCTGCTAGCTCAGACGCGGTCGCCGGAGATGCAGGATGCGCTGCAAAACAAAGCTGAGGCGTTAGATCGGGAGGGGATGGGGTTGAAGAGGAAAGTGAGAGAGGTGGAGGAGAGACTTGATGATTACAGAGGGGATAGGGCGTTCGAGGGATTGGCGAGGGAGTATGCCGAAATCCTGAAGGAGACGGAGAAGGTGCAGGCTGATGTCGAGAAACTTGAGCAGCAAAAGGCTTGAGCGACATGCTCAAACCACGTGGAATGGAGATGTCCTGGACTTGTTGTTTTGACAGGTTTCCGAAACCTCTTCCTGGACTGATCCCAGGGTGAATCCACGGCACCAGTCGATCTACGGCACATACATGGCCTCGCGTAAAAGCATTCAATATCCCCGAATCTGATCGATTCCACTCTCGCCCTACAATAAATGCCTGGCGAAGATCACGCACTCATACAACAACCCACTCTCCATCTGCGGGAGATAATCCCCGAGAGAACGACAGAACCTACGCAGAAAGGAACGTTTGAGGTTGAAAACGACAGCAACCCGAATCGCCGACCTTGACTTGCAGAACCTACGCAGGAAAAGAAGTGACAGCCTGGAATCGCCGTCTTTACCCTGTTAGGGCTGTTTTTCTTTCTTTCTGCTCTGGAAGGTGTCAGGAATAGACTTTGTGTTGGTTCAATAAAGCATCTCTGGCTTTCCTGGGACATCCATGTGCTACAACAACAAAAAGAAAACAAGGAACGTAACAACGACGAAATCCTCTAGGACATTCATCTCGCACAGTCTGGTCAGAGAGGCCTATCACAACATGCTGCATAACCGAATTCTCACTTTTCCTGTGTCACCTATACAAAAGTTGACAACAGCACAGCATCCGCGTCCACATCCGATCCTCGTCCTTGCATGCATGCAGCATGTACAACACATCTGGAAGTGGATCAGACCTGCTCCTCCCCGACGACCTGGTATCTCTTCCCTGCAGCCGAATATGCTCCGCTTTCACGCGTGTAACCTCACCTCTTGCCCTGACAAACAACTTACCCGGTCTCACCGGAGTCCACTTCTCACCTCACCTCACCGCATATATATATGAAAAAGAAAGAATGCCGAAAGGTCCTGTTTCAAGAACGAATGAAGTTGCATCACCTCGCGCCTTCATTCGGACAGCTGCAGACAATTATCGCATGGCGACGAAACCTCGCGTGCAAGCAAGTCGCTCGCTCGGACACCCGCATTGCCAATCAGCCACCTATACAATCTCCTCCCCGGCGGATAATTGCATTTGACAGTTCATACGCCTCATGATAACGGTAGCGGTCGAGTCTCGTGGCAGCCTCCATCCACCAACTCTCCTCCACCCGGCGGACAACTGCATTGACAGCTCAATAAGATCAACGCCCCGCCGATGAAACTTGGTGGCGAGAGTCCGAGTCTTGTGGCAGCCAACCTAACGGACGACTGCATCCGGCAGCTCATCGATCCTCCGAAACGCTCCATTGACAATAATGTGTAGCGAATATCGTGGCCGCCCTTCCTGCGACTCCCGGTCCGGCCACTCACATCTGACAGAGCTCACCATCACCAGCCAGGTAGCACAGATCGAAATGATGTGAATTTAATTCTCAGTTCTTTTCATTCCTCTGCTTAGCCGGGGTTCTTCATTCCCTCACAGCCATAACCTATGTACAGTCAAAAAAAAAAAAAGGCAAGCGGAGCGCGTTCGCACACATCCCGATTCGGGACTGTTAAAAGTTACCATCCTCCACTCTCTCTCGCTCTCGATCTCTTCCATCACTGTACAGAAGGACAAACAAGTTATATTTACATGCTCCGTAGGTATCATCCGAAGGGTAATATAGTCAGGCAACGCCATTGCCCATTCCCCCAGAACGCCGAACGAATGAGAAAGAGTAAGTCTCACACACAATAAAACGAAAGGGATGCATTCCTGTCGAATCATTCTAGCTCTCTTCCTCGGACCAAAACGCTTTGTGCTTTTGTCGAAAATATGTTCATTTTTGGACAGGTCGTAATTTGTGGCTTGGGAGGGTAGTAGTTGCATAGACAATACTGTATGTTGATTGGTTTTCGCGCTTTAGATGACGTAATGAGTGTAATGCGAGTGCTGTATCCAGCAATAGGGTCCAGCATGTCAGTGTCCTGGTAGTGGGTGCTCATGCCGCATGTCACCTGTCGCGTGGCTCTTCGTGCGTAGCAAATTGACTACGCTTCGGCCGAATTTCCGGGCCTTGACGCTGGGTGTGACGTTCCGCGAGAAGGAGCTCGCATCCTCGACTTCGCGGACCTTGATTTCCATGGCGTAGGTGGCGGCATTTCTGCGTAGTTCCTCGTCCCATGGTTTGCGCAGTTTCACATAGTCGGCGGGTACGAAGGGAGGGGGCTTTGGCCGGTCAATCTCGTGGGTTTGGGGAAGCGCCGTGGCGCCGGATTCCCACGACTTGAGATCTCCAAAATTCGTGCTTGTTGTTGTGCTCGGCGATGACGGTGCCGTGTGGCTGGAGTACTTGGGAATGGTCAGCGATGAGATCTGAGGCGCGCCTGAGGTCCCAGAGTATGCCAGTTCCTTCGTCGGGAGTATGTTTGTGGAGTAGGATGTGACCAGGTTGGGCCGTGCATCAGCAGCAGATCCAGAGACATACACTTCATCGATGAAGTTGAGAAGTGTCGTCACATCCGACATGGTGCTCATCGCTCCTAGGCTGACGCGGACCACACCAGTTGGCTTTCCAAGCATCACCTGTGTAGGATTTGAACATCGATGTCCAGCTGCGTATGCGGCTTTCATTTCCGCCGGTGACCAACCCAGGTAGGTTGCCACACCTCCAGGATTGCATAGTGATCCACTCCGTACGTAGATTCCTCGTTCATCTGCTGCCTCTTCGACGTCTTCAAACCCTACAAGGGAACCATTTGCGTTTTGAATATTGAAGGCTATCGTGGCTCCTTGCATTGTCGGATCGCCATAGATTGCATTGTCATCCTTGTAGATCCGGCAAACAGGAGTTCCGTTGGCGTGCTTTTTCCCGGCAAGACCCTCATATAGTTGCTTGCCGAGCTGGCCGGTGTGGTGAGAAATGAACTTCATCGGGTTGGGTCCATATAGACGTTCGTGTACGTTCATGGCGTGATCCAGTGCGAATATCGAGTGGAATGGCAGTGTTCCGTCCTCGAGTCGATCGTGGATGGAAGTGTCCTTCTTAGCGTGCCAGGTATCGTTGATTGAGATGATCATTTCGACAGTGCCACCTCCAAAGTATTTCCGGCTCTCTAGTACATGAGCAGAGTCTTTCCGGACGATGAGCGCACCGATGTTGGGGAATCCGAAAATCTTGTAGAATGAGAGTGCTACAAAGTCAGGTGCCGTTGCCGGGTCTGACAGGTCCAGAGGCGATGTGCTGGCAAGTGCAGCTGCATCCAAAAGAGTGTAAGTTGGCGCTTTGTGGAACGCCTTGCGTATTCGTCCAGGCCTGTGTAATATTAGTCGCCATTATCAGTGCAGAGAACCTGGACAATACTCACCAGCTGAGAGGTAACCGCCTGCCGGTCATGTTGGATTGTCCTGGGTATGCGAAAAGACCGAGTTGTCTCGCTCGAGGTCCTCCCAGTCCCCCGCTGTTGATCCAGATGTCCACCTCCTCGTCGCTCGTGAAACATCTATGCATCTTTGTTGATTCCCGTACGCCCACGAGTGACGTGTGCGCATCTCTGTGATATCCATACCAGACCGGAGTGTTGCTAGCAGCGGCATGGTCTTTGAAGCAGTCAATCACCAATTTGATCGCGGCTGTCGCATTAGCGACAAAGACCAGATCGAACTCGTCGGGGTCGGCATTGAAGAATCGCAAAGCTCGCTCCCGGATTTCGTCAACGCGATGTCCGGCTATCGCGGAGGGCGTGGATGCTGAATGTGGGTTTCCGTACAAATTGGCGATGAGGTCGGCGGAGAATTCCTCGACGAGTGACTTGGCGTAGAGCTAGGAAGAAAGGGGATGTCAGCATTGGAGCTCGGCTTTGGTGAAAGCTCCTGAGCTTTCAAGCTCAACGATCACTGACCGTCGTTCCTCCGTGGTCGAGATACGTCTTGCCCTTCAATTGCGGGTACTCGCGATCTCTGAAATCCTCGACATCGTCAGGCTGCATGTCGTCCGGGCCTGACTCGGATGAGGCAGGTGTGGTGAAGTCGGTTTGGTAGTCGCGCTCGTGGTCGGAATCGCTGGTGGTCGAGACATCCTCTGCGGAGGAATGGGCGTCGAGGAACCTGCCTGCAAAGCGCGATTGTGAAGTGGTGCTGCCGGTGTCGAGGCGCAAGTGCAACGAAGGAGGGCCGTCGGACGTGTGCACGGCGTCGAGGATGTGGGCAGGAATGTCCATGGTGGGCAGACAGACGCGGGAAGGGGTGGAGTTACGTTTCGTATCAGAGTTGTCTCATCAACACGCGCACATGATCCAGGCACGATTGGCGGGTGATGTGTAGATCGAGCAAACGGCACACAGCGAACCAGCGGACAATGCAGCCAGGAGTCGAACGGTAGGTGGGGAGAGGCAGAAACCAGTTTCCAGCAGCGTCGAACACCAGGAGTGAGTGGATGGAGGGACGACGGGCAGGGCAGTGGCGGCGGTGGAAGAGTAAGGTGCGTCGGCGGTGGTGGACTCAAGCGAGTGTGGAGGACGACACGGGTAGGTGCGTAGGTGAAGGCGGCGCTGGGGTAAGGAAGGTCATAGATGATGGGGACTGGAGCCAGGCAAAGGAAGGAGAAACCCGGCAGTCAGTCGTGCCTGTCGCCGATGTAATGATTATGCGAGGGAAAGCAAAGAGAAAACACCCCGGACAGCACGCAGGTAGTGAGAGTTGGCACTGGGCAAAGACTGAGCCCGCCGAGGAGCAAGAGTAGCAGCGCAGGTAGTGCTTTGGTGCAGACAGACGTAACAGGCACAACGGCAGCACCCAACTCAGACGGCTAGCACCCTTCAGGAGTCTTGACAGATGAGTGCCACGCGCCTGCAATTGGCCGGCTGCTCTGCCAGGTCGCTAGTTTCTACGTAGTGCCATTTTTGGTGACACCCTTGGCACTGGTCCTGCTCAACGGCGATGACTTGAGGCATCGGCGACCTCTTAACCTCGCAGCCACATCTCCGTCCTTTGCTGCTAGACATGGGTGCACAACTCAAGGGCCCTCTCGCTTGCCCAGAACGGTGACCTTTGCCCTCCTCCTACTTGAACTTTGGCCCATCCCTTGATTGCCCCCTCGGTATCCACCATATGTGATATCGCGATCTCGCATTTACGGCCCCCCCAGCGGATGGAGCTTGATCGAAACCCTACTGATCTGTGTAGCCATGGCATCCTGGGTGTCGGCAGCGACCCATGAGGATAGCACGACGGGGGTATTAATACAACGGTATGCGCGCTGCCGGACCGGGCGCCCGAAACGTGGACGGTGGTGCAGCCATTGAACAGACCGCGCGCTTTGTAGCCAGCGCGGAGCCGGCAACTCGCAATGATCCGCCCAGGGAAGAAGGCTCTCACCCTCTTGAATAGCGATGAGGCAGAGGACCGCGACATCTGTGGCGAAGTCACACCCGGCAGATGGCCCTCTTCGGAGAGCGTCGCGTAAAATCGTTCTTATCGCAAAGAGGACGTCAACGACAGTTCGCTATAGGCGATCGACAACGGCAAAACACTAGCACAACAGTCTTTGGAGATTCAGGGGAAATGAGCAACGGCTGGCCCTGATTCGTGGACAATATCTGGTTTTCCATGACGCCTTACCGCATGCGCATGCCTGGACGAAGCAGAGTTTCCCAGTTGGCAGGACCTTGCCGACCTCGTTCATCACGGACGATACCAACTTGAGCCAGGCTCAGGGACGCCCCGTCACGACCAAATCCAATTTCCCTCTCCAGCCTGGCTGCCGTCGGCGGGCCGTCGTGCTTGTCGAGAGTCGGAGCAAAAACTACTCGGCAGCGCAGCGGCAGGATGCCGGACCTACTTGCGAGCTCTTCAACAGTTACTGCTCAACGGCCGACCAGAAACGGCGGTTCGCGACTGGACACCAACCAAGGAAGCCCGCCACCTGACATGCGCTGCGCCGAACGCGTGCAACTGAGCGAGGCTGCACGGCGGCAGACTACAGGCCAGCGAAGCAGCATACCTACGCAGCAGCAGTAGCTGACTGATGAGGACCCTGAGAGCGATAGGGGTTTGAGGGTGGAACAGGCGCGCGTTGCGACGCCTGCAGCGACACTCTTTAAGAGTCTTCACAGTCCACTCTCCTGCAGCACACGCCAAGCCGTGCGAACTCTCGCAGAGTGGTGTTCAAGTTGAGTTTGGCGCAGGAACAACGTGCAGGGCGCTTGCTACCTCGGACCACTCAGATGGCCAGGTCCTCCCCCTGCTAGGGTGAAACGGCAGGCTCGCTACTTAGGCTCTGCACGACGATGCTACTGGACCGTGGACGACGGGCACAAAGGGAGGCCGGCGATGATGGGAGCTCCCTAGCAGACCCCTCCCCCTACTCTGGCAGTCCGCACCAGCCGTGCTACTGCTCTGCTGTTGTGGCAGAAGGAGTGCGGTAGTGCTGTTGGGCGCCGCGCGAAGCCACTTCTAGGCGCAGAGGCTTCGCGAAGCGTGTGAATGCGTGCAGCTCGACCGTCTTTGGCGCGTGCAAATCACTCCGCCAGTCGCCAGAGCGTGTGAAGGCTTGAAACCGCTGCTCTGCCTTCTCCGCCTCGACTGACTCCGTGCTGTAATTCCCCCTCTCAACCCTTTCTGGCTCACGCCAAACTTAACCCTCTTCGCCATTGCCCTCAATCAATTCAGATCCCCCCGGTGCCTGCTCCCGAGACGTACACGGCACGCTGCACCTCATATCTGCCACTCCACCAGCCTGCCGTCTCTTTTTCCTCTTAGGCCTCCGATCGATCCTTCCTCTTCCTACCTCTCGCCAACAACGTCCCGCACCCCAGATTTGCTGCTGCACGTTGCACCAGAGTCTTAACACTCGTTCTTCTTCCTGACTCTCGGGCAGCACAGCAGCCTGCACCTGTGTCGCGACCAGACAACCGTTGAACGGTTGAACCACCCTTGTGTCGCCGGCAACACCTCGCCTCCCACCAGCCGCTCACTACTGAACACACCCCCGTTGGTACTCACTTCGCCTTCACTCCTACTTTCACCACCACCAGCACGCTCTTCAGCTCCCGCGTCGCGCTGAGAGCTCACACTCCCCGACAATCTGGCACAGGAACACGACGCTGCGGCACCGGATCGCAGGAGCTACTCCAAAATGTCCGACATTGAGAAGATGATAGGCGGTGACTACGCCCAGCTCACCAACACAAACATC
The DNA here is from genome assembly GCA_002785995.1 of Mycosphaerelloides madeirae. Lineage (NCBI taxonomy): Eukaryota > Fungi > Ascomycota > Dothideomycetes > Mycosphaerellales > Mycosphaerellaceae > Mycosphaerelloides > Mycosphaerelloides madeirae. The sequence continues at coordinate 1,277,440 of NHNV01000001.1, read as the reverse complement.
CGAAGCTTCGGTTGGAAGGGCGTCACAGTCACCGTCAAGGACCGCCACTCACAGCAACCTAAGACCATCTTGTCCGACATCAATGGCATCGTCAAGGCTGGAGAACTTCTGGCTCTTATGGGACCTTCGTACGTAAACCCTCCTCTCACCACGCAGACACTACTCCATGGCAAAGCGCCTTACTGACTGTGCCTCGCAGTGGTTCCGGAAAGTCCACTCTCTTGAACGTCCTCGCCCACCGAACAGCGTCGCTCAATGCCAACGTCAAGGCCGCCGTCTATATTAACGGCTCTGCCGCCAACCCCAAGACCTTCCGCCGCATTTCCGCCTACGTCGAACAAGAAGATGCGCTGGTCGGATCTCTCACCGTTCGCGAGACGCTCAATTTCGCCGCACGCCTCTCCCTCCCCAAGTCGGTCAGCAAGCTGGAGCGCATTCAGCGAATTGAGGCGCTGTTGACCGCTTTCGGCCTTCAGGGACAAGCAAACAACCTCATTGGAACACCCATCAGGAAAGGTATTTCCGGTGGTCAGAAGCGTCGTGTGAGTGTCGCTTCGCAGCTTATCACCAGCCCCAAGCTCCTCTTCCTCGACGAGCCCACTTCCGGTCTGGACAGTGCTGCATCTTTCGAGGTCGTCTCCTTCGTGAAGGACATCGCCAAGAAGCACAACCTGATCGTCATTGCCTCGATACACCAGCCTTCTACTTCCACATTTGCCATGTTCGACAAGCTACTTCTGCTCTCACAAGGTGGAACTGCCTACAGCGGTCCTGTCTCTGAAGTGCAGCCTTACTTCGACGCCTGCGGTTTCCCAATCCCGCTCTACATGAACCCGGCCGAGTTCATCATCGACTTCGTCAACACCGATTTTGCCCGAGACCGAAGCGAGGTGGACCAGCAACTCAACATGGTGCACTCCTCGTGGCACAAGTCTCGTCTTGCAACTGCCACTGTCACTGAGCTCACTGATGAGATGGCCCGCAACTCCATGGACACGGACATCAACGCTGAGACTCGGGAAGAGACCGCTGGTGCCTTTGCGATTCCCTTGGCACTCATTCACCGATCTTTCATCAAGTCGTACCGAGACATCATTGCCTACGGTATCCGTATTGCCATGTATATGGGTCTCGCAGTCATGATGGGAACTGTCTGGCTGCGCCTGAACCCTGACCAGGGCAACATTCAATCCTTCATCAACGCCATCTTCTTCGGTGGTGCTTTCATGTCCTTCATGGCCGTTGCCTACATCCCTGCCTTCCTCGAGGACCGCGCTCTCTTCATCAAGGAGCGCGCCAACGGTCTGTACGGCCCAACATCATTCATTCTGGCCAACTTCATCACTGGTATTCCCTACCTTTTCCTCATTGCGATGCTCTTCTCCATCGTCGCCTACTGGCTCTCCAACTTCCGACCGACTGCCCAGGCCTTCTTCACCTGGGTCATGTGGCTCTTCCTTGACCTGATTGCCGCCGAATCCCTCGTCGTCCTTATCAGCTCGCTCATCCCCATCTTCGTCGTCGCCCTTGCCGGAACCGCTTTCGCCAACGGCCTCTGGATGTGCACGGGTGGTTTCCTCGTCCCACCGCAGACTCTCAACCCATTCTGGAGATATGTCTTCCACTACATCGACTACCAGTCGTACGTGTTCCAGGGCATGATGGTCAACGAGTTCGGCCAGCGGAATTTTACTTGCGGGAAGAATGCGCAAGGTGCTTGCTCGTGCATGTACGAGAGCATTTTGCAGGACCAGTGCCAAATTCAGGGTACGGCTGTGTTGGCGAATTACGGTTACGAAGTCGGTGCGACGGGCAAATGGGTAAGTCCTGCTCAAAACCTCACTGTCATCGAGCGTTGCTAACCCATTCATTCAGGTCGGAATCATGCTCGGCATAATCGTCGGTTACAGATTCCTCGGATGGCTCACACTCTACCTTCGCAAGAACTAAGAGTTCTGGCGTGGGTCTGATGGCTTCTTGCACATGTCATTTTACGGTACGATCTTACTTTGTGTGATGTGGAATTGAAAAATGTAATCGGGAATCTGGCGTTACATCTCGGTCAGCCTTCCGATGTGAAAGGCGTCACGACTGGGGAGGGAAGGTTGGCGACTGTGCACACAAATGGAAGTTCTTCTTGTTCTATACCACCATTTGTCCTTCTTTATCCAGCAGTATCTATATTTCAACGAAAAGCTTTCCTTGAAGCTTCGGGTCTTTCCATAACGGTCATCTGCTTGACTACTGTGTATGCAGAAGCACAGTCAGCTTATAAGAAAGAGCGGGTGCTCTTCCAATTGGATAGGGCTATGAATGGAAATCTTTGCATGTACCTATGCCACCTCTTCGTGCAGAAGCTGTACGCCACAGCCATACTTGTCCGTCACCTCATAAGCGAGATGGAGGACATCTGTGGTATGTACACTTCCTCTTTACTTTTTCTATCAATCGGGACAGACATCCTGATTATCCGAACATCAAGATCGACGTCAAGTCCATATTGCACTATTGAACAATCGGAGATTAAAAATCCAGCCAAACTTCCTACGCTAGCTTTTGTCCTTCCCCATATTGAAGGATTCGATAGTGTAGAACACTTCGCAGATACTTTTTAGAAAATCAGAAATCAATTTACAAGTCATGTATAATCAATCTGGGCTTCCAGTCGAGTCCTCGAGGAATCCTAACATTTGCCACTGCTGCGCAAAGACTTCAGCCTGATGTCAGTCATGGTCGCATTCTCGGAAACATGGCTTTTCCCCGTTACCAACCCAACGAACAAGTCATGACCCACGCGTGGGGTCTTCACGCCCAATCTGAAGAGTCAAGACAAGAAACAATTCGCTCGTGATGATCTTATAGCTGACACGCTGAGATTCCTGTCGTATTCGTCGTGTTCATTACTCAGAAGTCGAACGACAGCTTTGGCAACAACGGTAGTCCTTGCAAAATTTTGGATGGACTCGTAGAAGCGATTTCGGGTACCCAGCGAATCGAGATTCCGTATGTATCGAGTCATTGTCTCCATCTCGGTTTGCGGATGAGAAAAACCATGTTGGGTGGAAAATATATGGCACGGACTTGGTGTTCGATGTGGCGAACGGATTGGCGGAATAGAGTTTCTTCAGACGAGACTATTGACAAGCACCTTAAGATAAACGACATGAATTTGACCTCGGATTCACTCTCTACCCAGCCACCGTATCCAACGACCCCTTCCCGACACTCGAAGCCGGCACCTCCCCCTTTTGCGCCTTCAACTTCTCCTCAAATTTGGCAAATTCCTGCATCGCCACCTCTTCCTCCTCATCTAACACTTGCTGCACGCCCTTCACCTCCTCAATATAATGCATCAACATACTCTCAATCCCATTCTTCAACGTGACCGTACTGCTATCGCATGTCCTGCAAGCTCCCCTCAATTTCAACAACACCTGCCCGTCATGGAAACCTCTAAACTCGATATCTCCGCCATCCTCTTGGATCGCAGGCCGGATTCGCGTCTCGAGGAGTTCTTGAATCATGCCCACGACTTCTTCGTCTGCTGGATCGTAGGTCGCTGTACTTTCGCTGGAGGAGCTACCTTGACCGTCCTCGCCGGTTTTGTTCTCGATTGTGTTAACCATTGGTTGTCCGCTCGTCACCGCTTCTGTGATGAGGCTGAAGACCTCAGGTTTTACGTGCGGCCATGGCGTTGATGTGTCCTTTGTGATGGTTATGTAGTCTTTGCCAAAGAAGACGCTGCTGACGCCGTCTACGTTCATGAGATTCGCGGCGAGGGGTGAGGGGTGTGGAGCCGCGAGGGTGGATCGCGGGGAGAGGTACTCGAGGAATGTGGAAGGGAAGTCGTTGGGGAGGACGGTTTGGTTTGGGTGGAATTTGAGGGCGTCTGGGTTGGGAGTGTCTTCTGTCTGGATGAAAATTGTGCGCTTCGATTGTGCGGCGGGCGTGATAGGCTGAGTGTAGGGCTGGATTGTCGGTCGTTGGCGCTGGCTCGGGGTGGAGAAGGGTGGTGTTCGCGGTGCATTGCTGAAGCGCCTGGCTGTTGTGCTACTGCATGTGGCGAGGCGTGCGCATTTGTTCGTAGAGGTCTTAGCCGGAACCGGTCGCGGTAGAGCCTTCGCGAAGCATCTGACAGCTGACCTGGAAGACATGGTAGGTGTGAGGTTGTTCGTGGTAGAAGCCGAAGGCAAAGGTCAACATCCAAAGAGATTCAACCAAAGCATGACGTATGCTGATTAACGGGAACTTCAGAGCACGTGAATACGCGAGTTCACTAAAAACTACTACAAGGTATAGGTATCTATCTATCGCTCTGTCTCACGAATGCGCCGAAATCCAGTCGACTACTCGACACTTCACTAACCTTGCTGGTCACACCCAAGGGATCGCCTTCTCCCATGGGCTCAAGTGCTGGTGGGCGAGAGTTCGACGCCTCTGGCTCAGACACATTGACAGTCTTCTCCGTACCCGGCTGCTCTTCACCTGCTTGTGTTGTCGATGGCTGTTCCGGCTGCAGCTTTATCTCCTGATGCTCCAGTATCGTAGCGTCTGACTGTACCGGATGATCCACTCGAGAGTCTCGGTTCCCTGAAGCGTCGAAGCTCGGTATTCTTCGACTCTCAATTCCCATATCCACCGCCGTAGTCTGACTTTCCATACTGTCATCAGGATGAGTCAAATTTGCCTGTGGATCTGGGGGCCTCAGCGATTGCGGAGTGTTCATGTCTTCATATTTGCGCCCAAACAAACTGCTCCACCACCGTACATCGATGAACAAATCATTTCGTCGGGGAGCAAATAGCAATGGGTCGTCCACCTTGGGCACATAGTCCGGATTGACAAACTCATGTCTTCGACTGAGAAAATGCGGCCAAGCGGAAGCAAATTTGCCCGAGTTTTCATTCCGGTCTTTCTCGGTGTTGAACAGGAACTCGCCGTATTGGCCTGCATAAGCTTGGTAGAACAGCCTGCGGAGGAAGCGCTCGTTGAATTCGAAGGCGTTGGGGTCATAGTACTGCAATTGATAGACCGCGTCCAGGAACTGATGGAAGATTGGGGCGATCTCTTGGAGGTCGGTCTTGTGCTCTCTGTCCTTCTTCGTACTGGACGTGGCCGGAGAATGCAACAGTGGGTTCGGTGGAGGTGAGGGAGGTCGGGATCTCGTGCCCTCGTTCTCCGGCTTGCCCTCATTCTGGGAACGGAAGAGATTGTTGCGATTTTTCTCGAACCAGTTTTTTGCTCCACTGAAGGCCTTCGCGCCGAAGTTATTCATCCCCGGCGACTCGGTACCCTCACCTTCCTTGGGCCGAGGTGGGATAACTCGTTCGTTCTCGATCTCAAACCATTTGTCGCTACCTTGGATTCCATGGCGGTGGTTGAACTTGTGCCCGAAAGACATGAAGTCCTTTTGCACCAGAGTAATGAAGCCTGGTAGGGATCGATAGTAAGGGTCAAGCATAATCTCAGCCAGGGCGGCAACCTGAGACGTGCGATCCCAACCATCAGAGCAGTGCACCAGGCAATGACTTCCACCCAAACCGACCCTTCTAGCCACCATCTCTGAGCTGCTCAGGAGGTTCTCAATGTGGGCAAGCCAACCAGAATTTCGCAGCAGCTCCGGATTAGGCTTCAAATCAAGGTAATCTGAATTCGCGAAGCTCTCGATCACCTTGTCGAGAGACTTGCGCATTACGTGTATGTTGGCAATGCCAAGGAACGTCCTTTCGACAGTAGTGCCAGCCGGTCCGGGGTAGTTTGCAACGTCTTCAAACCCACCTCCGCCAGCAAGATTCGCTATGGCGTTGAATTTGGGCCTGGCATCGACGATCAGATTTGCCCGTGTACTGCCGTATACCTTCTTGCTTGAAGCTAGTTCATCTCGAGGACTCATGTCTAAAGCCGTATCGCTTAGAGAGACGGGCAGACTGGGCACGTCGTTGTTTGTTCTTGAAACGTCTGGTCCTGGCTGCGGAGCGAGAGGCGGCGATGTGTCTTCTGGGGCTTGTTGGAAAGGAGCGTGACTTGAAAAAATCGCAGACACTAGGCGCTCATCTTGAGGGTTACGCTTGCGGTTCACGCCGGACATTGGCTGTGAACACCTCGATATGCTTCCCCCATTCGAGTGGAGATATGTTAGAGCCGGTATTCTGGCTTTCGACCGGAAGGAGCCGCCGTATTTGAGGATGTTGTCGCTTACTGCCTGGGGCACGCATAGCACACTCGGGTACGTCGGGGAGTATTCGTAGTTTGTGTTGATTTCAGTCAAGCGCCATGCACTACCAGGACCTTCAGTGGATTTGCCACCGATGCCCATGCGTGCAAATTCTCGACGCGCATCATATTCGACATTGCCGGCAGCTAGCTCCTCCCGCGGGGCTTTGAAGTGGAAGGCGTGCATGTCTTGTACGCTGTCGACCACACAGCGACTTCTCAGGCAGTAGAATACCTCTCTTGCAAGTTCATTCGAGGTCTTATCATATACCCGCTCCTGCATGAAGTGAAACGCCATCGACTGGAAGTCTCGTTTGCGTATCCGGATTGTAGGTATGCGGAATGTGTCTGCTTCGTCAGAGGGAATTTCATAAGATAGTTGCCGTTGTAATGAGCTGCGTGGGCCGACGGAGGCAGAGTCCGTTGAGGGTCGTTCCACCGAATTCGTGCCATAGACAGGCGGAAATGCTGGCTGCTCAACGCCCTTCTTCTTCTCCTCCGTCTTGCGTAAACGTCTGGCCTGACGCTGGTCAATTTCACTGCTTGGGGAAAAGAAACAATAGTTGATCATGGGATACGGAATCCATATCTCCTTGACTGGTGCTTTGAGCGCAGCTGATCGCCTGGATATCGAGTCGTTCGATTCCCGATGGCCATTGTCCAGGGAGTCGCTGCTCCGCGGCGATTGATCAGTGCCATTTCCAATCGATACAGCCCGTAAGGCAGCAGTTTTCTGGTCGTATGGAGTGTATTTGAAGACAAGGTGGTGTCGGTACAGGCAAAGCGTGCCAACCTCCGGTTTGCCACGGCCATGCAGACTGACGTTGCGAACTTTGAGGTCGCTCGAGGGCTTGGTCGGTTCCCCCATGGTGGTGTTATAGTGCCAAGGTGGTAATTTTGGTTAAAGTCGTAGAGAGCGTGGCGCTTCTATATGCGCAGTGGTGTGTGTGGTGAAAATGCTCTAGGCTTCAAGACTTGCTGCAAGACTGCAGCTTGTCGCTCATGACCTTGTCGCAGCCCTGGCGCTTTTCTCCATGGTATACTGCATCTGTAAGAGTAACGCGGGTGATGTCGGTCTGGAACGAGTGTGGATGTGGAAAAAGGCGAGAGATATTGTGTTGTATGATGCGTGACGTCTCTGACTGTAGAAAGCACATGTCCTATCTAGATACTGAGGCAAACTTTGTCTGGGACGCATCGGCCACCACAAGCAATACAAACGATAGCATGTGAACAACTTGGGCTCGAATCTACAGAGTCGTTTTGCGACGCTTTTGCTTGACACAGAGTATGAGAGGAACAGTAGACTTTGGTACGGCTAGGCCTTTTCAAAATTAGAATACATACTTGGACTCAGTAATGGCCTTCATTCGAAGAGGGCCTGCAGCCTCTTGTATGGAGATATGCTCATCAATCATGTCTTCTATAGAATTAGTGACTGCATTATGATTGCCCCAGTCCGGCAAATTCGTCTTCTAATGACATTTCACTTCCCCGCGCCCCTGTGCGACTTATCTTGGCAGAATCGAATGCCAAAGCCTCCTCTATGACTGCCGTGCGCTGGACCGGCTTGATGCTGTTCCAGGACAAACATCACATTGATTCCTTGGTCGACAAAGCTTTGCCACGCGGCTTCTGGTTTCGCTAAGACTCGTCCAGTGTGTCGAGCGGTCTTGGTTTGCAGACCCTTGGTCCAAGGCTCACTCGTTCTTATATGATCAGAACGAACACTACCGGTTTCCTCCATGACGTGACACTACCTGAGTTTGGTGTACTTGAGCCACGTCTTGCCGCTTATGTGACCGCGAGGTTCCCTGCAATTTTCAAGCCGCCCGAGTCGCCAGAGTAGGCGATGGCATATCTCAACGGATGCCAAGCCGCGTCTCTGACCGTGTGTGCTGTATCGATCGTGAGAACTGTCTCGCCAGTATCGACATGAAAAACATGCAATCCCTTCTCATTGGGCTCGTTGCGAGCCTCCATGGTCGCGCCGGCAACGAGGTAGGCACCATCAAAGCTGAAGCTCAGTTCTCTGACAGAGGTGACCTGGTTGGTGAGCACGTGCGTGCACATCCAGTTGCTGGTATCCCAGAGAGTGATGAGGGAATCTTGAGAGCCTACGGCGACGTATTGACCGGTAGGCGAATGCTGGACGCAATAGGTCTGCGCGCTGTGTCCTCGCAGTGTATGGAGAGGCTCGAGAGAAGGATATTCGAAGATCTTAACGGCGCCTTGGTAGGTCGTGCAAAGCAGCTCGCGCCCACTATTCGAGAAGGCCATCTGGTTCCAACTTCTAAAGCCTTCATCCTTGACTGGGGTGCGGTCGTGGGCAACAAGCTCGTACTTCAATGCTCCTGAATTGTTGGCGACAGAGGTTGCCGTTGTGGTAGGCAATTCCAGCATGGGAATGTCCACCTTGCGCACATCAAGTGCTTGGACTATGTCCTTGTGTGTGCCAGCCAGAAGCTGCGTGCCATCGGGATGCCATGTGAGGAACAGGCCCGAATCGCCAAGGTTGTGCTCGCCAGCCTTGTTGGTAGTGCCTCCCTTTCCACCAAAGCCACCGTTGGGTCCTCCAACACCAAGCACCGCTCCACCGCCGGGTAGCCGTACATCCCACAGCTTGACCATGTTGTCCCTCCCGATACTGGCAAGCATCGCCTCACTTCGCGGGTTAAACAACACCCGTTCCACATTGTCTCTGTGTGCCACTGGTGTCCCACAGCTCGGATCTCTCATCTCAGTCGAGTTCTTGACATCGGGGCGCTCAGGGTTCCAGACTCGGATGGACTTGTTCATAGCAGAAGCCAACAAGGAGCCTGTCGGGGACCATGATATGCTGTGGATATTCGGTACGAGGTTGGGATTGATCCTGCCCGACTCAGTGAGAGTGATGGGCTTCGAGGCCTTGAGAGTGGAGGAGAGGACATCTTTGCGCTGCGGTCGAGAGCGGATCGGCGGAGCCATGGTGAAGGTAGTGGGAAATGCGCATCTGATTAGGAGGATGTCAACATTGCAGTGGGTGTGTAGAGCTGTTGTTAGCAAGACAAGGCTGGCGGCAAGCTGCAACGAGTGGCATGTGAAGGCAGGGAGGTGAATGAAAACAGACGGAAGCTGTCGAGTCGTGGGAAAACTAGCGCACTGCAGCCACGATCAGGGACTTTTACGGGGATCGTAAAGTGAAAGCAGGCGAAGAGCACAGGACGGGTTGGTGCCAACAATCTGCAGCCGCAGCGGTATTGATCCTGCTTCCTCCCATGCTCATTATTGGGGGTGTTTTAGTGCGACCTTCTCCATCGTTGTTATTGTATACACATCGTCCTCCGTGCTGTCAACACATACTCCAAAAGTCGCGTGGACGTGAAGAACGTTTCAGCCACACTTGCTTGCTGGTGCTTTCATCATCGATGCAGCGATCGGCGCCGTAAGCCACTCAGACGACCTCATTTGCACCATCTAGTCTAGCTCCACCATCCGGACGTCGCCGCGGACGAACACAGGCGTGGCGGCCACGCCAGCAACGAGACGATGCCCTCGCAGGCCTCCTCGTCGTCTTTGTCCTTTGTGCCCTCCTCCGCCGGCAACGCTGGTAGCTCCCTCCCTCCGCCGCGCGGGCACGTCCGCTACTTCAGCGACAGCAACATCCACGTCACCACCATCATGGAGGACGAACAGGAAGGCCGCCCGGGCCTCCAGACGGCTGATTCGAGCGGGACCGATAGTGGGAGTTCGCTCGGTGGGCGCGACGACTACGCCCAGGGTCAGGAAAGCAATAGTGGGTACAGCGACAGCGACGCCGTATCTTCGCGCCATTTCAGCCCTAGCAGCACCGCCGGGCCCGGCACGGACGAGGTCACGCCTCTGACCAACTGGAGCAGCTACGGATGGACTCCCACCAGCAGCGTGGGAAGGCAGAGCACGCGTGGCACCCCAGCGCCTCAGTATGAAAGCCATCCTCCAGCAGCAGCCGTCGTGAACGGTGCAGCGGCCTCCCAGCGCCCATCGCGGCCTGTCACCACCAGACAGTCGAGTAGCATGTACAATCCGGCTCAGGCGAGAAATCCACACATTGTAACGAATGGAATGCGCGGGACACGCAACGGCTCTGCGCATCGACGAAGGCGAAACCCCGATGCTGCATACAGGGCGCAAGAGGAAGCATATGTGCAGCGAATCCGACAGGATGCGCCTCTGCAGGACGATCTGTACAACGGCGAGCCTAGGACGCCCAGCCTCGACTACAGCTCCGGCTCAGAGTCTGAAGAAGGGTCACCTGGCGGGGCCAACTACGCAGATCAAGATATGGGCGAAGCGGACACCCTGTTGTACTATGGAAACGAAGACCTGGAACCTTCAATGGAGGAGCTCAAGGTTCCGGCCAACCGGGAGCGATTGGAATGGCACTCCATGTTGGCCAACGTACTCACTGGAGACGTGGTGAAGCAAGAGAAGAAACGTCTGATTGGAGGCACGGAGCAGGGAAACGAGAACACGTTGAAAACGGAAGTGTGGATTGGGGTACGAGCCAAAACATGCGGACGGCACGTTGCGGCCCAGAAGCGACTGATTGATGATGGTCGGTCGAAGATCAAGCAGGCTATCGAGTCCATCGTTGCTTTTGAGATCAAAGGCGAGGCTGAAGTGGGTCAATCGCCAGTCGAACAGGTGCAAGAGATTGTCAAGAAGATCGAGAAGATAGAAGGTCTCTATCCTACGAGACAAGCGTTTGAAGCTGCGCATCCCCGAGCAGCCAGCACTGCGTACAAGGAGACCTGCGATGCTGTTATAGCATGGCACAACACGACCGAACTCATCAACACCCAGCTGGGTATTCTCCAAAGCTGGGTTGGAAATGTCGAGCTGGACTTTACCAAAGCACGGTCGCCGCCTGAAGGAGAGCAACATAATCATCTCTTTGATGATAGCTCTTTCATCGACAGAATACTGAAGGAAGATGGCCTCAAATCATTGCAGGGCGAGAAGAGCTTGCTAAATGGAGTCAATACTGTCATCCACAAAGCTAAGGCTACTTTGATCGAGAACGCTGAGGCGTTTGCGGATCGGCATCTACCGCCGTACATCGAGGAGTTGTTGACGCTAATCAACTTCCCAAGCCGTCTTATCCAGGAAATCATTCGTATGAGATTATCATACGCCAAGAAGATGAAGGACACAGCTTCGCAGGGTGTTATGACGGCCGAACAGATGATTCTCCAGTTTCAAATATTGTTGCAGCTCGCTGTCAATATCAAAGAAGCCTACACCATCATCGCACGACCTGAAGCAGGCTGGGATCTTCCGCCTTGCATCGACGACAACTTCGATTCGGTCATCTTGGACGCCCTCAAATTCTACTTCAAGATGCTCAATTGGAAGCTTATGGCCAACAAGAATACTTTCAAAGAAGCTGAGATCTTGGAGCAGGAGTGGGAATTTTCCAACGAGCTGGGGCGCTATCTCGACGGAGGAGATGTAGAGGTGGCCGAGCAGTTTTCCAGTCTCACCTCTAAGTCTATGGGCCGGCTTGCCGCACATTTCGAGAAAGAATTGCAGCGGCCAGCGAACGAGTTCTCTGGTACAGCGGAGATGGACAAAAGATACAAAGCCATCTTGGATTCTGTCCGTGTCCGACAAAGGAAGATTTTCCGTTTTGGCCGCATCCTCGCACAGAGATTTGAGAACGCAACCGAATACAATATCAATATTGATAACGAACAATACGAGGACCTGTTGTTGGCGCTGAGATTGTCTGGGCATGTTCTCGTCGAGACTCCCTCGGGCAGTCCACCCGTCGAGGAGACACAACCTGGCCCGAAACTGTATGTCATCGCCAGTCCGGCCTTACGAGACCGACCAAAGGATATTCAAAGCATGTTGGGAACCTGCTACCACGCTGAGGACAGCCCTGAGGATCCTTCAAATCCATACGTTCTTATCATGCGACCAGAAAATCCTCTGTTGTGGGAAGGACCGCGTATGGAAGCTTCATTTGGTACTTTTGGCAACGTTATGTCACAGTCATACATCATGAAGGTCGGCCGCCTCCGAGTGATTGCCGACGGCAGCCTGCAGCGACTTGCTAACGCCAATATGGCCTTCGCCAACTCCACAGGCATGGACCTTAACGTCCTCGTCGAGCAACGTGCCAACCTGCCACGTGTGAACGAGGAATTGGGGAAGATTCGGAAGACTGCCCACAAGCTGTCCAACACCATCATGGATTCGGTTGCTATCGTGAGATCGCAGACCGAGGCTGCCGGTCGCAAGTCAGAGAGTCAGGAGCTCATTCAGAATTGTTTTGCATTCGCTACCGAATTTGGGCAGCGTTCGGCAATCCACATGGACGCCCAACGCAGGGCCATCAACCAGCACAAGCTCACCAAGCTCGCTCTTGACTGGGTTTCGTTCATCTGTGACGATTGCGTTGCTTCTGATCGAAAGACCTTCCGGTGGGCTGTCGTGGCATTGGAGTTCGCCATGGTGATGACTAGAGGCCAGAACATATTGAGTATCAGCGATTCGGAATATGCGATGCTGCGAAGTAAAGTCGCCGGCTGCATGAAGCTGTTGATTTCGCACTTCGATATCATGGGTGCGCGAGGAACCGTAGCGGCCCAAGCAGAAAGGCAGCGAATGGACGCCATGGTTGGCAAACCCAGGCTCGATATTGGCAAGCTGAAAGACGACGAGGAAAGCGCTAGGATCGTGCGCGAGCAGTGGCTTGATGAGCTTGAGAAGATCGATCAATGCCGTAAAGACCGCGAGGCAGAGCGCCAGGCTCTCGGACGTGTGCTGGAGGACTCAAACGATGCCGATCGTGCCCTGACACACTTGTCGGCATCCGCTGGAAATGTCCATTTGAGATGGCAACAGGGTCAATTCGTTGGTGGTGGCACTTTCGGATCCGTATATGCCGCCATCAATCTGGATAGTAACCATCTCATGGCCGTCAAGGAAATTCGCCTGCAGGATCCGAAGATGATACCAACCATCGTCGCTCAGATCCGTGACGAAATGGGCGTGCTACAGGTTCTTGACCATCCGAATATCGTACAATACTACGGCATCGAGCCCCACCGCGACAAGGTCTACATCTTCATGGAGTACTGCAGTGGCGGCAGTCTTGCGGGTCTGCTTGAACACGGTCGGATAGAAGACGAGACGGTCGTTCAAGTCTACGCGCTGCAAATGTTGGAGGGTCTAGCGTATCTGCACGAAGCGAACGTGGTGCACAGAGACATCAAACCCGAGAACATCCTGCTGGACCACAACGGTGTTATCAAGTTTGTCGACTTCGGCGCCGCCAAAGTCATCGCGAAGCAAGGCAAGACCATTCTCGCCGAGGGACCTGATGGCCGCGGCGGTCGTCAGCGCAGCGTACAGGGCACCCCCATGTACATGTCACCTGAAGTCATCAAAGGCGCGCCTCCAGGCAAACACTCGCACGCCCGCCTCGGCGCTGCGGACATCTGGTCGCTTGGTTGCGTCATCAGCGAGATGTCGACGGGCTCGCGACCATGGGCGAATCTGGACAACGATTTCGCCGTCATGTACAATATCGCCAACGGCAACACGCCCAACCTTCCGACGCGCGACCAGCTCTCCGAGGCCGGGCTGGATTTCTTGAAGAGGTGCTTTGATCGCGATCCAGGCAAGCGGGCTTCGGCGACGGAGTTGTTGCAGCATGAGTGGATTCAGAGTATCAAGGTGCAGCTGTCTTTGGAGCCTGGGACGCCGGCGACGCCGAGTGTAAGTGAGGGGTCGTTCATCCTTAATACTCCTACGAGTGCTAGTAGCAGCAGTCTGCGGCCAGCAGATACGGTTGAGGAGGTTGAGGAAGAGCATGCTGCTGGCGAGGGCGAGTGATGTTCTTTCAGGCTTCGGATCAAGATGAGGTTTTTGCACACGCGCGGATGGGATTGGATTCATGATGATGCCTAGGCTTTTGCGTTCTTCTGGGGACTATTCTTTTGGCTTACCTGGGGAGTGTTACTTTGCCCTGGTGGGGTCTTGTGGATGGAGTACGATGGAATGGAGGAGAAATATATTGCATCAGCGTGAGGCGTTTGTAATCATGTCGGACGCAACAGGGGCGTGACCTATGTATCTCAAATAACATCTCTCTAATTTCGCAAAATGAGACTACTCATATCTCTCCCACAAATCCCACTTCAACCAGATTCTCGACTGGCACGTTCAATTGCTCGATTTTGCTCCGCGAATTCTCTCGCACCCACAAGAAGAGGCCTAAGACCATCCGCTTGACGATATTGTACTTGGGAGAGATCCGCATTTGCTGTTTGCCGACTAGATAGAGCGACTGGCTTGCAAACGCATCGTCTAAACGACGCAGTCGAGAAGCAATGACCGCGTCTTCGGGCTTTTCTGATGATTCGTGATCGATGTCGCGCAGGATCGATTTGCGGACTTCTTCATACACCAGACCCGCGAGATCAGGCGTGACGATTTGATCACTATATCCATGTCGAATCGTAAGCCGGTAGACGTTCTTGATGGAGGTACGGGTGACTTGGAAGCGGTCTTCATCAGCTACATGCGGGAGAGACAGGGCACGGAGGTGCATGAGGACCGTGACGTCCATCTGAGCGCGAAATTTGCGGAGCCATTGTTCGTATACTTTGGGGGTGAAAGCACCTGCTTTGTCGAAGAAGAGGGCGAAACCAGATATTGAGGCGATGGGTTCGTTGGTGGAAGCCAGGACGAGATGGGAGGTTGGGCTTTTGGTGATGAGGTGGGACAATTCGGGTTTGGAGCGGGCTTCGCAGGCCCATTGGGCTTCTTTGCCGTAGCGCCAGAGGGTGAAGAAGGCGGCTATGAGGGCTGCGAGCATGAGCGTAAACCAGGCTCCTGAGGGGACTTTGGTCATGGCGGCACTGAGGTAAAGGCCGTCGAGAGCGATAAAGGGGAGCCAGATGGTGAAGGCGATGAGGGGGTGGATGCGCCAGACGATAATGGCGACGAGGAGGACGAGGTTAGTGGTTATAAAAGTGACGAGGATGACGCAGACTCCGTAGGCGTGGCCGAGGGCGGTTGTCTAATAAGAGGTCAGTAAATTCAAGAATCCTTGTTGGAACTAGACTGCGTACGTTGTTGTAGACAGCCGTCACGATAACGCAGCCAACCATGAGTAGCCAGTTGGCAATGGGAATGTAGACCTGTCCATGGTGTTTATCCGAGGTGTACTTCATCTCAATTTGAGGGAAATAGCTCGACTTCATAATCTGCGCCAGGAGCTGGAAGCACGCAGTAATGGTAGCCTGCGATGCCACAACTGCAGCGAGGACAGCGCAAACTAGCGAAGGATAGAACATGCCCGGTGGCACGGTCTGAAAGAATGGGTTCGACCAAGCCGATGCGTCATCCAGGAGGTATGCAGCTTGTCCGATGTACGCCAGAAGTAGACACGGATAGGCCAGCGCCAACCAAGAAATCTGCACGGCCTTGCGTGAGAAGGCGCCTACGTCCGCAAAGAGACATTCGACACCTGTGAAAGCCAGAAGAATTCCGCCGAGGTTGATCCAGCCTGCGGTTCCGTTGCGAACGAACCACTCGCCTGCGAAGTAGGGTGAGAATGCTTTGAGGATGGTGTAGTCGTGAACGGCCAGATTGTAGATGCCGAAGCAGCCGTTCCCTAACAGCCAGACGATGACGATGGGAGCGAAGGCTGAAGAGACGCGGTGGACGCCGAAAGGTTGGACGAGGAAGAGCAGGATTAGAATGGCACCTTTTCGTCATCAGTACAGGGCATGGAATGAAAGGTGGCTTTTAGGTTCTCACAAGAAACTCCGACGATAGTGGATGTTGAGATATCTTCCTTGGCAACTCGAAGTCCCTGGATTGCACCCAACACAGACTGGGCAGGTGTCAAGACTCCGTCTGCGAGGATCAAGCTGACCCCGAAGACGGCGAGGAGTTTGAGGAAAGCATGGGCGATTTTACTCTGCCCAAGTTAGCAATCATCCACCAAGGATCGAGCAAGACACCGACCTTTTCCAACCATGTCCGTATGCCGCGATTGCTGGGAGACAAATCATTTGTAGCGTGTCGCTCCATCTTGATCAGCTGATTGATCCTCGGATCTCTTTTCATAATGTCGCTGTATCTCGACAAAAGGGTGTATATCGCGAAAGTGCCGCCTTCTCCCTCATCGTCCGCACGTAGAACAATAAAGACATATTTGATCGTCACAATCAGGGTAAGACTCCAGATGATGAGGGAGACAGCGCCGAGGAGGTCCGCTCGAGATGGGTTGTCACTGAAAGTCGAAGAATAGACGTACAGAGGCGACGTGCCTATATCGCCATATATCACGCCAGTTGCCTGGTATGCGAGCCACAGGAGGGCCCATCCTTTGAACGTCTAAAGTTAAATCAGCTGGGCTTGAATACGAGCAGAATTCGCACTGGAATCTGCTCGAGAAGGAGGTTGTTATCGACATACTTGCTTCTTCCTGAAGTCAGTTTCACGCACATTGGGGCCACATTCTTCCAGTGTGGCTTCGTGGACGGATATCCTGCGCTTATAGGCGCTCTGACTCGTCTTGGTCCTCTCGATCGTATCGCTCCCGAATTGCACGTTGATTTCCGCCATTGCACCAATTGAAGCGAGTAGGCTTACAAGAGAGGCAAGAAGAAATGAAGAATCAACAAAGAGGAAAGGCAGAGGGGACACAGCCCCAAATATGAACAAAGGAATGTTAGGCCGTGTGCATCCACTCACTACTTCCAGCCCTTCCTGGCCTACCTCGTGCTTCACACGCGCGAGCACATGGCATAAAACGACACGCTACAGCAGCCACAGTCGAATGAGTCCGATCCTGTGCCGCGCAGGAGGGTTGATAAAGTGTTGTATGCGCGACTTTCTCGTCCAATCTGGCGTCAAGGTGCTACGGCGCCATACCAGAAACGATGCGGGATTTATTGCTGCTGGGTGAGATTGCGAAGGCGGTTTCTCCATGGCAGGATTGTTGCTCATGCAGTGGCGCTTCGACACAATGGCGACGATAAGGGAGCTCTGGAGGGACAAATGATCGATCAGTATGTTGCTGTGGTTGATGTCGAGGCTGAAGTTTGCAAGCGAGGGCAAGGGAAAGATGATTGACCTGTCTGCTAGCGTCATTGCGTCAAACTCAATTTGAAGTGACCGTTTCCCCTTCCTTTCTTTAGAATAACCTCATTCTCACTTCTGACAACCTCACCATACGAGGTGCTCTAGTCTCATTTAATACTCGCGCCGTACTCATACAGCATGGCCATCTTCACATCATCAAGATGTCTCTGCAAGGCACAATGAAAGCACCTCCGTGAGTAATCATCTGCCGATACCCCACACCCACGCCCTGTCCTTGCCCAGACAGGCCAGAAAACGGTGCATCTTCAACACGATGCCCTCAATTCTGATCCCCATTCGAACACTTGAACTTGTGAAAAGGCGTGCATTCGCAAAGGTATAAGCCCGCTTCTTCGACCTCAAGCATCTCCTTCCTCATCACACATCTTCCCCGCCCCAAAATGGCCTCCTCAGTCCCCTGGACACAAATCAAAGCCCTCTCCTTCGACATCTACGGCACTCTCATCGACTGGGAAAACGGCATAGCGGCTTCCTCACGCTCCACAGCCCTCGGTCCCTTCCTCCCCAAGGACCACAAAGAACTCATGCTCGCCATCGAAAGACACGACACAACCGTGCAGCGCGAAAAACCCGCCCTACGACAGCCAGAGGTGATAGCCGAAGGCCTGCGACGCTATGCGCAGGAACTTAGAATTCCTCTCTCTCAGGACGAAATTGACACGGCGTGTAAGGAGTACGGCGGGATGATAGGGCAGTACCCTGCTTTTGAGGATACTGTCGCGGCGATCCAGGCGCTTGGGAAGCGGTATAAGCTTATACCCCTATCGAATGTTGATGTTGAGTCGTTTGGCAAGACGCTTGCTGGGCCGTTAAAGGGATGCCATTTCGATGCCATCTATACTGCCGAGGATATTGGATCATACAAGCCCGATCTCCGGAATTTCCAATATCTCTTGGAACATGTGAAGGAGGATTTTGGGGTGGAGAAGGAAGAGCTGTGCCATGTCGCGCAATCGCTGTTTCATGACCATGGTCCTGCCAAGCAGATGGGAATCCAGAGCGTGTGGGTCGATCGGAAGGGCGTTATGGGAGGCGATCCGAAGGAGAGTCAGGAGAAATTCGGATTCGAGTTGAGAGTTGAGTCGCTGGGTGAACTCTCTGAGATTGTCGAGAAGGCTTTTGGCCAGGCTTGAGAATGTGATAAATATCGGATCACAGGTCCACGCTATGCATACAAAAATTAGTACTCCCAGTGAAGAAAAAAGCAAGCCTCCCATTCGCTTTCCCGATAACGCCTTTCCCAGCCCTACCGATTACTCTCCATAACCTCCCGTACAGCCTCCAGCGCCGCTATCTGCACCTCCTTACTCGTCCCACTCGCATCCACACTCATCACATCCCTTTCATCCACCACCGGCGCCTCCAGACTCTCAAACTGCGAATGCACCATATAATCCTTCATATAATGCCCCTGTCTCGCCCTGACCCGATCCATCAGCAGCGCCTCCGAAGCCTTCAAAAAGACAAAGTGCACGCGAATAGAGGGGTCGTGGTATGCCGCGATCCGCATTACATCGCGGTATTTGCGTTTGAGCGCGCTGCATGTGACGATCACGCCTGTAGCAGTCGTGGTGGTGAGCGTTTTGAGCGCTTGCTGGCGTAAGAGGATGAGCCAGTCCCAGCGGTCAGCGTCGGTGAGGGGTTGTCCGGCGGCCATTTTTTGGACGTTTTGAGGAGTGTGGAACTGGGCCATCTTTATCAGTACAAGAACTTCTTCACAAGTTAATGAGAGGATGTGAGACTCACAGTGTCACCCTCCAAATAAGGCAAACCAAAACTCGCATGTAAGAATTCCGCCACAGACGTCTTTCCACAACCCGCGGGACCCGTAATTACCCAGATGTGTTTGTGCTGTTGTGGCGAAGAAGCCATGACGCTGTCTGTTTTGCTGAGGTCGTTGGGGGAAGTCGTGAGTTCAGAGGGCGGCGTAGGGGGTAAGTGGATGTTGGTGGTAGTGTCCATTTTGTTGTCTCATGAACCTGAGAAGATGTGTGCTGGCCGTAGTTAGGTCTGCAGAGTCAGCGATTATGATAAGAAGTGAACAGCGATTCATGTGCCAACAACCAAGGGCGAAAGCGAGAAAGGAGCGAAGAAGGGCGATCAAGTTTCGACTTGTCTCACAGGAGACTTAAGAGGGATATGTACTCCCGGGCCGGGAAGGTTCAACAGGTCCCGAACGGCATTACGCCCCGAAGCAAGCGATGCTTACGGCGGTAGTAAACGCGGCATGGCTTCCTATTGATGGAAGGCAAAAGGAAAAGGAGACCCAGAAACTTGGTCTCGGGCAAGGGTGACGTTGGGGGGCTTCAAATGCCGTCGGCTTTTGAATGTCATCCGTCTAACAAAAGGTTCTTCCAATGCCGAGCACATGTTTTATCCATTCAGGTCACCTATCTCACCTTCATTCTCATCGTCATCATTGTACGACGGACATATCGAATCCTCAATCACAATACAACTGTTCGAACGACGCAAATTCCACGCAGGAAAGACTGCACGACGTGCTTGCCTATCGACATCTGAAGTTCACGCTCCATAGCAACGCCAGTAGGCAGCAGCTACGAATGTTTGGACGTGTCCGGAATCCTACGGTAGGTACGGAAAGATAGCTGCACTTCACAGCTGAACATACATGTAAACCCGCTTCCATTTGTCTTGCGACTACCTTACATCCTTTCCTTCAATCTCTCAGGAGTATACCAAGTTCAAGTCACACATCAGGCGAGAGACCGCTAAAAGCTCGACAGCCAGGAAAACAGACAGCAAGCAGCCCATCTTCGGCATCACGAGGCAGTACAAAAGGCCATCCAGGACACAACAACTCGGCCATCGCACAAAAGGCCCAGAAAAAAGCCCCTCGCCTTCTTGCTCAGACCGCCTCTCGACGCCACCTCCACCATGTCCTCTTCCTCCCCGCTCACAGCAACCTGCCTCTGCGGCACCACCTCCCTGACCCTCCCCCACACTCCCCGCTACATCAACCAATGCCAATGCAGCCTCTGCCTCCGCTACGGTGCAGCCTGGGCCTACTACCATCCCCCCTCCATCGTCCTCCCCAACCCCAACAGAACAAAATCCTACACTCGCCCCGCCGGCAAACTCGCCTTCCATTTCTGCGCAACCTGCCACTGTCTGATGTACTGGCAAGCCCCCGCGGGACACTTTCCGGACGATGACGAGGAAGGGATTGGGATCAATAGTAATATGATTGATCCTGCGGTGTTGAGGAGAGTGGAGAGGAGGATTCAGTTTGACACGGTTGATGCGCCGTTTGAAGGGGAGTGAGATAGCGGACTTAGGAGATGCTAGCGTTGTGAAGGAATATATTGTTTTTTTCATCACTCATCAAAGCCATTCGCTTCTTCAACGCCGTTTCATGCAGAACCAACGAAACCATGAAAAGCAAACTATTCCGCTGCACATATGCCCGCTCGAGAGAAAGATGCTTTTACCTCGATAGGCCGACGCAAAGATCCCCATACAATCCCTCCCCCACCCTCACACATAATTAGAAGGATACAGCACCTCCCCACTTCCCAAAAAGTCCTCCTTCACAGCCCTCATACTCACAAACCTGGTCAACAAATTCGCCGAGCCCGCCTTATCATTCGTGCCACTCGCCCTCGCACCTCCAAAAGGCTGCTGGCCCACCACAGCGCCCGTAGACTTGCAATTCAAATAAAAGTTTCCAGCAGCATTCCGTAGAGCGTTTTCGGCGAAACGCAGAGCATAGCGGTCTTGTGCGAAGACAGCGCCGGTAAGGCCATATTCAGACGTTGTGTCGATGGTCTTGCAGATTTCGCTGAATGCCGAGGGGGAGGAGGTGTCGTCGTAGACGTAAATGGTCAGGAGGGGCCCGAAGAATTCTGTGGACATGTTCTTGTGGTGCGGTATTTTAGTTTGGTAGATTGTGGGATGGATGTAGTAGCCTTCTGTGCCGTCGTAGGTACCACCGACGAGGAGTTCGAGGTCGGGATCCTTGTTAGATGTGTCGATGGCGTTAGACAGCTTGTCGAAAGATTGCTGGTGGATGACAGGGCCAATAAAATTGTCGAATTGCTCGGGAGATCCTATCTTGAGCTTCTTCGTTTCCTTGATGAGGAGGGGCTTTGCTTGCTCCCAAGTGCTGGCCGGAAAATAGGCTCGAGATGTTGCAGAGCATTTCTGTCCTTGGTATTCGAACGCTCCACGAATGGTGTTGATCACAGCGTTCTTGATATCGGCAGATTGATGGACGAGGTGGAAGTTCTTTCCACCAGTCTCACCGACAATGCGAGGGTAGCCTTGATACTTGCCCTCTGCAGTGTTGGCACCAATCTGACCATATAGGTTTCTGAACACCGCTGTAGATCCAGTGTAGTGAAGAGCTGCAAATTGTCGGTGCGAAAGCACCTCCTTCGTAACCTCAACCGCATCACCGGGTACGAATTGAACGACATCTTTCGGCAGACCAGCCTCGAGCATGATCTGATAGAGGAGCCAGTTCGACGCCATCGAAGCTGGCGAAGGCTTCCAAACAACCACATTACCCATCAAAACCGGAGCATAGGGCAAGTTCCCAGCAATAGCTGTGAAATTGAACGGCGTGATGGCATACACGAATCCCTCCAGCGGTCTATACTCCACCCTATTCCAAACACCGGGACTGTTATGCACAGGTTGTTGCTCATAGACATCCTTCGCGTACTGCACATTGAACCGCAGAAAATCTGCCAATTCAGCTGCACTGTCAATCTCAGCCTGCCACACATTCTTCCCTTGACCCAGCATCGTTGCGGCCATGATGTCGTATCTGTGTTTTGTGCTCACGAGATCTGCCGCCTTGAGGAAGATTGCGGCCTTGTCCGCGAAGGGTAGACTTTCCCAAGAGCTCTTTGCTGCCAGTGCGGAGTCGATAGCGATCCTGACATCTTCGGTTGAGGCATTCGACCAGGAGGATATTGATTCTTTATGGGACATGGGGAAGGGTTGAGGGGAGACTTTGCAAGTCTTAATCTCTTTGCCGTCGACCACAATGGGTACTTGGAGGGGAGCTTTCGAGCGGAGGGTCTCGAGGGCGGCGGCGAGCTTCGTTCGGTCGATTGAGCCTTTCTCGTAGTGTTTCTGGATGCCATAAGCCTTGTTCGTACCTTCGCGTTGTAGCACTGACATTGGGCTCATTATTGACTGCAGGCGGCTTGAAGATAGCCAATGATCTCCTCTGCCCAGCTCTCAAGCCAATTGAAACAGGCGCGACCCTCAACGGGATCCCGGAGCTCTTCAGCGATGCCATTGCAACCGAATCTCAAGTAAATGTAAGAGCAACAAGAATCATTCGATCAAGCAAGGGCGACAATGGCAATGTCTTGAAGCTCTTGCTGCACGGTTGGAAACGGCATAACGACAGCTCCCAGCCCCACCACGCCGATGCCGGCGGCAATTATTCCACGTTGTGACCATCTGCCATCCACACTTGCATTCATCTCCTGCATTTCTCTGGACCTTCTTGCCCCAGCCAGACTGTGTACCATCAAGAAAAAGGGTACCTGCAGGCGGGCAGAAGCGGTTGTGCCATCTGAGGCGACTTTTGATCATTCTACCGCAGCTCAACCAACATCGAAGCCGGCTCTTCTAGCAACGTCCTCACTCTCTCCGCACACCTCGCACACTCTGCCCCATCGACGACCCGATGGTCAGCACTCCAGCTCAATACCAGCTCTTCCCTCCTCACCAGCTCGCCATGCTCATCGAACGCAGGAACGATCTTACTCCGCCCGACCCCGACAATAGCCACCTGTGGTTCCGATATCACTGGAGCGACAACGCCCCCTCCAATAGACCCAATATTCGAGACGGTGAACGTCCCGCCGATGAAATTGTCAGGCGCTAATTTATTGCTTCTCGCTGCCTGAGAAAGCCGTCTCATCTCTGCCGCGATGTCAGCGATGCTCAGATCCTGCACATTCTTCACTACGGGTACCAGCAACCCTGACGGCGTATCTATGGCAATTCCGAAGTTGTGGCTACCTCGATACGTCAATCCTGGTTTCTTCGGGTCCTTTGTGTCCAGCGAAGCATTGAGGATAGGATGTTTTGCAAACGACAAGCTCAAAGCCTTCAGGATGAATGCGAGATGTGTGAGTTTCTGCTCTAGCGGCGCGGATGCGTTGAGCTTGGATCGTAGTGCTGTGAGGGCCGACATGTCTGCGGAAGAAGTGTATAGGAAGTGCGGAATGTTGAGCGATCGCGTCATGGTCTTGAACATTTGTGTCTGGACGGGTGTGAGAGCCATTTTTCGATCTTTCTTCATAGCAGTCTGTCCATCTGTGGATTCTCGTGGTTGGTCTCGTTCGGAGGAGACATGGCGATGTACGTCCTCCTTCAGTACTCGTCCATCTTTCCCCGTCCCCTCAATATCCGTAACATTGAGATTGTGCTCCTTCACCAGATGTCTGACTGCCGGCGTTGCCAAAGAACCAATATCGCCTTTTCTCGGCCTCGACGGTTGCTCAGGTGTATGTTCTGCCCCAACACCCTCAGCCTCAACCTCTGCCCTCTCTTCTCCCCCCCCTTGTGCAGCACCCAACATCGCCTCCCCTTCCTCACCAACCTCCCCCTGGATATCAATATCCACAAGCGGCTTGCCCGTCACAGCCATATCATCTGGCCCATAATGCAACTTCTTGATTACCCCATCAAAAGGACTCGTAATCTCCACACTGGCCTTGTCCGACTGCACTTCGCACAGCTTGTCAAACTGCTCGACGCGCGCCCCGGGCTGCACGAACCATTGTATTAGTTGGCACTCTGTTATTCCCTCGCCGATATCCGCGAGTAGGAATGGTTTGACGATGAAGGCGCTGCGGGAGGCGTGGAAGTAGCGTTGGTGGTGGCAGTGGAAGAGAGGGCGCGGATGACGGCGAAAGATGGTGTGTCTCATGTTGGAGCAGGATTTGTGTCAAGAAGTATTGAAGTGCTTCGCAACGAGGCCATTACGCGTCTCATCGTCCACTCTCCGGGGTAATGGAGAATGTTTATGTGGACGGAATGATCATTGCGGAGTCGAGCGCGAGGGATGAACTTTGCCCACCTAGGGTGCCTAAAGCCGGCTCTAACCGATCAATTATGTACAAACATTCCCAATGCTTGACCACCGGTATCACCAACGGCTAAGCCGAGTACGCAGGCAACTTCTCTCCCTCCTTCCTCTGTTCTACTCCCGCAACGGGAATATTACCTGTCCTAAACCCAACCATCAACTGATCCTCATCCCTCTCCACACTCGCCAACCTCTCACTCGGCCTAGCCCTCAATTTGCCCTGCACCCTTTCCAACAACCTCACATTCACATCTCCCCGTCCCTCCAAAACCAGGCCCTCCAATTCCCTTTTCTCGCCCTCCAATTTCCTCAACCGCTGACACTCCTCCTCCCACCAAAACAGCAAATCCACAATCTGCTTCTGCCGCGTCGCAGGCACAGTAGCCAGCTGATGCGTAAAACCTGGATCAATCCTATTCGTATCTACGACTCCATTCTCTCCAATGACGCCAGTCTTCTGTAGCTTTTTGAAAACGGTTCGGGAGGAGTTTTCGGAGAGGATCCCGGCTGCACAGAGGGCTGTTTCCGAGAGGCTGTAGGGATCGCTGTGAGGGTTGGAAGTCTGGTGCACAAAGAATGCGTCCTGTTGTTGGAGTGAGATGATTTCGGGGTCGTTGTTGCCGTTGATGAGCCTTCTGACAGGGACTGCGTTGTCGAGCATCCGCGTGAAAGAGAAGCCTTTGGTACCGTCCGACTTGCGGAACATCTTAAAAAGTGTTGATTCTTTTGGAGGGACTTGCTGTGTACGGGGAAAGTATCTCGTTCAGAGGGCACTTGGTTGCTTATGTCCTGGTAAATGTCTGGGAAAGTCAGCCTTATTATTGAACGCGGCTTTCACTTTGTACCTGGGCACGTGGTGGCTGAGTCCGTATGAGGTCACTGAGAATACTTGGCGAAAAGTAGCGGCGGTCGACGAGGTCTAGCCTCAAAGAGTGTGATCCGTGATAGCTTGGTTGAAAAGTATGCAATGTTCCCATTTGAATTGCAAAGCCCTCAGGTCGTAGCTGAGACATGACGCCGATGCACCACGCTACCATGCTGCTTCTTAAGATGTTGATTGAATTGATGTCCGTTTGGCTGCAATAGACTCTTCTTTGCAGCATTCCGAAACAGATCCTCCCATTCACCCCTCTCCGGGGGTGGAGGTAGTTCAGTGGTTGTTTCCTCAGCACCCCCAAGAGTAGAGGTGAGCCCATTACCCATTCCAACGCCTTCGCGCCGTCGTGTCTCATTAGCGAGTTCCTAGCTGGACTGGATCTCTTTGGCCTGTCGCATTGCCAGCTCGTTGTTCTCCGGTGCTTGTCGGAACAGCACAATTTCGCTCTGCTTGAAGTAGCGTCTCGCATCTTCATCAATCAGGACCAAAGATAGATAGTACCGTGTGCTGAACTTCTTGTTGACGTCCCGGAAGGTCGGCGTCAGGTCGAAGCCGCCCAGAAACAGCCGTATTGGAATTGTTTCGCCGCGAGACGGGGACCCGTCCATGATTTCGAATCGTACAAGAGTTTCCGACTCATTGTATTGGTTCGGCGGCACACCAGTTGTCTCTCTCCGGATTATTGACAACTCCATATGTCGTATCTTCAACCGCACCAGCAGAAAGTATATCCGACCCACTATCACATCTTTCAGGTGGTACTTGCTCTTGCTGTACTCAAACTCTATGTGTAGACAGTCCTCAATACCGACATCCATCTTGATCACGCTGTTTGTTTCTGGTGGCTGTCGGTATGAATATACCCAGAGGTCTTTTTCTCGCACGACATCGGCCATGCGCCGCGAGACAGTGACACGCAAGAAGTAGCGTAGCTTGACATTGATGCCGTGGTATGACTCGTACTGCTTTTCGACGTTCTTGAAAGCGAAGGGTAATGTGACGGGGTGCTGCAGCTCGCCAGGCGACGCCAATTCGGTCTGCAGCGACAGGAATTCGTGGTGTGTGCCACGGTCGAAGAACATCTCGATGGTGCCGACGAACTGGACCTTGATTCCGGTGTGCTCCAAGCGCTTGCCATCCTTGGGGCGGATGGTGACGACGCCCTTGACCGTCTCGCCGTCCAGGTATAGCG
The DNA here is from genome assembly GCA_002785995.1 of Mycosphaerelloides madeirae. Classification (NCBI taxonomy): domain Eukaryota; kingdom Fungi; phylum Ascomycota; class Dothideomycetes; order Mycosphaerellales; family Mycosphaerellaceae; genus Mycosphaerelloides; species Mycosphaerelloides madeirae. The sequence goes on along the minus strand of NHNV01000001.1, from coordinate 1,250,929 downwards.
GGCACTTCTCGCGGCGGTTCTTGTCGAGCTTGACGTCGACCGTCTGCCGGTCGTCGGTATTGTCGAGCACAATGTCGATGTCGACGGGCGTCGAGAAGGAGAAGAGCGACATGTTGGGCGGAAGAGGGATGGTGTATCAAAGTGTTTTTGTTTCTCTTGAGCTCCCATTCGAGTTGCCTGCTGGCTGAGAGCTGCGTCGGCGCCTGGTCGATCTTGCCGCCGATCTGACTTCACGCCTGAGGCATGCCATCCCTCATGTTGATCGTTCCTTCTCCTGAGCGATTCCCAGACTCCTTCTTATGATACGGAGGGAAAGAATACAACCAGGAAAAATCAGCCTTGAAGCGAAAGGTGAAAAGGTCGGGAAATTGGCTTGATGTGTCACAATCTATTCGCGACGTTCAATGTGGACGAGCTCGCAGCCGAAAATTTCGACCACACTTGACCACATTTTCAACCACTTCAACGGCATCAAACACCTCCAAACTGGAACTTCGACATTGAGGCCAATCTTATCCAACATGCTCTCGCAAGATGACTTCCAATCCCTCCTCAAAGCCAGAGGCACCTTGATTATCGATGGCGCTCTCGCAACCGAGCTCGAGACTCGCGGACAGGATCTGAATCACCCGTTATGGTCCGCAAAGACTTTACAGCACAGCCCCGAGAGCATTGAGAAAGTACACTTGGACTACTATCTTGCCGGAGCCGACATTGCTATCACAGCATCTTACCAAGCCACAACGCAAGGCCTCAAGGAGCATTTCAACATGCCTGAGGACGAAGGCATCGATTTGATCAAGAAAAGCGTCTATTTGGCCCAGAACGCCCGCAAAGAGGCCTATAGTAAAGGTGTGAGCTCTGATCAGAAGCTCTTGATTGCCGGAAGTGTTGGACCTTACGGTGCGTATCTTGGCAATGGATCAGAATACACTGGCGATTACAATATACCCACCGCGGCAATGAAAGCGTTCCACAAGCCGAGAATCCAAGCTTTGGTCGATTCTGGGGTGGACTTAATTGCTCTGGAAACGATGCCCAACATCTCCGAGATGCATGCTCTTCTGGGTCTCCTAGAAGAAGACTTTCCAGATGCAATCGCATGGTTAAGCTGCACAGTCAAATCGCCGCACCTTCTTGCCGACGGCACATCCTGGGAGCAGGTACTGTCCCTGGTGAATCAGTCGAAGCAGGTGGTTGGCTTCGGAATAAATTGTGTCCCGTTATCTGTCGCAAACGAGACCTTGAAGAGTATCCTGCCGTATACTGAGTTGCCTTTGGTCTGCTATCCCAACTCTGGGGAGACCTGGAATGCTACAACAAACACCTGGCACGGCCAGCGGCCCGACAAACAAGACCAAATAAACGCGGGTCTCGACGGCATCGCAGTGGAAATACAGAGATGGACTGCGACTGATGCGAAGCTCATCGGCGGTTGCTGTCGAACTGACCCTGCATTCATTCACGCTATCAGGCAGGCTGTTACCGCCTTAAGCGTCTAACGACTGTGACTCCACAACATCTGGCAAATTCATCAGATCTGAATCTGCGGAGCACCTTTGCTCATATGCAGGCTGTCCCAGAAATCGAAAACTGTCAAGTCGAGGAAGGCGAGTCAGGATCTGCCCGTTCAACCGGATCACTGCCTCTTCCACGAACGATCCGCTCGTGAGATCAAAAGAGCATGCCGACATGTTGACGATTGTCTCTTCCAGAGCACGTGCGTATAGCATGACAGGAGGCCTGTATGCATGGAAGGCTGTGGCTTCGCATGTGAGGGTGTCCACAATCGTGAACACGAGCCGCTCATCATCAGGAGAGATGGGCGTGCCCTCCTGGTTCCACCGTAATCTAGCACGATCGTCTCCAAAGATGCACCTTTCAATCTCCCCCAGGCTCGACGGCTTACCGTTCAGCCCAAAGAATCTCGCTTGTGTCGAGAGGAGCTTCCCCTGAAAGTGCCTCGCCAGAATCCAGGGAACTGGAAGCGCCACCACCACCGAAGTCCACCAGAAGTAGAAGAATATCGGGACAACAGTGTTTGCGAAATCCCACCGTGTCTGTGGTTCACTGTGCCTGTCCACCACAGGACCGACGGCAAATATGAGCAACGCCATGATCGTGAGCAAAATCATAGGTCCAACTGCCGTATTCCGAGCGAAGATCCAGTGGAGGCGCATCCGGTTGCCATCGCGTTTGAAGTCCACCATCTTCAAGGAGACCCAATCGATCGAGGTTCCATAAGCGTCAGTCACAGTAGTGGCGCTCGAAAGGTCCAATTCTGCAACCTGAGAAGCGGGCACAGCGTCGTCGTCTATTGTCCGCAGGCTGAGGGCCTCTATTGATGCTTCTTCATCGGGAGCAACAGTGACTGCTTCTCGGATATCGGTGGCGTCTTTGTATGATTCTGGTGAGGTCGTGACGGCCTTTGGATAATCCCAATCCTCCAATTCCGGGGGGTCTGCAGTGAACTTCCTTGGTGGCTCCCCCGGTAGGCGTTCACTCAGAGCTAGAAGATGGATGATCGGTAGGCTGGCCAACACATATTTTAGGACGTAGAGAGTCCAGCTGAGAGGGAACTGCAGTCGGACGGGAAATCTCCAGAGCCACGTCGGATCATCATGCACCCATTTGACAAGTTTTACGACTGTCGGCGTATCGCATCGCGGTAGTGTCGCCGAGTTCACGCTGTTGGAGGGCACAAGCACCGCCCATCGCTCATCCTGTTCGATTTGAGAGATTGCCGAGTATCGTCTTCGCTGCAGAAGCCAGATGTATATTGCATAGGCGAGTCCGAAGTGGAACGAGAGGCTGCCCAGATCAGCATGAATCAACTGATGCAAGAGTCGTTCAAACTCACATCTCAACGACATGTACCACCAACTCCGGACAGTACACCTCCCTCTTCAGACACATCCGCATATAACTCCCAGCAAAAATCCTCTGCATATGCCACGTGAAAAAAGCTGTCTTGACCAATTGTGACTGTAAATAAAACAGCGGTCGCAGCGTCGTCTTTCTCCAAGCTCTCACTTCCAGCACTTCCAGAACTAGACATAGGCAGAGTATGACATCGTCTACTAACGCCACCCTAGAAAATCATCAGACACACACTAACACACCGCAAGAAAAGTCGACTCACCACTCCCCTCCTCCCAACCCCCAACTGTCCTCCACAACACGATCCAAATAAACCCGAAACAACCCCTGCACAAAAAGCGAGAAATGTAACATCCATAACGGAATCAGAATCCAGCGCGTCCAGAGCCCGCGCTTCCGCGGTGTGCGCTCCGAAACGCCAGTGACGACGTCGGCGATGGAGCGGAAGGGAAGGGTGGCGGAAGCGAGACAGTTCATCGTTATAGTTGGGATGAAGAGGAAGGGAAAGGAAAGAGAACTTGGAGTCGGGAGTCGAGTCCCGAGCCTTCCGGATGCCCTGTTGTAAGCGGCTCGCTCAGATCTCAGCCTCATCATGATTCGGCAGTGACGATGACCGGCTGCCCGAAACTCTCACGCCCCAAAATCCAAGTTCCAGCCCACAGCAGAAATTTCGACGAATCCTCCATGCACTAAACACTTTTTGCCTCGTGATTCAGCGACTACTGCCCTGGTTCGGCGTTTGAAGGATCATCAGTGCATGAAGTGTTGTTGTTCTTAGATCTGGCCTGTGCTTCTCTCCGATCAGCCCTGCAGTTCGCCGCCGCGGGATCGACATATCTGCCAACCGCCAACTGCCAGCACGTGAGATGACGCCGCCAATCGCCAAAGGACATCATGATTGGGTGACATTGATATCACGAAAGAACAAAGACGAAACTCATGATCTTTGCAAGTTCATTTCGTCTGGATTCACCACGTGCTGTCCACGTGAACGTGAGTTACAATTTTCCGCGTGTCCGCCTCACACGGGAAAAACGAACGCCTGTACGATAACTCTTGAATCTTTCTTATCCTGCTTACGGTGCCTGGGTATTGAGCAGTATCAATCGAGAAGGAAAGCAGCAAAACCTGTTGGAAAATCCATTCCGGAAACGAAAACACCAACACCTTTCGACGAAGTAATAGGCCGTCCTCGTGATGCCCCCCTTCCTCTCCAAAACGAACGCCGTGAGAAGAACAGAGCAGGAGAGAGAAGCAGTCGCAATTTTTGTCGATAATAACACAATGTTCAACCCATTACAAACGAAGGGCCGCTGTCACGTCTGCGAAATTTAGTAGTCGTGGAAGGGTCGATTTCAGACATATCCGCGAGTACAGGGGATTGTCCAGCGGCTCGGAACACCTCGCGTAGCTTTCGCAGGTCCGTCGAAATATTTGAGAGCAAATCCTCAGAGGCAGACGATTGTCGAATCTGTCGCCGAGTATGTTGCGCTCCCTCACGCAGGATTGGTAGGCGCTCCAGCATATCCGAGAGCAAAGGCTGTCGAGGGTTGGCATCTGCATCCTCCCTCACCGGTCTCTCCTCGACCAGGTACATTCTGCTTGGACCCAGATAGAAGACTGCGCTCTTCGCCAGAGAGTCTAGGGGAGCAGTCGCCAGGCAGATGTTTGACCAGTGTTTCGATGCTGATAAACGTGGAATCCCCTGGCACTGAATGCGCGTGTGAAGCGCCGGAGGCACATAGTGGGATGCAGCGTCGCCCTTGGAGCTTTGCATACTTCGGTTAAAATCTTTGATGTATAAATGCACGCCCGTGGTGATGCGAGGATAACTCTAGGAGCTTCGCACACCAATACCGTTGTTGCCGCTTGGATTGGCAAACGCAGGAGAGTTCTGAGAGCTCGAAGCAATCCGCTTTTGTCGTTTTCCGTTGCTTCCGCTTCTTCCCATGTCGTCGATACCTCCAGTGCTGTAGCCATCGTCATCGTAGCCTGTATAGCCTTCGAAGCTGTTGTCATCGTACCGCCGCTTCTTGTTCTGGCGCTCTGGTCGTCCTGCGAGATTCCTAGGTGATGCAGGTGCAGAGTTTCGAGCAGCGATGGCCGGCGCGGTTTTCGCGAGGGCGCTGGGTGCAGCTGGCTTCGCGACTCCCAACGGAGTTCGGCCGCCTGATGCAGTGGCAGCATCGTCTAGCCCAAGTTGATAGTGCCAATCCTTGTGCTCCTTCAGCGGTAACGTGCCTGGCGCCATAGAAAGAGCAGCTTCCAGCTTGGAGAAGAGATCTTCTTGGGCACTTGCGTTCGTCAGCGGATCGCCCGACTCCTCGTGCTGTGCCCGCCATAGCGTTCTGCCGTCGCCAATGTCCTGTTCCCAGCCCGGATCGACGAGACCCTCCAGTATACCAGGATTAGCCAGTGCCTTGTTCCTGCCTTCCAGACCGAGGTTCTTCACTTTGCTCTCGTACGACTTGCGCAGCTTGTTAATCTTATCGCCTGTGACGGGATCACGCCGTGCGACAGACTGCTGAATGCGGTTCAGGTCGTACAGGTCAATCAAGTTTTGTGAAGGGTGCGGTTGTGAAGTCGGGATATCTAGAAAGCACAGATGTGTTTAGCACTGCACTGCACTCTCTCATGCGATGCGTAGCTATACTTACGCGTAGTGGAGAGCTTGAACAGTCCGACAGTCGGCTGGTCTGCACTTTTCAGGTCTCTGTCGCCTTCTTGCCGCTCGTGATCTGTCCGTCTGTGCTCTGCATCCGCCATTGGCAAGTCCTCCTCTTCATCTGCCGGTCGCCGATCCGTCATCTCTGCATCGCCATCACCATGCTTTCTCGTCGTACCTCCATACTCACTCGCCGGCGTCTGTCTCTCACTTTCTCCACCAGTCTCGCTCCCTGCTCCGCGTCCTGCCATGTGATTCTGGAAGCCCGCAGTGCTAGGCGGGGTTGGAAAAGTGCCAGATGTTTGTGCCTGGGGATTGTTGGATGCTGACTGTCCTTGCCATGAGGGCGACAAAGACATGTGCACGCTTGGGGGCGGAGTCTGAGGCGGAACAAAGGACGATTTTTCAGCGACGAGAGGCGGGCTGGCGGGCGAGTAAGACTCAAGGCGCTGGCGTTTCGGAGAGCGCTCCCCGTCGTAGGACATTGGATGCGTGTGGTACGAAGGTCACAAGTGGAGGATAGGTCGAAAAATGTGATGCCCAGAGGTAAGAATGGGTCGTAGTGGGTATTGGGTGCTGCTCGGGCGGAAGAACGCAGCCGGCGTTCACGGCCGCGGCGGGCGGAGAGTCACGGCGCAGTGAGCCAGAACGTCCTCATCCAGCGGCAGCTGTTAATGTAGCGGTGTGGGTCGTGGTGTCGCGTGCGCCGGGGGTGATGGGGGCGGAGGATGGCGAGTGCGTCGGGTGCGGTGGTGGATGCAACAGAGCGAGGTTGGCCAAGGGTTGTCGCTCGCAGTGAGGTCAAGGCAAGCGCACACGACGGCTGGATCGTGGCTAGCGCTAACTCTAATCTTGTGACATCGGCAGGCACGATCCACGCTCACTCACTATGGCTTGCACAATACAACGACAATGTAACATTCACTTCAGCAATCATTGAAGTTCGGCTGACATGGCGGACGAGATCGAGAACGGTGGGCCCTCAGGCAGCTCCTCATACTTCTCGAAGGCCGCCACCACCCTGCACAACCCGTCACATGCGTCCGCCCCGCGTCCCAGCGGGCAGCCGACATCACGGCCGCAGAATCAACCTGGTCTTGATCGTCAGAATGGTGCTCCCGGCCCGTCAAAGCCAGGTGTGGTGCAGCCAAAGCCTCAGGTCTTGCCAAAGCGTACAGGTCCCGCGGCCATCATCGTCTCGACTCGACAAAAAGGGAACCCTGTTCTGGAGAAGATCAAGTCCATGCCCTGGGAATGGGGCGAAATCCCAGCCGATTACTTGCTTGGGACCACGACATGTGCTCTCTTCTTGAGTCTGAAGTATCATCGCTTGCATCCGGAATACATCTACACGCGCATCAGAGCTCTGCAAGGCAAATACCTCCTCCGCATAGTACTTTGCATGGTGGACATCGATAACCATGAGGCTAGCCTAAGAGAACTCAGCAAGACAAGTCTCATCAATAACGTCACAATTGTGCTCTGCTGGTCTGCGGCCGAGGGCGCGCGCTATCTGGAGCTTTTTAAGACTTATGAGAATGCCGCACCCACATCGATCAAACAGCCTCAGTCCACTGCTTATGGCGATCGAATGATTGACTTCGTCACTACGCCCCGCTCCATCAACAAGACCGATGCTGTGTCGTTGGTATCTCAATTTGGTACTCTCAAGACCGCCGTCAACGCTCGACACGAGGAAGTCTCCGCAATCGCAGGCTGGGGCGAGAAGAAGGTCCAGCAATGGTGCACCAGCGTGCGGGAGCCTTTTCGCGTCAAGCGTGCTGCCAAGAGAGGCATCAATCTCGAAGCTCTTGCTGCCACACAGCCCATTTCTCGAGAGCCCACTCTGTCCAGAGGTGTAACGAGAGATGAGAGTGGTTCACCAGCCCCAGAGACCTCTACGACTCGTGCCGAACTTGTTTCCAGCAGGATAACAACAACAGTGGCAGATGCAGACCGAAGGCCTTCGTCACATCTTGCTGAGGAAATTCCGGTCGAACTCACGTACGACGATGACGAAGAAGCCATGGCAGAAGCGATGAATGTGGCAGCCAGACCTCCAAAACAGAGTACGACTGTCGCACAAACCACTGCAGCAGATTCGGCCAAAAAGCGAAAGCCAGACGACGATCCGCTGAATGACGGCGTCATGGCTGCGCTGAGCAAACTGAGAAAGACCTGAAATACTGTTCCCAAAGCCAGTGATCATCAGATCCACATTGCGGTCGTCACCTAAATCTGCATGACGAACAATCTTCCAGGCTTTCCAAATGAAGTGGCGCTTCTCGAGAGTATTCACTTGGAGATAGAACAGCCTCCAGTCCTAGTAGCATGATCTATACCAATGGTATGAAGAAGTCAGTATCTGTACTCGCTGGAAGCGATAGTGCTGTCAATTGCATAGAATGTCTATGTTGAGCAGCTGTCGCAGAATTTGGCTCGAATACCGGGATTGGACGCCGGGATTCTTGTTAATAGGGATGCCATTGGTGTTATTGACAAGCTGGCCCGGACTACCGCGGCTATGTGTTGGCTGTATACAATGTTGTGATCGTGGACGCGCTCTACATTGCATTGGTGCTGGTATCGTTGGCGATGGTCGGCGTATTTATTGAGTGGAGATCGATGAAGAAAGAAAAGGGAGACAAGTAAGACGGCAAGCATGCATTCAGTCTGAACTATGATCATCGTCTACAGAAGCAGGTCGCCTTGGACACGCTTGAGTACAGCTTTCCACATGATGCTCTCCTCTCAAGTCCACAACTTAACAGTCCCGTCCGCACCTGCACTCACCAACCACGCTTCTCTCGGATGCCACTCCAAATCCAACACACCCAAATCGCTCTTAATCTTATGCCCACGCAGCACCTTCAGCGGCACAACAGTAGCATTCTCGAGACTATCTCCGACAACCTTGCCATGGAAAATCTGCACAGTTCCATCGTCCGAAGCGTCGGCGAAAAGAGGCAGTGTAGGGTGGAATTTGACATTCCGAATGGCTTTGGTGTGGTATCGAAGCGTCTTGTAAGGCGTGCTGCCGAGATCCAGGTCGTGCCAGAGAAGGCGTTTATCGTATGAAGAAACGAGAAGATTGCTTCCGAGAGGATGCAGGGAGATGGAAGAAATCCATCGAGCACCGGGCTGAAGCTCTTTTTCCATTTTCTGCGCTTGGAGGTCGTAGATGCGAATACTTTGTCGTGTGGCAACGAAGAAGAGTGGCCGAGAGGGGTGAAAGCATACAGTTTGCGCAAGACCCTTTAGTCGTTTGAACGGGTACTGGGTTTGGTGTTTTGAGAGGGTATGAATCGCAACCGCGGTCGATGTAGAAGATGTGTTGGGGGAGACGGTAGAGAAATACTCTCCTCGTCTGTGCCAGGCCAATGTCTTGGGCGCCGATCGAAGTGTCAAAGTCAAGAACACGCCCTTGTCCTGAAGAGATTGAGAAGGACGTGCCCATTGTGCTGGTGCTGGCTTACCTACAGGAGTCTTGCTTGTCGATGGGTTCGAGGCAGCATACCCAAAGCCAGCGTCAAGCACTTCCCGCGAGGCAGCTTCCATGTCGGTGTTGACGAATTCTGAAGGCGGTATGATGAAGTATACCGTTTCACCACAGCATACTGCAAGAATGCATGCATTCGATCCGGGCCTCCAAGTCACCACGTTCACGACTTCTTCAGAGGAGAGTCTGATACGCCAATCTTGATGACCAGTGGCAAAAGACCACAATCGAACAGTGCCATCATCACCACCTGAAGCGATGAATCTCCCAATAGGATCGATGGCGACGCTGCGTACCCGTCCATCATGTCCAATGTAGGTGGTGTCATTCCAAGTCGGGAAAGGCTTCAATTCAGCAGGGTCGGGAAGTTTCGGTAGCAGCGATTCAGGATCGATATTGAGCTTGCTCCGTCGAACTCTGGGGGCGAGATACAAGTCAAGGCAACGCTCAAACTTGTCTTTGACAAGTCTAGCATAGCCCGGTACCTTTCGTAACGCAGAGTGATCTTGTGGTAGGAAGTCGCGATCCCGATCGTCTTCGTCTTGCTCTTCCCACGCTTCTCTCTCCTGCTTGTCAGGCAAATATTCCGGAGGTGGATGGTAGCTCTCCTCGTATCCGGGTGGTGGAAGCTTGGGTGCGGGAACATTCATCGGATGATCTGCTCTCGGCGCCTCATTTGACCAGATATCGTAGCTCGCATACTCCTGCTCCGCTTCTTCACGTTCTCTCTCCTCTTCGGATGGCTCACGAAAAGGCTGTATTCTTCCTTCTTTGATTGCCTTTACCATCTTCATGACCCGCTTGTGCTCATGCAGGGATGGAATGAATCGTCTTTTGGGCTCCGGAGCGGCAGACAATGGCATGATCTCCTCCTTGTGTGTGAACCAATCTACGTAGTCCGGGTAGGGGTCGTACCCATCTCCAGGCGTCTCATTCTTGATAAGTTTCTTGAGAATTTCTAGCTCCTCAACGTTGAGCACCATTGGCTTGCCAGTAGCAGGATCGGTCAAGCCTGTCCAGCCCTCAGGCACGTCAATGCTCTCCAACAGCGAATCCAGAGCCTGGCCCTTTGCCGGTCTCGCTATCTTCCGGCCGTTGATATCGTAGCCGATATGTGGATACGCGTCGTAGTAGGAAAGCGAGATATTGCCAATGGTGTTGGTCGTGGGCGGGGCATCGGAGTCGTCCGAATCGTATCCAGGGTCGATCTCGCCGTACACATATCTTTCATTCCCGTTCGCATCTCCCTCGATACGGTAGTTCTGCTTGTCCGCTCCATTCTGAAGAGCTCTAATTGGTGTGTCCGGCGACAATGTGGTCACATCTCTTGCTGTGTCGCTTCCCATGAGCTTCTTGGGTGGTGTTTTAGGTCTGTCACTGGTTTGCATGTCCCGCAGCTGTTGCCTAATATCTTCTTCGTCTTCAGAAGAGCGTATATCGTCGCCGTCCAGCTCCTCATCATCCTCTCCGTCATCCTCCTCTTCATCGAATTCGTCCTCGCTTTCCTCTTCACTGCTTCCCTCATCCTCGAATGCGCCATTTAATTCGCCATTGCCGACGACATCATCTTCCGCTTCACTCTCCGGGCGTGGCACCTCAACGACCTTTCTCTTCTGACCAGCTCTTTGCGCCATTGTCAATGTCTTCGTAGAACGCTAGAAAGAGAGAAATGTAGTTACAATTCTCGGAAAAGTTTCAACTAGAGCTTCCTCCAAGCCCGGTCTAGCGCCGGCTGATCCCTAGCGTCGATAGCCGAGGTCGTTCGTGCCCTTTCGTTGACGCCACAGCCGCTCTTTCCCGTCCATAGCGGCGAACTTCGCTTCGTTCCTTCCAATCCTTCGAACAAATCGTGACTCCCATTCTCTCGGCAATGACTCCAAATCAACGTGCCGGCCCACTTCGAACCAGGTATATATTGCGCTACAGGCCATTCGGCTGCCCGAATAACGAAAACCGATGGCATGTGAGAGCAGGAAAGAGTGATTTTGGGATTCATGCAGGCTGAATAACCGACGGAGGGTTTGCAGCTGAGACAAAAGCAGAACACCACACCTGGTCTTGTGGGCGAAGCAGTCAATCTCACCGCCGAGCTAGCTCATCACTCGCACTATTAGTGGCCACCAACACTCGGCGCAGGGTGGGACGCTTCACTTATAATCTCGGAGACTTTCCTTCTGTCTTCAACTCTCCAGACCCTTGCACTGTTCATCGTCGCGGAGCCTTTTCGATCAGCAGGCCATGGACCACCAAACCCTAGCCACTGCCGTATCCGGACAGGATCAAACGAGCAGCCAAGTCGTCAAACGCCGTGCGGCTTGCGACGAATGCAGTACGTTGTATCCATTCACTTCCCCGGCCCTCTTCCAAATCCCGAACTTCAACCTTACACAGGCTGCGTCCAAGTCTGGTGGCTAGTGAGAACCCATCGATCTTTCCGAATTGTGAAGATGGATGATGCCACTGAAGCTCTCCACAGACCTGCTTCTGACAAAATCCCACAGGAACCAAGAAACTGAAATGTACCGGGGAACAACCAGCATGCAGTCGCTGCGTGAAAGAAAACATTCCTTGTCTCTACTCTCCTCAGAAACAAATGGGCCGTCCGAAGAAGCGAGCCAATTCCGACGACGCAGCCACAATAACACCAAAGAAGAGTCGACTTCCTTCCAATCCTGACGCCTGGAATCCTGAGAATGGAGATTTCGCCATGGAAAACGCTTTGACGCCTGGTGGGAGTCTGCAACCTTGGCTACAATGGAACGGTGACTTTTCAGCAATAGATGACAGCTACGGAGGCGTGCCGGCCCTCACACCAGACAACAGCGCTTCTCACTCACCTCCCGTGCTCAATCTTCCGCCAGAGTTGCGGATCACACAGCCGAGTACTGCCAGCCTCCACATCCACCAGAACAACTCGACCAATTTACTCCTTGACCCTGCTCTCGGATCCTCCAGCAATTCCAGCATCTCACCCGGTTTAATCCCCAACTGCTCATGTCTAAGCACCATGTACCTCACGCTCAATACACTTCAATCGATGAAAGATGAAACCGCGTTTACGTTTCCCATGGCCCTCCATCCTCTACGCGAAGCCATGCAAACCGCATCTTCGGTCCTGGCCTGCGAGGAATGCCCTACTCGATTCATCACCGCCTTCCAAAACACGCAGCTGGTCGGGACGCTCCTCATGAGTATTTGCGAGCGTTTCGGGAAAGTTCTCGAACACATCACTTCTGCATCGGTGCGTGCACAACTCGCAGGCGAAAAGAAGAAGTTCAGACTAGCAGATCTCAATTCATCGACCTCGCATTTGCACACCGGGGGCTTGGGTTGTATAGCGGCGTTCTCGCTCAATCTTGACGCAGATGAGTGGAGGAAACTGGCGAAAAAGGTCGTGCGAGCCGAAGTCGAAGGTCCGAGCGAGGGTAATGATTGTTGTTGTTATTTGATGGGTGTCATCAAGCAGATGGAGGACAGGCAGGCCGTGTGGCATAAGCGCCCGGTGACTAATGACTTCCCCAGAGACAAGGACGGGGCTTTGATCAATGCCGCGAATCACAGAGAGGACCATCTGTGTTTGAAGCTTGTTAAATTTGCGAAGATGCTGGTTGAGGAGTTCGACTGGAGTTGAGAATCACAAGAGCGAGACGAGACAAGAGCAGGAGTTCAAATTACAGTTCATTGGATCGAACGAGTCGGGCGCTAATGGAAGTGCAAGCGGCCACTTTTCCCTCGCGTCCAACAGCTTCTTCGCTGACCGTCGTACCATACCCCACTCGAGCGGCCACTTTCTGCGACTTGCACTCTATTTTCCAGACGACTAGCCATCCTCCTCAAACCGCCGAACCTCCCCCGCCATTTCCATCAATTCACTCGCGACACCGATGAAGCCCTGCTTGATATGCCCATCCTCGAGTAATGCCTGTCGCAGCAGAACTCCATTCTCTCTTTTGATCTGATGCGCTGGCGTTTCCTCAAAAGAGTCCAGTCTTGTATCCCTCGACCGAAGAAACGGAAACGAAACGACCGTCACTGCAGGCTGGCAGACGAGCATGCGGCGCCAACTCGCTTCGGCGCGCTTGATAAGATACTCTTGACGGCCATATCGGCTCACGTTGATCTTCGCGATGAAGGGGTTGCCGATGGTCAGGATGTGGGTTTTGGAGTCGAGCGATTCGGCGAAGAAGTCTTTCGGAGGATGGGTGTTGGTGTGATAGAGCTAGACAAAACTTCCCTTGAGTGGCTCGAAGAAGAGCGCTTTTTGGAGTCGGGGTGAGCTGTCGATGATGTCTTTCCACTGTTTTGATACGCGCTGTGCGGTAAGGAGAATTTGCTGGATGGTGAGTTCGAGAAGGATAGATTCTGCCAATTCGATGACGGCGAAGAGGTCGTGGAAGGTGAGGACTGCCATGTTTCCTTGATATGTGTGTCGGTGTGATCCTCGGGGCGTTGGTGAGGATGTTATAGACTTGCGATTGATGATTATTTCGGATTACCTCGTTTGGTATTTTGTACGAGAATGTGACTCATCTTGAAACTTGAAGACATTGAGTGCGAGAATGCGAAGTAGCGAATGTGAGACCGATCAAGCGGCCTCTGCATCGAATTAGCCTTGACAGGTGGGAAAGAATGCTTCCTTCACGTGTCACATATGAAACTGTCGCGTGCCTAAGGCAAATTAGACTTTCACCCGAATCTGGGGCTCCGCACTAAAGGCTCGCCGGAGCTCGGCCCGGTACTCGAAGGAACGAAAGTGAATGACATCCAAACCCAAACTTCTCTGTTTCTTTCCTGTCTGCTTTCCACTTTCACACCCACGCCTCCAATAATGCGCAGGAAACTCCTCCCACCGCTCTCCTCTTTATCGAGACCCACGCCCACATTCCGCAGCAGACCGCCCTTCCTCCTGCCCACCCGAACGCTAATCTCTGCCGCCGAGATACAATTCGGCCAACCTCTGCACGAGACCCATCCTCACCTTATCGCTCCCGGCGACCTTACACCTGGTATCTCAGCGCTCGAATACCACCATCGCCGCGCCGCTCTCGCTCGAAGACTTCCGCGAAACAGCGTAGCGATCCTGCCTGCAGCAGACTTGAAGTACCGCTCTGGCGCCGTCTTCTACGAATTCCACCAAGAGTCGAACTTCTTCTACCTCACTGGGTTTAATGAGCCGGAGGCTATTGCTGTGGTTGAGAAGGGACAGAGCGATGTCGAGTATACCTTCCACCTCTTCGTGCGGCCGAAAGATGAGCGGGCAGAAATGTGGGATGGCGCGCGGAGTGGAGTACAAGCGGCACAAGACGTGTTTAACGCGGATGAGGCTGCGGATATTGAGAGGGTAGGCGCGATAATACCAGAGATCCTGGGGCGAGCGAGGAGTGTCTTTACAGACATGGGACATGCAGGACGTAAGACGGCGTTGAGCAGGTTCATCAAGGGAAGACCGCAAGTCGACGGTTTGGCGAAATTGCTGCAAGAAGCAACTGTGAAGCCTCTACGACCTTTAGTCAACGAACTACGCATGACGAAGAGCGAGGCCGAACTCAACTGCATGCGAAAAGCAGGCTCCATTTCCGGCTCCGTTCTAACGGAAGCGATGCGATCTACACCCCACAGCGAGAAACAGCTCTGGGCGGATCTATCCTACGGCTACCGTACCCACGGTCTCGAAGGCGAAGCCTACGTCCCCGTCATCGCAGGCGGGAAGAACGCTCTCAGCATTCACTACGTGCGCAACGACGCCCTGCTTCGCGACGGGGAAGTCGTGCTTGTCGACGCTGGAGGGGAGTATGGTGGCTACATCACGGATATCACACGGACGTGGCCTATCAACGGTCGCTTCACAGATGCGCAGCGGGATATGTACGCCATGATCCTCGCCGTGCAGAAGGACTGCGTAGCGCGGTGTCGGGAGAACGCAGATGTCACGCTGGATAAACTGCATCGCGTTTGTGAAGAAGGACTTCGGGACGGACTTAAAAGTCTAGGCTTCGATACTTCGGGACATACGCTGGACAAACTCTTCCCACATCATGTCGGGCACTATATCGGTTTGGATGTTCATGACGCACCGGGATCTCCAAGGACGGATATGTTGAAGGAGAATCAATGCATTACAATCGAGCCTGGAATTTACGTCCCGGATGATGCGAGGTGGCCGGCGCATTTCAGGGGGTTGGGGATCCGGATTGAGGATTCCGTTGTTGTGGGTAAGGAGGACGTGGAAGTGTTGACCAGGACGGCCGTAAAGGATGTAGACGAGATCGAAGGCTTGCGGAGATGAACGACGCAGTTAACGGTGCACAGAGGCACATATTTTTCGGCTTTATGTATAAAATAACCTTTTCCCCCAAGGCCTTTGAGACTTCGGCCTCACACGCGAATCTGGTAGTTAAGATCCTGCTCGTACCCAACGCTCAGCTGGGGTACCTGCTCATATCGTCCCTTGAGGATTTGCCTAGTATTCTGCAGCACCTGGACGTAACTCTGGTTGGGTCCACCATTTTTCATACACTCCAAGAAAGCCCAAGACATGGCTCCCACATGCGAACCAGCAATCGAGGCGTCCGCACTCGTCTGATCATCTCGACAGCCAGAGTACATCCAGACCTGCTTTGGCTGTTCGCTGGCATATTCTTCTACAGTATCCGACTGGCTCAGGCCGTATTGATCGGTCTGCGCTTCCTCGTGCATGAGGCCTTTAAAGAAGGACTGGGCGCCGGCGAAGAGTTGGCGGGCTTCGGCTACCTTGTTGATGCTGAAGCCGCCTTGGATGAGGTGGGCGCCTGCGCCGAGGAGGTGCATGCCGGCTTGCACATTGTCGAGCATGGAGACGTTGCCGTCTTCGTCGGCGCGGAAGACATAAGGGAGTTCGACGGCGGAGCCGCTGTGGCAGCAGTCGAAGATGATGAAAAGAGAGCTGTTGGGTGGGAGAGCAGTGACGAGAGCGCGGTGCAGAATACCGCTGTTGATTTGACCGTTCCGTTCAAAGTCGTATGGGACGATGGTGTCGTCAAAGCCAGAAACGCGATTGTCGCCATCGTCGGGTACTTGGCCTCCGTGGCCTGAATAATGGAGGAAATTGATTGTTCCTGGTTCGGAGACGAGCCATTGGATGGCTGCCATCATGTTGTGGCCGTTTGGCCAGAAAGGTCCTAGAAAACGAAGAGCGGAAGGTCAGCGAATGTTTTGGACAAGCGGACAGCTTCTCTCCTTTGCTTCCTACCTTGAGGATCCGTTTCACGGTCGTCGCGGAGAATTACTTGATTTCTGCGGTCCGAGGAGTAACCCATAGCATCCAGAAACTCTCGCATGTTCTCGACATCCTGGTGACAGCCTTCTACAAAAAGCGAAGGACGGAAGGTAAGCGATTGTCTAAGACATTTGATGCTTTCTCCCCTTCGTACTTACGGAGTTGGTGCTGGGAGCCGACGTAGTTGATGCCGATCAAAAGAGACTTCTTTCTTGGGCCGCCTCCTCCACCATAACCTTGTCCGCCGTAGGACATATTGGCTCAATGGCTGATGACGCGGGCTTGGGTGGATGTTGAGGTCGTTGAATTAGTACTCGCTCGTCTCCCGAAGCTGTTTGTGCCTCCGAAGTGGAAGGCTAAGGACTCGAATGGAGGGGCGTCCGATCGGACCGAATTGATTGATAGGTCAATGTTGGCTTGGCGAAGAGTTGTCGTACCTGGTCTTCACAACTCCAGCTCCCCGGTCTAGGCTGAAGAGCGGCTCTGCGGCTCTGATGTCACTTGATTCGCCGCACGTGAGCAGGCGACACAATCGTGATGGTGGAGCATGATGAAAGGATCGAGATTGTCAGAAGCGGGAGAGGATGGCAACTCTAGGTATCGACGAGAGCAATGTTGGTCTTGGGGCATGGAGACGAGGAGAGAACAAATGTCAATTGGTTGTGGCACCAAGACGGACTTGACGAGTGCATGCAGTAGTTCTTCGGGACCAACCTCTCAGTACCAACATCGACATGGCTGCCGACGACGACGTCCTTCTGCATTGGATAGTATATAGTGTGAAGTTGAAGCCCAGCCATCGTGATCGAGTTGAATGCCAAGGTGCTGGCGTAGCAACATGGAAAGAGCCATGCGACGAGTGTAACGACAGGGCAGCCTGGGGAAACCGCTGCACCGTTCAGCCATTCCAACGCCGTACCTACCATCTACCATGCGTTATCGTGGGAAGGAGCGATATCTTGACTGAATTGGTGTGGCAAGCACGAGTTGTGAAGGTGGTTGGCGGTGGAAAGAGTGCGTGAGGTTAGACGAAGGCGGGAAGGCGCTAGCAGCGACATCACAACAAAACGAGCTCGGTCCAACCACCCGCCCCAGCACCCAGACGACACCTCCCGCCCACATACAAACATCCGCTTGGACCTCGCTCGCTACCGAGGGAGTGCCTGCTCGCCGCCCTTCCTTTTGCTGCATTCTCCCTTTCACGTCCGTCCTTACAAGCAATGGCCTACTGAAGCTCGCCCACCACGCGTGAGCTCGACGCGACTTCCTTGCCCCGCCAACCAGTAAAACCAACGACCCAAACTTCACCTCCCAGCGATTCACGCCTACTGCATGGCACCAGTATCCATATCACACCCCCCAGATCTGACGACCATCATGGCCACGCGAAGGGGACCGCTACTTGACAAGCCCAATGCCATCAACTCACCGTTTCGCGGCGTCGCTGCCGTGAGCGGAAAGCGCACGCGAGCTCAAGCTGGAGACCAGAAAGATGCCATATACGGCCAGCCGCCTACCAAGAGGCAGGCCGTCGAGGCCCGTGAAGAGAACGAGGAGAATTTCGACCCGCGAAGGAGGAATAGTGTTGCTGTGGTCATCCAGGACAAGCACGAAGACAACTTCTCTAAGCCACGCGGGAGCCATTCTCAGACTCCACTTGAGAGGAAGCTTGCATCTGTTCGGAAAGAGAGACCAACTCCTCAGCCGCGCACTGAGCGCTCCCAAAAGCAGGGCGACAACTACGAATCAGTTCGCCAATGGCAGAAGCACTACCGGCGCCAGTTCCCTCAGTTCGTCTTCTACTTCGATGGGGTCATCAGCGAGGATGTACGCGCGAAACATATGCGGCAGATCCACCAACTGGGAGCTCGGGAAGAGAAGTTTTTCTCCAGGGCCGTCACCCACGTCGTCACCACGCGCTCTATTCCCACGGAGCAGTCAGCGACAAGTCCGGACGAAACAAAATTCGCGACGATCCCAACAAAGGCTGTTCCACAAGCAGCTGGGCCTCAAGATAAACGAGCGACGATGCTGTTAGACCAGCGACGCTCTCAGCATGCGGCTGTCTCGCAACAACCAAGCTTCGAGCTGCGAAAGCATCAGCCTCAAGCCACGGACATCCTAGTCACTGCTCAGTCACTTGGCATCAAGATTTGGGCATTGGAGAAACTCCATCGTGTCCTCAGCACGATTCTCGACACTGACACAAGTGATCGTACGCATGAGTCCCGCGCCAACTCTACAACACGCGTCACCACGCGTCAGACACAAGATGCCGATCTCGAACAGCTGCTGCGACACGAGAAGGTCAATGGCCCGGCTGATCGTGATATGACAGTTGCCACTCAGGATACGACTGTCCTTCGTGGCTGCTATATATACGTTCACGACATGGACGAGAAGACAAAGCCGGTTATGGTCCGTGATTACACTAAGCCAACGACCAAAGAGCAAGGCAAGTGGCCGCAGTTCCGACTCTCATCAACTGGTCGCTGTCCTTTTATTGAGGATCCAGCACATGCCAAGAAGCTACAACAGCAGGAGGAGAGGGCTGTCTCCAAAGCACAACTCGAGATCGCCCACCGCAAGACCAGAGCTGGGAGTGCTCTGCCGATGACTCCTATGCAGGCTCTTGCTGAGCGCGAGGCCAATCTACGCCGCTCGCCACGCAAGCTCTCCCAGCCGTCGAAACCAGCTGTAACAAAGCCATTGGACCCGCCGCCCACTCGCCGCCAGTCCTCTGCAGAAATGCCGCCGCTCTTTGGAAGTGCTCAAGCAAACCTCCGTGGCATGCCAAGAATGATTGGCGGCGAGCCGATGGCTTCAGGGGTACAGCGCTCAAACATCACCTCCGCTATCCGATCGCAGGCAGTGTCGTCTGCCGCAATTTCATCGACTGCGCCAGGACTGAACCGCCGCGTGGGCGATACCAAGGAAGTGGCACTCTTGAGGAGGAAGATGCTATCCAACGGCAGCATTCCCTCATCACATGCAACAGACTTAAGGACAGCCATCAACAACAACCAAGACCCACCGCCTCGTGCGGCCAAGCGCAAGGCCCAGGAGACTTTGGGAGTGGTTCATGAGGATGGTGAGGCAGGACAACATTCCAAAGCGAAGGCCTCTGCTCCGAAGAGAGTCAAGATGCACAAAGAAGCGAAGCCGGGCTACTGCGAGAATTGTCGTGATAAGTACGATGATTTTGACGAGGTCAGTTATGTCTTGTTGTTTGTGCCCATGGAACGCAACTGATGTGATTACAGCACACTCTCTCACGCAAACACCGCAAGTTTGCAACTGCTCAAGAGAACTGGGCCGAACTCGACAACCTGCTCGCTGAGTTGAAGCGACCATTAAAGCAGAGCTTATAACTTGGGCGCAAATCGCGCCTCAACCACCGATCAAACGACAGCATCACGCGGCCTCCCTTTACATTCTTGTCCCACAACATTCTTGTGTTGGCGGTCTAATTCGACATCATTTGGCGTTGTGGCGGGCATAGCGGAGGAAAATCGGGCACGCTGTTTGATAAACTGCATTCACGATGCATACGCGCTCTTGAGCCCTTTTGGTCGAGCGATGGGAAGAAGGAGCATCTATCATGAATCATAGCGATAGTGGTATAAGATTAATGATCCTTCTTGATTGCGTCTTGATCTCATAGATCGATTGTCCGTCCATGTTGTCCCATCACTGTCGCTTGTCTTCGTCTTTCACATGCGCGACTTTAGTGGGCGCGATAGAGTCATCATATCGGCTTTGTACGGAGGCAGAAGCTCGGAAGTTTTGGCGGGGAGCAGCAGATGACCTCGTGCCTATGACTTCGACCTCACAAACCGACCACGCTTGCTCTCACAACCAACCTCACCCGCCTCTAC
The DNA here is from genome assembly GCA_002785995.1 of Mycosphaerelloides madeirae. NCBI lineage: Eukaryota > Fungi > Ascomycota > Dothideomycetes > Mycosphaerellales > Mycosphaerellaceae > Mycosphaerelloides > Mycosphaerelloides madeirae. The sequence goes on along the minus strand of NHNV01000001.1, from coordinate 1,230,752 downwards.
TTCTCTAGACTCTTTCTCTTCTTCTTCCTTTCACCACACCTCTGGACCTGGACTTAAACCTCCGATATCCACCTACGAACTGCTGCTGCTGCCACTGCCACTGCCACTGCCACCGTCGCTGCTCCACCGAACGAACCACGACCGCAAACTGGTACCCGGAGATTGGATACTAACCGAGAACAAAGCGAAGAAAACCGCTCCCACAACCCGCGCAAGGCACACTTGCCTCTCAACCAAATCAGCACCTCCGACCGTACTGACCCAAGCGAAGCTCTCGACAAGAATCACCTCGAAGACCACCAGCTTCGCATCTCGCGCGTCGAGTCTCCTACTCAGACTAGGTTCAGCGAAGACACCGACCAATTCAAGGCTGTTCGAGGCTTGAGGTTCGAGTGAAAGGGGTCGTAGGAGCCCAAGACCGTCGGCAAGTGGCGCAAGACCCAGTACAAGGAAGACAAGCTCAAGAAGGGCTGCTTGCCCCAGACATACGACAAGATGAGTAGTCCGAAGAGGAGAATCGAGACGGATGTAAGTGTGAACATGTGAGGGAAGAGAGAGGGGTTGAGGGCTGACGGACAGGTTGGCTAGGTCATGAAGATGCTCATGAGTGACTATGAGGTCACCTTGGTCAACGACAACAGTAAGTGGGGTGTTCGGGGAGGTTTTGGGGACGGAGAGCTGACTCTAGGTGATAGTGTGCGTTTATGTGACTGCAGAAAACCGAAAGTCTTATTGACCAAGTAAACAGGCAGGAGTTCTACGTCCGCTTCAAGGGTCCCGAAGAGAGTACGTATTCCTACCTTCCTCACATACTTGTCACCCATATCGACGAATCTAGCTCCCTTCGCCGGCGGCCTCTGGAAGATTCACGTCGAGCTTCCAGACCAGTACCCTTACAAATCACCGTCGATCGGCTTCGTCAACCGCATTTTCCACCCAAATATCGATGAGCTCTCCGGCAGCGTCTGCCTCGACGTCATCAACCAGACATGGTCGCCTATGTACGACATGGTCAACATCTTCGAAGTCTTCCTTCCACAGTTGCTACGGTATCCAAACCCAACAGACCCTCTCAACGGCGAGGCAGCTGCTTTGATGATGAGAGACGAGAAGTCGTATTTCGCCAAGGTCAAGGGTGAGTCGCCAGCATGCCTCTGTCTGTTTTCGTTTGAGTGTGCTTATGCTGTGACTAGAGTACGTGCAGAAGTACGCCTCCAAGGAGAGCGTCGACGAAGCCGGCAACGACTCGGACGATAGCGACGAGATGAGCTCGGTGGGCAGCTTCGATGACGAGGAGGACGAGGAGCCTGCTGGCACCATGGACGAGGTTTGAGTAATTTCTCCACCCTTCTCTGCTTTTTATCTACTACAAGATCCCCTGGTTAGCGGGAGTTCAGGAGTACCATGGAGGCACACGGTGTAGCTACTGATTGGCGTAGCGGTGTGAATCGAGATGAGTAGCTCTACGATACGTTTTTTCTCTATGAAGGAGAGATTAACTTCAACACTCTGATCGCGTGACACGGAGTCTCTATCCGTAAAGCTTCAGACCAGATCTTCTCGACTGAGGCAATGGGGGTTGTCATCGCGGCCGTAAAGCACTCCTTATCCTGGAGAATGTTTGTGGTTTCGATCTATATTGAGTTTGACTCACTCGGTGTCTATGAACATGGGGGAGCGAAGGGCTCTCTCGCGGAAGGCGAACTTAGTATTTATGATGGATGGTCAGGGCTGCTCTCAATCAGAATAACTCTAACCATGCCATTCGGCGAACGTCGCATAGATCTAACCGAATTATCATGAGTTCGAAGGTCTTCGGCGCGCCTATGGAGATGCCACAAGAACGACAGCTACATTTCGACGCAAGCCCGTCCGCCAACACACGCGAAGATTACGCGAGCATGTATGCTGAGCTTCAGTGTGGAGGTTTCTCTTATTGGGGGTCACGGGGCTCTGTGGGAAGGGCAATGGCTATGCTACTTGAGTGAAGGGCTCTCTCGAGGATAGTGGACTTGATCTCTATAGTGAACTGCTCTCTATTAGAATTTATAGGACTATGTCACTCCGGCTTTGGTCAGGAGAACGACAGAGCAATCTTATCGAAGAGTTGTGCATTCGAGGGTTGAGTGAAGCGTGTTGGAACCGAGAATAGCTGAGAACATCCACACCACCAGAACTAGACCTGAACCGCCTCCAGGAGTGAGTGGGAGAGATGGGCCATATCCTTCTCCTCGCTTCGTGGGTTTTGATGTGTAGCTCGTAGTTGATATGCTCCAAAGGACGTTCTCTGTCTTGAGGATATGACTTTCTCTCTGTGGAAATGGTCAGGACCATGCCATTCCGGCTCTGATCAGGAATTCGGAACGATCTTATCGAGCTTGCGTACGCTCTAGGGTGATATAGGACAGCAGCGAGAGCGAACAGAGTTCTAGTGTCGACATCGCCACCGCCACCTCCTCCTCCAGCAGGACTTGAGCCGTCTTGTACTTTCCGGAAAGGGCTTCTTTCTATCCCTTTCAAGCGAACACGTTCCGTGAACGAAAGAAGGAGGGAGAACTCTCATTTATTGTTGCCTGCAGCGAGTTAATGCCTCTCAGCGGAAAGTGCGATGACTCTACCATTTCCGTCCCGAGCCTGCGAAGGGTAGAAAAGGGCCATTCTTTGGAAAAAAGGGTCCGTTCTTGTTCTGTGCTATCAAAAAATCAGCATGCAAGTATGGTAAATGCAAGAAGTCCAGAGCACCGGGTTGGAGGAAAGTGATATCAAACCACCTCTGAGCTTGCTGTCATAGAGAGACTTTGGGCTTCCAAGCAGATCCAGGAGTCAGGTGATTGATGCCTTGGTCTTGGGGACTCATCTCGGCTCGTACTCATACTCATACCCATCATCATGCTCATGCTCATTCTCATATTCATACCCATCATGCTCATCATGCTCGTACCCTCTCCGCCTGTCCTGGGACCTCTCGCGGACCTCCAGCCCAATTCCCACTCCTCCACCGGCCCTTCGGAGCTCTCACAAAATTCTTATTCACATAGTTCTTCGCAACCATCCCGGCCGCGATGCCCACGGCGGCTGTTGCCGCCACGGCCATTGCGCCCATAGTGGCTACTGCCTTCCTTCCCCCTCTTTTCTTCCGCATAACTCTCTCGCCCTCGGCGATGTCCTCTTCCAACATCCGGTTGATATCCTTCATGTTTCGTGGGATGCTGACGCCCAGGAGGGGCCGATTACTGAGAAATTCGGGCTGAGGGACTTGGAAGGTCTAGAGCCTCTAGAATATGGGAAGGCGCTCTAATAACGCGTTCACCGCAGTCGTACTGCCCGCAGCTAACGCGATACCAGCAGGAACCAATCTGACAAAGGATGATTTTGATGGCGTGAAGGCCATCATAGTCGCTGGGGCTCTCAATATTCTCGCAAGCTAGGATAATGCGTACTGATGGGAGTCTTTTATAATGCTGGTACACTTCTCTCCCCAAGTACGAGCTGAAATGAACGCCCTGGTTGTTGAAGGAGAACGCCTGTCGTGAGCGCTTCATGTCGTACCTGCGGACGTTTACTGAGCGTGAGAAGTCCTTTGGCGAACGTGCCAGCATGCCGTACGGCTGTAAGTCGCTACGGAAATCATGCGGCAGCCAGGCGAAGATGGATTCGTCGTCGCACTTGGTTAAGACTTCACACTGGAGGCGAAAGAAAGCTACTGCTTCGCCTTCGCCGTATATGCACGGCATATCCACGTGGAGCAAACCAAGAAGGCAGTATGCTGTGTCCTGTAGCTCAGAGGTAACGCGATTTAATGCCCAGCTCATTCGTTGAGCGATAACAGCTTCGTGGAGGTTGTCCGGCCCATTGAGAAAAGACACTCCTATGCCAATGGCTTCACTGATCTTGCGTGCCAGCATCGACCTTTCGCCAATGGCATTCCAGCCAGCGTCATAGAGATACCGATGAGAGTTTTAGGTGAGTTTATGATACTTCGTGGACTGAACGAAGGCTCGAACATACGCACCATTCGGCGGCGGGCGATCAATTCTTGCAAAGCCCAGCCTATCTTAAACCAGTCGCTGCTCTGGCATGTCGACATTTGTGGCGACAGTTTATCTCGGCCGCCATACCGCTGCATCTCTGTGCCGTTATACTGTTACAATCCTTTGCCGCTGTATGGCTGCAACTCTCGGCTTTCGACTGCCGTAGCTCTGACAGGTGTTACGTCTGCCGAACTGGCAATACAAACCGCCACCTGAGAGTAATCTAAACCTGCTCAGCTCTTTTGCAAGATTTTGTTGGAGGGGCCAGACCATACACTGAAACATGGAGTTGATGGATATCGCCTCTTCCGCACAAGATGATCTGTCGATACAGATGTTGTCGATCCAGATATATTGAAAGCCGAGCTCTCGCGCCAACCGGCAGACGCCTGCAAATTTCGACCAGCTCGCCCTCTTGGGATAATTTTCGGAACATCTCCATTGGGCCTGGCTCGATATCATGTCCTGATACGAGAGCTCGTGGAATGGCTTCCCAAGCCATCGGTGCGATAAGATGCAATAGCTGACTTTGTCCGGCTGCGTCTCCACGGAACTGCAACTGCGAGTATCGAGCAAGCGAAAGGACATGATGAGAGCGTTTGCATTGTGGAGTACAGAAGCAGTAGGCGAGTGCGCAGATATCACTCCTCAATCCAATCAGGCGATACATTTGCCTGAAGGCTACGGTCAGCTGGCGCTGAGACGGCACTGCAGCAATTCGAAACACAGCATAGGTGATCTGGCCTGTCAACACGTTCCGTTAGCGAGAGCTGAGAGACGTCTCCTGCTGGTCAGCTCATCGAGCGAAGAAGCAATAGGGCCGGTGCCGTATTGTGGTGTGGTTGGGCTCGCGGATGGTGCAGCCTTATGAGCATCGACGCAAATGACAGCGGCAATACCTTTGCTCAGTTTGTGCTCTGTCAGTCGTAGAAGAGCGCATTGCGGGTGCCATCGGTTCCCGTAAACCCATAATCAAGCTTTCCAGCCGCAATCTCCAAGACCCCGAGACAACATGAACAAGGAATACAATGAGCTCCAAATGAACCTTGCCGGTATCCGGGAGTAAGAAATAGATAGGCCCTCGATGATGCTGAAAAGGGGCAGTAGTGTTGAATTGTAATCCCAGGCCATCCGAGAGTAGCTGACATCCCGAATAGTCCTTCCCGGCGGGAGAATAAGGATCGTGATTGCAGGATGCGGTCAGACACATGGCAGGCCAGGATTAGACAAGAATACCCAGGCTAAGATATCGGTTTCACCGAGCGGGCATCTTTGAAGAGCCATACTTGCGCAAGTCCGCATAGACTTTTTCCATTTCGTCCCGTTTGAGACGCTCATGTGGCTCGCGAAAGTGGGTGCCGGTAGCTACCCAAGGCATGCCAGGTGTTGTTGTTTGGATCAGTGATGTTTCTTTCTTTGTCTGGCAGGATGCAGCTCGCGAATCCTTTGAACGGCGATGACGCTCAGGGCGTCTCGGAGCACTGGCCCGGGCGTTGTTTGATGAAAGGAGGGCTGGTTTGGGTTGATGCGATATTGCTGTGCTACTACGTCGTACTGTGCAACAACGTGTCTGTTCTTTGGCGGCTGTAATCCTGATCAGCCTGAATGTAAGATTGTTTCCAAGGAGAATGGAGTAGTGATCACGAGCTGGCGGGAGAGAATCGCGCCTCGGAGGTTCGTGCTCGTGGAAGGATGAGAAGTGGCTTGCAGAAGGCCAATCAGCGGCAGGTTAGGCCTTCTCGAACACTGACGGAAGACGCCCGCTCCCAAGTTTCGCGTGCGCTCAGGCTGAGTTGGCGCATGCCCATTCGCCGTGGCAAGCGGAGAGGCGTCGTCTGGCGTGCAGATGGTGTTTTATTAAGAAGTCGCACGTGGTGGAAAAAGCCATAGGGCGGACGGTGGAGCTGGTCCCCTGTTGGATGTGAGGGAGAACAAGGGAAAGGGGAGCTCTCTAGCGGGGAGTCTGCAAGGAGAAAGACAACACAAGACGGGGACGATCGCAACACGGTGGATGGCTCGAGTGTGCCGTAGTACGAGATGGACGAGAGTAGTGTCATCAGCGGTGAGAGTAGCAGAAGGTCGTAGGTGCGTAGGTGAACCGTGGAAAAACGGTACGGGAGAAGGGTGACATTCGCAAAGACGCTAAGCCTGGATTTTCTCTCGTGGCTCGCACGCTGGCTGCACCTTGTCGCACGTTGGGCTGGCAGTGCTCTCGTCTCGCAGCACTATCTGCTAATAGGAGCAGTAGTAGTAATCATAATATAGAGACCGAGAGGAGAGAGACATGTATCCCACTCGCCATACTAGGGGATCGCCATACTCAACAGAACAGAACAGCACTGCGTGAATCGTACCTTCTCCTCCTCGTGATCCTGGTACGCCGTTTCCCACGTGGCTCACCAGCTCTCCTGCTCCTCTCTGCACTGTACCACTGCACTGCACTTCCTCTTACTGCATACTCACGCCTACGCATCGGCACATAATTGATTATTCGGCCTAGTCTCGCGTGCGCTGCGTGCGGCTGACGTCCACTAGAAGACCTGCTCTGGTGCTGCTGCTGCTGATCGCTCACGCTTCTCTCACGCTACTGCTCATCTCCATCACCGACCTCCAAGCTCCACCACCGCCAAATCACCCACTCCCTCTCCTACCCTCTCCTACCCGCCTGCCCGCCTCAATCTCCGCGCGCGAAACACGCGGCAACACAGCAAACACGCACTCGCTGCAGCTGCCCCCGTTTCCGTGACCTCTCACCTACCTACCACGCTCGCCCGACCTCTTGGGATACGCCGTGTCACCTGTTCCGCTGCTCTGTGCTACCCTGAGCCCGCCTTTGCGCCACCATCCACGTTCTTCACGCCCGCTACAACGCAAACTACCCCCGGTGCAGTGCCGACCTGAAGCCAGCGGCTCCCTCGCGCTTCTTTCTACCCGCTCCGGACGAGCCCACAACCACGCCCTTCGCTGGACCATGACGCCGCCCTAGCCCTTCGACAACACCTTTACCCTTCCCCAGTCTCGCTGCAACGCTTCCGCCGGTCTCTCCTCCCGCGAGTACCGCCGTCCCCCGCGCGATAGCGAGGATCTTGCCTGCTCAATGGGCAACTCAAACGCCAAGCCCGTCGTTTTCACCGACGAAGTCAATCTCAATCACTTCCGTCTGCTGCGAGTCGTCGGCAAGGGTGCCTTTGGAAAAGTCAGGATTGTGGAGCGGCGAGATACCGGCTTGACGTTTGCACTCAAGTATATCCGGAAAGATGAGGTCGTACGGTCGGAGAGCGTGCGGAACATCATACGAGAGCGGAGAATGCTGGAGCATCTGAACCACCCATTCCTGGTCAACCTGCGCTACAGCTTCCAGGATATGGAATATCTGTGAGTCTGCCTGGCTGTGGGAAGAAACTGGGGCCAAAACGCTAACATTCCTGCAGCTACATCGTTCTCGACCTAATGAACGGTGGTGATCTGAGATTTCACATCTCACGAAAGACTTTCACCGAAGAGGCTGTCCGATTCTGGATCGCCGAGCTCGGCTGTGCATTGCGATATATCCACAAACAGGGAATAGTACATCGCGACGTCAAGCCCGACAACGTACTCTTGGACTCGGAAGGCCATGTCCACTTGGCTGACTTCAACGTGGCTTCGGAGATCTCTGCTAACAAACCATTGACGAGCAAATCGGGGACACTGGCCTACCTCGCACCCGAGGTATACGCCGGAAAAGGATACTACTCAGAAGTCGACTGGTGGTCACTGGGCGTCCTTTTCTACGAATGCATCTACAACAAACGGCCTTTTGAGGCCCACAACCAAGACCAGCTGGCACAGGCTATTGTTAAAGCGAATCCTCCGTTTCCCATCACGAGCCCGCAAGTGTCGATGCCGTGTCTGCACGCCATCAGCTCGCTCTTGGAGAAGAACAAGAGTTTACGGACAGGCGCCGCTGGATTTCACACATTTACTGACAATCCGTTCTTCAGAGAATTTGATTTCGATGCCCTGGAGCGAAAAGAGATTGAGCCCGTCTTCTGCCCATCAAGCGAGAAGACAAATTTCGACGCGACATATGACCTCGAGGAGCTTCTTCTCGAAGAAGCACCGCTGGAGGCGAGGGCGAGGAAGCAAAAGCCACGTGCCGAATTACGCGAGGACGCCACTCAGCAAGAGATCAGGGCTGACGAGCTGCATCGGATGATTGAAACCATGTTTGAGCCGTTCAATTACACGGTGGCCCCGGAGCAACGTGATCCGGTCACAAAGCCGACGCCACATGGCAAGTCCAAGTCACGAAGAGATCGGAGTACGAACAAGACGATCCACGATTCACCTACAGAACCTGGTCAGCCTGTGCGACATTCTGACAGGGTGACTCCCACAGCCACAGTCAGTGCGAGATCGCCAACGCCAGGCAGCGCTTCGAGAACGCGTTCATCAACGCATTCTCCCGATGGTTCCCCCCCGCTACACGCACCATCGACGTTCACACCAGGACCGACTTCAGAACCTCAACAAGAGTACTTTCCAGCCTCATCGGATCCTGCGGTTGCATCGGCGTTACAGCAGATTGTACCGGAGCCCAAGGATGTCGGGCGGGTAAAGACTGCTCGATTTGATGAATTCACGCAGAGTCCACCTCTCAACCCGGTAAAGACTCACAGACCGCGAGGCTCAATGCGAAGTACATCGCAAGGAGGAGGCGTGCAGGTCGTCCTGAACGCGCAAGGTAGCTGGAGCGACATGGCCAACCAAAGCCAAGGACTGGTCACGACTCCCGACGAGCAGCGTCGTGAGAAGCCGACCGGCATGCTTGGATTCCTGAGTCGCAAGAGGGGTCGTGACCGGAGCCCCAAATCCCTGAAAGAAAAGGAACGAGGTGTTCTCGGAAAGGAGGGTGCTAGGGTGATTATTTCACATGGCTGAGGAGGCCCACGCCCCATGTCTTGCTTCACACGATTTCTTTGCTGCGATGACGGACGACCGTCGAGTCCTGAAAGCTCATATGTGACGGCGAAATCGCGTCAGCTTCGGCCACGAATGAGCTACAGAGCCGGAAGCTAATTCGTACGCTCCTGCTGCCCTTGATCACAGCGCATGCCCTCATGTTGCTTCACCAGGGCTGAGCAACATATCAGCCTTCGAACATAAAATCAAGGCTTCAGCTACGAGCGCCCGAGACGGTGCTTGCCTACTCATCCCGAAACAACAAATTAGCCGGCGCATAGGACACGGCACAGGATATGCAGCGGAATCTTCTCTCGTAATTCCTGCATTTCCCCGGACATTGACGAGAGCGGCGAAATTAGAATTGTATAGTACGTAACGCATGGAACTGATGGTGGTGGAAGGGCGTTGCTCCGTCCGGGAAAGAATATTGAAATGCGAAAAGTGGACAAGTTCCATCTCTGGGTCGTCTCTTTTCATCCTCTCCGCTAAGTTCTTGGGGAGTTATCGTGGGGGTGTGACCATGCGGTGGACCCTTTCTTCCGGGCTGGTTGATTTTGCTGACTGTGCCGGGAACCGAGGGATTGACATTCGGTTCTGACCATACCTGTTCTCACACCTTCGAGGAAGAATACCGTACAGTCGCCATTCCACCTCCTGGCCTCTCCCGCTTCCTAATCTTCAAGAATGGACTCGGCTTCGCCTTCACCACACGTACCAGCGAGCCACCTGCACAACACGAATCAAGAACCCAAACCAGGCTGAAGAGACACGTACAATAGCAAGAAGAAGCAAAAGCATACATCTACACACAGCGAAGATGTCGCGTGCCTTGACTACCAGATCTCTAGCCTACACCTCGCCGTCCCGCACAGCAGCAGCAGCAGCAACAACTACGACCACCTTCCTCCGCCACTCCTCCCACTCCCCCATCGGCACTCCTTCCCTCAACCGTAAACCCATCACCCTCCAAACCCTGCAAACCCTCCACCGCAAAAATGAGCCCATAACCATGCTCACCGCCCACGACTTCCCCTCCGCGCACGTCGCCGAGCATGCAGGCATGGAAATGGTCCTCGTAGGTGACTCCCTCGCCATGGTAGCCCTCGGCCTAGAAGACACTTCCGAAATCCTCCTCGAAGAGATGATATTGCATTGTCGGAGTGTGGCGAGGGGTGCGAAGGCGCCTTTTGTCGTGGGGGATTTGCCGATGGGGACGTATGAGGTTGGGGCGGAGCAGGCGCTGGGGAGCGCGATTAGGTTGATTAAGGAGGGGAGGGTGAAGGGGGTTAAGTTGGAGGGGGGCGTGGAAGTGAGGGAGCAGGTGGAGGCTATTGTGCGGGCGGGGATTCCTGTGCTGGGGCATGTGGGGTTGACGCCGCAGAGGCAGAATTCGTTGGGGGGTTTTAGGGTGCAGGGAAAGAGCGTCGCAGGAGCACTGAAAGTCTTGAGAGATGCGAAGGCTGTGCAAGACGCTGGGGCATTCGGTGTCGTACTGGAAGCTATCCCAGCGGAGGTTGCGACGCTCATCACACAGAAACTCAGCATCCCGACAATTGGCATCGGTGCCGGGAATGGGTGTTCGGGACAGGTGTTGGTACAAGTGGACATGGCGGGTTTCTTCCCGCCGGGCAGGAGGGTGCCTAAATTTGTGAAGAAGTTTGGGGATTTGTGGGGGGAAGCGAGCAGGGCGATTGAGGGGTATAGGAGGGAGGTGAAGGAGAGATCGTATCCGGCCGTGGAGCATACTTATCCGATGCCAAGGGAGGAGTTTGAGGAGTTTGAGAGGGAGGTGGAGGGGATTTGGAGAGAGTGAATGCTGAGTGTCTTGATCTTGGGGAGATGCTAGAGCAATAGTCTCATCGTCATCTATACCCATAACTCATCTCAACCCACAAACCATACCCCAACCAAATAATCATCCAAACGCCTGCGTAACACTATAACTAACAACCAACTCCTCTCCCGTCTTAAAACACTACATCCCCAACAAATCAGCACAAACCCACACCCCAAACACCACCAAAAAAACACGACTTACCCGCCACAAATTCCCCACTCCCTCATCCAACCCCGGGGCAAAAACAGAATTCACATAACAAAACACACTCTCATGTTCCTTCAACCCTAGCTTCCTTCGGAGGAAGCGTACGATGTAGTCGAAGCGTTGGTTGCTGCTGCATTTGAAGCGCGGTTGCGAGAGGGAAGGGGTGGAGGGCAGAGGGGAGAGGCGGATTGTTACTGTGGGGTGTCAGCGAGGCTGGATGAGAGAGGCGGAAAGGGGATCTTGGGGGAGGGAAGGAGGGGAAGTGATGCCTTTTATTTGTGAGAGTTGGCCGGCGGTCAAGAGGGCTGCGTGGGCGTCTTTGGGGAGATGGTCGAGCACGACCGAGGCGGCCATTGTCAGGGGGAGGTCAGGGTCTGTGGATTCAGGTTCGGGTTCTGAGGGTGAATCGGAGGGTGGGATGGAGGCGGGTGAGTCGGCCATTATTTGGGTTTGTTTGGTAACGAAAGGAAGATGCAGAGGGTTGCGTTCCTTTTTCGTGTGTTTTTGTCTCTTTTCTTCTTTTGCTGGTCTTATTCTGGAGTGATTGGCGTTTATCCGGTAAGTAATGTGTTGAAATTCGGAGTTGTTTGATGGATTTTAGACGGAAGGTTGATGAATTTGTAGAAGTGAAGTGTTGTTTGACGCTAGCTGAAAGCTTGAGACCTACGGGTGTTTGGCTGTCATGTGATACCGACTTCCTTTGCCTTGCTGAGGAAGGAACAACTTGGTGTCCAGGGAGACTTTGGAACAATGTAATGCTTAAGCTTACGATGAGAGTATGACAGGCGAGTTGCTATGATATCATTGAGCCTGCGCTATGGAATAGTAGAGGCAATACCCTCACATGCCCGTCCCCTCTGGACATCAGGTGGAGGTGTCAAATCTTCGCCTGAAGCGTCCGCCTCGCTATCGAAGTCCTCAATGGGTCTCTCATTTTCTGCCTCCGTCTCCTCGTTGACCTTCTCATTGAATTTCTCATCGACCCTCTCATCGACCCTCTCATCGACCTTCTCATCCACCGTCTCAGTCGCTTGTCCAGCCTCCTCACGCCCCCCTACCATGCCCACGTCCATCTCCACGCCCAATTCCCTCCCATCCAACTCCAATCTCTCGAACATACCCCCCGACTTAACCCAAACCAAATATTTCGTCTCATCCAGCAGACCAAGTATCTTCCAGGCCAGCACCAGCCTCTTCGCCTTACGCTGCTGCATCTTGAAATGCTTCTCCAGATACTGCGCATGCCCATATTGCGTCCTCACCACATTCCTGCTATTATTTGGGATCGTAAGGCCCGTCTCAGGATCTCGCTCCTCCTGCCCTTCCTCTACTTCTTCGAGCTTCTTGTCTGATCGCACGACGTCGTAGTAGAACGAGGCGAAGAACTCCCGCTTGAGGAGGAGGTATTCGGAGATGGCCATATCGGCATTACTCGCGAGCCCAATTTCCACATCGGCGATCTCACCAGTTTCTCGGTATCGGTCATCTTCCATATCCTTGCCATTGCCCTTTCCGCCAGGATGGAGTAAGTCGTTTGCTTCGAGGCGTTTGTACGCGGTTTCCAGGTCAACGATATCGGGAGCGTAGTTTGTGCTCTTCAGCGCATTGATGAAGTCCGGGTGGTGTGGGATCTCAAAGGATCGGCAGAATGTCTCGCGCACGAAGACGAAGACGCGGCAGTGTGCGTCGTACCGTAACTTGCGAGGGATCTCCTTACTAAGCGGTTCGTAGTGAGTGTGCACCAGGACTTTGTGCAGGGCGAGACAACCGGTATCGACCAGGCGTTGTAGTAGTGGGGCGACGGAGTGGATCGAATAGAACCATCGCACGTTGGAGTCACTCGGTATCAAGAGACCTAGAATTCGGACGGATTCGCGGACCTTCCCAGCGCGGAGTGAAGCGGCGTCTTCGAGCCATAGCAGCGTGCCCTTATCCGATTTCCTGATCTCGTCGACTTTTTGGTGCTCCATGCGCAGGAGGGTTCGGCGCTCCTTGTCATTGTCGAAGTCGCGCTCAAACTCATCGAGAAGCCATTCTTTGATTTTCTGGAGTAGGAAGGGTCAAGGTCTGAGGCACTCGAAGGGGCGCAAACGCTTACGAAGCATGTGAGATGCGCATTCAGGCAGCGCATGGACAGTAGAGGCGTCGTGTGGTCTTCTGGGCGTACAAACTCGATCTCCGGTACTCGTGTCGCTTTCAACGAATTGAGGTCGATATCATTGGCGCTAAGCGCTCGCGGAAGTGGAGGAGGCAGCGGAGGTTCTGACGTAGGCGGAGGGGTCACGGTTGACCGATTTCTTGCTGTTCTTGAAGGTCGCGACATGGCTGATGTGTTTCTGATCTTGCTGTGATGATGAGGCGGTGAGTGCAAACGTTTGCGGAAAGCAGAGTGAGGGAGATTGGCGGTTTGGAGGGTGCTTGCAAAGTCCGTGCTCTGCTTGTCGCACTTTTTGCATGTGAAGATCGCGCTCGCTAGTCGATTCGATACTTACGTGCACGCTTCTGGATGTAAGCACTCGCATCTGAAGTCTTCCATATGTTACATGCCCGTCCTCGTTTCATGCGTGCTCTATCGTCACAGTCAGAGGAATTACCCTTGAGGTCCAGTTCCCGCGCTGCTCACTACTGGTCTGCCTCCTCTTCCTTCTTCGCCAGTCCGTGCTCCTTCAGCAGCGTGTCGATCTCGTCCGCCGCCCACAAGTGGTGGTAGATAGTACCCTTCTCTGTCCTGCCCACCGTCGCGAACTCAATCTTCTCGCTCGACAGCTTCGTGCTATCCATGGTCTTCGACAGCACCTTTACAGCCAACTCACACGCCTGCTTCAAGTTGCACTCCTCGTTATAGTCTTGCTTGAGCAGCGACTGCGCACTCGCGTTGTTGGCGCCTACGCTGGTTGCTTTCCAGCCTGTGTAGTTGCCGCTGGGATTTGATTGGTAGAGCTGGAACTGTCGCTGGTTGTCCCAGCCTGCGTAGATGAAGGAGACACCGAAAGGTCGCAGACCACCGTGCTGCGTGTAGCCTTGCTTGAGATCGCACAACCGCCGCACAAGCTGCTCGCAGGGGATGTCGGCGTTGTATGTGAGAAGGTAGCGCTGGGCAGCTTGTCGGGCATAGTTAATGAGGATGTTAGCGTCGGCGGTCATGCCAGCGACTGCGCAAATCATGTTGCTGGAACAGCAGATGTCAGTCTGAACGTCCTGCTATTCAACTGATTTTTTTTTCAACGATATCCAACTCACTCATTGAGGATGTACAGCTTCTCGGCGCTCGTGTCCTGCTCCAACAGCTTGCTCGTGACCTTGCGCTCTGCTGCGAGGACGATGCCATCGGTGGCTAGAATGCCCAGGGCGGTGCCGGCGTGTGAGATGGCCTCGAGGGCGTATTCAACTTGGTAGAGGCGGCCTTCAGGCGAGAAGATGGTTGTGCGGCTGCAAGCAAACTGTTGTTAGCTGGAGCTACGGTTGTTTGGAGATGGAGCTGGCTGTACCTGTCGTAGCGTCTCGACATGGCGGCGTTTCGTCGTATGTGTAGTTTCGAGGCCGATGTGCGAGTTGTCAAGGCGATACTTCTTCCGACCTGTTTGGAGAGTGTGAAGGTTTTTGGTGATGTTGGGTGAGTGATGGTGGAAGGACATGTGCTCACTGCTGTGATGTGAAGCTCTAGGCAAGCGCGAGCCGCGTTTCAGAGTCCGTGCCTCAGAATCTCCACAGCTCGACTTCTCCGTCTCTAACTTTCTTCCTTCCAAATCCTCCCATTTAACGACCCTTTTGAATGCATTGAGACTCACACAATGGAGTCGCCCAATAAACGACTCCGAACTTCTCCCGCACTCGATGCAGAACAAGACTTCGTGCCTCTTGGCGGCAACGAAGAAAATTTTGGATATGCGAACGAAGGGGACCAGTACACACCCGTGAGAGCACCGCAAGAGCGAGAACGCAAAGGATGCTACGATGTGCGACGTGATCCTCGACACGCCAAAGACAAGCCAAAGTCAAAACATGTTCTTTTCGGCCACGAACCATGGGTGCTTGTACGTACAAAATTTGGAAGACGCTTCGTGCACAACACACAGACCAAGGAGAGCTTCTGGCGCATTCCGCAAGATGTCATGCGTGGAGTCGTTGAGTTTGAGGAGTGGGAGAAGGATCAAATGGAGAAGAAAGAGAATGCGAAATGGGCAGAGGAGCAGTTGAAACAGATGCGAGACAAGAGTCAGGCTGAGAAAATCAATCAAGCTGCAGACGACGAGGGCAGGAGTAGGCGGCGGAGGAGTGAGAGTCTGCAGCGAGAGGATGAGGAGGCATTGATGGCTGAGTTGGCTGCGCAGGCGCAGCAGGACGAAGAGAACGATGCGAAAAATGCTGTCAAAGCCGCGCAAGACTTACAGCCAAATATCCCCGGAGCTGATCTGGAGAGCGACAGCGAATATGAGGTTGTTGAGGTCACGGACTCGGAAGGAGAAGAAGATGATGAGCAGGATACAGCTGCAGGACGTGGTCAAGAAGGGTCAGCCGGACCAGTCGAGCAGACGCAGCAAGACGATAACAGGCCTGTCGAGTTCGGAGAGGATGATATCGCTTGGCAGTTGGCGCAAATGGGGGAAGACTATGGTCTGGATCCTGGCGAGTACGGCGATGGCTACGAAGAGGAATGGGAAGAAGGCGCCGAAGGACTTCCTTTGAGCGGAGAGGATGCCACGAATTTGTTCCGAGATCTCCTCGACGACTACCATGTCAGTCCCTTCACGCCTTGGGAGAAGATCATCGAAGATGAATCTGAATCGAGTATCCTCAACGATCAACGCTACACTGTTCTTCCCAATATGAAGGCACGCAAGGACGCATTCGATATCTGGGCAAAATACAAGGCGGCACGAATCAAGGAAGAGAGAGCGGCCATGGAAAAGCAACATCCCAAGATACCATACTTGGCCTTCCTGCAAGAAAAAGCAACGCCAAAGCTTTACTGGCCCGAATTCAAGCGCAAATTCAAAAAGGAGCCTGAACTCAACGATCGTAAGTTCGGCGACAAAGACCGTGAGAAGTTGTACCGAGACCACATCAATCGTCTCAAACTTCCGGAAAGCATTCGAACAGCCGACCTCCAAACTCTTCTGAAGGGCATATCCTTGAAAGCTCTGAATTGCGATACAACCTTGGACTCTCTCCCGCAACAACTCCTCTCACATCTCCACTTCATAAGCCTCCCGGCCACCACCCGCGACCATATCATCTCCTCTTATCTCAAGACCCTACCTCCGGCGCCCGAAGATGGCGACATCACCGCCGAGCAGCTCGAAGCAGAAGACAAGAAGCGCAAGGAGCGTCGACGTCGCGAACATGCCATTGCGAAACGTGAGCGTCAAGTGGAAGAAGAGAAGTGCCGCGCTGAGAAGGACGGTGCGCGAGCAAGGAGAGATTTGCGCGACGAAGAACGCGAGTTGCAGCGTGCTATGGCTATTTCGAATCGTGGTATTCAAGCTCATCTCTCTTGAGGAATCAGATAGCTAGGCAGCGGATGGATGTATAGCGGCAATCTTGCAATATACATACGTGTCCTAAAAATCTTCGTCTGATAAAAGGATCATGATAATAAGCAATATGATCAAGCTATTGCCAAGCTAAATTTTGCCTGTTGGCATATGGCTCCTCTGCACGGCGATACGCTATATATCAAGTTATCACGGTGCAGTCGTAGTCGCATTCCGTTCGCCCGCGCGGGCCCTGCGGCCAACTCGGCATTCGATGGCGGAGATAAGACGTGCTCTACTCAGCAAAAAAAGATCCGCTCACAAACGCGACACCCGACGCGAGGTTCGGAACACTCATTCTGCCCTTTTTGTTTCCTCGTTCATACGCATTATCTTCACGTGAAACCTCATGCGCTCAAAAAACACGCTCGCCATGGCCACCAGCGGCAACTGAAGAAACCCAACCTGTTACCACCACATTGACTTTTGCGGGGGAGCACCTCCCCGCTTCATCGACATCCATGGCGACGTCAAACTCAGAAGCTACCGAGACAGCAGTAAAGCAATCACCGACCTCATCAGACTTCTACAAACACCTGGAGGAAGAAGAACTCACCCGAGGCCGCAAAGAATCCATAGACGACACGTCTCACCCTCTGGACGAAGAGAAAGAATTACGTGCGGCCACAGAGACCAACAAATCCTCACTCCGAATCACACGCAGCCGCTCTTCTGCGCGTTCGTACGCTGCTGAAGGGGAATATGCCCATTTTGAAGAGGGGAAGGATGCTGAGGAAGAAGATCGAGATGAGTTCGAAGTCACGTTCGACGGCGTTGACGACCCCTACGATCCCAAAAACCGACCTTACCTCCGAAAATGGCTGATTGTTTTTATCGTCTCGAGCTCAAGCCTCTGCGTCACATGCGCCAGCGCCCTCTACACGAGCACCTACGCGCAACTGGAGCCTGAATTCGGCGTGTCGAGAGAAGTGGCTACGTTGGGCTTGACGACGTATGTGTGCGGATTGGGTCTGGGTCCTATGTTCTTGAGTCCGCTGTCTGAGTTCTATGGTCGACGAGCGATTTATCTCGGAGCCTTTGGAATGTACTTCATCTGGTTGATTCCTTGCGCGGTGGCGCAGAATATAGCCACGATGTTGGTTGTGCGATTCTTTGATGGGTTGGCGGGGAGTGCGTTTTTGAGTGTGGCGGGTGGGACGGTGGGTGATATGTTCAGGAGGGATCAACTTTCTGCGCCGATGATGGTGTACACTGCGAGTCCGTTCATTGGGCCGGAGGTTGGCCCTGTAATTGGCGGGTGTATGTGAAGGGCGAGTTGTTCTCACTCCAAGAGACCTGCTAATTGTGCTGTCAGTCATCAACCAGTTCGCGAACTGGCGATGGTAAGTCCAGCTTCTCTCTAAGAGCGCATCTCAGCTAACATCGGGAAGGTCATTCTGGGTGTTGGTTATCTGGGCCGGCGTCCAGTGGCTCGCCATCGCCCTCTTCGTCCCGGAGACATACGCACCGGTGCTACTCCGAAGAAAAGCCCAAAAGCTTCGCAAAGACACAGGTGACGACAGGGTTTGTGGAGTCCGTCCACGAGAACGCATCTCAACCTTAGGCTAATCATGATTGCTCTGAAACAGTGGAAAGCACCAATCGAGATCATGGATCGATCGGTTACGAAGACGGTCCTGTGGTCGTGCATCAGACCCTTCCAACTCCTCTTCTTCGAGCAAATGGTAGAAGCGATGATCTGCTCGCGACCCGAAGATCGCTAAAAGTGAAATTCAGGTACTCAACCTCTGCCTCCTCAGCGCGATCCTGTTGGGGATAATGTAAGACCTGGTATACTTCCCGCCCGATGCTGCATGGCATGCTGATGAACCCTAGCTACCTCTTCTTCGGCGTATGTCCCGCTTCGTGTTCTGGATGCATATCCGGGCCAGACGACGAGCACGAGCGTACTAATTGTGGGCAGGCCTTTGCAGTGGTATTCCAGAACAACCACGATTTCAACCAGGTTGGTTCGGATGATCTACTGCATAATCGGGCTGGACTAACCTCATACAGTGGCAAACTGGCCTGACCTTTCTTGGAATTTTCGTAATGGCTCCCGGTTCACCTGTACACGAGACACGTGGAGTGCTAATTCAGTACATTTCTCAGGTCGGCATGGTGACAGGAGTGTCGATGGACCCAATATGGAAGCGGAACTGTAAGAGAGTGAAACATCCCAGGCCGTCACGGAGTTCTAGGACTGACAACCTGCAAGACGCTCGACTCGTCAAAGCGAATGGTGGCCATAGCGAGCCCGAGTATGCAAAAGTCCGCAAACGCCTTCTCGCACGAAGACAAGCTAACACGAGCACTGTACAGAATGCGATTGCCGCCGACCTGCGCGTATGGATTTGTCGAATACGGAATCTTCTCCGATGCATGAGGAATGCTGACAGTGTCCCCAGTGGAGCGTTCATAGTAGTCGTAGGACTATTCGGTGCGTCTGAAGGATTACCACAGCGTGACCCCCAAAGGCACCCGAAACTAACTCATGCCGGTGCTCCCAGGTTTTGGTTGGACGTAAGTTGGTTTCTCTGTCCAACAACGTATACGCGCGGCAGCTCATAACCTTTGCGCAGAACGTACAGACGGGTCCACTGGATTGGTGAGTATTCACGATCGATAAGGCCTTTGCCACCCGCATATGCAATACGCTGAGTAACTCCAAACAGTGCCGATCGTATTTTCAGGAATTTTTGGCCTTGGCAACATCGTGAGTTCCTGCTGCGCCTTCGAATTAGGCCAGAATTGACCCCTGACATTCGTTGCAGCTGTGCTTCAGTGGCATCTTGTAAGTTTCGATGAGCGAGCACGACCGGGGATGAGGGCACGTGCTGATTCGTTGGTAGCACTTTTCTCGTTGAAGCAGTGAGTGCATGCGATTGTCCACGAGGATGTGATCATGTAATTGACTCAATAGTATCCGATGTATGCGGCAAGCGCACTGGCCGCAAACTCCTTTGCAAGATCCAGTTTTGCTGCAGGGTAAGTGGATATTGCAGAATCCTTGCGCTGGAAAGTGTTCCTGACATGGTGAACTCACAGGTTTCCCCTCTTTGGCGTACAAATGTGAGTTCTGAGGCATGGATTGCGCAGTCTTGGGCGAAATGTTACTGATTTGCTCTTCTCATCCAGGTACAACAGTAAGTCAGGGACCAACTGGAGGGTGTCTTGCGAAAGAGCGGTCACTGATTTGGAATTCGATAACCAGAACTGGGATATCAATGGGCCTCTTCAGTGCTGGGGTAAGGTGGCCCCAAAGACTGCATGATGCATGTGCTCATTTTATTGCAGATTCATCGCGCTCGCCATGTCGCCGTTCCGTAAGTACTAGCGCAAACCGGCAGGCTGGAGTATGACGCTGATATAGCGGACCAGCTATCTTGTTCTTTAGAATCGGGAAACGCCTAAGATCCAAGTCGAGATTTGCCCAGGGCAAGTAGCCGGATTGAGTAATTGTATTCAGGCATAGTGTGGAAACGGGTGGTGACACGGCTTCTCAGCGTCCCAGCATTCCAGCGAGACTCCACCACAGCGCATACCGGCTGGAGGGGTGGTAACAAGTCGTGGCTGGCGGGAGCGCAGCGCCTCGTATTTTGCGACGTGGACAGAATAGCATCATGGGAGGCCTGAGTGGTGTGTTGGGTGTGTGAAAGCGCGGGGCCTGAGAAATGCGATGGCGAAGACGAGGTGTGGCAGAATGAGAGAATCGGTGTCTGTGTCCGCGTTAGAAAAGCGTACGAAACACACGCAGTCGGCGATAGCGCCAGAAGGGAGGCGTGAAGAGCGTCATCAGGCCCAGTCTCGCTGCTGTGCTCTCGTCCAGGACTACTTTGGTTCGCGCCCCCGGCCTCCCTTCCTCTTAACAACCCCTGCCTGTGCAATGCATCCACGTGACACTGCGTGCTTGGTAAAGTCGGGTGGCACAAGAGCATGGCCAGCTGCAAGAGATCTGTGGGCGATGTTTGCGCGGAGCCTACCAGACGGCAGGACAGCGAACAGACCCATGCCTCGGCGCTTCGTATTGCCGGCGGGCAGCTGGGACCCAGAGAGGCGGTGACAGGAGGCTTGTGCACGGCGAGAACGTGGCAGACAGGAATTGTTCTGCAGCGCTCTCGAAGCGACGGGCGTGATGGGAGACGGACAGGTGTCGCTGGCGGGGGGCGTATAGGGTATAGTAGCGATAGCAGGGAGTATCAGATGGCGGCTCTGACGATCACATGCAAAGAAGGGAGGGAAAAGACTAGCGGCTAGTGGTGATTTTAATTGACGGCGGCGGCAAGATGATGTGCAGCATGTAGCCTACTAGCGCGGAAGGAGTGGAGGAGTGGAAGGCCGAGTCTCTACTGTGAGGTGCTCAAGTGCTCTCTCCCATGCCAAACGCAAAGTCAATGCGGGCCGGCGCCTCGGCAGGGTCTGGCTTGCATTTTCTGCGGAGAGGATGAGTAGCGTCTCGTGCGAATGGAAGAAGCGCCATGCCTCCGCTCTCTCCTCCCTTTACGACAGCAGATACAGGATTGATTGGAAAGCTTCTTCTTGCGAGAGGGAGGAACAGACGGACCTGCAGACGACGAGCCGGCCACACGATCTCCCGCACGCAGGCCGCGAACAGCAATAGCAGCGCCGCGACAGCAATAGCAGCGCCGCGACAGCCTCAGCAATACGAAGCTGCTGGTGGGACAGCAGCTCGCCTCGTGGACCTCACGTTACCCAGCGCGTTGTAGTGGTGCTGGTGCTGGTGGTGGGTGCCGTGCGACGGAAGAGAAGAGTAGAGAAGGCGGATCGCACATACCATCATACCCAGCGTCGTCATCGTCAGTCATTCACTTCAGGTGGTTGTGCTCAAAACGGCCATCTCCATACCTCCGCACGCCCCGCCGCTCCACCCCCGTACGCTGCGCTCAGGTCACATATCATCATATCACATTCGCCCAAGGCGGGAGGATTCAGAGGAACAGAGGACAGACCCAGGGACCCGCCGGCATGGGACCATGCACTTAGCGAAGGTCGCACCGTGCTACGAGACACTCCCTCGGGCCCTCCAATGCTCATCTTTTCGCATGCGCCGCTGCAACTGGTCTCAACACACGCCCACCCAATCCCTCGTGCCGGACTGATCCGCTGCGCTGCACTGCACAATATCGATTGGTTGTTTGGTACGGGCACGTTACACACGACTGCCTCTTTCTGGCCCTTCTTTAGCGAGCGCAGATACAGCACGCCGCTGCCAGCACGCCGCTGAGCATCTGGCGGGCCTCCTCGCGGGCTCCACCGCGCACTCTGCTTGGACGGCGACGTGCTTCTGGGGAGGCACGAGACCGTGACACAGCGCAATCTTTGCGTCGCCGCGCCGCACGCGTGATCCATCATCCCCCAGCAGAGCCATACCGCACTCCCAGCAGGCCACGCCTCCGTGTCGTGTCCGCCAGGCATTCCTGTCGTGCTGGCTCGTGGTTCTATTCCAGCCCACTGGGATCGCCCTTTCGAGAGTAGGCACCAGCGGCATCGCACAGCAGCTCGCAACGTGGGTCGAGGATACGCCTGCCTGTGCGCAGCGTGTGGTGTGCCAGGGTCCCGTCGCGCTGTCTGCGAATCCGCGGAACAGTTAATATGTCGCCCGACGCCGAAGATGCGTCTCTCTCTCCAGAGCCTGGAATTGAGAACGGCGAGTCAGGCATCATGAAGCAAGAGAAACTCGACCACGCCTCCTCCACCGACGAGAAGTCCCCTTCCGCCCACACAACCAATGGCAGCACTGAAGGCAAGCCCGCCAAAAGTAATGCCAAAGATCCCTCGCGCCCACGCCGGAAGAAGGCACGCCGTGCTTGTTTCGCCTGTCAGCGAGCGCATCTTACTTGCGGTAAGTCCTCCGGCTCTGTGGGCGTCGAACGCCCAGTACAAGCATCGTTGTTGATCGTTAATAACTGATAAATTGATTGTGTGCTTGACAGGTGACGAGCGCCCGTGTCTAAGGTGCATTAAGCGCGGCCTACAGGACCAATGCCACGACGGCGTACGCAAAAAGGCAAAGTACCTACACGATGCGCCAGCTGAGGCTCTCATGCCTGGCTTTGGCCAGAACTATGCCATCAACGGCAATCAAAACATGTCGAGCGGCCCTGGATCCGCGCCTGTCAGTGCAAATGGCATGCCCGTGTCGCAGGCCGGCGCTTTCTATCCTCAGACCGCGACGGGTGGCTTCCCACAGTACCCTCCCACGACTCAATCAGGCCAGATGGGCCCGCCCATGATGGACAACAACGGCATGGTGGCCGACTACAACTCCAATCAGACTGTCGAAACCCCGACGCAGTACCAGTCTTCGTCAAGCCAACAGGTTTCGCCATCACAGGACTTTACGAACGGGATGGACCAGACGCCGACCATGGCCACCTCCAGCTCTCAGGCTTTCGACACACCCTACTTTGATGCGAACGACCCGTCTATGTACAACTTTAATATTTCAGATCTGAACTTTGGCAACCACTATGGTGCGCTGGAGTTCAGCATGCTGGGTCACCTCTCGGGCGCAGTCAACACGCCCGAAATGAACCGTATGAACTCTATGGGGGGCCATTCCCATCAAGGCAGCGTGTCTTTTGACGGGTCTTCGAGCTTCTCTGGCGGATACAATCACTATAACCAGACCTTTCCGTCGTGGCAGAGTGTTCCACACGCCACATCCCGGCAAAACAGCTCCAACAACATCTGGGAGTCGCAGCACACCAGTGAAGAGGCCTTCGCTATAAAAGAGCAACCGCCTTCATTGACCGGTGCAAGTCCGCAGTCTCAGCAAGACTTTCCTGGTTATCAGTCATCTCCCGACACGCAATTCGTCACACCCGACCAACCAGACATGCTACGACAGTCCTTGTCGCAAGCCCGAAAGCAAGGCCCATTCCCTGGCAATCCAACTGCTGATGCGAAATCGAAAGGTCAACGGCATGCGTCTGATGTTTATTCTATGGTCACGGCTCCCTACCCATACACTCAGGGGTTCCATGCGTTGACGGCATTGCTGCAGCGGCGCTACCCAACCAAGAAGGTAGTGCGCATTGCCAAAGCGCTCGCCACTGTTCGACCTGCATTCATCTCGTGCAACCAACACTTAACCCAAATGGACCTCGTCCATATGGAGAAGAATTTCCAGAGAGTTCTTTGCGAGTACGAGAGTTTTATTACTCATTACGGAACGCCTACTGTTCTGCTTCGCCGCACGGGCGAGATTGCAGCTGTCAGCAAGGAATTTTGCTTGCTCACCGGCTGGCGACGGGATGTTCTGCTTGGGAAAGAACCTAACCTCAACATCAACTTCGGTGGCAACAACGCTTCTGGAACTCAGACGGGTACCAGCTCTAGGGGAGCTGCAACGCCTCGGATTTCCAGCGTTGAGGTAGATCCTGGTCGACCTCAACCTGTGTTTCTTGCGGAGCTGATGGATGAGGACAGCGTTGTCCAGTTCTACGAGGACTTTGCTGAACTTGCGTTTGGTGCTTCACACACAACCATCCCGGGCGCACCATGCGATCTGTTGAGGTATCGAACGAAGGACGACCCTGGCTGGGGTTTGAAGGAAGAAGGAAACACCAATCAGCCGTCGAAGCACCACATCAAACATGATTCACTTCTCAGAGGCGAAGCCGGCATTAACACTCTTGGAGCGGTCGATGGCCGAGTGAAGTGCCAGATGTGTTGGACAGTCAAGCGCGATTTCCTCGATATTCCGGCGCTGATTGTCATGAATGTGAGTTGTCCCATCATCATCATCATCATAATCTGTACATGTGCTCTACTGATCAACCACAGTTCCTGCCTGTCATTCCCGGTCTTGGCTGATGGCGTTAATGAGGAAATCAAAAATGGGTGGGTATGGAGGTTGTACTTTTGGGGATTTACCTCTGATCACGACGATCCAGTTGATTACGATTCTGATGCATTGCATTCTGCTCACCCGTCTGGCACGAGAGCTCATAGACGATCTGGCGTTTGTGAGAGATTTTGGAGAGAGGCGTAAATGCTGCGAGGCCCCGAATACGTACCTCAGGGACGGTTCATTGGGAGTAATTCTTTAGTCTTAGTACTTGACGGGCAGATATAATGTCACTGTCAGTAATGGTCATGAAGAACTCACATCCCCAACCTCAGGCTATTTGTATCACGTGTCTTGGCATCGATAGGGCCAGATTGATTACGATATGGATGGCGGGACCGCCGCTTTCGCAACTTGCAAGCACAGGAGGCAATCTAATGTGCGCATCCACCACCACCATGTCTCCTCGCCTTGTTTCTGCCACCTCACATCATCGTCGCATTCGCTATGCGCCCAGACGGACCACGCGACCTTGTCACCGGCCCTGATGACGGGCCCCAACCGCCCTTCCCGCTTCGACTGAGTGGCAAAGTTATCAAGGGATTCGGCCGTGGAAGCTCAGAGGTGAGTTGTGCTTGGTGGTGACGACGAATGGATGCTGCTTCTATTTTCCTCCTGCATTTGCACCCGCGCGCGGCAATTTGGTCCTGTCACAGCACACCTCGTACGAAGGAGATGCTTCCTGAAGGAGAAGGGCATACGTACGGCTCCTGCGTGCGGCACGTTGCAAGGGCCCGTGGGGATAGGAGCGGGAGGGCATGGAAGATGATAGGGAACACATGTGTGTCTGCGCGTGTGTGCGGTCAGCCGCTGTCATCCACCCACCCAGTTCCTCTCCGCTGGGTCGAGCAGGTGCTGCTGCCACATTGGTGCCACGCATATCTTTAGGACGACTTGCTTCTTGGTGCTGTGTAAGGGTTGGCCTTTACACTGGGTCGCTGTCCGCATGTACCATCCCTGCCCCCAAGTCCAACCCTCCTCAACACAACAGGAAGCATACCTTTTGGGAGCCAGTGTTACAATAAAAGTTCCCCAATCCAACAAGACACAGGAAGCGCTAACGTATGACTTACCCTCCAGCTCGGTATCCCGACCGCGAATATTCCCCTTTCCGGCCTGTCCATCGGCGGCCACCAAGACGTCGAGTCTGGCGTCTACTACGGCTGGGCCGGTCTGTCGCCCTCCAAAGCCACGCACCAGCATCCGCCAGGCACAGAGTCCAAGTACAAACATATGGCCGTCAAAGTCTACGAGGGCCTGAACGCGGCTCTTTTCGGCGGAGACGACAAAGATGACGAGGGCGAGCATGACAGTTGGGCGAAGGATAAGGGTGCCGTGTACCCCATGGTCATGTCGATCGGCTGGAATCCTTTCTACAAGAACACGGTCCGGAGTGTGGAGGTGCACATCATGCATCGCTTCGACACGGACTTTTACGAGAGTCATATGAACGTGACGATTTTGGGTTTCATCAGGCCCGAGTACGATTACGTGAGTAAGGAGAGTTTGATCGAGGATATCAAGACGGATATCGATGTGGCGGGGAGGAGTCTGGCGCGGAAGGCGTATGCGCATTTCGCTAGGGAAAAGTATCTGTTGGAGTTTGAGGACAAGAGCGACGAGGCTAGCTAGACGAAGGATCAGATGGATAGAAAAATTACAGCATTTGTCATGCGAATTGAGTGCCTTGGTTTCATTCTCCTTCAGGGCGAGATGACGACGCTCAAAGGTATACGAACGAGCACAGCGTGTCTTACGCAAGAAAGTTGGAACTGATGATGATAGTACATGCCGTACGCCAGCCGATCATTATTCTACATGTCGTGTCTCATACCGTTACATTCGTCTTCCTCCAACAACCCAACCCCATCGAGACTTTCCTCCGAGACGTTCACTAAGCTCCTCCCTCTCTCTTAGCGTACCTACGAAGTGATTCAAATCAGCAAATCATCACACCAAGAATCCTTACGAGGTAACTCACTCCTCTTCCATCCTCTCCTCATACTCAGCATCCCTCTTCGCCTGCTCCTCATCGTTCGTCACATCCTCAATCCTGCCTTGAGATCCTCCTGGTCGTGAGATGGTCTCGCGACCAGTAGAGTCGTAAGTTTGAGTTTGTTGCACAATGGGCTCGCCGAAAATTTGGGTGGCGGAGTGCACTGTTTTGGTGCCGTCGGGGGAGGTGTGAGTTTCATGCATTGTGCGTTGACCGGTTGTTTGTTGGCCGTTGGCGGTGGATGAGGAGGATGAGAAGCTGGAAGAGGAGGTGAAGGTTTGGGAGGATGGCATTTTGATGAGTTTGGGGTTTGGGGTGATTCAGATTTTGTGTGAGATTTTGGTTTGAGAGGAAGAAGATAAAGAGTCATCAGAATTATAGAAGAGACCGGGAGGCGTGTTGAATGTATCGATCAAAGAGCTCCTTCCTTCCGCCACATGACGACAGGGTATGGCGTCGTTTCGGTGGCGGTGCAGTTCGAGGTCGGTCTGGTTCTGCCTTGTTCGCATGGTAAACTGCTTCTGTTCACGGTTGTTTGCAACACCTTGCTAGACTCTGTCCACTGATGGTTCTGATGGTCTTCGAGATGCACGAAAATGGTTGATCGATATCACTCACAAGGAAGGTGCAAATCCCAGCCTCCCATTCCTCGTAGCTTCTTACCATGACACTCACCCTTCTTGAGCTTCACCTTCTCGCACAATCATCACAAAGCTTTCATACCATAAACTGTTATCGATACCACATAGCCCTGACCAATATTGATATGAACCAGTCTATGTGGGCAGAGCCCGAAGCCTCAAGACAACAGCCAGAGCCAGAGCAAGAGCAAGAAACCCAGGCACGCGACACGACCTCGAGCGCTGGAGAGGTTACTACAACTCCAGCAACCCCTACTGCATCATCTCTGTCAGCATCCGCGACTACCTTCTCCCCCGATACGAATGCTCTGCCTCCAAATGTTGCAACTGCAGAGACATTCGCGCAAACTGGCGCCCAGCAAGATGATCTCTTCGACGACATTGTTCCTGTCGAGGAGTCCATGCGCATACGTTCCGACGACGACCTTTTCAGCGACGACTTCACGCCTGCTCCTCAGCCTGTAGTTGAGCAGCCAACACCACAGCCAACCAGAGGACACACAGAGGGCGGGCGAGGGAGAGGACGCGGCAGAGGGAGGGAAAGAGGCGAAGGTCGAGGCGGTCAGAATCGTAATGAACCTCGAAGAGATACTCGAATGATCGGAGATGTACGGAAAGAGGAGGAAGAGCAACGATCACAATCCCAGGAACAAATTGCAGCACCAAGTAATGCACCCACCGGACCCCGCAAGGACGTTCCAGCTTCCGTGAGAGGAGACCGCTTCGCCACAGGAGGCCTACGGAAACCCAAGCTCACCGAAGAAGAACTCGCGGAGAAAATGGCGAAGATTCAGATCAAGAACGCATCTCTGACTGCGGCTCACGCACGCGCAGAAGCCGATGCTGCCTCCTTCGCGGAACGAGAGCATCAGGCCAAACAGGTGTCGGACCAACGGAAGAAAGAAGAACGGAGAGATAGGCAGCAGATGATGGGCGAGCGCGAGAAGAACAGGCTGCGAAAACTGAAGGCTAGAGAGGGAAGAGAATGGGACGCTGAGAAGAACGACGCCGATTTCGCACGTGGTGGTCGGTTCGACAAGAAAGGGGGATTCGCTGTAGATAGTGAGGAGTACACCGATGGTCGAGAGTATTTGTATCGGGAGCCAAGAGGCGGCAGTGATCAAGTACGTGGCGGAGGCAGAGGTGGTCGTGGTGGAAAATCGCAGGAACTTGCCGCCCCGCCTAAGAGGGAGGACTTCCCTGCCCTTCCATCGAAGACTGAGGCCATACTGGATACGAATTCGAAGCCTTCTGGGTCATGGGCTGATCAGGTTGAAGCTTCCTGAGCCGTCATGTGGCAGATCAGCTGGGCGAATGCACTAACCTTCGGTATACTGGCAGTGAGCAAATGAAAAATGTAACGACTTTCGTTCGGAACCGTGGCCGTCAGAGGGGAGGGAGTTCGGAACGTGTGAACGAAGAATCACAGTATCGCTATCCCAAAGTACATCTCAAGGTGAGGCTGATAATCCGAACACTCACAATCTTTCATCGTGCGCCCTACATGTTCAAATCTGCTCAGGCAGTCTCTTGAAGTCCGCTCGTCGCTGCTAAATTGCCACTTTAGGAAGGTTCGCATTTTTGCGCTATTGAGTCAACGAGCGGATCCGTGCTCCCAGAACATACAAATGTAATGTCCTCCCGCTAGTACTAACAACAGATATCACTCCCACAAGCGCGAGCCTCAGGGTCATGTCTTTCGATTTCGGCCTCACGGGCGTCCACGTCCTCATCACCGGCGCCGCTGGAGGTATTGGGTTGGAGATTGTGCAAACGTTTCGTAAGCTTGGAGCGAAAGTGACGGCACACTATAACTCCAAAATTGGCGACTTGAGAGGATTGAATGGCGTCGTGCCCGTTCAGGCGGATGTCAGGAAGCCAGAAGATGTTGAGAGGCTGTTTGCTGAAGCAGCAGAGAAGAACGGAGGACCTGTGAGCGTATTGGTGATCAATCATGGATTGTTTCCGGAGAATGATGCGTAAGTTCACCATTCTCTTCTCCATAGTAAGAATCTGGCTCTGACTGGCTCCTTCATGGCAGACACATCGTCGACATGGACCTCTCCCAATGGCGCAACACCCTCGACATCAATCTCACAGGCCCTTTCCTCCTCTGCCAGCACTTCCTCCGCTCTCTCCGCTCCGCCCCCGAACCCGTCAAAGACACCTCAAATATCATCTTCATCGGCTCCACGGCCGGCAAATTCGGCGAGGCGAATCACGGTGACTACGCCGCGACCAAAGCCGCGCTCATGGGTGGTCTCATGCCTACGCTCAAGAACGAAATTGTTGCTATCGCTCCGAGGGGACGTGTCAATTCCATTAATCCGGGCTGGGTGGCTACGACGGAGAAGACGGAAAGTGTTTTGAAAGATAGGAGATTTGTGGAGAGAGCGTTGGCTTCGACGCCGTTGCAGAAGACGGCTACGCCGGGGGATGTGGCGAGGCAGGTTGCTGTTGCGGCGAGTCCGGCGTTGAGTGGGCATGTGAGTGGGGTTAATCTGATGGTTGGTAAGTGGAATCTCTTGATGATGGATAGATGTTGGTCGGAGTTGTGTGCTGACTTTTTGGACAGATGGCGGTATGGAGGGCAGGCTTCTGTTTCCTCCTACGATTTCGTGAGGTCGGTAGGAGTCTGGGCCTTTGTGAACTGCTGCTGGCTTCTTCACAGAGCTCTTGTCACATGTTTCTTCCCAACCACAAATTCAGACTACTGCTCAGTATTCCCTTTTCAAATATTCTTACGAGTGATCACCTCATTTGAAACTCTGCTAATTGTTTGAATATAGCCCGATCCTTCGTTTCCCTAGCCTCTGCGAGCCACATAACTCCTTCTACCTACCTCCACTCTGCCGAGACGAAAGTCTCCCCTGTCTATTCGTTCCATCGTGTAGAACAAACTTGCCTACAAACTGCTAATGCAAGATACAGAACCACTAGAATGAAGCAAGCAAAGGTGATGTTCATTGGCTAAATTTGAACTTCACCTTGCGCACCACCATTTCCTCAATTCATTTGGCTGAACTTCGATTTACGGGATCTGAGAAAGAATAAATATATGTGCCACCTTCACAGATCAGCGATTTGCCTATGGATTGATCAGACCCCACTCTCCACGACCCGAATTTACTACACCAATGTTACTGCCTCTCGTATACTCACACCCAAAGCCTTGTTCTGCCTTGCGCATGCCCCGACGATCTTGAGTATCTGTATCAGCAGCCGCGAATTCAGAGGTCGTTCATAGCTTCTACTCCGGAAGTGGTGAACAAGAGTTTTGTCCTAGTCCTTTGTCGGCGAATTCCAGCAGACTCAAAAGCATGTGAACGGTCTGCATGATTCACGTCACGTCTGGCGCGTTACATATGAATGCACGTGGTTCTCGGGCCAATATTACATCGCCGCTCTAAAATTCTGGCATATAGTTACACCAATCGACAACCACACATTCTCTTCTTCATCCACACGCGCAATGGACATCTCCAAACTCCTCAAGCCGTCGAAAACAGCCACATGGCCTCCCTCTTCTTCAATACGCCGCGCAATGGACATCCGCAACCTTCTCGACCCGTCGACCGAGAACCACCCATCCTCGTCCTCCACATCACCGCACGCGATGGACATCGCCAATCTCCTCACCCTGTCGACCGACGACAGTCTCGCCTACCTCGCGCTGCCTCCGCTGTGGGAGCAACTTCAGGACTTGCCGCGAGAACTTTTCAACATGATCATGGAATACATTCTCCACATGCCAGGCCCAAACAGCACCAGCGTCACCATCGACGACTCGTACGAGCCACTAACGGAACTCTCCATCTCCCCCTATCCCGCGATGTCTTTGCTTCAAATTACCACCAAACACCGCCTTCGTCTTCCCGTACACTGGGGACCCGAACCAAAGCAACTCACCTATGTTCCCGACTTTCGGTCTTATTCAGTGGCTCCGCAGCCTCCCCGACTCGCACCGCCATTAGATTCGCAAGCTTCTCATGTGTTGGGGACCCGATGCGCCAATAGAGGCGGGCAACAAAGTTTGCACTTGCCTGGATGTTGTGCAAAACGATACTACGATGAAGTTTGGCATAGATGAGCCGTGTGCTGACTCCGATTTCTTGTTCACCAAATCGTTGGCATGCTGAGCCATACAGTGGTTCACAGCGAGGGCGCCATTCCCAACGGAAAGGAGGACCAGGATGAAGGGGAAGCCGGAGTGAGAAATGAGAGCGAAAACGGAATGATCGCTGAAGACGGTGAGACAGTTCGGAACGAGAGAATGACTCTCGACAATGCATCGCCCCAAGGCAACGGCACGAGAAAGGGAAGCGAGACGGGTATCGAGGGTGAAGGTGGTGAGACGAGGAAAATCAGTGAAAAGCCAGAATATCACTACGAAATGGTGGAAAGCTGGATGAGTCTGACGGACACCACAGGCATCTTTTTCCCCTGATGATGAATTAGAGCCATCCGTATGGCTTTACACATTTCGACAGCTCCCTGGATTTCTTCTTTGCTATTAGCCAAATTATGGGTGCCATACATATGCCTCTTCGCCTGTGCCCAAGCAAGACCCCTACCAAGAACGACCTAATTGACCTCATCTCATAGAGAAAATAAAGCCAGAAGGGGAGGCATCAACTTACCCACTCGCATAACATGCCAAGAACTCCAGCAACTCGGTCTCCTTCGCATCCAGTCTCGAGGTCTCCGCCATTGAATCCTCGTAATTAGCATTGATCGCGAGTTCCGAGAGATCGCCTCCAGAAGCCAGCGACATATTCTCCAGGACACGATCCGTACGCTGCGCATAGATTTGTCCTTGTCCAGTTCTCCGAGAATATTGGAAGATTCTGATTGCAGAGACTTTCGGATGGTCATGCAGGCGTTGATTCCCTGTAGAGCCGGTATCAGTTCCACATCTGAGAGTCATGGATTTGCGAGAAGATCGTACCTTTGGAAATCCAACCAGAGAACTAGCCTCCAACAGAGCCTCCCTCAATTTCCTCGCTTTGACGATTTGTTTCCCCTTCTCCGAGTCTGGGACTTGATATGCGGCTAGGGAGTCCCAATCAGAGACATCTGGTCCTTCGTCTGCAGTATGACTCCAGTGTAGACGAACCATGGCGATTCTGAGCCACCGGGAAATCGCGACTCAAGCTCCTGGAGAAACGTGTTGTCGATTGACATTTTGACTTTAGGAAGGGATAGATAAGATACAAAGGTACAGATCCTCGCGATTACGCAGAAGTAGCTCACGGGCTGTCGAACATGTGAAACCCGTTTTCTCTGTCCACTTTGTGGAACGAACGAGAAAGCTGCGATATCGGAGCTCGAGCGGGTCACAGGCCGCTGGAAAGCGAGTCTAGAGACATCATCGATATCGCTTGCAGCCACTCGCTCAGTGGCAGAAAATTGATGTCTCGGCACGCTGAGTGTACCAAAGTCACTTGAAAGATATCCATTCGCTCTGCCCTTTGCACCCAGATTCTTCCGACAAGACGAGAGACATCTCAGCCGCGACACCGAGAGGATGGCAGGCGCCTAGAAGGGAAGACTCTTCATTCAGCATACTCTCGTTGTGTCTCAGGGTCGCAGTCACTCCGAAAGCATCTTTCACAATAGGCAGAAATGGACTTCAATGTGTTTCGATTGATGACATTGGTCGTGCGGGCTTCCTTTCGAGCTTTCCGGGAACGGGCCGCATGCGCAGAAATCATAAAGTTCAGGTTCGTGATCGCCTTCCATCGTGCCCGCCTTGGTATGTCCCAAACTCATCCGTTAGAGGTCGATATTGATAGCGTGACTGCTCGAGAGGGAGAGAAAGGGGCATCCCTGCGGAATGATCTTTGATCTAAGCTCATTTTAGCCTAGTCCAGCGCCAATCCGGGTCGAAGTTTCCTCTCATGTGAATGACTACCTTCTATATGGACGTTCTCGGACACTTCATATGTTCTTTCCTCCTGATCACGCGCGGACTGGTGGACCTCAAGTTCAAGTCATGTTCAATACTTGCGACCACTTTTAAGCGGGCGTCGGACAGGATCTCTTGGGGAGCTCTTCTTAAGATTCACAAAAGATATGCCGTCCTTGACATGTATGTGAGCTAATGAGTGTGTATTTTTCACCCGACTATTGAGCATCATTTCTCCGCACCGTAACGGTATTCATTTCCCGAGGCGTAGCCACATCCTCTGCCTTCTCAGGCCATCAGTCTTGTGCTTCTCAAATCAGTTCATTCGCCACAGGACTCCTTCTCGTTGAAGTTATGCTCTCTGATTCACCCAGTGGCGGGCTCCGTCTCCCCATCTCCTTGATCCATTGGATGGCAATTTTAAATCCATAGGACGGCGGGATCGGCAGCCTCCTCATCACGCTTGATCCAGAGCACAGCAGGCTCAGCAGTCTCCTCCTCACGCTTGATCCACAGAACAGCAGGCTCAGCAGCGTCCTCGCTACGCTTGATCCACAGAACTGCAGGCTCTGCCTCCGCCTCGCCACGCTTGATCCACAGAACAGCAGGCTCAGCGGCGTCCTCGCCGCGCTTGTATTCGTATTCCTCAGAACGAACAGCTAAGAGCGTGAGTATATTTGACCGTCTTCATACCTCTCGCAGAGCGACACGTACCGACATTGCTTGCATACATCACCGGCTTTGGTGCTGCGGCAACCAGTCCGCTGAGGACAGCCAGGACGGAGATGATGTTGATTGACTTCATTATGACCCCAGATAGCGATGTTGAGAAGAGAGGTGTTGCTGAATCGAGGGACTGAAGTCACGGTATACTCGTCGATCCGAAGTCTTATAGATTTCGCTCCGGAGGATCATCTGATTGAGTTCGGCTCCGGAGCAAGCTCACATGAAGTTTGAAGTCTAATCCACGGACGGGCAAGGTGATCTGGCTGAGTCCGGCTCCATACCAAACTCATATGAAGCTTGGTAGATCGCGGACCCTCGTGCCGCACATGCTTGGCCTCGCCTTTGGGATTTGCCAGCAAAACATGACTCTGCATACTTGTTATGGACGACCTCACAGCTTTCTTCACCTCCCAAACTGAGAGAATGCAGAGGAATGAAGCTTGATTCGACGGAAGAGCACGGAATGTCACAATTTGCCAAATGAGGTATCGTCATGTTGAAGAGAGCTCTAATTTCTGCAGCAAACGATGTCCAAATGCCTGCTCCAATCTGCATTGTAACACTGCAGGCAGGTGTGAGGTGCCTGGTACCCAGCAGAACATAACAGCTTGCGGACCGAACTTTCACTTGTTTGGACGATCAGATGCATTCATACAGCACACAGGAGTACGCATCCTCAGAGTTATTGCCCCATCCGGTGAGGTCTATTCTTTAGTGACATCTGTTGTTGAGACGCAAATGTGGTCCTTTGTGGTCATCACACTCCCTCGAACTTAATCATCGGCGGTGGATATTCGGTGCATGAAAGCCGTATCCTTTCAAGCGGAGCCAGGAGATACCAATGATACTTTCTTTCGGAGCTATCACTTTCCCTCGAAGTTGATCACCTGTGGTAGATCATCGGTGCATGGTGGACGTATCCTGCCCAGCAGTAAGTACCAGGAGACAGACGCTAATGAAAGGCTTGCGGAGAAAGTCGCCCGGTGCTTTATCAGGAAAAATGCTTTTCCAATGGTGTTATATCGACACAAGAGCTGAAGTCCGAACTACATGTAGATCGCAGACCCTTCCACTGCATGCACATGCACATGCTTAGCGTCGTTTTTTGCCTTAGCGTCGTTTTGTGCTTTAGCGTCGCCCTTTGCTCTAGCTTCGATTTTCTGTCTGCATAACAGCATTCTGCATGCTGTTTAGGGACAAGCCGATCGACCTGACAAAGCTCATGTATACGTAGAGCTACCTTCCAACATTCTGCCCTGCCCTACCCCTCAAGTCAATAGGTGGCAGAGTTGCGCGGAATTTTGCCGAGTCATACACACGACCAGGTTACAGTGAGGGCCTGCGGCCACAGGATAGATCTAAGGCAATAGAATATGCGGCTCTTCATTGCCCTGCGTTTCTGTAATCCTCCTCAACCTGAATATCCATCATTCGTATGCCGCGGAGGTGGGCCCTGGGTCTGGCACTTGATTGCTCGTCAGAGCATGTTACAAACTACGTGTGTAGCTGAGTATCGAAGAAAGCGTTGCGAAGGAAAACGACTCAATAATGGGGCATGAAATTCGGCATCGTGGTATCAAACTTCCAAATCGTGAGTCGATCAAGTTCCTTCCAAACATCCCCAGGCATATTCTCTTCGACACTCTCTCCCTCTCCCTTCGCCATTTGATCAGCCTGAGTGCTCCGCAGCCCACTCATAGATTGCATCATAGCTCCTACACTGATGCTCCGTACCCCACCCAATAAAAACACTCTGCCCATTGAAATCCGTCGGCACCTCAATAGCAGTATCTCCCAAGCACTGCAAAACAAAGCGAAGATAATTGAAGCAGTGAGTGAAGTGCCACAAGCCATGGATATCTGGGACGAAGTCTGGTGCTTCTGTGTCGCCGTCAATCGCGGCGAATTCCTCGGGGTCTAGGGAGCCGTCCATGAGCTTCCAGAATGTGTTGCGGATGGTGGTCTGAGACGGGGGTTAGTTAATCAATATCTGGGAAATGGAGCAGAGATATTGGGATTTTACTGACCAGGCAGTGAAGCTGGTGAAACACGGCAATGCCATACATTTCGCCGCCAGGCAGTTGAACCCCTGGGGGAAGATTCAATTCGCGGGCATCAGGGATGCTGACAAAGCCCTGTACATTGATATCCGCTGTATATCTGTTCAGATCGTTGAATCAAGTACTCGAAAGATTCGTACTCACGGCCAGCCAAGGCTTCCCAAGCGGCATCACTCTGATTGTTTGGTGGCTCTTGGTAAATCGGGGCAGGCTTGAACTTTCTCAATTCGAGAGGGACTAAGAGTCATCATCAGCGGCGTTAAGTAGAGAGATTGATGAACGCTGTACATACTTTTGGCGAGTGGATTTTCGGGAGAAGGGGGGGGAGGAGCTGGCTTCTCGACATTGGGGAATACCTTGACAAAGAATATGACTGCCGCGGCGATTGTCAAGACCGTGGACGCAGCGACGAGGGCCCAGAGGCTCAAGCGCCGCTCCTGAAAAAAGCGAGGCTGCCGACGCCATCCGACTTTCTCTGAGAGAAAAGTTGTGTTTTCTTCCGCTGGCTCATCGTCGTCTGAGGAGCAAGTCTGGACGTAGCCAGTGATGTCTCGTCGTTGCGAGATCCAGGGAATGAAACGCATTGTCAATAGAGCAGATGGATGTACCCAGATGACAGGAGGCTCCTTGAAATGTGGAAAAGGACAATAGAGAGCGTCGTGGAAGGGACCCGAAGTTCAATGGAGAGAGGGGGCAACGGTCCACGTTGATAACGTGAGCATTTCCAGCACGACGTTGATTTCGTACAAGTCGTTAACTGCGGCGAATGCCCGTCGATGATCAACTCAGGCTTGAGGTTGAGAGTCAGGATCATGAAGCTGCACCTTTAATCTGCAACGCAAACTTCGCAGATCCACGCATATGATCGCCTATCATCTTTGCTCTCCAAGCTCGATCGACATGCATATTTGACAACGCAACATAGCTCAGGTATTTCCCTATCTTGTACAGCAGCTCAAGTTGGATCTTTTTGCCGTTCAAGGAAATCCATGCGAGGTCGGGCGGCGAATTCACAAAGCTCTGGAGTGCTCGACTTGTGCATCGTTCTTTGATTGCAACATTTCTTGTTCAGTCTTTGTTGAAACGAGTCCAACAGTACCATGTCTTCGCAAGATTTGACGATGATGCCCGTACAGCCTGGGCCTCATTACACAGACAAAATC
Organism: Mycosphaerelloides madeirae; assembly: GCA_002785995.1. Lineage (NCBI taxonomy): Eukaryota > Fungi > Ascomycota > Dothideomycetes > Mycosphaerellales > Mycosphaerellaceae > Mycosphaerelloides > Mycosphaerelloides madeirae. The sequence goes on along the minus strand of NHNV01000001.1, from coordinate 1,193,829 downwards.
GAAAGATGCAGCAGCGACAGCACGACGACTGCTTCCAATGGCAACGAAGCAAACGAAGCATTGGATACCATGGAGACTTTGGCGTCCAAGCGAAAGTCGCGAGCTCTTCGTCGCTACTATCGATTCGCGATCCTCGGCTTCATCGGTTCTCTTGCGTTGATGATGTCCGCAATCTTCTGGAAAGACATCAAAACTTCTTCCGGTACTGCCCTTGCACCTATCAAACAGAGTCCCGAGATTTTGAAGTCTCCATGCGGGAATTCAACAGCTGAGGCGCGAGCATTGGGGTGTCACTTCGATGTGATCACCTTCTGCTGGCTACCAGATCGATGCTACGACCAGGAGTTATCCCAAAAGTTTTACGATCTGGACTGGGAATATTATGTCGACCACAACAAAACCCAACAAATCGAAAAAGCCGAAGCATTGACAGGCGAGTACGATGGCTTATACGTGAGCTGGGAGTACCACGTACGCCACTGCGTATACATGTGGGAAAAGTTGCATAGAGCACTTTTGGGCGAGGGAAAAGGCGTTATCGATAGCTACATCGCTCCTCTCTCGCACACTCACCATTGCGGGATGATGGTGACCATGCGCGGCGACGGTTTCGATTTCTCGGACTTCAATACGAGGATCAGAGTCAAGTTTCCAGATTGCGGGATTGCATGAGTTTGCAGCAGGAGTGCGTGCCGCCGAAGTGGAATCTGATTGAAGGTCCGTATCGACAACAGGTCCATCGCGAACATCTCTATTGAAACCGGGATGTTGAGTAGACTCTGATAGCCACTTGTCTGAAATGTGTTTCTTCCAGCAACGATGCCAATGTCTTCATGTTCATGAAACCTTCAGTCTCAAGACACTCGTCGATTGCCTGCTGTCAGGCCCTCGTACGAAGGAGTATAGCGTGACGCAAAGGAACGAATGCCTCTCATGACGGGACGATCTGAAAAGATGCCATCGACACCGGTCGGAAATTGCTCGGTAGACGTTGGTGCAGAAGTACCAGATTCGATCTGCGTAGACCTTGCTCTTGAGGTGATCCGGAACTTGATCGTGGAAGACAGGCCACAAGAACTCGAGCGGAGCTACGTGAATAGGCTAAGGCCATTGCATCATATCAATCCAATTCCTTCGTAGAGTCTGTGAGCTTCCGCACCGATGATCTACGAAGTACAGCTTCAATGTCAAGGGCATGCAGGACATGCATGTACCCGCAGTACGCGGTTTCGGTACCGAGAAAACAGGAGCCAGAGGGTCCTGCTTGCTGCGTGCAGACAAGCCCTAGCACGCCTGGTAACTGGTCGAACGGGGTATTGATTCACCATCAGCGGTGAGTTGTTAGGACGTGGAGCAGAAGAGGGGATACTCGTAAGCACATCGCATATGCTGCCTGATCACAAGCGATCATGGTTGTGCTGGTCATTGAGCAGATAGCAAGGCGGGACCACGCGTCCTGCTGCTGGACGATGCAGAGATGCTTGTTGAGACTCAATAGCGTTGCTGAAGTTTGGCGGTGAAGTGATTAAGGAAAACGTAGTCGACTTGATCGAATCAAAGATGACTGACCATCTGCTCTCGAACCCTAAACACCCCCAAGCATTCCTCAATCCTTCGACCAAACCACAGCAGGGCTTCCGCAGCCAAACCACAAAGTTGGTAGTTGAATCTCCGAGGAATTGTCGTAAGAGGCTCTCTCGACGACCGTCTGCAAAATTTCGGAGACTATTGTCTTCCTTGTGGGCCCTCTCTCGCAGCTCTTCGCAGGATATACACCCCGAGGAGCTGCATCGCAATACCCACCACAGCCAAAGACGGTGACAGCCACGGCAGCTTATCGCGCATATCCACAATCAACTGCAGTTTGCTTCGATCCAGTACAATCTCAACATCCTTTGGCCATAGAACGAGACTGAAAATCGGGAAGTCGCACCACTGTTCCAGCAGCCGCGCGAAGCCAGCCCTGACAGCGAACAGCATTGCCAACAGTCCGACGAGCGCCAAACGTTCTCGCCAAGAATAGTGATCAAACGCATATATTCCTCGTCGGTGTGTTGCACTTGCAACGAAATAGTCTGCGAGGCGACCGGCGAGGTACATGGTCATTGCAAAGAATGCGAAGTACCAGGATATCCGGGCATTTGAATAGCTGTATGCATCCGGATCGCTGGAAAGTTCTGCGACAAAGAGGACGAGAGCCGCGTCAGAGGCAGCCGCGCTCTGGATAGGGGTTGTCCACACATAGTTTTCAGCCTTCCACAGGCTCTTGATATGATCGAGCAGAGATTTGGGGGGTTTGTCATCATGATCATCTGCCGTCTTCGCGTCGGCAGCTTTGTCCCAGGCTTTCCGGGACATCTTTGTGAGCCAGTAATCGGTGATGAAACAGGTCATGTGCAGATGTTGGGGCGACATGGCCAGGAGGCAGATCCACGTTGGCAAGCCAATCCACATGAAGACGACCAAGCAGATGGGCTGCCACATGGCGTATATAGCGGCGGCTATGATTGGACTTAAGCCTTGTATGACTTCGTGTCCACTGCGAGATTTTGTCGGGCTGGCAATCCAGGGCGCTGAGAGGAGGAAGATGTTGTTGAGGACGGCCAGCACGCCAGCGATGCTGGCGAGGGGATGCAAGCTGGCCGACATGGTGACAAGCGAACCCGTGATGCACTGAAAATCGGAGAAGTAGTATCAGTGTCTGGACAGGAGATCAGTTTATGAAGTGTGATAACGAAATCGGGCACGCATGGCCCAAGTCGATGTGTCCCTTCACTGGTCGATGTACGGCACTTGAACCAAACGCTAGAAATCCTCCCGCGGAGAAGAGGAGAGACATTGTGAAGTGGTGTTGATGAAAGCATGAGGTTGACATGAAGAAAAGACGTGTTGCGTGGAAAAGATGTAGAAAGCAGAGCGTGTCGCGAAGTCGAGCGTATCGTAAGAAAGGACATGTTGGGCACATGTTGCTCAAGTGTTGAACACAACGCACCTTAGCTAGCGTCTTTCTAGGTTTGTCCAATCACATGCCTTCAGGCTCCATGAGAATTGCTTCGCCTTCATGAGATTTTGTCTCGCCTTCATATGAATCTGCTTCCGCTGGTCCTCAACCAGCTCCCGGAAATCTGCAGCCAATCATGAGGCACATGTAGCACCCTCCCTCCGCTCAAATACAGGAATTAAAAAGACAACAAGCACACATCACCTCCTTCCATTGCGAAACTCTTTCTACTCCTACCAAAGCCGCTCACAAAAAAGGGTTCGTTACAAGATGCTAGAATGCGCCAAGCGAGGGTTCACTTGGTCTATAAATTTGGAAGCTTTTTCGATAACGCCCCCCAAAGTACGCCTCCGCCATGCAAAACTGACAGATAGCAAAGACTCTCTCACTCTCAGGTCTGCACGGCGGTGTTGATGGATAATGGTAGTGGCCGGAAGGGATGATCTGAGGTTGGGAGCTGTGAAGTGGCCGTTCGGAAGGGAAGGCCCGGAGTGCATACTGATAGTATGCTAAGAAGAGTCGATGTCGGGGACTCCGTCATGTCCATCAAGGCGCAAAATCGTTCTTCTTATAGTCCGAGCTGCTTCCCGGAGCATCAGCAAATGGTCCCTGGCCGAAAGCGGGAGTCGTGTTGGTCGACTGACTGGGCGGCAGCTGACCAGCCGCTTGCACAGGATCGTCCTTCACGACAAGCTCGTCCTTCTTGCTCGTATCGGGATGCGGTTCCAGACGGTACTCACGCGACAAGTTGCTTACGGACCGCTCGCGTGAGAACTTGAGGCTGTTTGCGTCGCCTTCTTTGCGATCGATCGGAGACCACCCACCAGCGATGCTGCCAGCAACAATGCCTGCCATAGCCGTCGCAGCGAAGGCAGAGTTTGACCTTGAGCGACCGCGGCGACGATGCCGTGAATCAGGAGTTGCGGGTGGAGGTGAGAGACCAGGATCTTCCGTCTCGGGCTCGTTGTTGGGCGTGCGTGGCAAGCTTGAGCTCGCACGGCTGCGACTTGGACTCCTGCTATGGAGGTAGACTTCCTTGGGGTGTGTGAAGGCGAATTTGAGCGAGTTGATACGACCTCCCTTGTACTTCTTGAGCCAAGCAAGCTCGTCCTTGATGTCGTAGAGGGCCTGGTTGAACTCGAACGGATTCTCTTCGTCAGTGACAATGACACGCTTCTCGCGGTTTCGGGTCGACCATTCGCGAATCCTTCGTGGGACAATTCGCGCAGCCAGCTCATCGGGTATGAGTCGGACGATAACGCCGATGGGAAGAGAGATCGCACCCAGGACGAGTGCAATTCCCCACTGAGAAGCAGTCTGTTTTTCTGCTTGGAACGCATCCCACCCTCCGACAAACATGATAAGGACTTGACCTCCAATCATGATGAGGAAGATACCTACGAAGAACAAGTTGCGCTGGATGCCCTCAAATACATTGAAGCGGTTGTCAAGACGACGGTTGTTCAATGCGTTGAAGATCTGCATCCAAGTGAAAGTATTGAAGACGAGACTCTGCAATTGCCTGATCCTCTTGTCGTGCAAATCCCCAGGTGGAATGTCATCATAGCCCAGGATAGAGGCACCAGCAAAGTATAGGACGAGAGTGACGACCAATTGGTAGATTGCTTGGCCGATAATCATCTTCCACATAGTTACGGAGAACAACGGTGCTGACTTTGGATCAGGCTTGCGGTTAAGGATGTTGCGGGTCGGAGGGTCGGTGGCGAGAGCAAGTGCGGCCATGGTATCCATAATCAGATTGATCCAGAGAAGCTGCACAGCAGTCAAGACAGACTTCTCCTCGTCGTTGGATACTGCAGAGATGAACGCCAGCAGGACGGCGGTAATGTTGACCGTGATCTGAAATTGCAGGAACTTCCTTACAGCATCGTTGACCGCACGTCCCCACATCAGAGCCTTGACAATGGATGCGAAATTGTCGTCCATCAAGATGATGTCGGAGGCTTCCTTTGCGACTTCAGTACCGGCGATGTTCATGGCGAAACCGACATCAGCAGCCTTCAAAGCCGGAGCATCATTCGTTCCATCACCAGTCACAGCAACAGTCTCGCCCATCTCCTTGAGACGCTTAACCAAGGTGCGCTTGTCCTCAGGAGATGAACGAGCCAGCACCTGGAGCTTGGGAATGACTGCCTTCTGCTCGCTCTTGCTCATCTTCCGAAACTCTGGTCCTTCGAGGGCGAGACCGCCAGCTGTAAAGATGCCGCACTCGGTGGCGATTGCTTTTGCAGTCAGGATATTGTCGCCAGTAACCATGCGAGGGAAAACACCAGCCATAATGCAATCTTTCACTGCCTCTGTTACGCCATGTCGGAGAGGATCCTGGATACCCACGATTCCCAAGAACGTCATGTCCTTGCAGATATCGTCGATTGAGGCTTGGGTCCTGTCGTCCTCAGATCGCTTGATACCTTTAGGTGGCCATGACGCAGGTTCAAAATCTCGCCAGATGACACCAATCGTGCGCAGAGATCGAGAGGCGTACGCGTCGATCAGTTGCTCCAGAGTCTTGCGGCTGTCGTTCGACATCGGTGCTGCGTCAATTCCCTTGGTGGGATCGCGAATAATCTTGGTGCAATGTCGCAGCATGATTTCACTAGCACCTTTCACGTACAATCGGTATCCGTTGTTCTCCCTGAGCTTGACAACCATTCCCATGTACTTGCGGCCAGAATCGAATGGAACCATTTGCGAGATCTCGGCATTGCTTCGCTCTAGACTGACTTTCTCCATCCCCAGATGATCACGCGCGAAGTCTAATAGAGCCGTCTCGGTCTTCGAGCCAATGAAAACTTGCTTGCCATTCTCTTCAGCCTCGAAAGCGGTCGAGTTGATGGCGATGCTGTACCTCCAGAGCAATTTCGCTTCGCCGGCGATGGTCGAGATGAACTCAGCAGTGGTCACATCGTCGACATCGTCATGCACATCCTGATTCGGGTCCGGATTGGAGCTATCCTTCTGGCCAGCACGATTGCTAAATCTACTCGAGGTTCCCAAAGTCCCAGCAACGACCGTCATGACGTTCTGAGTAAGAGTTCCGGTTTTGTCGGAGCATACGGTGGTCGCATTACCCATCGTTTCGCATGAGCGTAAGACGCGAACCAGATTGTTGTCTTTCAGCATGCGTTTCGTCGCATACGCGAGAGCTAGAGTGACAGCCAGAGGCAGTCCTTCTGGAACAGCCACGACGATGATAGTCACGGCTGTGATGAGGATTGTCATGAAATGCTGGCCCTTCTCAGTAGGGGTATCAGTGTCATTGGGAAGCTGGGCCAGGAACTTGATCAACAGAACGACGAAGAGAAGCAACGCTGCTGCGCTGCCAATCTTCGCAATTTGCTCTGCAAGTTTGTTGAGTTTGGCTTGTAGGGGAGTCATGTCGTTGCTCTCTTGCAGCGAAAGCATGGTCTTGCCGTACGAAGAATGTACACCAACTGCAGTGACGATCATTCGACCAACACCTTCAGTAACCTTGCCGCCAGATATCATGAACGGGTCCATCTTCTTGAGCGGCTCGTGGGCTTCCATGGCACGGTACACCTCATCTCCAGATATCTTTTTCAAGACATCGGATTCTCCAGTGGCAGATGACTCGTCACATTTGACGCCGTGTCCGGAAATGAAAATACCATCCACAGGGAGAATGTCGCCAGGCTCGACAAGCAGTACATCACCAACAAGTAATTGCTGAATGTCGATTTCCTGAGTCGTTCCAGATCGAACCACCTTCACGTTTCGCTCGTCTTTCTTCTTGTTCAATTTAGCGAACTGTCGCTCCTTTTGCCAGTCATTCACAGCGCCAACCGTGACGACGACAACAATTGCGACGATGATGGCCACACCTTCGATCCATTCTGGAGTGTTGTCTAATATCGCCTGATAGATTCCGAGCGCCAACGCAATAACGGCTGCAACCGTAAGAACGATGAGCACCTTGTCGTTGTATGCTAACCACATGAGCTCGAAAATGTTCTTCGGCTTTCGCTCCGGTAGCTTGTTCTCGTCAAAGATGCGTTTCCGGTCGGTGAAAGTGCCTTCGGAGGACGTGGCAGAGGTCTGGGATGCCATCTCAGGTTCCTCCGTCAGAGTCTTGTCTGATGCAGGAACATCCACCTTTGTTGCTTGCTCAAACGATACGTTTCCTTCCAGATGCTGCTCGTCAACGCTGAGACCTGCGTTCCGGTCTGTCCTTAAACCTTTCTCCAATCCTCTGAGACCGCCAAGGGCGTGAAATGCTCCTAAGCTTTTGGGGTTGAAGAGCTTGGTCATGTGTCCAGGAGCGAACGCAAAAGGATTGCTTTCTCGCACGAATTCATCCTCTGTCCCAGGATCGGGTAGAAGGGCCTCCTCGTCTGACAATATCGGATGATCGCCATGATCACTCTTTGATTGACTGCTGAAGGCTTTGGACGGCGCTTCACTTGAAGGTGTATGCGTGTTGACATACGTGACCTCGGAAGTCGAAGACGTATCCCCTTCGGTGTCGATACTACCGCCCCTACTTCTGCCAGTCGGCACCGACAAGAAGGCATGCGGTGCTTGCCATTGCGCAGGTGCAGATACATTGTGCGGACTGGTAGGCCGCGACTCTCTGCTCTCGAAACTGTTCTTTCCAAGCAATTCCGTTGGGCTGCTAGTTTGTTGGTTAGAGGTTGGTCTTAATCTTGGTGACCGGTCAAGATTTCCGGAGATGGTATCATCAACTTCTCCTTCTGTGTGGTCCATAGCGTCGCTCTGGTCCCCAGACTTGACGGCAGACGTATCGATCGTGATGGTCGGTGCTCGTGTTCTTCGAGTGGGATTTGGGGAAGGCGATGTTCGACCTCCATCGCCACCGCCTTCGGGAGGCGGTTCTGCGCTCGCCATGATGGTACAACTCGTATCAATTACCGAGGCGGGCTATGCTGAATTCGCAAGCCGCAGTGAAGGCGCCTATGCGAAAGGATGGAGGATGAGGCGGCTCGGGGCAGTACATGCAGATCAGGAAGATCACGGATGGAAGATGGGGAGATTGCCAGGTGGTCGAGGGAGGCGCAGCAAGTCTCGTGGTGGCGACGGGACCTCAGGCGAGTAAAGGAAAGTTCGATATGTTGTCCGAGGGCGAGGGTGGATCTCCGATGGGCACTGCTTCTGGATTAGGAAGATCAGATATCCCAGAGCCAAACTGCACCGCAAGCTTGTCAGTAAAGGCGCAAGCAGTAGAATAGAGAGTGTGGTAGCCGGCTGTACACAATAGGCAAAGATGTCTTAGGAGGTGGCCATATGGACCTCCTCAGGCGACGAGATTGGGGCAGTGCTTGGTGGAGCATGCGGCCATCAAAGAGCTGCAGTTGTGGGATGCTTTGAAGCTAGGGCGGTCTGAGGTAGAAGATGAAAAGAGAAGCCTTACCAGCGATGCACATGCCGCGATCTTGTTGTCCTTCAGCTGGGTCCTGGTGGCCTAGGAACAACGGGTGCGCTTTCCGCGTCCAAGAGAGCCCAAAGAGTAGAAGTCGCGTGGCCATGCACAGCTCCTGCGGCCCAACACAGCACACTGGTGGCGATTGCTGGCATCCAATGAGGTCCAGAAGGCCCGCGATGCAGGTCTTTCGATGGCAAGAAGAGAACAAGGAGAATCGCAGGACGCGCAGCGGATAGTAGCCTGGCACGGGCGTGTGGCCAACGGTGGTGATGGATGCGGCGAGAGAGCAGAAGATCAGAAGGTGTGAAGTGCTGCTGTCAGTCCGAATACCAAGCATTTGCACAGCCTCCTTCTCAGCGCGCTAGTTCCTTCTTTCACAAGCGGCCGGATCTGATGGATTGCCCGCGCCAGTGGGCGACCGTTGGCTAGCCCAACGGTTTCCGTCCGTGGCGATATGCAACGGCACCGGCTACAAAAGAGATGGGGACGAATGATGTTTGTTCCAGCAGGAGGGAGGACAAGCTGTGGAAAAACACGGAGAGCAACAACAAGAGGAGACATTGGCCCCTGAGAAGTGGGCGGCCTCGCTGGTGGGTCGCTTACGGAACGAGCCGGGCCGACAGTCACCTAAGCCCGAAACCTTCAAGATGAAACGGTGAACTACGGACTACCATTATTGCAAAAGTCAATTTCGGCGAGACCTGCATTCAAATTCGAACTTCGTCCAACAACATCCACTTCTGTTGCCCGTACTGAACCAAGATGCAACAAACGCCCGATATTCCCCAGCATTTGCTCCTTCAGCATACGCTGACCACATACCCACAGCAACGATCCCTCATCCCCCTGCCAACAATGATCGACTCCGGCACATGGAAGCTTAGGTTATCAGACGCTTGCCCGCTTCATCGGTCTCGGCCGTCGAAGAACCGTCCACCTTCACTCATGAGTATCCATACATCTACCGTATTTCGTACTACCGTCAGCAGGTATTCCACGCTCGCACAAGATCGCATTCGTTCTCTTCTTCAGCACCATCATTAGTGAGCCGTTACTCTATACCGCAGCGTTCTGACGCGAGTGGCGCCTTCCCAGTCTCACATGTCGTCCGTCGCGACCCGAAGACATGCCGGGTAAGCCGATTGCCTCATCCTTGGGGAAGCCGCCTCCGACGCGTTCGAATCTCATCTGCAGCCAGAAAAGAAGGTCACTTCGAGTCTTCTGTGACTTCCAGTTCGTTGTGCAGAATCTCGGCAGGCGTGTTTGCCAATGTTTGCCCAGGACGCAAAACATAATGCGTCTTGCTTGGCCGCTGCTAGGCTGGCACGTTGGAATGGATAGGATATTCATTGGGAGCTCTCACCTGCAAATACATGTATGCAATAGGAACGAGTCGAAAGCAGTTTCGCAATAATCACACAAGCGAAGAGTACATTCAAACTGATGGAATAGTCATCTCAAGAAAAATGTTGCCTCAGGCACTTTGATATCACACCAAACTCTTTTGAGCAAACCTCAAACTTGTACATTTCACTGCAACATGCCGCCGTGGCAAGAGCGCCAATGAAGACCTGAACGCTCTAGGGAAAAAAACCAAACGAGATGTTTGACCCCACCAAATCCTCCGGGGGTCCCAAACCGAAATGCCTCGTTACAAACACCAACCTTCCCAATTTCCTCAACCACGAACAGCCACCAACGAAAAAGAAACCATTTTCTATCATCCTCGGCCAGGAGTTCTCCCATACAGTGAGCAAATCACATGCTATACAGACAAATAGACATATACTGATGAGAACTACCCAGCTGGATATCCTCCTACCTTCCAAACCCATCCAAACCCTCACCACCCACGACAACGCCACCCTCCGCTACGCCCGCGCACACCTCAAACCCCTCGACCTCCTCACCAACCCCTTCTTCACAACTTACATCAAAACCCCCAACCCCGCCACCAAAAACCTCACCCTCCTCTCCCAAAGCCATACCACCACCCTTACCCTCACCTCCGGCCTCCTGCGCATCGAAACTGACAAACCGACCTTCCAACGCCTAGGCCTCCAAGGCTCTCCGGTTCCCCACGAAGGCTGCAAACACCTTGCAGTGCGGTATGTTGTGAAAGTGAACTTAAGGCTGCCGAGAATTTTGAGCGGCAAACCTGAGTTTGAGAGGGTGAAGTGGGCGTTCAGGAATGTATTGGATGAGAGGTTAACGTGGCTTGTTTCTGGTGTGGAGTCTTTTGCGGAGGAGGGTGTGATGAAGGATTTTCTTCAGCCTGTTATCAGGGAGGTGAAAGCGGAAGTCGAGGAGCTTGGTGATGTCCTGACGCCTGCGGTTCCGAGCGGGGTGCAGGAGGAAGAAGAAGCAGCTGAGATTCTGGAGTGGTTGAGTCTAGCCATGGCTGCTTCCCCTCGAATTCGCAAGGACGACGACGTGGATGCCTGCCTCTCACGCTACCAAGTCCCCAACGACGAGCCCCCTACAAGTCAAAACCTCTCCCGACTCCGGTGGCGAGGTTTAATACCCCCAGACTTCGCCTACAAGATCTTCCTCTCTGCGCTCAAAGCCTCCGGCGACGATTGGGTCGCCATAACTGCCACATCCTTCTCCGGCGAAGCCTACACGATCCTCATTCACTCCGGCCAGGCCCTGAGCTGGGAGTACAAAGACTGAATGAAAGAAAAGTTACATACCCCATCAATACTACAAGTACGTGCGAACCGGACTTTGTGCGCGCAGTCTGACTTGAAAGATGGCCACCGGAGACATCGGAGACACCGAGTGCGTTGCCCCTTCCCTCCGCGCTCGGCGCACCGTAATCTTCCATAACCAACGTCAAGTCGAATCGGATCCGCATCGCGAGTCCGGCGAGGGTAAAACGATGGCCTATCCTGCTACGTTCTCCGAAGAAAACTTCGCTCAAACTTAGTGCACCATCGTTTTCGAATTGACCTGGACAGACTTGTTCACAAGATCGCTCTGGCCCTGCTCACGAGAATCTCCGCGGTCGCTCGATATGCTAACGAACGACGTCCTCCGCTTTGCGTTTGTCAGATCTCGTGAGCGTCCCGCAAGGCCGAATCCGTGAACCGGATCGACTCCCAGAATGAGGCGATATTAAAGAGGTCATGCTCCGCGCCACTTGCATCACAAGCTCGGCGGCGAGCTTGCTGAATAGAGCCCACACTACCGGGATGTTGGAGTCTATCAGCATTATGCCGGCTTCTAGGGTATTGAAGAAGTAAAGATACGAATCAAAATCTGGTTGCGTCAGTCACAACCACTCTGCAGCAACAGGCCTGAATCGCTCACCTTCTGATGCAGACCTTCGTTTTGACTGGGACGATCAGCAAACGGATGAGCCATTGAATGATATGCTCACGTACAAATTGCTACCTTGCAGAATACCCACAAGCGAAAGATAGATGCGGCCAATTCCCTTTGGCGTGCCAGCAAGATCTAATGGCGTGGAAGGCGCCGATGGCTTACACGAAAGCTACATGTATCAAGAAGACACCAATAGCTAGTGCTATCCTTCTTCAAGTCGGTTTTGAGACGCAATATCGCAGAATCATTAGCAACGTCTACCAGGCCGAAGACGAAGGCAGCATATGCTTGGTATGGGCAACACGATAAGCCATGCATGCACGCCTGCACCTGATGCTCTGCAAGTGCCCGAGGAGTCTAATTCTCGGTGATGAAGCTGTGTTGCTGTGGTTGAAGACTCTGATTTCGCGGAGCGCGCATAGAAAGTACCCACCTTGCCACCATCGGCGGTTGGATGTGCTTCGGTCCACGACAGAAATATGTTTTGTTCAGACGGATCGCAGTGATTAATGGATTTTCGTCGCTCGGCTTCAAACTCATGCTGCATACTCGTACATTGGCTCTCGAAGTATGTCTTCTATCATCGAAAGCATTTGAGCTGCAACATCTGCAGCTGCCAATATGATCACCCCAAGCCGCTGCCAAAGCTGATCTCATGCTTTAATGCAAACGCGACGCAAACCCGCGACCTGCGCCGTAGACCTTTTATTCATTTCTCTTCCGTGTCAAGAAGGATTCATGCCTTCCACCTTGCCGCAGCATTGGCCTCCTTGGCAGCCAGCGCTGCGAGGTTAATGCCGCTGGGCTGTCGCTGTTGCCCACTGGCTGGTAGGCCTAAGCCCGCCAGAGCAGCTCCGTTACTTGCTCGTTTGATACCTGCTGTAGCAGCTGTACTCGCGGTCGCTACGCTGCTCTGTCTGCGCATCGCTGCCGATAGCTTAGACGGCGAACCTTGGGTGTTGTGAGTATTAGAATTGGCCGAAACACCATTTCGAACAGCTGTTTGCGGCGTGTCTGGGAGAGGTCTGGCCTTCTCCCTAGCTGGAGTCTGCTGCTGCTGCTGCTGACTGAAAGCATTCCCAGAGGTGGTATGCATCCCGGATGTGGTATTCATACGCTTGACGGGGCTTGGAATTCCACCGTTCGCTGCAGGCACAGCAGCAGTACTTCGCAGCCTTGCCGCTCGGCGCGCTTCCTCCGGAATCCCAGGGCGCTGGTGAAGCGGCTGGTTTGTGATGAATGCGTGATTCATAGCTTCGTGCGGCTTCATTCTCCGCTCTGGGTCCCATCGGAGACATCGACTAATGAAGTCCAAGAAAGCCTCGTCCTCGGTCTTGAGCGCTTGCGACAACGTTTTCGAGCTGGGTCTTCGCCGCCGACCTTTGCTGCTGACAGTAACCCTCGGCTTGCCAACGGAGTCGAAGAATAGTTTCTTCCTGGTGCAGCGCTCAACCAAATGCCGATCTGGAGGGCCAAAGATCTCCATAATACAGGCAAGTTGTTCCTGTTCATTTTCGCCAGGGAACAGGGGATATCCGGTCCAGAGCTCCGCCAAGATGCATCCGAGAGACCACATGTCGATGCCTAACCCGTAGCTGCTGCCGAGGATAACTTCTGGACTGCGGTAAAAGCGCGACTGGATATAGGTGTACACTTTCTCCTCTTCCTTGCAGCTGCTTCCGAAATCAATGACACGAACATCTGCTTTCCGCGCCTCGCAGAGCAAGATGTTCTCGGGTTTCAGGTCGCAGTGGATAATTCGCTTGTTCTGGAGCAAAATCAGGCAAGACAGCAGTTGGCGGGAAAAGCGGCGAATCAATGGCAGCGAGAAGCCGACGAAGTTGTGTGCTCGGATGAGCTCGTACAAGTTGATGCTCAGACATGGCGTAACGATACAGAGGTGCGAGCGGAAGTAGAAGGACGAAGTGATCGAAAGCGTTGCATGCGCACCATCAGGATCCTGCGATCACGATTAGCCGTGTTCACTTGAGTCTGCATCATCAACGGACTTACCCATTCCCTCAGCTTGCCTAAGATACCGACCTCGACGAGGGCCTGCTGATGGAAGCGCTTCTTGTTTCGAATGATCTTGACAGCAACGATGCCACCGTCCTTGTGATCCACGCAACGAACTACTTGACCAAAGCTTCCTTTGCCTAGCACATCAACGACCTCATAGCGGTACGCGAGATGATCGCCCAGTACGATGTTGTAGTCGCCTCGCTCATCGTCGTAGCCAAAGTTGCCTGCTTTGGTGTCCTTGTCGCCGAGCGCTTGGGGAGAAGGCGTGAGTGCTCCGATAATCTTTCGAGCAGTTTTCGTGCCGGTGAAGTAGATGCCATCTTTCTCGTAATCCATCACCTCGCCGCGTTCGAAAATGTTCAGGTTACAGTGGCGATCGTGCAAAACTCGATCCGGGGTCATGGGAGATCGCGCCACTGCGCGTTTCTTGAGCTCCTCGCTTTCACGCGCTGCGGTGTCCACGTCTCGTCGTTTTTGAGAGAGACGACGCATCTCATCATCAGCGATGTGGTCGTCCTTATCCTTGACCAAGGTTGAGATAGTCGGGGTTGTAGACTGCTGTGGGCCCTTTGCTCCTGCAGTTGCTCGCTGAGTCGGTGGCCTGATGTTGCTGCCTATGTTGCCCCAACTGCTGGCCCGATTCGTGACGTGAATGGGCTGAGGTTGCTCCGCGTGAATACTCTTGTTCTTAGGTACAGTGGAATGATGTTTCGTTTCAATATCGGGGTTGCTGGACACAAGTGATGCCAGTGATGCCGCTGCAAGGAGTTCTGCATCCCCTTTGCGACGTATAGAGTCAAGACTCGTTCGTGAAGCCGAAGGAGGAGGAATCACAGGCGCATCACCAGCCCAAGCAGCGCTAGCAGGCAGTTTCGGAGGTGGCATCTGGCTTGCACGCTTTTGGATCCTGTCCTTGTCTGGCAGTGCAGGTTCTTGGTGTGAGCCTGGCTTATGATCTGGGTGGTTGCCTTTGCTGCTGCTGCTCCGACGCCAGTTCAGGGACAGCCTTCGACGCAGCCCACCCTCCTTCTTGGAGTCATTTTGGGTTTGTTCAGTCACGGGGCTTTCCAGCGACGAGGGTGTCTCGGCTGGCTTGAGGGATTCCTTGGTTCCACTCCGGTTTGGTCTCGGTCCCTGCGGTTTGTTAGAAGACTGCTGCAGCAAGGTCTCGAAGTTGTTCCAGGTGAATTCATCATTGAAGTCGATGCTGGGCCTCTCACGCCTTCTACTATATTCGCCCGATCCCTTTGGTAACGAGCCAGAGGCGAAAGGCGTAATGGCGTTGCGCGGCTTCGATGATGGGATTGGCAGACCCATCGCCATGTATTCTGCATCTGCATCATCGAAATAATTGGTCGTCGTGTCATCGAGCTGCATTAGGTCTCTGAGAGCGTAGTGAGAGGATGAACTGCGAATCCCTTGTTGCTTGGCCAAGTCTTCGTCGTGGCGCCGATAAAATGTGGCTTTACTCGCAGTCATCGGAGTCGAAGGCGTCTTCGTGACTCGCCTTGGCTCTGGTGTTTGTGAAATGCCATAGTCGTCACGCATGTCCAGGTCTTGGCTCAGTCTCGGAAGATGAGAGCCTCTGGGCCCTGGCTGGTTGATCGGCATCAAATTCAACGGTGGAAGTCGTAGCGGCTGTAGGTTGTTGTTCTTGCGGCCCGTTGGATCCATCTGAACCCTTGGTGCTTTGGGTGCAGCCATATTGACGCTCCTCTCGATGTTTTCAATGGTGTTGATGCGCTGATGGGCGTTTGCCAGATCAACAGACCCCTTCCGTCTTGTCTCGTGAGACATATCGACACTAGATTTCGGTGTCCTGTTGGAGAATGACAGGTCGTGATCGAGTCTATCGTGGCCGTACTGAGACGATTTGACGGAGCTGGACAAAGATTGCAAGTCATTCTCCCGGGGACTTTCGAAGAGCTTCGGGATCGCTGGAACAGGGGGAACAATTTCATCGTCCTCGCCGTATTGAGTGGAACTGGAGTGTACATTCCGAGGCTTGGGTGTCGGCAGGCGAGATGCAGATGCTGAGGAGGTCAGAAGCGATTGAAAACTTGACTTTGAACTCAAGCTCACGCCGCCGCCGTGACTGACGAAACGACCTTCAGGTGATGCTCGCGCAGAAGTCGGAGTGGCGTTGGCTTTTCTCGGAATGAGGCTCGGACTTGGCTGCGTGAAGCGAGGGAGCTCTGGCTTGACGGACTGCTGTTCTTCTTGCGGTGAGGGAGGATTGTTTTTAGCTGCATTTGAAGGCACGGGCGGCGCGGGCATCATAGACAGCCGCTTCAATCGACGGGCATCAGTGGGACTGATCGTACGCGCTCCCAGCCCAGAAGCACGCCCTGACACGGTCGATTGGCGCTTATTGCCAGATGAGGAGGGTGTGTGCGCTCGATTCTGATTATTCTTCGACAATGATCGCGAATGCGATGTGTTGGGGTCCTGATCCCGGGGTGGGGGTTGTAGACTCTTCACTTTATTCGCCCGAGACTGGGTTGTCGCCGTTAAAGTGGACGTTCGAGGCAGCTCTGCCCCACCAGATACCCCCGGTTGCAATGTAGTTCGTCGTGCAGCCTTTGTCAGACTGTTCGTTCGTGCGATGTCTGATTTCGACAAATCCATTGGCCCTCCCGACAGTGGTTGGCTGACCTTCCTACCCTCCATCATCGATGCAATGACGCCAGGTCCGAGCGACTTCCTTGGTTTCGTGCCTACACCTGTAGGTGGAGGAGCAGGCCCAGACGGTGGTGGG
This sequence comes from Mycosphaerelloides madeirae, assembly GCA_002785995.1. Lineage (NCBI taxonomy): Eukaryota > Fungi > Ascomycota > Dothideomycetes > Mycosphaerellales > Mycosphaerellaceae > Mycosphaerelloides > Mycosphaerelloides madeirae. The sequence goes on along the minus strand of NHNV01000001.1, from coordinate 1,177,299 downwards.
CCTTGCGGCACGGTGCTCTGCCGCCTCGTCCTGAGAGACAAATGGCCGCCCTGTGATGTAGGAGCTCCGCCGTCCCTTGGAGCCGGATGTCCACTCAATCTTCTCCGAAGGCTTTGACTCCTTGTCATTCCTTGCTCTTCCCTGGGCTCCAGTCCCGGCACAGGAGGCCTGGATACGTTCTTTGCCATGCCCTTGTTTATGCAATTCGGAGCTGGTCTGTCGCCTTCGACCAAAGAGAAGTCGCTCAAAAGCGGGCCGTTCCCATCGTAGTTAGCAATGGAATTTTGAAGATCGTCAAAGTTCACAGTCGGGATGAAGCCAAAGTCGTCGTCGGTATGCTGAGCAGGTGTGAGCGGGGACTCTCTGCTGCTGGAGGAGGTAGGGTCTGCGAAGGTGAAAAGGGTGGCCTCTCCAGTGTTGCTGAAGAAAGGTTCAGACGTAGTCTGTGAAAGGAAGGGGCGAGAGGTGTTGGTCGATTGGGTAACAGCAGGCGTGAGTGAGCTGATACTTCCACTGCCCACCCTGTTGCTACAGTCAGTCTCTTTGGCATATTCGCTGTAGCGCGCATGTGTGAAGCCAAGGTGTGAATCGTACCTCCTGCCAGGGCTCGGGAACTCTCTTGGTCCGCTAGGAACTCGTATTTGATCTCGCAGCGTGCTACGCTTACGGTGGTGGGTCATGCCCGGGCGTTGCTCGTTTTGTGGTCTCGAAGCAGACGCTGGCAGCGAGGGCCTGCGGAAGGTGTCGTCGGTAGCATTGGTGGTGCTCGTCGTGCGTTGGAACTTGCGGCGGACCAAAGACTCGGCTACCTCGCTGTCAGTCGACTCAGCGGCACCAAGATTGATTCCCTCGCCCTGCTCACATTCGTTGCCCGAATCGTCCAAAGAACCGTTGTTCCGCTCTCGGTCCAGGTAGGGCTGGGCTCGTGCCCGGGGTTGGAATCGCGTAGCAATGTCCATGGCGGGCTAGCAATGCGGGCGGCAGCAAGATCGCAGCACACAGTGCTCTGGAGCAGGAGCTCAGCGGTCGAGGACACGTGCCGAGTGAATGCGTCCGTGGTTGGAATGTGTTGCGGTGATGTCGCTAGAGAGCAGCCACGCCCCGAATGCGCTTCGTGTTTCACTGCGGACGGGTAGGGTCGAGCTGCATGGCGGTGCCCGCGGTATCACAGAAAGCGGCACCTCCACAAGGCCATCGGATTGTCGGCGGTGGTCCCCTTGTTCTTGTTAACAATTGTGATGCGCCCGGGGGGGCCTCGTCGGCGGAGGTGTCAGTGCCGTCGACGGGGATGGGGCGGGGCGGCGTGGTCGCTGTTGTTGTGGCGGTTGTTTGGGGATGCTGCCCTCCGCGGCGGAGGAGGTGGTAGTGGCAGGAGGAGCCAAAACACACACACAGATACACGTTGCCCGCCTGTCATTCGCTCCTGGCGCCGCGCTCAGACCTGAGGTGATCAGCGGCCCCTGCTTTTGAGCGCGCCGTGGTCGTCGTGCTAACGATCCTAGTATTTTACTTCAAAGCTATCCACCAACCACTTTCCGACAGCAACACCACGCCATCGACCGAGGGCTTTGTTTCGGAATGGTATTATCACTTCACTGCTGTGTCAGCAGCACCGCCATCGAGCGTTCTCTGTATTGCGAGTCAAGGATGTCCTGACTCCCTCTCTGCGAACTGTCCCTTCCTATTGAGGTGTTCGGCATTTCTGCGCTAGTGATACGGGCCGTGCGATGCGCTAACTCCCAGTCGACCACACATGTGCGATCTCCAGTTCTTCGTTCGGCGTGTCATCCACCACAACATTCTTCACATCCTGCTAACCATGCCTCGAGATCCCCTCATCGGGCTGGTCGGCAAGCCTTCTTCAGGAAAATCGACGACTCTAAATTCCCTGACAGACTCGGATTCGAAAGTAGGTGCGGCCGACCTCGAGATGGATCTTGCATCACAGAGCAGCGCTGATAGGTGCCGTAGGCAACTGTACGTGACCCTCAACCTGACAGCATATCCCGATGTGACTTTGGAGCAGATAGACTCCAGCGGCAATGGTCGTACCCAACTCTGGAAGCGGTTTGCTGATCTGTCCAAGTCCCTTTCACCACCATAGACCCCAACAGAGCTGTGGGGTACCTGCAAATTCCCTGTGCCTGTTCAAGAACATCACTACCGGGGAACACGCCGCCTACTCCTGACGAGCCACCACCGTTGCAAAAACGCTGCAAGCCGAATTATGGAAGTTGCCAGCAAGGCACCCGAAGTGTCCCCATTGAATTGTTGGACGTGGCAGGTCTTGTACCTGGAGCTCACCAAGGCAAGGGACTGGGAAACAAATTCCTGGATGACCTACGCCATGCCGATGCCCTCATACATGTAGTGGATGTGAGCGGCACTACAGATGCTGAGGGTAAATCTACTCGTGGGTACGACCCACATCAAGACATTGCGTGGTTACGATCGGAGATCGTTAACTGGATTCTGGGAAATTTGATGCACAAATGGGTGAGTTCTTTCTATATCATTGAGAGATATTGCAGATGCGGAGAATTATCTAAATTTCTTACCGAATCCTAACACATTCTCAGGGAGGCATCAAGAGGCGGCACGTTGCCGTGAAAGCGACACCAGTTGAGACTCTATCAGGACAGTTCTCCGGCTACGGCGCAAATCCTGCTGTTGTGGCACGAACGCTCGACAAACTACAACTGAAAATGCCACTCCAAGACTGGGACGATGATTTGATCAAGACAGTCGTCGAAGCCTTTGTCGACGAGAAATTCCCCACCGTGTTGGCGCTGAACAAGATTGACCACGCTGATGCCGACAAGAATGTATCCAAGATCGCCAAAGCGGAACCTTCTGAACGAATAGTGCTCTGCAGCGCAATTTCGGAAGTCTTCCTTCGGCGACTAGCGAAACAGAACTTCATCAGATACGTCCCTGGCTCTGAATTTTTGGATACTCGAGAAGACCTTCTCGAACAGGGCGAAGCAGACGGCGGGGGGCTCAAGGAGATGGATGAAAAGCTCAAGACGCGCATCGAAAACCTCAAGGACATGGTGCTCTATCGATTTGGGAGTACAGGCGTCAATCAGGTCCTCACACGAGCATCGGAGCTCCTTGGACTTGTGCCTGTCTTTACTGTGCGAAACGTTGGGACGCTTGGTAGTGGCGAAGCAGGTACAGCAAGTGGCGATAAAGCTGCTGTGTTTCGTGATTGCGTCCTGGTGAAAAAAGGAAGCACTGTTGTCGATGTATATCGGAAAGTCATGGGCGATGCACCGCTTGCATACGTCGAGACAGTGGGTGGGGTCCGGGTTGGAGAAGATGACCTTGTCTCAACTGGCAAAAACGATGTAAGTCCTACTTTGAACGGGAACTTGATATGAGTCCTGCTGACATTGGTTTAGATTCTGTCTTTCAAAGTAGGCCGAGCATGACGATTTGTTAAAGCTGGGACAGGCACTCAGACTATCTTGCACGAGATGAGACCGTCGTCGTTCGGATCATGTGCTGAATGCTATAAATGCCCGATTCCATTCTCAAACTTCACGATTATCTTCTCCATCATTTTCTCATCTGTACCATCTGTTCTCTGAAAAGAAGCTGGCCTTCTGCTACTCTCTACTTCAACACATCATCTTAACAGCACGTCGACTGGAGGCATAACGGTCTCGATAGTACCGAGAGGATGCATTGCAGGCGTTGCGTAAGGCTGGAGGTGGCAACCTCAATACCAGATCATGGCCAGAGGCTGTGCAAAATTTGGCATCGGGTATGGTCATGGCGGTGATGGTGGCGGCGCAGGCAATGGTCGAGGATAATATGGTTGTGATGTGGGAATCTGGATCCTCATACAGGGCGCGCGGTAGGGGTGGAAACGGTGTTGCAATCCAGTTGCGTCCGAGATGCAGGGAACTAATTGATCTTGTGGGAACATAGCTTTCGTGTAAGGTAAATAGCGCTTGTTCCCAAAGACCGACCACCCCAAACGCCAAAAGAAACGCCTGGCTTCCGTATCCGTTGACGCCTTACCCATCGACGCTTTCATTCGCAATGACTTGGCTTGAGTGCTCTGAGGATTCAACAGATATCACGCCACGTCAGGGCCCAGCAACTGTCTCACAGCTCGACTCGCCATCGAAGACTGATAAAATCCTCTCGCAGAAAGAGAAATTTGAATATTCCTTTCGCGACCGGGTTCGATTGCAAGACACTGGATGTGGTTGTGAGTCAGTGTTCCATTCGAAGTGTCGATCTCGCAAGGTCAGCAGCATTGGCCATTACGAGGAGGGTCTAAACGGGGACGACGAGTTCTCGGATGATAGTGACTATGATGGTGACGATGAAGAGTCGGAGTCGGAGGAGAGTTGTTAACGATCGAGTATGTTCATAGGTGCTCAGAAGGAAATGCATTTACATGTATGTCTTGTGTGCTCATCGTTCCTGCCTCAGGCGCCTCAAAAGCTTACCGCCAATGCGACCTTGAACAACTGTCTCCGTGTACATTCAACATTCGGCCAGACCAAACGACCACTCTCCACACTGACTGCTCTCAAACCCGCAACAACTAGCACTAATCGCCATGGATCCCTTCGGAGCTGAGGGCGAGCTTGTCAACATCCACACCGCGTTCATCCAGGGCCAATACCAATCCGTGCTCAACGACTTCGACACCTCGAGTTTCTCAGACAGCAACGGGCTACCCATACAAGTCCTCCAATACCGATCACAATGCGCCCTGGGCCAATACGATGAAGTCATCGGCGCCATCAGTGACAGCGACGCAAAACAGACCCCCGACCTCGCAGCCGTGCGCACGTACGCATCATATCTCCAAAAGCCGAGTCACAGCGCAGTCTCAGAAGCGGAGAGACTGGCGGAAAGCCATGGGGACAATTTGTCGGTGGAGCTTCTGTGCGGCACCGTGCTGGCAAGAGCAGGCAAGCAGGAACAAGCACTGCAGCTGTTGGCGAAGCACCAGGGTTCCCTAGACGCAGTCGCCATGATTGTGCAGATCCACCTCTCGCAGAACCGGACGGATCTAGCGCTGAAAGAGGCAAAGAGTGCTCGTAGTTTTGCGCAAGATGCTTTGCTTGTCAATTTGGCAGAGAGCTGGATCGGCATGAGACAGGGAGGAGAGAACTACCAGAAAGCCTTCTATGTGTTTGAGGAGCTGGCTCAGGCGCCCTCATCGGCTTCGGCGACGTCGCTGATTTCTCAGGCTGTCAGTGAACTGCATATGGGACGAGTCGAGGAAGCAGAGAATGCTTTGGATCACGCACTAACTATGGAGCCGAACAACAGTTCTGCGATTGCGAACAAGTTGGTATTGGACACGGTCGCAGGCAAGGATACGACTGAGCTGCTTGCAAAGCTGAGCTCAGTGGAAAAGGAGCACGAGCTGCTTGTGGAATTAGCGGCGAAGAGAGAGGCATTCGCAGCGGCTATGTCCAAGTACAGCCCAAAGTTCGAGCCGTAGGCCAAGTCTGTCGAGGAAAGGCGTTCAATGCGCAAAGAAGATGGATATTGGAAAAGCCAATTGTCATGAAGAAATGAGGCGCAGATGATACATGGCCGGTATGGATCGCGCCTCTTAGAAGCGAAGTTTAGGTCCAATAAAGACGAGAAGGAAGCACGCAAGCCATAGGCCTGCTATGAAGCCATACAGCTTTATCCGTCCCCACCAGCCTTGTCCTTCGCTCATCCTCCGCAGCATAGACATCTTCTTCTCTGCAGCTTGCATGCCTTGTGCGTTTTTGTCAAGACTGCCTTCTGCCCGCGCCATGACGTCCTGCTCTGCTTCAAGTGATGATGAGAACTGAAGTGAACTGTCCTTCAACGCTCGAGCGAGACCCAGTAAGCCCGTAGTCAGTGCCTCCTGCTCTGTTCTGTTGTGGGACATTAGAGTCTCCGTCTCCTGTAGCCTGGGATTTTCCTCCTTCTTGCCCGCAAACAGCTGCTCTCTTGCCGACGTTGTGGCAGATATTTTGTTGTCACTCGCCTGTAACAGCCTCCGTGACCGCAACTCTTGTGATTGTGCCTCATTTATCCTGGGTGTCTGTGGCTCGCCCGACTCCAGACCCGCCTCAGTATCGGCTCTCGCCGGCGCATATGTATTCACAATATCTTCATCTTCACCTTCGTCGTCCTCGTCGTCCACGTCTTCATCTTTTGCAGCGTCGTTGAGCTCTCGTAACCGTAGGTTGAGCTTCTTGATCAGGTCTCGTTTCTGTTGCAGGTCCGCTTGCGTCTGCTGTCTTTGCGCCTGTACCCGAACTGTTGCGGATTGCTTCTCGAGAGTGAGGAGCATGGCTCTTGCGTGCTCGATGTTTGCTCCGACGCGATTGCGTTCATACTGAGAGTGTCGCAGGCGGGCATCAGCTCCCGGCGAAAGTAGGTTTTGATCGAGCCGCGAGAGGAAACGGTTGAGGTTGACGGACGAGGCCATTGAAGCTGTGATATATGGTTTGTACAGGTTTATGCGATCTTGGATGGTCGACGATGCAATGTTCACATGCAAGATGTCCATCGCACTTGCTTTAGAAAGTGGGGGCCACAAACTCAATACGGTAAGATCGACTTCGGGCCCTCGATTCTCGACACAGCCTAAGACATTTCTTACGTTCGATTGAATTGCCATCAGCACTGTGATTGATCCGATATCAAAAGCTATCATCGACGAGATCAGTCTCGTCTCTCGCCAAGTTACCACAGTCTCCAGAGTCGAATCCGACAAGAAATGCCCTTAGATCTCTACGCTCGATCGAGGCGAGTGATGAGCCGTCTAGAACTTCTTAACCGTCAACATGGGCACCGGCAGCGTCCTACCGCGCAACCTGCCTTATTGGCTGATGTATATCTTTTCAATCCTCTTCGTCCTCAACGTTCTCGTCTTCAACCCATTTCTGGCCCTCGGTGACTTCCCCCTCTGAGTCTAGGCAGTGGCTGCCACTGCCACCACTCTCGGCGAAGAGATCCCATCCGTATTGTTTCAGATTCTTGGGAAGAGTTTCTCGGTGGCTGTGACATTTCTTCAGATGAGGGTCTCGATCAGGACACTAGAACGAGCTTGGAGCGGAGAAATTTCCTAGGACCTCCCAGGACAGGCTGAAAAGGGCCAATGTTGCGAGATCAAACAGCCATAGGACCTCATCCAAGCATGCTTTTCTTCCTGCCCCTCATCCGTACATCTTCCAGTCGTCTCAAAGTCGTCTTTGCCCCCTTGTAGCTCCCGCCGTATGCCTTCAGCACCTCCTCAAACAGTCCCTCTTCCTTGGGATGAGTGGATCCAAAAGCTCGTTCCAGAACGTATAGATCCACCGCTCTGTCCTCCTCTTGCACAGCCTGCGTTGCCAGTCCGAAATCGATTAGAACGATTTCTCCCTCCAAACCACCATCAGTCGCAGCGCCTCCAGCCGAAGTGCCCCGCAGCATCATATTGCTAGTCGTGAGATCGCCATGCACAACTCCAACAGAATGCAATTTGCCCACCGCCTCGCCTATCCTCCCCATCAGAGCCTTCAATCCCTCCTCATAACCCAGATCCCTCTGTCGAATGGCCTCCTTGACCGTCTTGCCTTCTATCCACTCGCTGGCGACCCACCCGCTCTCCCAGTCCAAACCCAGTATCGCAGGCACGTTGACGCCTTCCTTTCTGCATTTGACGAGAACACGCGCCTCGGCGAGGATCCGTTGTCGCGTGAGTCGATTGTCTAGAGTGGGGTGTCGCCATGGTTTGGCAGGGCGAACTTTCAGCGCGGCGGGAGTGTCGGGAGTGAGGAAGGTCGTTTTGTAGAGGAGAGCTTCGGCGCCTTGGGTGATGAGGTCGAATTTCTCGGGGGATTGGTTGAAGGGTGGAGGAAGCGGATGCTGTCTCTGCACGATCTCCGCCATGTAGTTCGATGGGCCAGCGTTGTGAAGCAAAAGAGTATGGTGGTATGAGACGAGCACGTGTCGTGTGAGCTCAAGTCCGGCGTTAGACGGCAGTTGCGAAAGCTTAAATAGAAATGTAAATATTGAAAGAGGTTTGATCAGAACCACGCTGATTTTCGATGCTCTATTTTATGAGATATCTGTAACGAGACTTTGACCTAATAGTCTCATCGGACGCCGTTCTGTTCGCTTCAGCATTTCCTCCTCATGCATTCCTGCTCTTCCATCATCCCCAGATTCCTCGTCTCATGGCCTGCGCTCTCGGAACAGACAGGTCTGCCCAGCCTGTATGGATGAATTACTCCTATAGAGCTCGCGGCTGCAGACTTTGCCTTGACTCGCTTGATCGGCATGCCCTTCTTGTGCGGGCATATCGGAATCATGGACAGCTCACTCGAGGTCAATCGAATGCCAGTCCACCTCACAGCCGTCTTCTTCTTCTGAGCGTGCGACTTTATCCAATGGCAATATTTAGCGTCTTGCCACCATGTCTCCTTCTACAGATAATCCTTCTTTTTGCTTGTCCGGGTGTATTGATTCATATGCCATTCAACGTCTCCGTTCTTGTTATCTGCAGTGCCCTGTCGAATCTCAAACAACCGCATGGTCATCCTGGGTCCCACTTCTGCGAGCTCCACGCTCTGGTATCCCGTCTTAACAAACACATGATGTCTGACCTCTATACTGTCCTCGATGTTCTTGAAAGTGACGACTCTTGATCCCAACTTGGTACCACCTTCTCGGGGTGGGAAGAGGTGCTGGAGAATCTTTACCACACGCTTCCCTAAGGTCGTCGTGAAGCCTTCGAAGATGAGATGCGGGTAGCTCTCGCTGACAGTGCCGCGAGACGCATTCGGAATATCGTGTCGCAGGACAACGTTGTGAAGACTGAAAGAGGCCGTTGGTCCATGAGGGAAGTGCGATACGGTCAATGCCGTCGGGGTTCCACGGTGCTCATGGAGCAGAATAAGGTCTGTGAGACCGCTCGACTTCGCACTCGAGACGAGATTGGGTAGAATGAGGTTACCACGGTTGAGACGAATGCTCGTGGGCAGCAGCAGACGGATTTCCTTGGCGAAGGAGGCAAGCCTGCTGCTGGGATCGCGGGAGGTAGTGATGAGGACGCGCGGGTCGATAACACCGGTCAGATGGCTGTATTCGTCGTCGAGCTCGAGTTCGTCCTCGTTGGTACGATCGGCGCGCGACTCGTCGAACTTGTAGTCCTGGCGCAGCTGCTTGTCGTTGGCGATGCTGGGATCGAGCGGCTTCCCCGAAGCCAGCGACGCCTTGAGTTTCGCACGCTTTTCCGCAATCTCAGCGTCGCGGAGAGTCAGCGCGCGCCGGTAGAGGTAGTCGCGCCGCTGCCGTGCCTGTCGCCGGATCATGATCGTATCGTGTTCAGTTGTGTGCTTGTGAGAAAGGGGAAAAAGCGGCAAACTTTCATGTGCTGCCACTAAAAGAATATCCTACTAGTACCTTTTGCCCCACATTAAACGCGCCAAGGCCCAAGAACCCATCTTCGACCTTCACTTTCTCGCCGTCGTCAATTGCGCCTGGCACGCCTGGCCCACTTCCACTCTCCCGCCCACCGCCAGGACACCGCGACACGACCAATCTGGGCTGAGTGCAAGCGCCACCGCTCCCGCGCTCAACCCCCCTTCTCCGCCCTCCTCTTGCTCTTTTCCGCTCCCGCTCTAAACTCCGCAAACACCACCACCCCCCATCTGCGAAACATCGCCGGCCATGGAGGGCGCCTTCACGCAGGTTGCGAACCACCTCGTCGGCGACTCTGCTTCCGCGATCAATGAGGGCGATGACCTCTCCACCCTCGACGCTGGCGAGAGCGCACTCGATAGTGAATACGGTCGAAGCAACCTGAATGGCGGTCCGAGGAGGAGACGCGGCGGCGAGGATGATGAGACGGACGTGTACGATGATGACGATCTCGAGTCGCTGGCCAGTCATGCCGTCAACGGCGTGAATGGCCAGCCTACTGCTGCCCAGGAAGAGGAGATCGAGCTTCCCGCACACGCCTGCGCCTATTGCGGAATCCACAACCCGGGCTCAGTCGTCAAGTGCCTTTCGTGCTCCAAATGGTTTTGCTCAGCTCGTGGCAACACTTCGTCCAGTCACATCATTAACCACCTGGTCCGCGCCCGCCACAAGGAGGTCCAGCTTCATCCGTCCTCGCCGTTGGGAGACACCACGTTGGAATGCTACAACTGCGGCACCAAGAATGTCTTCTTGCTTGGATTCATCCCCGCCAAGAGCGACACCGTCGTTGTTCTGCTATGCCGCCAACCGTGCGCTGCGATGCCGAGCAGCAAAGACATGAACTGGGATACTTCCAAGTGGCAACCTCTGATCGAGGATCGCTCCTTCCTTCCTTGGCTCGTCACCTCTCCGTCGGACCAGGAACAGATGCGAGCCCGTCATTTGCCGCCACAGGTCATCGCGAAACTGGAGGAGATGTGGAAAGACAACAGCAGTGCTACGATTCAAGATTTGGAAAAGAGCGCTGGCATTGACGATGAACCAGCTCCGGTCCTTCTGCACTACGACGATGCCTACCAATACCAAAACGTCTTTGGCCCGCTCGTCAAGATTGAAGCCGACTACGATCGCAAGCTCAAGGAGGCTCAAAGCCAAGACAACCTGATTGTGCGCTGGGACTTTGGTCTCAACAACAAGCATCTCGCATCTTTCGTGCTGCCAAAGCTCGAGCTGGGAGATGTCAAGCTGGCTGTTGGTGACGAGATGCGCTTGCGGTACACTGGCGAACTTCGACCACACTGGGAAGGCGTAGGCTATGTGATTAAGATTCCAAACAACCAGAGCGACGAAGTGTCGATCGAATTGCGAGCCAGAGGCGATCACAAATCGGTACCTACGGAATGCACCCACAACTTCACCGCAGACTACGTTTGGAAGGCCACCTCATTCGATCGCATGCAGCACGCCATGAAGACTTTCGCTCTGGACGAGATGTCCGTGTCCGGATACATCTTTCATCGTCTTTTGGGACACGAAGTCAACAGCGCACCTTTGAAAGTACAGATGCCGCGCAAATTCAGCGTCCCAAATCTTCCAGATCTGAACGGCTCGCAGATCAACGCAGTGAAGTCGGTCTTGCAGAGACCACTTAGTCTGATTCAAGGACCACCAGGAACTGGCAAGACCGTCACCTCCGCAACCATCATTTATCATCTTTCAAAGATGAATGGTGGCCAAGTGCTGGTATGCGCGCCGTCCAACGTAGCAGTCGACCAGCTTTGCGAGCGTATCCACATCACGGGCCTGAAGGTCGTCCGTGTCACTGCCAAGTCACGCGAAGACGTCGAATCCAATGTCGGATTCCTCTCACTACACAGACAAGTTGCCATGAACGACACCAATGTAGAACTCAACAAGCTCAACCAGCTGAAAGCCGAACTCGGGGAACTGTCTAGCCAGGACGAGAAGAAGTTCAAGACTCTTACTCGTGCTGCGGAGCGTGAGATTCTCCAGAATGCCGACGTCATCTGCTGTACTTGCGTTGGTGCTGGTGATCCTCGGCTTGCCAAGTTCAAATTCCGCACGGTCCTGATTGATGAGAGCACGCAGTCCGCAGAGCCGGAGTGTATGATCCCAATGGTCCTGGGATGCAAGCAGGTTGTTCTCGTGGGTGACCATCAGCAGCTAGGACCTGTCATCATGAACAAGAAGGCTGCCAAAGCAGGTCTGAATCAGTCTCTATTCGAGCGTTTGGTCATCCTGGGCGCCGCGCCAATTCGACTTAACGTGCAGTACCGCATGCACCCTTGCTTGTCCGAGTTCCCGTCCAATATGTTCTACGAAGGCTCTCTGCAGAACGGTATTACCATGCAGCAGCGCCTCCGTAAGGACGTCGACTTCCCTTGGCCTGTCGCTGACTCTCCAATGATGTTCTGGTCAAATCTCGGCAACGAGGAAATCAGCGCCTCAGGAACATCGTACCTCAACCGCACGGAGGCTCAGAATGTCGAGAAGATCGTCACTCGTTTCTTCAAGGCCGGAGTTAGCCCTGGTGCGATTGGTATTATCACACCGTACGAGGGACAGCGCTCGTACGTGGTCCAGAGCATGCAGCAGACTGGCACTTTCAAGAAGGAGCATTACAAGGAGGTCGAAGTCGCTTCAGTTGACGCCTTCCAGGGTCGTGAGAAGGACTTCATCGTTCTCTCTTGCGTGCGAAGCAACGACCATCAAGGCATTGGTTTCTTGAGCGACCCGAGACGTCTCAATGTCGCGCTCACTCGTGCGAAGTACGGCTGCGTCGTTCTCGGCAATCCAAAAGTGCTCAGCAAGCATCCTCTCTGGCACTACCTGCTTTTGCACTTCAAGGAGCGCAACTGCCTGGTCGAAGGTCCATTGAACAATTTGCAAGTATCTCTGCTGCAGTTCGGTCGACCAAAGACGTCCTACCGTGGCCCCCAGCGATACCAGATGGCCTACCAGCACGCCAACCACATGGCGGCAGCTACTGGTACCCGTCTGAATGGCCTCCGTCGCGAGGGACCGCCAGGAGCTGACAACGGAAGCATTGTGGGCTACATTCCAGACGACGTGTCCTCCGTGCACTCCTCTGCACTTGATGGCGCAGCTCTTCCCACTCAATATCCTCCAATGTTCAAGGGCTTCCAAGACTCTTGGCCGACACTTCCTGGAGGACAGCGCAGTGGACCCATTGGTGGCAAGCCTCACCATGCCCCGCCAGAATCTGTCGCTGGCGAGAGTGTAGCAGCAAGCGAACTCACCGATGTCACCACAAACGGCTCTACTAAGCCAGGTCAAGGTGGAGTCAGCCTTGCCGGTCTGAGCATCAACGACCTCAACAAGCAAGCATCGCTCTCCCAATCTGACAAGCTTCGTCGCTACGTTGAAGGCCAAGGTCCTCCCCAGCCGCCAATTGGAGCAGGCAGAAACCGCTCGACACTCGAAGACGAGGATGCGCGCAGCGTCAGTACGGCTTTTGCAAGCCAGATCGGAGTTGGTATTGACTGATTGACTTCTTTTCTTTGCATCCTGCGGATTGCAATCACGACCAGGCATGCTTGATGCAAACCAAGTACTCATGCGACATGAAAGAAATAAGCCAAAGCTCAACATAGCTACATGCGTCAACCGTTGAGGCGACAAGTTTGACGATTTGCCGGTATGTATACGGAGCGGTCTCCAAACCAGCCACTATCAGATGAACCCATCCCGTGGCTCTATCAGTGGTTGCTGCAACCGCTCGCTACATGGGCAATGGCCTCAAAACCCCGGGAGCTGTGGTCTTTCTTCGCGCCCAACAAGAGATACTACCTATGCCTAGCAATTCCTGCCACGGCACCGAAGCAAGCTTGCGGCTGTGAGTGTATCCGGTCGACGAAGGCTCTTCGGCATCATTGGCCAGCCTTCCCGAGGCATCCGGTCATATAGAATGCTCCGCTTTTTTTTTGAATTTTAAGCTCAGTCACTCGTTCATGTTCAGAGCTCGATTGTATGGAGGTGGGGGTCGAATAAGAAGAGGCGAAGCAGAAACAGAGGGAGATAGCTACAGTCACTCACTGCAGCCGAGCTGCGGAATGCAGGCGGCTGTTGTTCTCGTGCTCATCTTCGTTTGAATTCATTGACTACGAAATACTGACTGACTTAGAAAGCTCTCCAAACGCCTTGCCTTCAATAACAGTGATTTCTTCGTTTAGAAACTGACCCGCGTGAATCATCCTCCGTCGTTCTTTGGATTCGACGACAGTTTCGATGCCGCATTGCTTCGATCTGCTCCATTTCCCCACTCGGGAGAAGTGATTCGTATACTGCCATATTCTCCTTGCCGTAATTCTGCCATTCGCGGTTTCCAATCAATGCTCAGTCTTCTCGTTGAGTAATGGCTCGGTCTGAGCAACGGTCTCGTGTTTTGGTAGACCACTATCGCCCTTGCCAGCGTAAACCGCGTAGACTTGCTGGCCGTACATCTGAACACCATCTCGAACAGTCAGGAGCGGCTGAACCTCAACATTCTCGAGCTGTGCGGCGCGGAAGTTGAAGATGAAGCTTGCATGAAGCCATGCCATGGCAGACCCAAAGATTGCCTCGAGCACGATGAGGCGGAGTGTGGTGTGTTCGAAGACGGGCCACCAGATGACCACAAGGAAGCCCAGGATGCTCCACAGATGAGCGAAATGAGTGGACAGTTGGCGCGCTGCAGGGATGAATCTCGCCAGCGTGCCTTCCGGGTTGTTCTTATGGAATCGAGAAATAGAATAGCCGGCGAGCGCCATCTGGGCGGCAGGAAAGAGAATGAAGACAGCAAGGAAGATGGCCAGCATTCCCACACTGTGGATGGCGAGGTCAAGCCAGAGCCGGAGGTCGTACTTTTGAGGCTTCTCGGTGACATCGTTGGTAATGGCAGAAATGCCGATGGCGGCATCGATGACCCAAATTGCCAGCGCGTGATAGACGTAGAGGTTGCTCAAGTAGAAGTGGCAACGATTGGCTGCCAGCATACGCTTCTCAGACTTGGCGAAGAGAGCTGATCGGTCGCTAGGATTGTTCTTGACTATGGGGTGAATCAGCAGGTAGTTTCGCAAGCCAGGAGGATCATTCTCCTTTGTTGAACTCACGAGCTCTGCGGAGTCTGAAGACGGAGACGAGGGCGATGACACTGCCCACGAGACCGATAGAGGAGGCAATACAGAAGAAGATGGACGTCTCTATGGAGAGGCAGTGATGGGTGCGGTCGAGCCACTGCTCTGCCCCTCTGGAGATGAGGATATCGTGAGACATGACGACTGTGCGAATGATATGTGGTTCGAAAAATGTCCTGGCGGTCGTCGGTAGGTATAGGAGAAGTCGATATTTCGTATAGTCTTGTAGAGATGGCCGCCCGCTCAGCCTTGGTGTTTTGAAGCAAGGGCGCGGTTCAGGCGCGTCATGGACGTGGGTGAGGTCAGCTCAGCCTCCAGCACGTGATGTCATCCCACCCGGCCCGAGTGCCTGGGGAACCCCTGTTTTAATGGTCCGTGACAGTCACATGCCTCTCCTAACAACGTTCCTTCCTCGGCATGTGAAAGTCACCGTCGCTGTTGGAAGTAGCAATTCTGACCGCGAACCTAAACGACGACACGCATCACAAGGACATCCATCTACAGACTGTAACTTGCTACAATCTTCTACCGTTTTCCTACCATCTTCGTTGCATGTTCCATCACCGTCGCCTACTCCCGCAATAGCGGCTGACCCCGACCACGATGGCGGCCTACTCAGTGCCCATCCCGGCGCCCATCTCGAACCGCTCGCTGAAGCAGATTCTCAGCGACTTGACCGGTCTTTACGTCCAGAACCGCACGCGCATCTCCAGGACCATCTACGTCGCACTCACCGTCGCCCTCATTCACCGCGTGCGTGGCGCCATCAAGGAGCAGAAGGCCGCTGCTGCCCGCGCCGCCGAGAATCGTCGCAAGGGCGTGTCCGGGGAGAAGAAAGAGGGCAGGAAGAAGGTCGAATTGAACAGGGAATTCTTCCGCAGTCTGGGCCGCTTGCTGAAGATATGCATCCCATCGGTGAAGAGCAAGGAGGCCAGGTTACTGGGCGGCCATTCCGTATTCCTGGTCCTGCGAACACTTCTTAGCCTGTATGTCGCCGAGCTTGACGGCCGGCTCGTCAGTGCTTTGGTCCGAGGGAAAGGCAAAGACTTCTTGAGAGGTCTGGTATGGTGGATGATCGTTGCTGTGCCAGCCACATTCACAAACTCCATGGTAAGCTCTGCCTTCTGCTGCAGAGACGTACGAACAAGCACTGACTTGTCTACTAGCTTGCCTATCATCAGACCACCCTGTCTCTTGCATACCGTGCTCGACTCACGAACCATATTCATAATCAGTATCTTGGAAACATGACATTTTACACACTCTCCGCACTGGACGACCGAATTAAGAATGCCGACCAACTTATCACTGTCGATGTCACGAAGTTCTCAAACAGTCTTGCCGAGCTTTATGGGAGCTTGTCGAAGCCTGCATTGGACCTCATTATATACAGCTGGAGCCTCTCCAGAAGCGTTGGTGGGGAGGGGTTGTTCGCTATGAGCTTGCTTGTACAGCTGAGCGCCAACGTTATGAGAGCGTTAACGCCTCCGTTCGGCAAATATGTTGCCGAAGAGGCCAGGCTGGAGGGCGAGTTCCGTGCTGCTCACTCCCGTCTCATCGACTACAGCGAAGAGATCGCTCTCTACGACGGCCATGAGGCCGAGAAAGACAATGTGGACAAGGGCTACTTCACGCTGATCAAGCACGTCAATCGCATCCTTCGAAGACGACTCTACCATGGCCTCATGGAGGAATTTGTCGTCAAGTACTTCTGGGGTGCCCTGGGCCTGCTTCTGTGCTCGGTACCGGTCTTCTTCAAGCTTCCTGGCGCCCTCCCTGGAAGTACAAGTACAGGTGACAGGACAGAAGCCTTCGTGACCAACCGAAGGTTACTCCTATCATGCAGTGATGCATTCGGACGCCTAATGTTCTCATACAAAGAACTGTCAGAGTTGGCTGGCTACACCAGCAGAGTCAGCATGCTCCTTGACGTGATCAAGGACATCCAGCGCGGCCATTTTGAGAAGGCCTTGGTTTCATCGGCGTCGACCGAGTCAAACGCAGCCGTTCTTGCTGGAAGAGGCGAACTCGCAGAAGGGGCAGACATCAACTTTGAAGACGTGCCGATTGTATCGCCCAACGGTGACGTCCTCGTCAAAGCCTTATCGTTCCACATCAGCAACGGTGACCATATGCTGATCGTTGGGCCAAACGGCTGTGGCAAGAGCAGCCTGTTCCGCATTCTGGGTGGCTTATGGCCTGTCTATGGCGGAAAGGTTCGCAAGCCACCTAGCGAGGACATCTTCTACGTACCACAGCGACCGTATCTGAGCAAAGGTACTCTCCGACAGCAGATTTTGTATCCGGACAACCTACTGGACATGCGCGCCAAGGGTGTTACTGATCAAGATTTAATCACCATTATGCGAACCATCGGCTTGGAGTCGCTTCTGGAGCAAGCCAACACCAAGACGCCGACGTTAGAGCAAGCGGATACCCGCCCTGGATCTGGCAACAGCGGGCTCGACGCACAGCATGAATGGGCTGACGCGCTGAGCACTGGCTTCCAACAGCGCATAGCTGCCGCCCGGCTGTTCTACCACAAGCCCAAATACGCTATTCTGGACGAGTGCACGTCTTCATTAACGCCAGAGGTGGAAAAGACCATGTATGATGAGGCGAAACGTTTGGGAATCACCCTGATGACCGTGTCCCATCGAAGGTCACTGTGGAGATACCATGGATGGATCCTGCAGTTCGACGGCCAAGGCGGCTACGTCTTCACTCAGCTTGACGCCGATACAAGGCTGAAGCTCGAAGACGAGAAGGAAGAGCTGGATCTTCAACTCCGAGCGGTGCCAGAGTGGGAGAAACGCATTGCTGAGCTGGAAGCAGGCGAGTCCAAGTGATAGCGAGGCGTCCAAGAGTCTGCATGCATCGAGCTTCAAGCGACGCTGGTGCTGTGTCAGAGCGTGCGAATCAAACACGCTGAAGATCGAGGCTGCAGTGCTGTGGCACTCTATCTCGAGGTATTCGAGCTGGCATGCCCTACCACTTGAGCACAGCGAATGATGAAGCCGAAGATATTGCGCACCGCGATATTGCCTCAAGCCAAGCGTGGCGAGTAGGAAGGCGGCCTCTCAACGCGCTAAATCCGTGAGAGAGGCGCAGCGAGTGAGGCGACACACAATTGTGGAGCCAGACGCGGACGTGTTCGGTGGCGAGCGAGTAGTTGTCAGGGCGTGGGTGATGTGTCAATGAACCGCAGAGTACATAAAGATGTTTGTAGCTTCCTGTCCTACTGGAAGATAGAACTAAATCAAAGAGAGTGGAAAGTCGAATCGTAAAGCCGTTAATATCCCTTCCCGCCTCAGGCATCCGCGTCGTACTCCTTTCCACCACCTCACCTTCCCTTTTCTTGAAACACGACCAAGACTCCACCGAAAACCACTCGCATTCCCTGACAACACAGACCACAATTAACAGAAAGAGCTGCATCTCAAATGGAGGCTCCCAGACGCCCAAACCACACCGCGCCTTCTTCGGCCCTGGCCGTCAGTTCATCGGTGTCTCCGTCGACGTTGTCGTCTGCTCTTGGATATGTCAGGTGTTATTCCCAGCCCGGAAGAGCGATGCAGATAGCTTGTTGCAAGAGACTGCGGCCGCTACCACCTGAAATATCGTTCACCCCTCCCTCATCCTGAAGGACGTTCTCGTCTCGGTTCCGTCTGGCGGTCACGACGTCGCTCCCTTCGAGCTGATTGCAGGTATGGAGGTTCATCACTGGTCAGGAACCCATTTCTCCTTAGCTCCTGCTCTTGAGCACTGTGGATGACGCCGGTGCGCCACAAATGCGTGATCAGATTTCGATCCGGCCGATACGGAAACGTCCCGCCACTTTCGTGCCTTGAGAGGACATGTTCCCAAAGCCGGTTCCATGCATCCGTCCCACCTGACCCGTTGAAAGTCTGGTCACACCCAAAAGGACACTGGACGCTCGATGGAAGCTGGCCCCGGAAGTGCGAAAGACAATGTGTCTGCCAGTCATCCGCATCTTGGCAATTTCTGTTACAACCCAGGAACCGAAAGCTACATGGCCAGATCCCCATAAAGGTGTTCAACGATTCTTCCAGATTGCCATCCTCATCCAAGAGTGGGTACCTGGATACCGAGGCAGCAGCACTCGTACAGGCGGACAGTCCACTGGCAGAGCTTACATACGATAGCGAAGGTGTTCTGGAGCTATATCGGGAGTCGAGAGTCTCCATCGTCAGGCCGACCGACATCGAGGACGTATCCGAATACGCTGGTATGGTCCGTGGCACTTCAGCTCGGTATGGTAGAGAATATCCGCCCGATATTATAGCCCTTTGGTGGAAATCTGGAGTGCCGGAGTCATGCCAATCTGGCTCATGCACGACTTTGTCGAGTTGGAGGTTCTGCAGTGCGGCTAAGCTCGGCAACCTCACGTATGCGTTGTCCGGACCCTCAGGCTCACTCCCCGAGCTGTTGCCACTGTTTGCCATCCTGCCTTGGAGATGTAATTGGAGAACCACTTCGAGAAAGGCGTGTTATTATTTGGCCAGGGCCACGGGCAGAATATATTGAACCAGTGATTAAGTTATCGGCTCCAGCATATATCTCTCTTCGCACCAAGACAGGGATGGGCCGTGTACACCTGGCAACCAAGGTCAAACAGTGGTGCGCTGCCTAGCACTCAAACTCCTGCCCATGTGACGCATAGCCAATGTGGAGGTCGCGACAGACACATGGTGGGCTTTCGGTGGCGCCGACGGCTCGAGCCTGTCCATTGAGCAATCTGGCGGCTATTCTATCAAATTAAAGGCATGGACATGTGTGTCATTCATCTCTGGATATGCATCAAGCTAGGCAACAATACTTCCCGTCTGGAATCGTGCCGCGAGACTCATGATGAAGGCATAGCCAGCAGCTGGGCCCTAGACACGAGTACTACTTGCAGTAACTACTGGCCGAAAGTCCCTTACAGACCTACCGAGCATGCTTCACCACCAAGCAGTTACCGTAGCATTTGAGTAGGACGAACTAGGGACCAATGAGACAATGACGGCTTTTCTCAACGCACTCGACACGGCGCCGGGAACAAGGCGGCTGTCTTCGGGATACACGACAACAATGACTGCGAGCCCCTAGAGGAACGGCGGAAGACGACGGTGAAGCCAGATGATCGCCTCTAGGATTGCCGGAAACCATCAAGATGTGACTATTCGCGGGTTTCATTCGCTCCATGCGCTGACCGGAATCATGCAAGTCAATCGCACTACATCGCTCGTGCATGCTCTCCTCGACTGTTCGGCTTAGCGATCGTTAAACCAGTGCTGGATATTCTCAGTGTCCTAAGACCGCAATAAGGACGCAATAGACGATGCGGCGTGTTCTGAATATTTCTGACACTCTATATGACGACATCAAGGACAAATAAAGAGCACGGGACATGATCAGGGAACTGGAGTTAACACGCAATCGCGGGCTCAATATGCATGTTCGCCTATCATCCTTACCCCTCCAGTCAATCTTGCAGGAAGAGCCACGCGCGCACTGAATTCAAAGAAGGAGACTTCGATCCGGATTTGAGGGTGATGCTCACACTCATCATTATTGAGGCTCTGTCCGGGAAAGCCTCCACATACCGATTTACCACGAGGCGTGGTAATGGCGACGATGGAGTTTCAGGCCGAAACATGCTCCTGCGAGCTCAGCGTAAATTTTGCTGGAAAGGTCGAGTCAACTCCTCAACTGACGCTTTCCAGCAAGTGTCCATCTTTGTTCGCCTTGCACGCGGTAAGTTGGGCTTTTTCTTCTTCTTCTTTCTTGAATTTTTCCATTTACGCTTGATCATTCGGAGGAAGCCAGCGGTCCAAGGCCGCTGCAACTCGTGGAAACGTCGAGATCGCGGACTAGACTTGGATTCACCAGCAGGATTTCTCGTCGATAGTCGTTGGTCGTTGGCAGTACAGCGACTGGACATGTCGACTCTGTCAATGCTGCGAATATTGTTGCCAAACAAGGCGAGTGAGCCTAGTGAACGAAGGACATCCTGCCGAATGTACAGAACTGTACGACAGCTCAACTCTGTCTGCGATAAGGCGATCCTAACACTGCATCATGATCAAAATGAAAGTATCGCGGCGGGAATGCATTAGGCCAGGGCCCTGCATCGTCAGCGCAGGTTCTTGCGGCTGGGAAATTCTCCCTACAGCAGCAACAAAGCCGAGCTTTCTTCACATTCGTGATGTTAGGTACAGACAATAGTCTTCATGATAAAGGCTCCATGATCTGTCGTGGAACTCAGATGACCAGATGTCGCACGACGCAGAGTGCGGAGAGGAAGCCACGCCTCGGCGGTCGTCTTCGGGTTGTAAAATAGGGCTGGCCAGCAATTTCGTTTCGATCAAATCGCAATCCTCACATCACCCGCAAGGCAAAGATCGCAGTGAGTGTTATTGTCATGGTTGTTGGCAGTGCCTGGAGCGGGACGGAAAAAATTGATGAAAAGATGCAGTCAGATGCAGCTCCAGAGGGGCATTCACCCGGCAGGCATTTGTGATGGTGGGAAAGAGAAAGACGGGTGGGCGCGGGCGCGGGTTTGACTTCGTGGTAGACATCGCTTCCGGCTCTCGGCTTTCAATCTGCGGGTGCTCTGGTCTTCTCTTCAAATTGTAGTGAGAGGCAGGTTAAAACTCATCAAGCTCCCATGGCAGAACAGTGATCGTGCCCTGTTCTGGATATGCCTTGTGATCAAGCGAATTAGTGTACAGTAGGTTGGTACCTGGTAATGCATCTCAGGTCCCGAGGCCGAAGAGCCGACCGAGATGCTCTGGAAGTAATCTAAGCCCATTTCAACCTCGAATACGATGCGGTCTAGGTCATGTATTCACTCGCAACGATTCCAACCATCAAATAATTGGAAAGCTGCAGGAGGAAGGCGTTGAATGAAAGAGCGGTCCGGCATAGCGCAGGAGTCTAGCCTAGTACCGCTAGCGTATCGCAGGGGGGCCATACCGTCGCTTTCACATGCTTGATGCTCTTCCCCATCCTTCACCCATCAGCGTCTCGCAGTCGTCGACCGCATCCAGAACCTCCCGCGACCGTCTCTTGCACCCACCGCTTCATCCGTGACCCCGTAGACGACGTGCTCCTCCCGCCAGCGCCCAAACACTCGAAATTGCGTCGAGTCCGATCCCGCCATCCTCACCTTACCACCGCCGCCAGCCCAGCACGACGACGACCACCACCGCTCCCACAAGTTTCACAGCAAGAGCAAGGCCGCAATCTGCGAATAGCCCCCGCGTCGCGCCGCTCTGCATGAACCAGAGCTTCATGTGTGCCTTAGCGTGAATAGTAGGAAGTCGAAGAAGAAGAATAAAAGCCACACACTCGGTTACCACCAATTGCAACTTATTCTTCCAACCTCCACGTTGATTTCAAACAATCCGCATAAATGAGACAATGATCAACAACCTTCCGCGAAGGGAGCATCCACCGTCACGACGCGATCTCGTCCGCCGCAGTACATAAGCTGCGCGTTATGAACCAAAACCACCACCACACACACAGAGACTCGGACAACATGGCTGCGACGGCCGCATACCACGATCAGATGGGGGGCACGACCATGGCGATGGGCATGGGCCAGCACATGGGTGGCCAGAATGCGAACATGTATGGAGGTACGTCGTGCGCTGGCCGAGTGAATGGGCGATCCTGCACTTTTCGCAACTTGCTGACTTCTTTCGCCACGCTTGCAGACTCCAGCTTCTACCAAATCGACCCGGCCACCTTCGACTCGCACAACGCGCCGCCCATCGACCCCAACCAGACACCACTCCTCAACAACGGCGAAAACGACTTCCTTCAGAGCTTCTTCGACGACCCAAACCATCTCAACCCCTTCGAGTACACCGCCCGCGCAGACGAGAAACCCGTCCTCAACGGCGACCAGATCTATGGTGCGTCCGTCTTCGACCCGCACACCGGCACCATCAATCCCTCAGGCTCCGCTGGGCAGGCGCAATCCTCGTATCAAAAGCCGCACGTGAGCAGCGGCCCGTCGACTTATTCCGGCGGTCAGCAGGACGTGCTCAGTGCCGACGACTATCGAGCAGCGCACACTATTGGCAACCTCAAAGAAGACTTCGCACTGACACCTAACCAAGCTAACATTGCTGGTTCCTGGGGTAATTTTGTGATGCCGAATCTAACCACGGGCCTGGAGATGCCCGGTTTCAGCGGCGCCTTCAGTGGCGCCTTTAGCCAACAGAGCAATCATATGCAGGGCGCTACCCAGCCACGCCACTCCTCCGTCAACATCTCCCAGCCGCCGCAAGGCGTGCCATCTTCCAACATCCACCAGAAGCACTTCTACGCGCAGCCACAGCTGGCGCCGCCTCCGCAACAGCCTTCGCGACCCCAGTCTATTGACTCTGCCTCCCAACACGCTCGCCAAAATCAGCAGTCGCAACCAGCTGGATATCAAGCCAGCCGCACTACCCCGGGTCTTACTCACGGTCATGGCAGGCCGCCACTGGCACAGTGGGGCAGTGATCCTCATATTGGCCGTGGGGCCAGCTTCGCTGCTCCGGCAGCTTCAAGCCACTATCAGAACAAAGAGGGCAATCTTCTCAACATCTACGGTGCTCAGCAAGCTGCGCTGAACGGAAAGATGCAACCCGAGAAGTCTACAGGGCGTGGCAATAGCATCACCAGCCCGGCCCACGGCAGTGCATCGTCGTGGGGTGCAATGGGCATGCCTTCCAACTATGGCCGCGAAGAAAACGCTTTGCCACGGAAGCGTCGGAAGAGCCATATGGACAGAGAGGATGAGGAGGAGCAGGCATTGCGCTTCAAGACTGAGGACTCGGACGATGATGACTTCGGCGACGCTGCGAAAGGAGCGGCGAAGCGGAGAAAATCAGGCTTCAATCGCCAATCTCTGGTCTCGAATTCGCCTGGCGCCGACGACGACGAGGTCGAGGACGGCACTGGCGACTTCAGAAAGAAGCGCGCGTCTAAGAAGTCGCGAGAAACCTTGTCCGAGGCCCAGAAGCGTGACAACCACATCAAATCCGAGAAGAAACGGCGCGAGATCATCACTACCGGGTACAGCGACCTCAATCGGCTCGTCCCACTCCTCTCCGCCGGCAAGTCAGGTCTCTCGCGCTCCGAATGTCTTCAAGAAGTTTGTTCCTTCTTGCGATCGCTCGTGAACGGCTCGAACAGTGTCATGACCCAGCTCGGCACTCCCAATGCGGAGTGGGACAAATATCGGAATTCTGCAGAAGGTCAGCGCCACATTGGCAGCTATTGACCTTGATGTACTCATAGCTCTACGATTCACGAACCTTGCTTGCGTGCACAAAACCTGTGCATATGCAGCAAGGAACGACACGACGATGATGCACATATGGTACACAAAGTCCTGCGATGCTTCTTTGCGATAGAACGGGAAAGGTGTCGCAGGGATAATTCATGACAACGGCGACGATATTGCCACCTGGAGTTTGACTCGGATATACCACGGATTGCTGCTTTTTCCCCACCACGACGAACACCGGACGGCACACAAGACTGGACTGGCGAAAGTGGAGGTCGGTTTTTAGCAGAGCATCACAGCCCATATTCTACGGATCGAAGAAGATGGATGGGGCGAGGTCAGGGTCTACGAGACTTTGGATATGGGTGAAGTGGTTTTGGCTTGATGGTCAGACTGCTAGCTCTGCGTCTCATTCCCATTTCTCGGCGCAAAATCATTCTGTAATCACTTAGATTAGCATCCGGAGCAGGCGAGGCATTCGAAAGAATTTGACGATCAAGTGGATGACTGCCCAATCTTCTATTGTGAATTTGAACTGGGCTAATTCCGAGTGCAGAATCATTTTTATATTCCAACATCTCGATATCGGCCTCTCTTCTCAAAGCTACGTCTGAAGCAATGTCGATGAATATTATTTCCACTCAACGTAAGAGCATCCTGCGTGTCGATGCCGAAAATCGGTGAGGTCCACTGCAGCCAGCATAAGCCCCTCGTTTACCCCACCAGAGCACACGAAGCAGCACAGAGGCAGAGAGGCGCAAGTTGACCCAGGAACAATAACGAGGAGCTCTCTTTTTATCAGATCAACGACACAAACTCAGAATGGCAACACAGTCTCATGCTCACGACGGCGTCTCCCACGCCCACGCTGGGGCGGATCATGGCCACACGCACGAAATACTGGACGGTCCCGGCTCGTTCCTGAGCCGCGAGATGCCCATCATTGAAGGCAGAGATTGGAACGAGCGAGCTTTCACTGTAGGCATTGGTGGGTATGTCCTTCACATCGCAGCCATTCCTCGTCGAATTTTCGAGAACAACTCTGACGTACAATTGTCTTGCACAGTCCCGTAGGGTCAGGAAAAACCGCCCTAATGCTCGCCCTCTGCCTAGCCCTCCGCGACAACTACAACATCGCCGCCCTCACCAACGACATCTTCACCCGTGAAGACTGCGAATTCCTCACTCGAAATAACGCCCTGCCCGCAGAGCGTATACGCGCAATCGAAACAGGAGGATGTCCACACGCTGCCGTCAGAGAAGACATCTCGGCCAACCTCGCGGCCTTGACGGATCTGCACAGGGAGTTCAATACGGAGATCTTGCTCATAGAAAGCGGCGGTGATAACCTGGCGGCGAACTACTCGCGCGAGTTGGCGGATTTTATTATCTACGTGATTGATGTGAGCGGAGGCGATAAGATTCCTAGGAAGGGTGGGCCGGGAATTACGCAGAGCGATCTGCTGATTGTGAATAAGACGGATTTGGCGGAGATTGTGGGTGCGGATTTGAGTGTTATGGATCGGGATGCTAGGAAGATCAGGTACGTTGTGATCGAGAAATGTATGCTTTTTCTGTGCAATTGTTACTGACAATTTTTGGTGTTGCAGAGAGGGCGGCCCGACGATCTTCGCGCAGGTGAAGAATGGGAAGGGCATGGATCATATCGTTGATTTGATACTGAGTGCATGGCGGAGCTGCGGTGCCAGTGCTGCGAGCGGGAAGAATGGTGCGAAGTAGAGCGGACGAGTCATGTGCTGTACGAGTCCTTCGTTATTGGGCCGCAATACTACAACACGGTCCAGAGAATAAAATCGATATTCGCTCCTGCACGACGAGTCGGGCGTGCAACATTGTAGGCGCCGGTGTCTTTGTGAGACCTGGTAGCCGTTCTGGTGCGCATTCCCGATCAGCAACGTAGAACAAAGGCATGAATCCATCCTTCATGCATGTCTGCGGCGAACTTATGCGATACGCAGGAGCGTTTTAGACAGCATGCGATCTGCGAACAGCAGAGACAAGTGCTAGCAGAAGCTCATGCTAGACGGCATCCACAGCAGAATTGCGTTGGTTCAGACGAACTGCAATCTGTTTCTGGAGGCCCATTCTGTCCGGGATCGGCTTGTCGGTTGTCGTATGTCGAAGACACGGTGTGAAGGTGGCGGCGATATGTGCAGAAGCGGCAGAGCTTGATGCGGGTATGCACAGCAGAAACGAGAATCGGTCCACAGATGCATGTGCATGTGCTGCAGCCGTTGGCATCGTTACGATCTCTGTGGCTGCTCGTATTCTGTAGAGCTGGTGTTGAGCTCCTGGAAAAAATTGCCCAAATTCGGAGTGATTATGATGACTCTCTGACGAGATGGGGTGTTGATGTCGATGGTAAGTGAAACATACGCCGTGCTTTTGGGACGAAGAGCGTGGAGATGGCGTAGACCCTTGCATATCTAGGACCTAAGCAACGGTGCTAGCGCGGACCTAAGATGAATGAGGAAAAGGCAGACCTCAGGAAATCGGAGAGTCGAGCTGTAGGAATATCGAACCTTGGAACTCTCCCTCACTTCCTACCAATCCACCCCCCTCTCCCACCTCGACGTCGCCGCTGTCTTTCCCGTCGGCGTCTCACCGCTCCGCCCCGCTCGTGTCTCGTTTGTCTTGCTGTCCCGCCGGCCGCGGCAGCTTGTCTCTTCCTCTTCCTGTTTCTCTGTCCAGGATCGCATGTCTTGCAGCTTCGCTTCCATGCACCACCCGCGCCCAACTCGCACGTCCACACGCCTGCGCCCTCATCCAGGCCGCGATATTCTAATGTAGATTCTCTCCGTCCTACTCTTCTCGACATCGCTCGCACACAGCAGCCGCAATGCCTTTCGCCGGCATCAATCCGTTCACATCCAACCCGCCGCGTCTGCCCTCACCCACCAAGTCCCATTTCCACAACCGGTCTCTGTCTCGCTCGCCTGTCCGCCAGCATCCACGCGACCTCGACCCGCTGCTGCGCGACCTGTCACCCACCTCCACTCTCAGAGCGTTCATCACACCTCCTAGCGATACGCGCAACTCAGGTGCCTTGGCCGCCAGTATCAATACTTCTTCCGCATCCGAACGAGCTCTAGGAGCAAAAGCCGCCCAAGCATGCCTCGATCTGCGCACATGGACTCTCGAGATGGAGGGCTGGCAGTGGCCTGGTACCTTTGACTTTCCAGAACATGCGCGCGAGAAGTTGCGCACGTTGGCCTCGTCTTCAGATCGCCAAGCTGCAAACGATGCCGAGGAGGAGTATTGGGGAAGCCTGCCTGCGAGGACTGTCCGGGCGTATGAGAGGCGAGCAGATGAAATTGGGCAGTGTCTGGACGAGATGGACGTTGAAGAGCTGAAGGATTTCGTTTTGAACTCGCATTACCGTGTAGACTCCAGACCGTCTTCAAGAGATGAGAGGATGAGCATGAGCAGCGCCTCCAGTACAAGCATGAAGCATCTGGACGATTACACAGCTTTGGTTACCGCGACCATATTACAAGCTCTACCTTTCCTCACCAAGCTCAGTCGGCTCCTGGATATATGGACCATCAGGCTGATTGTACTTTGCAATGCGCCACGGTACGTGCAGGATCTTCAGCGCGCACAAAGCAGCGTGGACAAGGGATGGACGGCGATCGCAGGGCCATCGAATTCCGAAGGTGTTTCCCAATTCGACAGAAATACCATGATGGAGATGAAGAGCTCGATAGAACAGCAAGTTGGAGGCCTTGGTCGCAGACTGGACCGCTTCCTGGACGATCTCGAAGGCAGAGATGATACCGTGCCGGACTCATGGATCGACGAATTCGAGCTTTTAGAATCGGGATACGGATCGTGGGTTGTGCAGGCCGAGCGCAAAATTTTTGAGAATGAGTGGTGGCATCACAAACAGCGCAACATCGAGCAAGCCCCCAGGTCGGCGGCAGGTCAAATTAGCCCCGAATGGTCGCAAGGTCATGGCGAGATATCCGAGATCGAAGATCCTGCGTTGGATGATGATGCGGTTGTGCGGCTTTCGATGGACAGGGGTCAAGACAAAGTCGTTCCACAACCGATCGCTTTGAATGATAATGCGGTTGTGTGGATCCCGGTGGAAAGGAATCGAGACAAAGTCGCTCCACCGCCGGTCGCATTGGATTATGATGCTGTTGTACGGGTATCAATGGACAGGGATCAGGACAAATTCGCCCAACAGCCGGTCGCGACCAACAATATTCCGCAACTGGCTGTGAGCATCCCGAGCACTGTGAAGACGAATCCAGAGAGGTCGGCCTCTGAGTCTGCAAAGTCGAGCAGCCGCACAGAGACTCCGATTTCTGCTCAAGAGGATGGTCCGGGACAGCTTGCAAAACGGCGCGCAGCTTTTCTACATGACATCGAGATTAATAACTCGCTGAAACAGTCGAAGAGTCCTGTGCGGCCTTTCGAGCACGCTAGTAGCGCGTTCACTAAGCTGTTCAAGAAAAATCAAAGCCCAGAACAGGCCAAACCCAAACTCAAGAGATCCACAAGCAACAATGTCGTCAATTCCGTCAATGAGTTGTCTGCGAGCTCAAAATGGACTGGTGCGAATCGACAGGCATCTGCACCAAATGCAAGTGGTTTTCCCAGGAACTCTAGCGGCATGAGCACTGATCTTGATGTGAACAACAACAAAACAGCCATTCCACAGGCTGATGTTCAGCACGTCGTGCTCAAGTCAACAGAGGACCCCATGCAATACGGGCAATCCCTAGGTGCAGTTCCAGTCAGTGTGTCCGAGAAGCCGCCCCTTGAGACCTACAAACCAACCGGCCTGGACTCCCCCTTTAGCTCCCCGGACAAGGAGGATTTCGCAGCGACGGATAAGAAAGATCTCCCTGATAATTGGCCCCTGAACCAAGAGCCTGCCACCCAAGTCAGAGAAGATCATTTGGCGGAAGAGCGACAGCGCCAACCACAATCTGGCGACGGTTCAGATTCTGGTCCCGAGATTTACAAGCCATCGAGGCCAATCCAGACTGACGCTTTCGACGAGCTTTTCGTTCAGAGAATGCCAATAATCTCGACGGAGGACCAGCCCGAAGCGATCAGCGCTACCGAGGAACCCTCTCGCTGGGGAGTTCACATGCAGAGACCGTCGTCAGTGTCTCGCCATGGCGATACGACGTACTTGAACATGGCACCCAGCAGGAGTCGTCCTACATCTGCCTCTCGCATGTCTATAAACGTTAACAATCAAAATTCTTCAACGATATCGCAAGAGCCCTTGCGCGATGGGAGAACCAACATTGCATCGGACATGGCGTCAAGTCGTGAAATTTCAAGCTTATCACCGGCACAAGATTTCATCAAGCCAAGCGTTCAGAGAAGTAACTCATCACCACCGGCGTCACCACAATCTTCCCACGAAAGCAATCCCGAAGACGCATCCGTCATTGCTGACGAGATTTTCATCGCGCGGCCTTATCCCATCAAGCGAGCCTCGTCAACCTCGATCGAGATGTTCTCGCGTTCCGAAGTGAAGAGTGTAGATGTTCAGCGCCCGTCCAGACACAACAGTGCTTCTTCGAAAGCCACACCACCTCATACTCCAAGGCTGACCATGGAACCTGAATCTTTAGGCAAGACGCGGCCGATGAACTACAAGGTCGTAGGTGCCTTGCCTACTCCACCGATGCGCCGTACAAGCTTGTCAAGCCAAACAACATCTCCTCTTGGGCGCGCTACCCCCATTGTGGTGAGAGCTGTCAACGAGTCAAGCCCACTAGCAGGAGAGGCGTCTGGATCACCATCGAATGCGTTGGCTACGGCGCCTCTCAATGTTGCAATGACAAAGCGACGAGCAAAGAATCCTTTCCAAAAGGAGAACGAGCGTCCTGCCAGCTCCATGGCTGCTGATGTTGTGCCGTATCCCGACGTTCGCGACACTTTCGATCGTCATGTGTCGGAGGTCCTTGAGACGCTGCCTGCTCCTATACGATTCAAACCTCGAGCTGGAGCCGAGACACCGATCTCCCGGGCAGGGGAACGAGGCGGTTACATCGCGCCGCGTACGAAGACGTCCAACATGCGAGTACCTTCTAAACCGAGCAGCATGACGATCGCTCCAGCAGAGAGCTCGCCCAAGAAATCCAGCTCTCACGATCCAGAAGTCAAACTTTACCACTTGACCCAAGCCGGCCGAGACGAGCCGATAAAGCTCTTCGTCCGACTCGTTGGCGAGGGTGAACGAGTGATGGTCCGTGTTGGTGGTGGCTGGGCCGACCTGGCTGACTATCTACGTCAATATGCCGATCATCATGGCAGTAGAACGGTGTCGGACGGTGCGCTCGAGGTACAGTCTATCACTTTTCCGCTCACTCGCAAGGTTAGTGGCCCTGCAGAGGCGAAAGCTAAGACACCAGGCCCAAGT
The DNA here is from genome assembly GCA_002785995.1 of Mycosphaerelloides madeirae. Classification (NCBI taxonomy): domain Eukaryota; kingdom Fungi; phylum Ascomycota; class Dothideomycetes; order Mycosphaerellales; family Mycosphaerellaceae; genus Mycosphaerelloides; species Mycosphaerelloides madeirae. Next base: position 1,147,016 of record NHNV01000001.1, on the reverse strand, counting down.
ACTCCCAAGACTGCCACACCACAACGGCCGGGCAGCAATGACAGCGACAAAGACTGGGTTGAGCGTGCGAATACGCCGAACGGAGAGCGCCCCTACGCCAGCAATGGACGACATACGCCAACGAGCTTGCATGGAGGTAGCTCGACCCCGAGGTCCACGTCAACCGGCAGTTCGCGCCCTTCGACAGCCAATGCGTCCCGACCGCCTAGTAGGCAAGGGGGCACAGGAGACGTCGGACTATCAGGGTCGAGCAGCAAGAAGCTGCCAGAACACAAGGCGAAGTGGGTCGAAGGCATGCTCGAGCGCGCCAAAAAGGCCAGCGCCGAGAAGTCCAAAGACGACAACCAAAAGTATTTCAGTGAGCTGGGGAAAGCAGGCGGCACCAGACGTGTTATTTTCCGCTCCTCACCGGGTTTCAGTACCGGAGAGAAGGGCAAATAATGAGGGAAGAAAGGCGAGAGCGACAGTTTTGCAACTTTTTTGCTTTGTTCTTGTTGGAATTAGCGTTTCTTCTTCGACCGCCACTGCACAGAATCGGTAGCTACTGTACTTGATGGGTACAGTTGCTGTAGAAAAACAAGCTCGCAAAGACGCCAGATACCTAAAGCATGCACGCATCGTGCTGTCCATACCACACGCATCGTGCTGTCCATACCAGAGAAACAGTCTCCATTTTCCATCCTCATATCGCTTCACCGTCAATCGTAAGGTTGAAAGCACGCCCGTATCCCGACCACCAAGTCTTCGAACAGGCTCCTCCTGAATGGCGTCCGTTATCCAGCGATTGGTGGTGCTACTCGCTAGTGCTGTCAGTCCTTGGCCGATTATGAAAGTCGATCACGCGCTGTACACTGTTACTTCACACACTTGCAGAGAGCCTTTCCTTTCTTTCCTTGGAACTTGCTCGCGGGGACAGCGTACGCAACAGGACGAGCGGGAGGAATAGAATGTGAGAACTTACTATAAAGAGAGCGTCAAGTCACCGCGGATGCTGGCCTTGAGCTCGATTTCAATCTCGAGGTTAGCTTCCAAGGTGAGCTTCAGACCGTCTTGGTCTTTTAGTTGACTCTGTATGCACCATCTCATGTCAGCTGTTAAGCCACACACACTCTCTCTTTCGAAGGGTCAAATGAACGGAGCGGTACTGACGCCTGAATCCTCCTGCCCTTGTGGTTTCATATAGTACGGCTGATTAGGATTCGATCCTCGCACAGGAATCTCTCCTCGCATCGCTCGAGCATGCGTAACCGGTCCATCCATCGATGTGCTGTCAGGCCCAATCCGCTCAAAAGGTCTCATGGCAGATAAGTCTTGGTTGGCATCTGCCTCTTCCAACGCTTCGAGCGGCGCGGTCTTCATGTGCGTGCCGTCGTCGATTGCCTGTCGGATCCGCTTCCGCCGGTCACGTCGTGAGGATGAGCGGGAGCGGGCGCTTTCGAGACCGGCTTCTCTTCGCTCCTGCTTGATGAGGGCGTCTTGCTTTTGTTGTTGCTGGACTGTACGCTGTTTGGGTGGGTTCTTGAGTGTTTCCTCGGAAAGATGCTCGAGCGTGGGTTCTTCGATGTACTTCTTGCGGTGAGACTCGTCGCCCATGATTGCTGGTTCCTCGCTTTGAGGAGGTGTATGGAGTTCGGAGAGGAGAGTCTGGGAGATTCAACGGTTTGTTCTGCGTAACGATGGAAAGGGCCGTGTTGGAAGAGATTTGAATCGACGAAGTAGAGTCTCCGAGCACACAAAGCAACACTTACCACTACGAGCCTTACACGACCTCAGGGCAGGTTTACGGTGGGAAAAGCCGCACGGTGCCACAGTCGACTGCGTTGCGTAGCCAGAGCAGGGAGGAAACCTGCTTGCCATCATCGCTACCAAAGCTGTTCGACCCACTGCTCGGTTTATCCCTGTCTTCAGCCACCCCGAATGATACAGTTATGGCCGCGCCTCCTGCAAGCACTTACGACGGGCCTAGGATCATGTCGTGTCTCCCACGTTGTGCGGCCCATGACGTTGTGGCGGTGTGTGGCATTGTGGAGAATGAGATGGTACTTCGAGAAGCCGTTTTTATCGAATATATTGGATGTCACTTCTCATAAACCGTCTGTCCATAGCACGGTAAGATGGACTGAGGGGTCCTGCTCGTGTGCAGAGAAGGCTGGGCGAGAAGTGGCGACATGTGAGGCGTCAATCTTGGAGAAGGATGCGCTAGTAGGCCACCTCACCCCTTGACCCTTGCTTCATTTCTCCCCCTGGTCGGGCTAACTGTGTAACGAAACATCAAATCCGTCATTCGCGTCTCTGGATCCTTGCCATACAGTGGAAATCGCTCGTCATAACGCCCGGGAAAGTCATTGCGTCCATGGAACAGATTCAATGCACGGGACGAGCATCATCGCATCTGAATACTGACGGAATACCGGAGAGCTGAAGAAGAATGGACATTGATCTGCTGAGTATACACTGACTGTCGACTTTTCCAGAGTGTTGCGGCCAATTCACAGTCCCGCTAAACGCCAAAATATCCAAAGAAATTACATTCGTTCCGAAGTGCTGCGATTCAGGAAGAGGTTGTTCTAGTTGAGCAGACCAAGAGTCAGGTCACCGTGAATCTTCGCCTTCAGCTGAATCTCAATGTCGAGGTTAAGCTCCAATCGCAAACGGAGCTGCTCGCCTCCACCTTCATCTTTCTGTTCGCCTCCCTTCTCCTTGCCTCCTGTCAGTCCTCCCAATGCCCCGGTGGCTCCTCCCAATGCCTGACCGGCAGTGTCGCCAACTTGACCGATTGCATCACCGGCCGTGTTTTGGACGAGGTCGCCTGCCTGGTTTACCAACTCGCCGCCGGGAAGTTGTTCAGTGATGTCGTCCAGTGGGCCGCCCTGCGAGCCTTTGGTTTGCTGTTGCTTCTTCTGACGTTGCCTCTGGCGACGGCCACCTGTTGCGCTGACATCGCTGCGGGCGACGGATTCGGTGTCGCTCTCCTGGCCGCCTCGGCGTCCTCGACCACGACTCTGGCGACGGCGGGAGGGTTGGCGAGCCTCTGGTTCCGGCTCCGGCGATGGGGATTGGTCGTCTTCGCCGTCGCCTTCTGCTCCTGCGCCGGCAGAGGCCTGTTCATCTGCGGTTTCGGCACCAGCCTCAGCATCTGCTTCGTCTGTTTGTGCTGGAGTGGGCTGTTGTTGCTGCTGACCTTTCTGGCCGAGTTTCTTTGGTGTCCTCTTTTGAGACTTTTGCTGTGCTTGGGCGCTGCCGGCTGCATTGGCGTTGGCATTCAGGCCAAGGTTACCCTCGCCTTGCATGGACGCAGTTTTCTCTTCCTGTTGTGTAGACATGATTGGATTGCTTTTGCTCGCTGTGTTGATGGAGGATTCGTCTTTGGGTACGAGGAGGAAGAAGGAATCGAGATGGATGAAGTGCAGTGGCAGTACACTTACGAAGGAAAAAGTAGACCAGCCTCGAAGGTCCAGAGGAATCCTAAACCTGTTTGTACACCGGGGTCTAAGGCCATTTCCACGAACGAACCTTGCAGTCTGACGCAACTCAGCTCCATCTGCCAGCCACAGCGAGCATGGGTGGTGTGCGTGGGTACGTCCTTCGCTTCGCGGATCGGAGAGGCGTACGAATCGGGCACCTCGCGTGAGGGTGTCGCTACCAGAGTGCTGTGGCTGACGCGTATAATTGTCGAGCAGTTGCTGCAACGTCAGAAAGCACGGCGATGTCCATTTTGGGTTGAGCATATGAGGAGACTAGTCAGGCGCTCTTGGAGGACCTTAGTCCTGGTTTCATTCTTCCTGTCCTAGGATCCGCTGTCACGCCTCGAGCAGTCGTGTCCCGCTCGCTCGGGAAGATTGATGTCATGGAGGCCGGATAGTAGCATCCACCGCGAGTGCAGTGCCCGGCAATATGTCCGCATCTCTTCGCTGGGGTCATCATGCCTTCTGTCAGCGTACCGCAGAAACACGTTGTTATTGTCGGTGTTGCTGAGAACATGGAAGGGAATGAGAAGAGAAGACCGCCGTCAGGCTAGCCAATCTCGGCACCCTCGGCAATAATCCGCTGCTCTTACTTAGATCGCGTTTTGCAAGCTCGAACCACCACTGCTATTGACGACCAACTCGTCGCCAAATCATTGCCGAGCATCAAGAGAGAGCAGCCGGTGAGGGCGGACTCCAAGTCGACGCGTTCCGCAAGATGGCGGAAAAGGGAGCGCAAGATGCCGCCGCCAAGGCGAGAATCATCACCCACATGAACAATGACCACCACGATTCTGTGAGCGCTTTTGAGACCTAAGTATGTGCAAAAACAGACGCTGATTCCATGCAACAGGTCATACGTTATCTCCAGCACTACGGCAAAGTGTCTGCTTTCAGCGCTTACAACGGCAAGCTCTCTGACATCGAGCTTAACGGTATGACGCTTTCATGTCAGGGGCGGACTTATCATATACCGTTTGAGCCTCCTATGGCTTCTTACAGAGAAGCAAGAGAACGAGTGGTCGAGCTCGACAAGTACTGCAGAAAAGCTATGGGCCACTCCGACGTGACAGTGAAGACTTACCTCGGCCCCACTGGTATCTATGCGATCGAATTCGCCGTCATTGTTGCCACCTTTATCGGATACAGCCAAAGATGGTGGTTTGCAAAAGGAGGACTGGTTGAACAGGTTGCTGGTTCCTCCTTCGCCGCCTTCTCTTGGCGCATCCAGCCCTATTTACTCGGCGGTTTATTCGCCATCCACGGCGCCGAGATGGTTTATTTCGCGGGTCGTAAACTCCCAGCTCACTCAGTGAACATCAAGTCGAAAATCTTTTGGCTGTGGACCGTCAGTTCGTAAGTCACACCTTGTAAATATCAGCATTCGAAAGCGACGGTCTGACGTGAATACTCTAGGTTCATTGAAGGTCAATTTGCTTTCAGGCGGTTCGACAATCATGTAAAAGCGCAGCGAGAGAAGCAGAAGCACTGAGGTTGCGATGCATAGTCTCGTATATATATAACAAGGACAGCCAGTGGCGATTCTCTACGACAGACGATCATTTTTACTATACGCTGGCATCGAGTGATCAATCTCTGGGTACGTGATTCTTGTGAACAGTTTTCACATCCTCACACTATACGATACCTCTCAGTCGCAGCTGCGTGGCATTATCGTGGTAATGGGTACGGCAGCTCACTGGGTAGAGTAACGCCTGGGGACAAGAGGCAACTTCGAGCTTCGATCTTGAACACCGACTGAAGGGCCAACTTGCCACCCAGCCCAGCTTGCCTGGGCAAAGTGGCCCGAGCGTCGTGTGCCCGCTTGCGACTCGGAGCCTTCCGCGCCCTACTGCTTCATACGCCTACTGCCTCCTTTCCATCTCGCCAATATCTCTCGTATCAACGACAACAAGAGAAGCGCACATTCCAAATTTCCTCCATCGCACGCATTTGGGACCTATTGCATGAACAGATGCGCGTCACATTCTACCTACTCGACGCAAGTCTGGATTCCGCTGGCTTCATCAGCTGCTGTGGGCGAATGAGTTATCGGGGCGCATCCCACAAGAATGAACCCACCATGAACTAAACGACCTCCAACATGAACGAAAATGCTTCAGAGAGCGAGGTATGGGCCCCTTCAAACGCCTCATCTGCAACATCTCCAGCGACATCGCCTGAGTCCAGCAACACATACAAATTGTCCTTGCAAGGATTCTCTACTTCGGCTGTCGAAATCATCTCGGATCTGTCGAATTATGTTGCCCTTGGATGTCTTGTTTATGAAGACTTCACGGTCACGAACGCAACCGCCGAAGAGCCTCATATCTGGCGAGAAGTCACCATGCCTCTTTTCCTGACCTTCGATACGACAACGTCCAAACACCTGGCGCGACTTCTGCAACATGGGTGGATTCGAGTTCAGTCGACTCGCTGCCAGCTCAACCCAAGCATGGTGATCTTCCGGATCTATCTCTTATTTTGGGATGTGGGGCAAGGCTGCATCGAACGGACAAACAGACAGCTCATTGCGGCCGCGCAGAGTATCGTTACTGAGGTGGATACGTCAATGAGCACATGGAGCGGACGATTTCAACCGGAACAAGAGCGCAAGTTCGATCCATGGGCAAGCCGAGATGAAGACAACTCAAGCCTGTTCTACTTATTCAACAAACTTCCATCGCCTGCGCCGAATCCAAGAGACATTAAAGAAAAGTATACACGAGAGGCACTTGAAGACCTCTTAGATCCTTCTAGCAGCTTGGGTAAGACTGTCCTTTACCGCTATCAAAAACGATCTGCAGGCGCAATGCTCTTGCGAGAGGCCGTGGGTAAAAACCAACTCGATCCGAGGGTAGAGGAAAGGTTTGCCCCGGACGGCACCGGGTATTTCTACAAGCCAAGAGAAATTCAATTCTTGCGAGATCCCGAGTTTGTCGAGTCTTGTCGAGGCGGTATTCTGGCAGAGACTATGGGACTTGGAAAGACAGTCATATGTCTTTCCTTGATCCTCGCCACGAGGGGTCACACACCAAAGGTACCTGTTCAGTACTCATTGCCGATCTCTCGGACGAAGGTCGGAAGCCTGGCTGACATGGCGGTGGCTGCTGTCCACTCAAATTCTATTCCGTGGAAGGTCGAATTTGATCGCGTTCGGCACGCATCCGGCAACGAAATGAGCAGTTGTGTTCGAAGGCTGGAGGACTCTCCACCGTCCTACGACATACCGGTCATACGCCAGCGCTGGAATCGTATTCGTGCTACGATCCAGCCAGCGCCGCGACGCATGCTTCTTGCCGCCACGACTTTGATTGTCGTACCTCAAAATCTGTGCAAACAATGGCAGTCCGAAATTGCAAAGCATGTTGACAAAGGGGCGCTGAATGTCCTAGTCATGGATCAGTCCAGAAAGCCACTGCCGCCCAAGGAGGAGCTTCGTCAATACGATGTGATTCTATTTACGCGAAGTAGATTTGATCAAGAAAGCAGCCATGGCAAAGACTCGGACGGACGATCACCTAGTCGAGTGCCTCTCACGTGTCAGTGTCCCTACATTGGGGCGACTCGGACGAGAGATTGCCGCTGCCTGAAGACACTCTACGAATCACCGTTAAACCACCTGCATTTCAAACGATTGATCGTCGACGAAGGCCACTATTTCTCTTCTCTCAACACGAATACAATACTCGTCGCAAATCGGCTTGTTACGGCGGACCACCTGTGGTCCGTATCGGGTACCCCAGCGCGTGATCTTCTCGGAGTTGAGGTAGATGTGTCCACCCTGTCCGACGAGATAAGCCGCGATGACATACTTGAGCAGCGACGACTGTTCAATGCTCCGCAGGACAAGTCTGGAGCCATCGAGAGTCTTGGATCTCTTGCGAGTGGCTTCCTCAAGGTCGCGCCCTGGTCTGACTCTGCCGTATCTTGGAGAGATCATGTATTCAGACATGAGGATCGACGTCCCACTTACTCTGGCTTTTCGGTGTGCCTCCGACGGACTCTGGAGAATCTTGTTATCAAGACTCGCCCCGAAGATGTCGAGAAAGACATTGACCTGCCACCTCTGCACCACAAGATCGTTCACTTAGAACCATCCTTCTATGACAAGCTGTCTGCGAACATGTTCGCTCTGGTACTAACGGCCAATGCTGTCACGTCTGAGCGGACTGACGCGGATTACTTGTTCCACAAGAACAGTCATCGAGAGCGGTCCTTGCTTGTATCGAATTTGAGGCAAAGCGCTTTCTTCTGGACTGGCTTCACAGAATCTGATGTTCAGACAAGCATCAAGGTCAGTTCTGGCTATCTCGAAAAAGAGGGCACCGGATGCTCTGCAGAAGACCGCTCTCTTCTGTCTGATGCCCTGTCCTGCACAAGAGATCTCCTTGCATCCGAGGGCTGGAAAGCAATGAGTCGTTGCCATGAGCTGGGATTTTTCATCGATCAATGGCCGCAAGAAAGTGCTGAGCACTGGTCCTTCGACAGCTGCTCTCGACAGCCTTTACTCACTGGCATCTCGCAACTCCTACAAGCCCAGCAATTTGTCAACAGTCGATTGGCCGAGGTGGACCCTGGCGAAGGTTTATCTGGTGCAGGAATCAAGGCTCTCGTATCGGCTCGCCATGGCATCGAGGTGAAGAAGGGCGATTCAGCAAGTCCAAATACAGGGAAGAAAGTGGAAAAGAAAGGGTTGCCTGCTTCAAGCATCGACGGAGAGCCTGATCTGAGACGACGTTCGTCAACAAAGAAAACATCCAGTGAGAGTAAACCCAGAGTTCGATCACCAAAAGTCAATAGCAGAGTCGCCGGCAGTCAGCAGCATCGGACAGCGACATCAATGCCACAGAGCATGGACCCGGAGTCACCGTACGCCAAGGCGCGCATCGTTGGTACAACGTCGGCAAAGCTTTCATATCTTCTCTCTCAGATCCTGAAGTACTATGAGCACGAGAAAATTCTCGTGTTCTATTCAGGAGACAATATCGCATATTATATTGCGCAGGCCCTGGAGTTGCTCAACATCAAACATGAGATCTATGCGAAGTCACTTCAGCAGCGGATGAAGTCTGAATACATCGTGAAGTTCGATCAGGGAGTCGATGACCGGGTGCTACTCATGGATGTCGAGCAGGCCGCATTCGGGTTGAATCTATCTTCCGCCTCTCGCATCTATTTCGTCAATCCCGTCTGCCGGCCTAACGTCGAGGCGCAGGCAATCAAGCGTGCGCATCGTATTGGTCAACGACGAGAAGTGTTCGTAGAGACGTTAGTACTCAAGGGGACGATCGAGGAGAAGATGCTGGAACGATCAAAACGGATGACTGCTGATGAGCACCGGGAGGCAAGTCACATCGAGGACGATGGCGGTATCCGTGAGATCATCCAGTCCGCTCGCGTTGTGCAACTCTTTGATAACGAGAATCAAATGGCTCCGATAGATGTTCCCCAGAAACTCTGGGGTCAGTCAGGACAGTACAGCTCCGTTTCAGCGGGCCGCAAGAGAAAGCATTCTGTCAAAATAGAGGATCGGACTGATAATGACGAGCCAGATCGGTTAATCGATGAGGATGATCATCCGCAACTTGTGATCAAACGGCAGCAAACAGATGCTGCTGCAAGGGACAGAGCAGCCTCGAACGAAACAGGAGAGTCGCAGTTTTGGTTGCAAAAGTTCCGTCCGTCGGCAGCACTCCTCCAACATCAGCTTTCACTTCCAGCTATGGTAGCTGCAGGTGATACATCCGAAAGACTGTCCTTGGGTAACACAGCACACCTCTCGACACGATCACGGGCGCCATAGAAACCTACCAAACCCATCGACTGATCTCAATAACGCGCGACTCAATTGAGCAGTGCGACGTTGACGTCCATCGAAATAACGCAAAGTCTCCTTCCGGGCGACTCTAGACAACGATTACCGGCCAGGGTGTTTGACATCTGCAGCTTCCCCTCGGCGGGTTGCAGCACCAAACACAAACGGGTCTGATCGCGTGGCGTAGGTCTGGGTTCATGCTGCTTGCCGTCGAACGGAAAGCAGCATCGCTGTTGAATTCGCAGGGTACAGTGAGCCTAATGAGTCCTCAGGATGCCCGCGTTGTCGTCCGAGTCGGCAAATCTGCAGACCGACTGTCGACAATTGTGCGTTTGCTCAGGTCACAAGCTTGGACAGGATTAAAACAAACATTACCAGACGCAACTAAGACCGCACGAGCAGATTCGAAATCCCTCATCTCAGCACAGTTGAGAATCGATGGGGTGTTTGCGAGCGGAGCTGGAGTGTCGGTATCTGCATCTCTGGTTGATTTGGCACATCCCAAGCGATGTTACCTTTCGATACCGTCGTTGCGCGCTCGCAGCTTTGTCTCGCGCAAAAGGTGGAACCATCGGTGATGTTGTGATCGCCAACTTGCTTGCGAGTGAGCAAGCTTGCCACCAGCAGACGCATCATCGACGACCCGACGGTCTGGCAGGCAACCCGCACGCTTCAACAAGGTGCAGACGCTGCAAGTGAGCACCCGCTGTAGGAGGTACGGCGACGCCGAGACCACATTCAAGCTACAGCGTATAACAGAACGATAATCGAGCTTATCGGCGGTTGTACAACACGTTCACACGGTAGCGTGAGTTCCCGTGGTGTGTCGGAATGTTACACTCGTGTCTCCATGACAAGACCATGCCGTGGGAATCCTGCAATTCACGATGCAGCGGCGCAAGTGGCCACGGATCTGCAGCCGTTAGTCCAAGATGCATTTCTTTGACCCCCTGGCGTCGCTTGCTTGCTTTACCGCTCGGAATGTTTTGCAGTACAGGTCCGGAAGCGGCCAAGCCAAAACGTCAGCTGCCTTGACAAAGAACAAAGAAAGCTTGCGGTCGACCACTCAACAATCACAGTATTGCGTGAGGATCCCCGTCATTAGACACGAGCCGCACATGCCACCGCGGCGGGAATAATAGGCACAAAGATTTCTTTGGTTTCTTTGATGGACGTAGATGATTCGTCGGCCTCTGTCCTTGGTACGCTGGGCTTTCTTTCATTGTCCTGTCGACGGGAGTGAAGAGCCCTGTGAGACCCTGCCATCTGCTCCCGATGTCTGCTATCCATCAAAAATCCTCTTCGTCGCTGCTCCTCAGCCGGACCGTACAAACGCCCGCAAATGAGCCCGGCCGCATTACTTTCCGAAGACAGTTGTGGCAGCGAAACATGCCCGACGGGATTCAAGGTGACCACGTCGTCTTGAACAAGTCTCAAGCCCAGGATCCTGCCGCTGACGGCCATCATCACTACGTTACAACAGGCTCTGGCAGACGTACTTCGTCTTCCGTATCGTCTCACTCACAGAGACGTTCACCCAGTCCGTCTTGGGCAGGCTCGAAGACGCCATTGAGGCCTGAAGAAAGCCCGCCTCCAACACGCAAGCGAAGGGTCGGTATTGTGGAGGAAGAAGACAAAGAGTTCGACGGGGCAAGTCCAGCCCACACAAGGCAGAACAGCGGTGATATTGGTATCCATGTCTGCATCTGCCAGCCCGATCCCAAAATTCCTCGGCCACGCAACGGTGAGCGGTGAGCACGGCCAAACGTCTTCCACTCCCACTGACAAAAGACCAGCATTCATCCTATACCGCCAGCATCATCAAGCAAGCGTGATTGCCCAAAACCCAGGTCTTTCCAATCCCGAAATCTCGAAGATCATCGGCGAGCAGTGGCAGAATCAAATACCAGAGGTACGAAAGCGACGACAAGTAGGCACACCATGTCTGATACACTTGCTAACCTCCTCCGTTCGCTTTTTAGGTAAAGAACAAGTGGAAGGCTCTCGCTGAGGAAGAGAAGATTCGTCATCAGCAACAGTACCCAACTTATCGCTATCAACCGAAGCGCAGCGGACGACGAGGCAGTCTCTCATCCGATTCTCCCGGAGAGAAACCAAATTGCACCAAGTGCGGAGGAAGGAGTATTCTGACACCCTCAACTCCATACCACCCCGAAGCTTCCAGCAGCAGTCCGGCCTCTGGTCCGCGCACACCCAGCTCGGCCATCACACCAGTCTCTCGCACTTTACCTATCCTGAGGGACCTGAGGTTGCAATCACCTGCACTCCGCCGTTCTGGAAAGCAAATGAACAACAGCATGCCGATCGGCCACAACGGGCATCCTGATGAGCGAGACGATCTCGGTCCTCTCAGCCCAGACGCAAAGCGACGTCGATACAATGGCGACCATCAACCCACACTCACCCGCATGATGGCGCCTCGATATGCTCAAGTACCGCCAGGTGCGACACCCGTCGGCCCACCGACGCCTTACCCGTTCGGCCAGGCTCCGCCACATCCATATCCACAAGCAGCAGGGCATGCTCGTCGCGAGAGTCTTCCAGGGCTATGTGGCATGGTCAGCCCTCCAGGAATGATGGCGCCGCCGCCTCCTCCGGGTCCTGGCTACCAACAGCATCGCTTATCGCAAGGCCACATCCCTCACGATCGCTCGTTGACCCTGCCACCACTGCAGACGAGTGGAGCAGGTGATGTTGCTGGAGCCGTCGCCACAGCTGGGACAGGCAAGACTGCAAAGGAGCAGATCATGAGCATGGACTTCCGGCACAAGATCCATGTACTCCGTCGTGTGTCTCCGCCGGCTCCTGTCAAGAAGACTGCGTTGCGAGGAGCGTTCTTGGCTATCGAGGGAGACAGCTTCGAGGCTGTGAAAGATCTTGGTCAGTGGCTGAGCGATACCTTGCGCAAGGGCGACGATCTGAAGGTCGATCTGCTGAAAGGCCCGGCATTCTCGGGCGAGGGCGAGAAGGAGGTTGTCATGGCAGAGTATCACCACCTTGCCGCCGAATGGCTTTCCAAGAGCAGTGACATCAAAGCCTCGCTCGCGATGCAGGCAATTTCTCCAACTGACTCCGTCATGATCGACGCTACATCAATTGCAAAGCCAGTGGCCGCCAGCAGAGAGATCGACGAGAACTTCGACGAGACCGACGGCGACCCAGTGGCAAGCAAGCGAAAAGACAGCTCTTCCAGCAACAAATCGCATTGCACAAACTCCTCCACCGAAAGAATGGAAGTCGACAGCACCCCAAACCCATCCTCATCTTCCTCCACTACCAAACCCGTCAGCATCATCGCCAACTACTCCCTCCACGCCAGCAACTTCTTCGCCTGCAACATCCCCATCGACGCGCACGATCCCTACGCTGCCAGCGATCACTGGCAGTGGACCGCCACCCAATGGCGTGGCATCATGCCGCCCGATCTCACCATCTACGTCCGCGACGCCGTCACGAGCAATATGGGCAAGCAGAGCGTCGACATTCTGGACGAGGGGAACTTGTTTGTTGTCAGGAGGACGAAAATGGAGGGGAAGGAGGTTTTGGAGGTGGAGCCGTCGACGTTGCGGCGGTTGGGGTTTGAAGTGAGTGAGTGGGTTAGAGCTTTTGGGTCGAATGCAGAGTAGATTGGTTTTCGGATGAGGAGACGGAAAACTTCTTGGTGTACTCTTGGAATTTCGTGACACTCGCAGAGGAGTGCTTTGATTTCTGGTGATCTGGATGATTGAGATTGGGTTTCCAAATACAGTCTGATGGTTCCTCATTCGAACTATCCTTCAACTGTTGTCAGCACAAACAATGTGTTGAACAGAGTATATTTAGGGAATGGCGGTCAAGATACAACATATTGGTCACATGCAGGTCAAATTTGAAATCGATTTGGAAAGCTTGGTGATTCATCAATGGAAGCGAGTTCGTGGTATCTTTGAACTAAATACCCCATGCATGCCATGAAGAAAGCCCTGAGTGCACTTTTATACCCTCACATAGGCAGCCCAGAAACGCCGTCACCATCCATTCCCAGATTGCTAAACGCTTATGAAGTGGTGATGAGGTCCTTCTTGAGAGTACCGACGAACTGCTTCTTCTCCGCAGGGGTCTGGTATGCACCGTGACCGAACTTGCTGGAGGTGTCGATCCACTTGAGCTCGACCTTCTCGAGCGCGCGGCGCGATGTGTGGGTGAACATGGACTTGCGGAGGGTCATGACACGCTTCTTGACACCTGGTACGGAACCCTTGAGCAGAACGAAGTCGTTCTTGACCTCACCATAGCGGACAAAGCCACCCATGCTGATGCACGTTAGTAAATTTTCGCAATGAATGTTTGATGATTGACTTACGGAGTGATCGACTTCTTGCTGTGGTCGAAGTCGGTGGTGGCGTTACCCTCGTCGGTACCCTTGCCGATTCTGTAGACCTTATGGTTGACAGAGGTACGGTGATGGTATCCCATTTGACCGGCACGGGCGACGGTCCATTGGACGTGGGACGGATGCCATGCACCGATACAGGCAACCTTTCGGAGACCCTTGTGCGTCTTGCGAGGAAGCTTTTTAGTTCCCCATCTGCTGGTGACACCCTGGAAACCGTGACCCTTGGTGACTGCAATGCAGTCGATCATCTCGTCCTGCTCGAAGATGCTGTCGATCTCGACTGGCTTCTCGAAGAGGCCGTGGCCGTACTCGACCTTGTCGGCGATGGAGCCGCCGTTGACCTGGATCTCCATGAGGTGTGCCTTCTTCTGCTTGAGCGGGGTCTTGCCGATCTGGGTGTGGGCGAGGACGCGGACGACTGTGCAGTACTTCTTGATACGCTCGAGGTCGCGGGTGATGCTCTTGCCGCCATCCTCTGCATGCTTCTTGGCGTACTTAGTGAAGGCCTTTTGCTTGCTCTTGTACCAGTTCTTGTAGAATCGGCGCTTGACTTCGTTCGAGAGATGCTCAGCCCACACAGTGGTCAATGAGCGCAGGCCGCGGGGAGTCTCGATGTAGCCAACCAGGCCAACAACCATCATCTGTGTGAATGTACGGATCAGCGCATGCCATGAATGGTATTGGCGCCAAGTCTCGTACCGGAGGAGTTTCGATGACCGTGACGGCCTCGACGATCTCCTTCTTGTGCAGCTTCGCACCGGGGCGGTCTAGGTCGCGCACGATGGTCGTCATGCCTGCCTTATAGCCCATGGTGGCGGTGAGGTGGACAGGCTTCTTGGGGTCGTCCTTGGGGAAGCTGTGCGTGCGTTTGTCAGTGCCCGTCGCCCAGCCGAATATCTCTGCTCCAATGTCGATGTGGATGTGTGTGCGTTACCTCTTGACCTTTCCTCGGTGGCGAGCGGCGCGCTTGCGAGGCAGGAAAGCCAACGAGCCATGGCGAGGCGCTTCGAACTTGCGGTGAGACATGGTGCGCGGGTGTCGAGGGTGTGGGATTGTCAGTCGACGTGACCTGAAGAACGAAAGATGTGAAGCCAGCCCAAGTTCGAAAGGCAAGTGCGTGCGGTAGCGTGCCAAGACATCTTGGGCAAGGGTCTGTGCCTGAGGCTACCATTTCTCGAAACCTATTTTTACTTTGTTTGTATTTATTCGTTGAATTGAGTAAATAGGATGATGCTTTTGCTCAGTGGAAGTGGATTTAGTTCGGAATCTCATGACGCTCTTTAAACCGTGAATAGGAACGACCATGCATAAGCATTCACGAATTCAAAGATGAAGCTCATATAACCCCGTTTCGATCAAACATGCAACCCTTCCTAACGCCGTTCCAAACCCAAACTCCCGAGAACACAACATCATTACACCCATAATGTCTTCGGACCCTTTTACAGAAGTCATTCTTCCACAATGGAAACCATCACGCCCAGTAACTCGCGCCGACCCTCGACATCGCCGGGGTCGTCGCCTTGCGGGTCTGTGTCCTGCCAACTATTGGACTTCCCAGATGCCGCCAGTTCCCAAAAGCGAAATTACGAGGCTATCCAGGCGGCAGATATGGAGAGCCTGCGAGCCTTGATTTCGTTGAAGATCAAAGGTGTTGATGCCGAAAGGCTAGGGAGGAGTTGGATCGAGAAAAGCTGACAACTCATACCGAATATTGTTTATCAAAGTCCTTAGATTCTGTACAGATCTGTACGTATAATCCTAAACATGACATCTTCAAGCCAATCCCGATCTCTCCATGATCATATCATCCTTGAAGCACGCAGTAGCGTTTCCATGGGCCAAAGGCCAGGGCCGATAGTAGTATTGTGGCGACGCGGGTACTAGCGGTGGCGGTTGTTGCTCTGCAGTGCTTCGTCAGACCAAGCATTCTTCACCTATTCAAGGCTGATAGAACGGAGAGGTCATTAGAAACTCCGAGTCTGTTCAGCGGACAGTTAGACCCGGTCTGTTAGAGCGGATGGGTGACATGACTCGGGTAACAGTAGGCACTGGTGCTTCCGCAAATTTGGGATCATATGCTGTGGGAGAAGAAAGAGAAGACTCAGCCGGTGACACATACGGGGGAGGATGTTACGGCGCCGCTTGACAAGGAGCCATTGGCGCCGTACAGCATGTCGGAGATGGATGTGTTTGGGGAGGCTCGCACATCATCAGAGGAGCATTTCGAAGGAATCAAGTGCACTTACCCATATCATCGGTAACTGCACCTTGCTCGTTCAGGAGGTCGACAACCTCCTGCCCATCCTGCGGGTTGATCCTGCCCGCATCGTGATCCTGCTCCTGGACCGGTATCTCAGTTGACCGGGCATCGACAGAAGTGGCCGATAAAGGGACAGGCTGAGGCTTGCCGTAATACAGCCGCTGGGCCGCGTCGACAGAGCTAGAGGCGTTTAGTGTGTCGTCTGCGGCAATATCGGTGGAAGAGGCGTTCGCCTACTCACAATTGTCAGCTTTGGATTCCGATGCTTCACTCATGTGTACGGCGACTCCCAATGATCCCACTCATTTTCAGGTGTGATCACGGGTGGCGAGGGCATGTAAAGTGACGCAGGCTCGGGTGATAGGAGGGTAGGACTGACAGTCTCGACCATCTTGTCGCCTTGCACTCGCACTTCTCGGTCTCTTAACTTCCGCATCAAATCTAAGAAGCTACTGTTGCGAAACTTGTCCGTTTGGTTGTGCTCGACTTTCTCCAGTAGCTCTCCCGCGGTCATGGCTAGTGCGTCGTCTTCGTGTGCTTGTCGCTCCATCGTCTTTTCCTCTTGCTGAGGCAACTGGTCCGGTTTGAATTCAATGTCAGAGCTGTGAATTCTGTGTAGCTCAGCTTCAGATAGGGAAGCATCCATATCGTGGTCCGCTTCTCGGAGCATATCTCTTGCTTGTGCTTCTGCCATAGCTTGAATTTCTTCGACGCGGGTAGCTTCATCCTGTAGCTGCTGTTCCGAGACAGTCTCTCCCACTTGCGGCTCTCGCACAACCTCTTCCACACCAGCCATCATATCACTGCTCGCCTGGTCGAAAGCTCGTTCGAAGGCAGCTTCGTCAAACTGCTCTGCCATAACCGGCTCTTTGCCCTTTGACTGATACGTCGGAGCGAAGCTCTGCTGAGAAAATGACGGCTGGTAGGCAAAGTTACCCATTCCCCTGGCTCTTTGCTGGAAGGCAAGTGGCGATGGTGAAGAGGACTGAGCTCTGGGAGCTGCTTGTGCAATGTGCTCGCGGAAGCCCTGGGCCCAGTTTGAAGCGCTCGGGCTCGGTTGGAAGTGCTGCTGCTGTCGCATAGGCGGCGGAGAAGAGATCTGGAGATGTTGAAAGTCGGAAGCCCATGAGGGCGCTTGTGGAGGGCCACTGAAGCCACCAGAGATATTGAAGGGTTGGCCATGGTCCACTACAGGTGGCTCTATCCCAGCCTGAAAGGCTTCGAATTCGGGGTCAAGAAGACCAGCGTTGGGATTGTGCGAACGAAAGCTCTGTGCAGGATGGTGGCGGGAGGTGAGGCGGTCTTGCTGGAGGGTGTGGTCGACTTCAGTCTGCTGCTTGAACTGCTGGAGCGGGTTGGAGGGCCCGCACATAGCGTCCCCCATGGTGGATGATAGTGTGGGGACTTAATGTATAGAAATCAGCAGGCAAGGCGCAGAAAGCATACAAAGGAGGGAAAATGTCACATGGCAGATGGCGAGATGGAGATGATAAAAATCGGGCATCGACACACGACACCACCGCGAACGTCTTCACGAGAGGCCGAGGTTGACGACGAGAGGCCCACAAGCCCATCACATGCCGAGGACGGAGGCGGCAAGAGCGGTTCGTACCGCATAGGGCTGAGCGAGTATATCGAAATGCCAGCAAGACACGAAGCAGGGACTCTCTCCTCGATGCGCTTGATGTGAGCTGTCAATTAATTCTCAACCAAAGTCGCAACAAACACACGCCCGCCCTTCACATTCTGTCCCGCTACACCCACACCTACACATACGAAGAGCACACCAGACACCGCCATGGTACGCACAAGCAGCCCTCCAAACAACAATACGGCCTAACTAATTCATTGCAGGCGCAAGTCATCTCCAACTCAGGCCACGATGACATGATTGTACGTGCTCGCCATGTCAATTGCTTTTACCCAGCCGTACTGACCCTTTCACGCAACAGCACGACGCAGTCCTCGATTACTACGGCCGACGCCTGGCGACATGCTCCTCCGACAAGACGATCAAGATCTTTGAGATTGAGGGCGACCAGCACCGCCTGATCGATACTCTCAAAGGCCACGAGGGCGCCGTGTGGTCTGTCGCGTGGGCTCACCCCAAGTACGGCACCATCCTCGCCTCCTCCTCCTACGACGGCCGCATCTTGATCTGGCGGGAGCAAAACAGCCAATGGCAACGCATCTACGAGTTCACACTACACACCGCGTCCGTCAACATCGTGGCCTGGTCACCGCCCGAGACTGGCTGCCATCTTGCTGCTGCTAGCAGTGACGGCAATGTCAGCGTCCTGACCTTCGAGAACAACACCTTCTCCCACTCCATCTTCCCCGCACACGGCCTTGGTGTCAACTCTGTTTCATGGAGCCCAGCGATCCTGCCCGGGCAACTGACGAGCGCACAAGCTCCTGGAAAGGCACCGACGCCAGTCAAGAGATTTGTGACAGGAGGATCGGACAACTTGGTCAAAATTTGGTCATTCAACCCATCAACAGCAGGCTTCGACAACGTCTGTACTCTGCAAGGACACAGCGACTGGGTGCGGGACGTCGCATGGTCACCCACGCCTCTGTCCAAGTCATACATCGCTAGCGCGTCACAGGATCATACCGTGCGTATATGGACACTGCCCACGGGCTCAGAGGTCAACGACCCGAATGCATGGAAGAGCGAGGAATTGAATTTTGAGGTCGTGGTCTGGCGCGTCAGCTGGAGCATGGCAGGCAATGTACTTGCAGTATCTTGTGGCGACAACCGCGTGAGCTTATGGAAGGAGAAGCTCAAGGGCGGCTGGGAAGTTGTCAAAACGATTGAGGAGTGAAAGTCTCGCAATGACTGATCGAACCATGTGCGAGAATCAAACCAAGTTCAGATGAAACCTGCACGTGTTGCTTGGGCATCCACGGCAGTTCGAATCGACAGGAAGCCGCCGATCCGTTCGAAGGCATATGGGCTCAGCTGTTGAAAGCCGCCTCTTATGACATGCATGCACCATTATTCCATCAACTCCTCGGTCCCGCCTGAAACAAAAGACTCGTCATAACAGCATCAGAGAATCACGATGTCTGTAGCGCTTCGATGTTCATTCCTGGATGTCGGGAGTATATCCACTGGATCCATAGCGGCGGGAGTTCATACATCCTGGTAAACAGTCCAACTTCGCCACGCTCAAAGGCAGCATTCCCCGGTCCATATTTCGCATTCACACAAGCAGGTACAACAGTCCTCACCTCCTTCCAATCATGACGCAGCAATTGCCTGCAAGAAACGCTCTTCCCTACGAACTCCTCCAACCTTACAACCAAGTTCTTTCCTTCCGCATGTCTGCCTGTCTTTCTGTTATCGAACTCTCCTATCCTGCAACACATCTTCCAACAAAACATATCCTAGCCGCACGTTGGGTCTACCCACCCTCCAACCAACAAGCTTATTCATATTCTTCTCCTAGGATATTTCTGGTCGATCGACACCAACCCGCCCTATCGCTACGACCTAGCCCCTTCCGACAACTCCCCCATCACCAGGGAACTCGACCTGTGTGTCACGATGGTCAAGGTGTACCGTGGAGTTTTGCAAGTGAGTTGACTCCCGTTTACAACATCCTGTGATTCTCTGTCTTGAACATCTCAATCAGAGCAACTAATGACTGTGCCCTTTCGTTGTTGATGCAGACTCAGGACTATATTAACAATTGCTCCGCTGCCAACGCCTATTCTTCCGCTTCATATCCAAGGGCATACAACCGACAACAACAAACATACGATAGCGATATGCCTCCTCGAAACTATTACCAACCCGCCCGCTATCCCGCCGAGAGCAGGAGATCCGCTCCATACCCACAACCTCAGAGACGATCTAACAGGGATCCAACCCGTCGTCCCCCTCCACCCGACCGCTCAAGCCTTAAGACAGCCGGCGAACCTCCACCTCCACGACGCAGCTACATCTCCTCCTCAACTCGCCGCACGCCTCCCTCCCCACCTCCGCAAAGAAAAAGCGTCCGTTTCGACGACTCCGCGCGCTCCAAAGTCCCCCAGCGACGACCGAAGACCTTCGCAACCGACGCTCCGCCCGCTGCTATTTCGGAGAGCGCGAAGGAGACCAGTAGGAGACTCTACCATCGACGCCCGAGCGAAGGGGGTAGGCCGAGTGTAGTTGCGAGGAGCGAGTCGATGCGGTCGTTGGATACGACGAGGGCGGAGTTCGGGACGCATGTGGGAAAGTCTAGGGAGAGGGAGAAGGATAGAGATAGGCGGTATAGGGATGAGCGGTCGTCGAAGGGTCGGAGGCGTTGAGAAAGGCGATGTGGGTGTTTCTGGATTGTTGAAGGGGATGAGGGTCGTCGTTGGCATTTGATATTGCACTTACGCTTGGTTGGATTGCTTGCGTTGTTCGGCGGAGGATTTTGATTGGGACTTGATGGCATGTGTTCGAGTTTGCCAACCTACAAGCATGTATCGCCTAATGTGTATTTTTCAAATTTGGCGTTTCAAGACGGGTTGAGGTTTCAAGGACGTTCGGGCGATAAAAGCGTATTGGTAGTTGTCTTAGATGAATTCGGGGTATCATTGAAAATTTGTATGTACACACATATACAAGAAATTGCGACGGCAGACAAAATCTAGTCTATTCGTATTGCTTCCCACTTCCCAGTTTTAAAGGGCCCCTGTTCTGATGCCGGGGTGTCGGTGTACAGACTCTCTTGCGCGAAGTTGCTGTTACTTCGCATCAAGTGACTTCTGTAATCCTCCGGGTCGTCGTGATATTTGGGCGCTCCGAAGAAGGGCGTTCGGGGAGTCGTAACGTGGTTTTGCATTTCGTATTCTGCTGGCGGCTGCTTGCCATAGTCTTGTGCCATGAATGCCGGTTCTTTGTCGGGTTTGTAGATTGTCCTTCGGTTGTAGAGGTAAATGACTGCCGTGAGGATGCCGAAGATGACTGCCATGATCGCTACGACGATGGCGTACGCAGTAGAGGAGCGGCCTGCGAATTGGAAGCCGAGTCCGCCATTGACGACGGCGAGGACCATGATGGTTATTCCGAGGAATCGGTGGATCTTGCCCATGATGGTGGGACTTCCAGAGCGCATGAATATGAGATGGTGGCTGAGACCAAGGCCTATTTGAAGGAAGAGTCCAGCAAAGATGGCGAGTCCCACAATCTGGTGAGCAGAGGTATAGTGCTTGGACTGTGGCTTTGTCAGTGAAGAAACATGGTTTACTGACGATCTTCCACACTGACCTTATTGTAGAGACTTGCGGCATAGGTGCCAAGTCCAAACCCAATGATTGTGAATGCGAGCCCTATCATCTGCGCGGCCGCATGAAATGTTGCTCTTCGTACCAATCGTAGAGAAACAGCTCCAAGAGGGAAAACAAGAAGAAAAGCAATGCACATAAAGGCAGCATGCGCTCCTGGTGCCCAGTCGGCGAGAGTGCCAGTGCCGTATGCGCTGGAGGAGAAATAGTTCGCAAACGCCCAGAACGAATATCCCACTTGTAAAGCGGGATCTTGGGGAGCCGGGACTCTCCCATAATCACCAGAATAGTTCGAAGCAACGGTCATGTCGAGGTTGAAGGTCCCGTAAGCTTGGTGGACTCGCAGACCGGCCGCCGGATCGCTTGAGCGTAGCGTGGTGTTGCCTCCCAGGGCGTATATGAAGGGCTGCTGGGTATTTTGGGTATCGATAAACCCGCCCGTCCAGTTTGCGCATCCTCGGCAGACTGAGTGCGCGATCATGACGCCGTCGGGACTGAGCGTGTTGTGGAATGGCGCATACATGTCGGTATCCACCGGTTCAATGAGACAGTCTGGATCAAATTCTGGTTCCGAACGGCCGTAAGACATGCGACATGAATTGACGAGATCGTGGCCGTTCTCTGAGATATATGCGACTATCATGCGCACATTGTCCATGCTGCTTCCAAAGCCGATTCCCATCCAAGCGTGCTTGGCGGGCGCGTTCATGTGGTAGTATACATCGCCGTTTTCCACAACGTTAAGGGCGAATACATAGCCAGCGGAACCGAGGACGAAGTAGGCGGCCTTTGCGTGGTTGTCGATTCCAGCATGGAAAGCGGCCTCCGTAGCATTGTCGGCAGCCCACACCAGGCTCAGGGAGGCCAGGAGTGCGAAAAGAGCGCCTTTCATCGTGGTGAATCCCGCCATTCCATGGAACAGATGTGCGGCAGGCTGAGCTGGCGTCCAGAGCAGAGATGCGACAGCAGAGGTGAGGTGGAAGAGAGAAGTCAGAAGGGGAAGTCATGCGAGGTGAGGTCGAGGTCGCCCCTCAAGTGCCGTGTCGCTCTCTGGCGTGTGATTGGGGACATGGTGTGGCCAAGAAAGCGAGCCTGCAGGCCAGCGGCACGTCGGACTGGCCACAGGCTGCTGGCCCTTTTCTCGCCACGACTTGCAGACGCCTCCACCGTGTGCGACGCGAAGGCTGGTCTGAATCTTATGCACAATGCGTTTCCCGCTGGCCAATCCAAGGCGTTATCGCCCTCCTCGGGCTGGCCCGCCAAGATAGTCGCTGTCGTGTCGTGGAGTCGGCGGCTAGCGATTGGCGATCCCGCGCAGCTCCTGCAGGATTCGCTATGAGGGGGATCTTCCGCTGCTCCCGAGCACGCACATACGCGCCGCAATGCTGCATTATCGTCAATGGTCTGTTGAGGTTATCATGGAGGCCGTCTGCTGTTTTGATAAGGCATGGCAGAGGCAAAGTGGAGGAAAGAGGAAGGGACGTCGCATATCCAAAGTGGTTAGCCGGGATGCTGAACCGCCGACTTTATCTCTTCCCACCGCACTTGGGTATCTTACATGCAACCACCATCACCACCATCATCATACACACGTCCAAGGCCACTCGATGAAACACAGAGGTATCCTTGAGCAACAGAATTGACGCGTACCGCGCTGCTTTATCTCACGTGGTAATCGAGCCGGATCCGCCGGACCAACAGCAGACCTCATGGCAAAGCCGTAGCATACGACCGTAGTCTTCGAGATATGCTATGCTGAATCCTGGACCACTTGGATACAAATGGAGAGTGCCAAGGTCTGAAGAGCAACTAACGACTCAGACCGCCTTATCGATCCCATAGCTCTTCAATCCTCAGGCCTGGATTCGCCTTTCAAGACAATACGCAAGAGCCATACATTCATCCTCAAAGCTGGCATTACCTGGGTCGTATTCGTGAGAGTCTTGATCCTATCGACTGAATCGTTGCCTATCCATGGCACGTTTTGGTCTTGCGCTATCTCGAAATACTTGCCAATGTTCCTCCAAGACTTCAGCACATCTCGAAGTCTGTGGCTGACCATGCACCCCATAACCGTACAAATCTCGTGTGACTCCTGACACGATTTCTTGGCTTTTGGAAGAGACGTCTAGTTCTCATCTCCTCGGTTCTTGTATAGTAATCCGATGGATTCACAGTAAACTGACTGTTGACGAGCTGGTGAGCCAGGCTCGAAGGTTTGAGTGGCTTTTGTGAGCTCAAGTCATTGGCGTACCAAGAACGGAAACTAACGGAGAGCTGCAGAGAGGGCGACCACGAGGTTGGGCCCTCGTGGTAACTCAATTAGGGGAAGACGATCTGCAAAGATGAGTAGATGAGCAGGGTAGTCGGTATAAAGTAAGGTCGTCTTCTTCGCGAATGGTTTAATATGGATTCGATGTGAAGATCAGGGTTTCGCGAATTGATTTGGAACTTTTTGCTATAAATCAAAGACTGCAGCAGTGAGAAGTGCCACCAATATCCATTGATTTGACGACACCATCGTTCCTCCAGACGTCGTTGTAGCCGTGACGCCAGTAGCAGCAGCATCGATCCGAAGAAGGGAAGTTGGCATTGCAGTGATTTGCCCGCTCCGGGCGGTCTCGCTCGTTCTCAAACTCGTAGGCGTCGCCGCAGCGCTGACAGCGTGGTTGCCCAAAAGCGTGCCGCCTTCAAAAGTAGTCCCCGGCAACGTCACGAGAACGGTCTGACCAGCACTGTTGGTCTTGAGAGCATATGCCGTGTTTTCGATAGTCACAGAAGGCCCTCCGGCGGAGAGGGTAAGTCCAGGAGAAACGATATAGCCGCCGGCGCTGTCAGTCATGACGACTTCGGAGCCGAGTGTGAGCGATGCAGCTGCAGCAGCTACTGGACTCACTACAGCTAATAAGATTGTGCTTGTGCCAATCGAAGCCGACAATCCCCCTGCGAAGAGCGAGATCACAGTATTAGATACTGTGATCGGAGCGCCGCCCGGAGAAGCTGTCTGGCCGTTGATCATCACATCGAGGGAAGCATCCAGGCTATATGCAATGCCATCAATCTCGATGCCCGGTGCTGGTGTACTCTGTGATACCGGTGCTCCTAGAGGTACGACTGTGGTAATCAATGTCTGCTGGCCGCCCGCCAAGGTCGTCTCCAGCAAGACAGTATAAATCGACTGAGAGCCTGTTAGTAACCGACCTCCACCCTCCACAGTAGTGGTTGCGCTTTGAGTGTCTGTTGTTTCTCCGACGTCCCCAAGCGTGCGTTCGATTCCTGAGCCAGCAGCTCCTGTATTGCCAGGAACGATCAAGCTGGCCTGGGAGGTTTCTGCCAGTGGTCGCGCAGCCTGAGTCCAGTCATAGGCCTCTGTTGGCGAAGAGGTAGTAGTAGGTAGTTCGGTGTAGCCTGCGAGGGACGAAGCCGTCGACTCCAATACGGGGAACAAGTCGATACCAAACTGGTAGGATGTGGTCTCGGTATAGATAGATGGACCGGTGATGGACGGTGTCGACGAAACACTTGATGTGACAGAGCTTACCGACTCGTGAGGCAAATATGTCGGTGTTGGGTCGGTTGCGGTAGGCCCATTGCTCGCGGAAAAAACTGTGGCTGAAGAGGTCCTGCTGGATTGGGTAGACTCTGCAGGAGCTGTGGTTGCGGACGTTGTAGATACGTCTGGAACATATCAGCCATAGGTATTCGCCTGAGTACTCCACATCGCAGGCACAGGGCGTCAAGGAACAGCCTGCTTGTCCGGATCATAATAGCGTACTGACCACTGAGATGAACAATGAGATCCTGTGGATGCGCAATGGCCGAGGCTGTCGCTGTAAGTACAAGAAGGAGCGAGAGGGGGCAGAACATGGCCGACCCAAGGGTTAGGGTCATGTCATGGAGTGTGTCTGTTCAAAGGACTGAAATGGCTACGAAAGCCCAAACAACCGGACCGCAGCGAGGAAGCGCGGGGCGTAGAGATTTCGAAGAATGTGAACAAATGCTTCGCGTGGCAGTTGAAGGAACGAAGTTCCAGGTGTAGGAGCGCTGGTAATCGCCCTATGCCAAGCATGGCAGTTGGGCTCATTTCGGACAACGCTGAAGCTGAAGCAAGATTTTCGGCGAAAGGCACGTTCTTCGCCTTTGGACTAGCAGCCTGTACTACACATCTGGTAGCGGAGGTCATGGTGCTTCAGCTTGACGGAGTGTGCCGTGTCGGCGAGAGTGTTCGGTGGTAAGGGTTAAGGCGTTCCATGTTCTGGATCAGCTGAAGTTCACGCTCTTTCGCTTGGATGTTCGGAATGAAGAGAGACCGTCATGAGAGGGTGAAGCAGTCGTCCTTGGCCCGGGAGGAGCGGTCCAATAGTGGCCATGCGGGTGGATGGCGAGCAGTATGCTCCACCGCAAGAAATGGCATTGCCAGGCAGACGCCTCTGTAATCTGACCACGTCTGCGAAGATGTTGAAAGCATTGGAAATCTGGCGAAGCAGACGAGCTTGGCGATAGCGGCGGAAGGTACATGGAGGAGGTATACGTGTGTACGGCCGGCGTCTGAGGGTATCCGGGGGTCGTATTTTTGTACGGAAGCGCCGAAGCTTGACGACTGCCGTCTCGTGTTGAACGCCATGGTTTTGGCGCCTTAGTTAGAGCACGACTACATGTCGTCGTTGCTCCGTTCATGCTTTCTTCTTTCTGCGTGCCATGCACTCTCCTTCGCGCCTGCCATGCTGAGTCTGCGTTCCACGATCGAGTCCTGACCTCCTTCCGCCTTCCGCCCCGCCGGCACCACGGTCGTTTCGCGCAGCATGGAGAGCGCAGCTGGCTTGCGCTCGACCCTCGCGTCCTTCGCACTTGCCCTCCTCGCCACTCCGCGTGCCTCCGCCTTCTCACTGCCATCGTTACCGTCGCGAGATATACATGTAATAGCCGCGGAGAGGATAGCCGCAAGGGCCGACGAGAACACCACCAGCATTCCTGCCGCCATTGAGATCGCGCCGAGCCAATACTGGGACGGAAACGATGGCCCTTGGAGTTCCTTCCCTCTCCAGCTTGGCACGCCGGCTCAGAACATCCGCGCCTTCGTGAGCACTGCATCGGCCACCTTCATATCTGTGGGCGGGACTGAGGGCGCAAACGGCTGTCCAGAAAATTACACATCCGATTGCTCCAACAAGCGAGGCTTTGTGTTCCTTACCAACGAGTCTTTGAGCTGGATACCCAATAGCATATACAATATCGGCATAGAAGATAATCTGGGTCTGGATCTCAACTCAAATGTGGGCTTCGACACCGTCACGCTGGGCTGGCAGGGCTCAGGCGGGCCTTCGCTAGAGCACTCGACCATCTTCAACCTAGCCTCTCCCATCTACTGGGTTGGCGCTTTCGGGGTCAAGCCGCAATCCACAAACTTCACCAACCTCAACGACCCGCAACCCTCGTTCATGAACCAGCTCAAAAACAACAATACCATCCCCTCGCTCTCGTACGGCTACACTGCCGGCAACCAGTACCGCCTCAACAAAGTCTTTGGATCTCTCGTCCTCGGAGGCTACGACCAGAACCGCTTCGACCCAACTCAGAATGTGTCCATTGGCTTCTACCCAGACGTCTCGCGAGATCTTTTGGTAAACATCCAAGCTATTACCACCGACACGGGATCGCTCCCAAATCTTCTCCCCGGGGGCGCTATTACTGCCTTCATAGATTCGACGATAGCTCAGCTGTGGCTTCCCGAGACAGCATGCGCCGCATTCGAAGAAGCATTCGGGCTGACATACGACGAAAATTCTACGTTCTATCTGGTGAATTCCTCGTCACACAACACCTTGACGAACTCAAATCCCAATGTCACTTTCACCATTGGATCTTCAAATACAGGAGGCGAGACCGTGGATATTGTCCTCCCGTACGGCGCATTTGACCTGCAACTGGAGTTTCCAAACGTGGAGAACACGACGTACTACTTCCCTCTGAAGAGAGCCGTGAACGATACTCAATACACCTTGGGCCGCACGTTCTTGCAGGAAGCGTATTTGATCGCGGATTATGATAAATCAAACTTCACGATCGCCCCGTGCATTTGGGATCAGGACAAAGTATCCACTTCGAGCATCAAATCGATCGTCAGCCAGAATACAACTTCGACGGGATCTGGCGACTCAAGCAGCAACGTAGGAGCTATCGCAGGTGGTGTCGTAGGTGGTGTCGTAGCGCTCGTAGCAATCATCGCTGCCGTGCTCTTCTGGCTGCGACGCAAAAACCAGGTCGAGAAGAAGCGATTGGCTGAATTGGATGACAAGGGAGGCGCGAACACTTCAGACTCCAACGACGCCAAACCATTCATCTCAGACACCATGGGCGGTGAGCTGGCAGGCGAAGAGATCCACGAAATGAACGCGCCCTACAAGTCGAACGTCCAGGAAATGGACAGCCCTTACAAAGTCGACCCTAACCGACACGGATACTCAGAAATGGAGGGCGGAGCTACACGGTTCGACCCGACGAAGCAGGGCGTTCCTGCGGAGATGCACGGTTCCACGCCCATCTTCGAAATGGCAGGATCCGATGTACATGAAATGCCCGACACCCAGCGACCACCGCCGGACGTCAAACGATGATGAGAATACGTTGTTTGTCGATATACTTGTACATAATGTATTGTTTTGTCACAACCTGGGAACAGCGATGTCTGGCGATACTGGCGTATTTAAGGTTGATAAAACGGCACTACTGCATTGGGTTGCCATGCTTGGGCAAGGTAGTGTGGCCTCTTGATACTATTTTGCCGTTTCTCATGTAGCGATATGTCATACGATATCATATCCACACGTGCTGTGATTCTCTCGAGGGCCAACGATGCCATCAAGAATCAGGCGACGTATTCATCTTCAATCGACAGCCTTTTCTTTCAGGTAGACGAGGAAAAAATAACCAAAACAAGAAACCTCACACACCATCATGTCGAGGACAAGAGAAAACTCAGCGAAGAAGAGTCGTATACCTCAACCTTGGTTCTTCCTGATTACTACTAATCGTTCGTTGATCGTTCGTATGCGAAGTTTAGCGGGGAATGTTTCAAAAGCTGCGCTATTTCTCTTGCTCTATCCAATCATCTACAACGGTGGTATTATCCATTTTTCTTCGTAGAAGAATTTGATGGAACCCTCTACGCCGTAAATTATTAGCTGGAGGTATTGAACCTCAGGTTTCATATGTAGCTTAAATTTTCAGCGAAATGAAGTGGAGGTGAAAAGTGGTGGGTGCACGGCCTGGCTTGCGAATCTTGGCGCGGAAGTGAAAGCTTTAGGAAGTCGCACTTTTTGGGCTACGCCCCCAATGTCTCGTTCATTTGTGGTCGTCAATACTATATGACCACATGCCATTTCCTTTCGATCTCCAGCGCATTTTCGGCGCAACATGAGAAACTTCTGCTTGGGCTGAAATATCATTATTCATGTACGTGCTTCATTTGTGTCATCGCCGAGAAAGCCGTTCCGTGAGAAAATCTGCTATACATGTACTAATGCCGTGTACCAATACCATCAATCCGAAGAAAGGGTTACATTTCGCTCAAAAGCCTCCATCAGCGCTCCAATTTGCGCCGCCTTGACAATATCAATGGCCAAGCTGAAATCTAGCACAAACGATCGATCGGCCGACACCTTGATGGTAGGAGCAGCCAGACCCGTGTCGTCGAGCTCCTCCAGTATTTGTCTGCGCTTTCACTGCTCAGAGCGCCCCTGTTGATCGCCATGGCCAGGATTCCGCGCACCATGTCCTTCAGGATAGGGAACTGCTTTGACACATCCCAGTATCGGCGTAGGCAGAGTACGAAGGAGAAGCGGTTCGTTGAGTTTGAGAGCTCATCTACGGCTGCGTTCAATACGTGGAGCAGGGCTTTGTGCCACAGAAGAGAGTGGCTAGCGGGAACGTGTCTTAACGGGAACCGGAGTATCTGGTAGCGGAACTGTTGGAGTGACGCGGCGGTGATATCGGAAGGCATGCTGCACTTGTGGCCAAACATGGATAGAGGCTCGATTGAGGTCTGGAAGGGCGTGAATAGGTGTACTACAACATTGTGGAAGATGAGTCTATCATAAAGGTCGTCAGTCATGTTGTTGAATTCATACGACAGGCAGCGGTTTTCATCTCGTGCTGGAGGATGGTGGCAGCGGCCGCGCCTGCAGGAACGCTCGGCGTTGCTGAATGTGCGATGTCCCATTCCAACAAAGCGCGATTGAGGAGCTCGGGTGCTAGGGCCGCAATGCTCTCCTCCAGGGCACTGTAACCATGCTGCGAGGTTGTAAGCATGCTACGATGCGAGAGGAGGAAAGAGCAGAACGCTTGCTCGGATAGTACTCCCACTTGCCCAGTACATGATGGAGTTTATGAATAAACGAGAGCAGTGGATGGCACCGGGGCCGTCGCCCTTCACGAGATCTCGGACGAATAGCTCTGCGTCGAAGAGTCCTAGTAGAGGATGGTCCGTTTCAAGATCCCAAGAAATGGTGCGCGCAGCGAGGTCGTCAGTCACGGCAACGTCAGTCCAGTTTCTGATGGACATGTGTTGCAGGCGGAGGTCGCAGAGTATTGTAGCACTACTAAGAGTGTTATCCTGCTGTGAAATGCCAGGCGCGGAGCGCAGGGGATCGATATCGGACGAGGATGGTGTGTCTTCCGGGAAGTGGAGAGGGCTTACAAAGACTCCGAAGAAGAGAGCAGGATCGCTGGAATGGGGGGCAAGTCGTCAGCGAACCGCTACGGTCAAGCGTTGGCGGACGGGTGCGGTTGGAGCATACAGGTGAATATTGCTACCCTGGGTCAGGGAAGTGAACAGCGAGGCAAATTGAGCGTAGCTGGCGCGTTCTTCTTCGGTGCCTGGCAGAAGGAAGGATTGTCAACGGCCGTCTAAGACATAGGAATGGCTTTACCGCTTGTGATTGGTATAAGCGGCGGACAGTACAGACGGTAGACGTTGGGGCGGAGAGCAAGCAGGTCTCTCTCGACCCATGAGAAGGCGGCGGCGTCAAGAGAGGGAGCGCAGGGGGCTGTCGACGTGGGCGAGCGTGTTTGCGCCTTTGCCTTTGCATGTGCAAGAGCGTGCTCCAGCTGCTGGGTGCGTTGGCATAGGCTTCTATTCTCGCGCTTGCGCTCCTCGTGATGGTTTTCGCTGATGTGCTCGGTGACATAGAGCCACTCTAGCCTTCGCCTGGCGCATCGCGCGCTTCGTGCCCGTGAGCCGTCGCACTGGAATAATATCGATGAGGATGGGGCTCATATGTCTTGTAGGATAAAGGTTGTGTAAATGCCCACATCTACTTATCGCCGCCTTGGCCTTCCGACACGCACCGCATGCAGCGCGCAATTGTCTTCGCGCTTTTCCATGCCTTTCAGACGTTCCGATATCATGCTTCGCGTTTCTGCTGCTGATGCTTGTGCCAGGCGTTGTCAGCATGGTTTACTCGCTGCCCGCGTCAGGAAAGTATACAGGCAACCCCGTGGTATTGAATCGACAAGACTTGTATTGCGCATATACACACATGCACAAACCTCGTGATTAAAAAAGACGGGAGAGGAGGACTGTGGCACATATGCAGGGCTGATGAGTGCAGAGGCTGAACGTCGCGGCTTTCCAATGCCGGCAGATCATGTTGGCGGTGGAAGGGACGCTAGCATCTGCAGGTATGCAGATACGCATATGAAGACGAGTCTACCGCGGCGGTGGCGATGGCGATGGCGATGGCGATGAGATGTGGTAGAGGTGCAGATCGGACCTTCTTCACAATCGGCAACTGCCTCACGAGTTTCGGCGATCCATTGGCAGGCGCGGCGCGTCCGAAACGGGCAAGCTCGAAACACGAAATAGGCAGTGGCCACGTGACCATTCCTTCCACTTCACCTCCCTTCGACTCCAGAGTCAAATCAGACAGCTCCAAACATCAACCATCATCGACTATTCTCCTTGCTGGACTGTACCGAAAAGCCCATGCTCAACATAGCGGCGCCCATCTTTCTGCGTGCGGCATGCGTCCGCGAACGTCTCGCAGGCGTGTAATCACTGTCTCCGACAACGAGGACGAGACTGCTCAGCCTGAAGATGTTGTACAACAGCCTCCCAAGCCCCAGAAACGAGGCAGTGGGAACACGAGGCCTGTCACCAACGGGAAGGTGTCTTCGAGGCGCTCTACAAAAGTGATCAGTCCTGCGCAGTCACCCCAGAAGTCGAACTCAAAAGCGAAACCCGCAGCCACCAAGGAGCCCGTCAAACCTTCTGCCAAGCCCATCTATTCGTTCTTCAATGCCGCCACTCAGAGACAACAAGAATTGCGGACGTCTGCTAATGCAGAAAAGCTGTCGATACTTCACGATGATGTCGAGACAATTCACGATGACATCGACGACGAGAAGCCGGACAATGTCTCCAAGACCACCCTGTCGAAAGGATCGAGCACGGCGCTTGCAATGCAAAAGCGTAAGTTTCAGCGCACACAAAGCCTCGAAGATGACATTGGAATACCAGCCGCTCCAAGTGCTTCTCAAAAGTTCCGCAAAACCGGTGCTGGCGTCCGTGTTGCATCGATGTCCGTCGCGAACAATGACCGACGACCATGGAGCGATCAATTTGCACCACTCGACCTGTCAGAGCTCGCTGTACACAAACGGAAAGTCGCTGATGTTCGCAATTGGCTTGAGACGGTTTATTGGGGACGACGAGGAAAGGTCCTGGTGCTCAAAGGCACAGCTGGCTCTGGGAAAACCACAACAATCCAGTTGCTCGCCAAAGATCTTGGCATAAGGTTGATCGAATGGAAAGATACGACGACGTTGGACTGCTTGTCTGACGATTTCGTCTCTGCATCAACTCGGTTCGAGGATTTCGTGGCTCGAGCCGGCAAGTCTGCTGGTCTCACCTTGTACAGCGCAGGCGACAAGACATGTCAACGGAATGATATGCCTCCTGCAGATGCCCAAGAAGACGCTGAAAATCATCACCAGGCTCTGTTGATCGAAGAATTCCCAAATACCTTTACAAAATCGTCTGCGGCACTGCAATCCTTTCGCACGACAATTCTGCAGTATCTTTCATCACCAAGCCTGAACAACGGCACGCCTATCCCCATCATACTAATCATTTCGGAGACTTTGCTCTCGACCAACACCGCCGCTGCCGATAGTTTCACTGCCCATCGTCTGCTCGGTCCAGAACTTACTGCGAACCCATACGTCAATGTCATCGAGTTCAACCCTGTGGCTCCGACGTACCTGACGAAAGCACTGGAAACCATTGTCGTCAAAGAGGCCAGAAAATCTGGAAGGCGGAGAACCCCGGGACCGCAAGTATTGAAGCATCTTGCTGAAATCGGTGATATTCGAAGCGCAGTATCGACGCTGGAATTTCTGTGCCTGCGTGGCGATGAGGACAGCTTATGGTCAAGCAAGGTCAGCTTTACAAAGCCCAAATCGGCAAAGAATCAACCGCCTCTCACAAAAGCCGAGGAAGAGGCTCTAAAGTTGATAAGCAACCGCGAGAGCAGCCTGGGAATTTTTCATTCGGTGGGAAAAGTAGTGTACAACAAGAGAACGATACCTCCCGTGGGAGAGAGTCTGGCTCAGCCACCGTCTTGGCTCCCTCATCACTGGCGAGACAAGATCCCGGAGACAAATGCAGACGTGTTGATCGATGAGATCGGCACTGATACGTCTACATTTATGGCTGCACTCCATGAGAACTACGCCCTCTCCTGCTCTGGCTCAAACTCGGAGAAGAGCCTCGATTGTCTTTCGGGCTGTATGGACAACCTCTCTGACTCAGATCTGCTGTCTCTCGGCCGCTTCTCCTTTGGGACACGTGCATTTTCCGGATCAGCTACAGACGGGATACGACAGGATGATATGTGTTTCCAAGTTGGTGTCAGAGGTATGCTATTCAGTCTTCCGAGTCCTGTTCATCGAAGCTCTGGTCACAGTGGGAGTGGTGGCGATGCCTTCCGGATGCATTACCCTGCTTCTCTTAAATTGTGGAGAAGGAAAGAGGAGATCGAAGACAACTTACTCTTGGTGAATGCAAAGCTGCTTTCAACTGGTGGAATCGCAACTGCCAAGGCTGCGTCAAAGGATGGTGCTCCTGTGGGTGGAGTGGAAAGCTGGAAGCGGAGCAAGGCATTCGTGACCAAAACAAGCTCGTCAGACCAAGCCAGTGTGGGCGGCCCACCAGCGACCAATTCGGAGGCGAAAAACGAGATGCTCATGGATCGCTTGCCGTACCTGGGTCTCATACTGGGAGGACCGAATGCGTCCAGAGCTTCGCAATCATTGCTTGACCAAGTGCTGTCCATCACACGCATCTCCGGCACAGCGCCTGTCGACGATGAAGAAGACATAGAGGATAGCGAAGATGCGAACAACAGCACAGAAGCATGGGCAACAGATCGTCCAGACTCAGATGCTCTCAATATTGCGACCTCGCCAAAGAAGCGGCTTGTCCCGAGCAAGAAGAAACAGATTTTTGAAGCGATGTCGATGCCGGTGGAAACTCGAGTGGAGAATCTCGTTCTTGAAGACGATGATATTGTTGATGATTGATGTTTACTTTGCACTGTTAGCGAGGCGTATGGTGGTGAAACATGGGCAGAAAGCCAAAGAGGTGTCCAGAATTCTGTAAAATACTGTGAATGTACGACCTTACTCTTCCAAGAATGACAAGCTCCACGGCATTTCGTTCTCGTAAACGGGGTTGCCTCCTAGTAGTATCTGATTGCAAGGAAATCATACAAATACATGTCCCTGATACTCCAAACCCGAACGTTTGCTGATAGACAATGAGGTCAGCGCAAGATCCAGGAACCAAAAACCCCGAAAGCTTCCCATCGCCGTTAAAACCGTCAACATCATGAGAATATATCTCTTACAAATCTGAAGACAACCATTTTTCCTTCACCACATATCGTACTCGCTAAAATCGTCGCCCGGAACACTATAGTCCCGCTCAGAAACGCTCGAGAAGCTGAGCTCCATCGGGTAGCGATGAACATCAGCCGTGAGCTGCAGAGGGTTGTAAAGCGTAGGGAAAGCATCCATCATAGCGTTGTGGTCGAAGCCGCCATGCATGTACTCGAAGACGGAGGAAGCCCGGGAACGGAGGCCGAAGACGCCGGAAGACGCCATGCTGTGCTCTGCGCTGCCGAGCTCGACGATCATGGAGCCTTCCGGGGAGGGGGAGGTCAGGGCGGAGTTGAGGGGAGAGTTGCAGGTGGAAAAGGGGTAGTCTTCGGGCCCTGGAAACTTGTTAGATCTAGGTGATAGTGGTGGGATTGGAGGAGAGTAGATGCGTACTTGGTAGGACGCCGTGGCAGGTGCATCTAGCATGCTTGGCGAGCGTACGGTGGATGAGGGAGATTGGAATGTAGCCAAAGTCACCCACTTCGATCAGGTGGCCTTCGGCTCCCTCGTCTCCATCGTTGACTGAGTCGCCAGCTTCAGAGGATGCTTTGCTGACTGGTTCTTCTTGGCCAGGCTCAGCAGTGATAGCTTCAGAGAAATCAGCTCCGAGACCGCCGCCGCCGCTATCACCGCTGCCACCAGCACATGGGCAAGCGCAGGTTCCACAGTGACAGGCATTGTCATCGTTTCTCACCGGAGGACGTTCCGGTCCTATCTTGGGTGGAATCTCCAAGGCGTTGTGGTTATGTTCGTGGTGTATGTCGTCTTTCGTGTTCATTTTCGACATTGCGGAAGGATCCCCTGGGTCCATTCCAGGAGCTAGTGTACAGGTGAAGATGTGTGGTCCAGGTAACAGAGCGCCTCCAAAGCGCCGCGCTCGAAGTACTGGAACTGAGTTACAAAATGTGAGACAAAAAGGTATACAAGAGGGGAAGTCCAATAATCAGCAAGTCGGCGTGTATCGAAGAATTGTAGGAGCAGGAATAGCAAGCCGGGTGGCAGGTAGAGTGAGGCATCTTATGTTCCACGCACTTCCAGAGAACGCGTCAATCTCCAGAGCTCCAGAAGACATGGCGTCACAAGTGGCAGGTGATGCACAATTCACCGGAGATAGCATCGCCCCGTAGACTACCCAGTATTGAGAGTCGGACAAGTCCTGTGAGCCTGGAGAGTGGATATTGACGCCCGGGTGGCCGCAAGGCAAGCCGGATTGCATGTGAAGCGGGGCAATTTACAGACGACATGCCCTCAATGTGTGAGCTTTTGAGAGGTACGTCGTGCAGTGGTTGGGCGCCTCACTCATAGACCGAGCGGCATTGTGATATATTCTAATGCCCGGGAAGCTTGTTTCTTCCCGGTTAGAGCTCATTCTGCCAGCGAATATGCGAACTAGTGAAAGACGGAGTAGGAAACCTTAAAGCCACCAGGCGATGTAACGAAGAGACCCGACTCCTGGATGATTGATGAACGGCAAGATAGCTAGGCAGCATGTTATGTTTCGTATTGTCCCTTGGTTCTTCAACAGGGCCATTCGAAGGCTTGCGGGTTAAGATGCACTGGAGCGGCCTGCTGCCGTGTCGTTTGATGGATTTGTAATATGCCTGTCGACAAAACGCAAAGCCGCACTCCTGAGCTTCAAGCCGATCGTGAGAGCCGAAGGGAGCCGTGGGAGTCATGCAATGGCTGATTTGCGAGGAGATGCGAAGGGCTGAGATTGCCTTCTGCTGTACGCCTGCCTAAGGCAAGGCGCACCTCGCCGCTCTCCGTTCGAACATTTGCCAGATATTATCATTATTCCTACCACGGCGTCAGCCAGCTACTACCTGCGTTCCGACCGGTCATAGGGATGTAAGTATGTGCGTGTGAAGTTGCCTGCGATCATGCCTCATTCACGTCTGCATAAAGGTCGCTATCTACTCTTCCCAACAGCATCGGACGGCTTCCGTATAATCTGGCCGGACGTACCTGTCAGCGGACAGCGCACATACCTTGGAGGCATGCTCTTTCCTCCGTGTCGGGCAAAAGTAGCCTGTAGCGCTCGTTATTCGACGGACGCGAATCTGGGCTTGCGTGTCGTACATACCGGCCGGCTCGCAGCGCCAATCTGTTCTATCTTGACAGGGCGATATCATCGATCCGCAGAATCATCTTGACAGTCTCGCTCGCCAGCTCGAAGGCGCTGGTGCTCACGAGTAGCGGCTGCATCACACCTTCGCCGGAGCCGCTCTTCTCCTCCCCTCCCATAGCGCCGACACCTCCTCGCTTGATGCTGACTCCCACATTCGTCTCCCCCTTGGCGTGTCTCGCTCTTAGCTCTGTGACGACCTTAATGCTGTTGAGACCAGCGTTCTCTGCCAGTGTGACAGGGATGACCTCCAACGCATCAGCAAATGCCTTGAAACATATGCTGTCGGGGTACGGCGAAGTAAGTGCGTCTTGAGAAAGTCGTGTAGCGACTGCCATTTCTGGCGCGCCACCGCCAGGCAGTAGCGCCCGCTTCTTGACCAGGCACCGCACAACGCACATCGCATCGTGGAGACTCCGCTCGGCCTCATCAAGAATGAGCGTGTTGGCTCCGCGGGCCACGATGGAGACGGTACGGGGTGCATCCGGCTTCGAGTGCTTGACGCCGGAAACTTTGGTATATCGCGAGCCAAGGCTGGAGACCTCCTCAACCAAGTCGGCCGATCCGAGCTTGTCTTCTGTGAATGAGTCGATGTCCGCGACTGGCTTGCAGCCGGTTGACTTGCAGATGAACTCAACCTCGTCCCGCTCGATGTCCTTGATACACAGAATGCCCAGCTTGTACAGAAAGTGTAGGCTCAGATCGTTGACAGCGTCTCTCAGGATACTCTTTTGGATGAGTAGGACGTTGCACTTCGCTTTCTTGATCTTCTTTACCATGTTCAGCAGATACGTTCGCTCCTCCTTGAGGATCTTGTCCATTTGTCGGTAGTCGTTGACGACGATTTGGTTCTCCATGTCTGGCTTGGGCGGGCTGAGCTGGAATTGGATGAGACCGATCTTCGCCTTCTCTATCCGCGTGGGACCACCGGCACTCTTGATGGCCTGCTGGCTCAACACCAGTCCATCGACCATCTCTGAATCGTCGATGACACCACCTGGCTTCTTAAGAATCCGTATATTTCGTAGATCGACGTTCTGTGCGTTCTGAGGGTTGATGGTACGGAGCACCGCATCCACAGCCATGGGTGCGAGCTTCGGTTCTTGTGCTACAATCTTCGACGAGAGCGACGTCGAAGCTGCCTTCAGCAGGGTCTGTCGGTCGGCAAGGTTGATAGGTACTGAGATGTCCTCCAGTATCTCGACGGCGCGCTTTGCGGCTCGCTGGAAACTCTCGCTGATGATGGTGGGATGGATGCCCTTGCCCAGAAGTCGCTCGGCCGCCCCCAGCAGACTGCCCGCAATGACCGTCACAGATGTCGTCCCGTCTCCAGCCTCGATATCCTGGGCGTTGGCCAGATCGACGAGCATCTTGGCGGCAGGGTGCATCACGCTCATGTCGCGCAGCATGGTGTTTCCGTCGTTGGTAATGATGGTCTCGCCCTTGCCCGTCTGGATCATCTTATCCATTCCACGAGGACCCAGCGACGTCCGGATCGCGTCGGCCACTGCTCTTGCTGCGCTAATGTTGGCTTCTCTCACGGCCTGGGGCTTCGCCTTGTCCTTGAAGGCATTGTTGCCCGCGTTGCTGGGCGCTGTCTGCGCCATGCTCGATGTGTGTTGCTCTTCGTTTCGGTGGTGGTAGTTCCTGTGCAGTACTTCTTTTCTGGGTACGTGTCTTGTGCTTGAGCAGCTGTCACCGTGTATGTGAGGTAAGGTGAAATGGGTGTGGTTGACTGAGTTGTGCCTGGCACGCGTGGATTTTTCCAAGCTTCAGTTTGACTTTCTGAACGCGGCGACGATCGGCCAAACGTGACGAACCTCCGGCTGCCTTGCCGCATCAACCACCACCAACAATACCACTCCCTGAATCAACATAACACTTCAAACATTCTCCACCACCCTCCATCCGCACCGCCAATACCTTTTCCATCGCTCAGCCTCAACCTCACCGCTCCGCCACCCCCATCGCCCGACCTCGCCGATTTCGATCAGCATACCAGGGACACGCTCCGCCGAACAGCTGAGCAGCAGCAGCAATCATGCCGTCGGCAACAGGCCAGAACTGGGAGAAGTACCAGAAGAAGTTCGCCGACGACGAGCAGGAGGAGAAAAAGATCACGCCGCTCACAGATGAGTACGTAGTTTACTGGGTGGCTCTCGATGATAAGCTATTTGCTGACACGTGCTCAGAGACATCCAAGTCTTGAAGACATACAACTCCGCGCCCTACGCAACCGCCCTCAAGCAGCTCGAGAAATCCATCAAAGACAAGCAGACGTCCGTCAATGAGAAGATCGGCGTCAAAGAGTCCGACACAGGTCTTGCGCCGCCACATTTATGGGACATCGCAGCAGACAGACAACGCATGAGCGAGGAGCAGCCGCTCCAGGTCGCGAGATGTACCAAGATCATCCCGGATGAGAAGGACAGCGAGAAGAGCAAATATGTCATCAACGTCAAGCAGATTGCCAAGTTTGTCGTCAACCTGGGAGAGCGCGTGAGTCCGACGGACATCGAGGAGGGCATGCGAGTTGGCGTGGACCGAAACAAGTACCAGATCATGCTCCCATTACCGCCAAAGATCGACCCCAGCGTAACGATGATGACTGTCGAGGACAAGCCAGATGTCACATACGGAGACGTGGGAGGCTGCAAAGAGCAGATTGAGAAGCTTCGGGAGGTTGTGGAGATGCCACTGCTATCACCCGAGCGCTTCGTCAACCTCGGAATCGACCCACCCAAGGGTGCACTGCTTTACGGACCACCTGGAACTGGCAAAACGCTTTGCGCAAGAGCTGTTGCGAACAGGACAGACGCCACTTTCATCCGTGTCATTGGATCGGAACTGGTCCAGAAGTACGTCGGAGAGGGTGCCCGCATGGTCCGCGAGCTTTTCGAGATGGCGCGCACGAAAAAGGCATGCATCATCTTCTTCGACGAGATTGATGCTGTTGGTGGTGCACGTTTCGATGACGGCGCAGGCGGAGACAATGAAGTCCAGAGAACTATGCTGGAGCTCATCACCCAACTGGACGGTTTCGACAGCAGAGGAAACATCAAGGTCATGTTCGCCACCAACAGACCCAGCACACTCGACCCAGCGCTCATGCGTCCAGGTCGTATCGATCGAAAGATCGAATTCGCATTGCCCGACATGGAGGGACGTGCCAACATTCT
Source organism: Mycosphaerelloides madeirae (assembly GCA_002785995.1). Classification (NCBI taxonomy): domain Eukaryota; kingdom Fungi; phylum Ascomycota; class Dothideomycetes; order Mycosphaerellales; family Mycosphaerellaceae; genus Mycosphaerelloides; species Mycosphaerelloides madeirae. The sequence continues at coordinate 1,107,570 of NHNV01000001.1, read as the reverse complement.
CCGCATCCACGCGAAGTCAATGTCTGTCGAGCGAGATATCAGATGGGAGCTCATCTCGCGTTTGTGCCCGAATTCTACCGGCGCTGAGCTGCGATCAGTCGCCACAGAGGCCGGTATGTTCGCCATTCGTGCACGTAGAAAGGTTGCCAGCGAGAAAGACTTCCTCAGCGCCGTGGAGAAGGTCATCAGAGGCGGACTGAAATTCAATTCGACCGCAGCGTACGCGCAGTACAACTAGACGGCATTACGGATTCCTTCAGCGACGGCGTTTTTGTTCCATTAGACTCTGAAAGCTCCCTTTCAAGAGCAATGTATCATAAGGGAACATCGACATGAACTCTGGAGATTCACCCACAGTCTTTCATCCCTTTATGCAGTCTACTTGGTTGGTATGCCACTACAGATCAAGATGTAATCACGCCACGCAATGGGGTGATTGATGACGCTGTGAACAGCAATCTCACATTTAGTTAATGCAAGTCGCATCCGCTTCGTCTGTGAAATAACTGACAGCTTGAAGTGGTCACAATCCGCGTGCGAGTGTCACTTGGTCGAAAGAGCTGGTCCATGCCTCGACGTCGTTCAAACTTCCGAAATTTTCCATGTCGCATGTGTTTCGTTCGATAACGCATCACCACCTCTGCGCCGCATATCACCCTGCTGCACGCACTTGCCTGCGCTTTTACGTGCCGTCAATCGTCTTTCTGGCTTGTGTCGCCGAAAGTCAAATCATTTGACCAGTGTCTCATGCGGCGGCCCGACACGCTACCTGGGATTGGATGATCCTCCAGCCTTCGAAACGACGCTCTCTGACTCGACATTGGAGCCGTGCGAGCATCTCCACAGATGCATGATGCATGTGTTACTTAGCGCTCGATAGGATGTATATTTCTCCCGACTCCCGACGGCCAACAAACTTCGCCACACGGGATACGTGGTCGGTAAGTTTTCTCTTAGCATTGAGCACACGACGATACTTTTATTCCATGCTCATTCGTCATTCAGATTGGCTCAACGTATCACAATCTTATTCGATCGATCTGTACTATATTACAGTATTATGTGCGTGCATCTTCCCCATCAGATCCAGCTGTGGACAATCGATCCGTATGCCATCGCTCATAATTCCCCATACCCATAGTTACCCATAAACCCGAAGCCAACTTTTGAACGCCGCTCTCTCAAATCCCGTCAAATCCTCTGGAACAATCAAACGCGCCGGCGCTGGAAAACAGCGAAAGGTACCAATTCTCTCTTGCAATTTTGGCGAAGGCAGTGCCGTGAGGCTCTCCAGCATTCGCATCTGCACCATCGTCACGTAGCCACGACGACTACTTCAGTTGACTTCGGTATGGCAATTCGGGCATCGCTTTCCTGGGATGACCCAGACAGTCTGTCCTCGCTGAAGGCAGTTTGGGCAGCGGTGACCCGGAACCTGATTCGTGGATCAGTATCCGTCAAGAGATGTGGTGATGATGATGGACATCCATACTGGTACCTCTCGAAATGGAATGCTGGCTTTCAGCAGCTCGCAAAGCTCGTCATGCTGGCCGGTTGGGAGAGGAGCTGTGAACTGCTCGATGCCGAGGCGTTCGAGGGCCTTGTAGCGTCGCTGGCTGTACGACATGTTGTTGGTTGGAGAGGATGTGGTGGTATTCGAAGTAGTGAGTGAAGTGCTTGGGACGACGCTGTCTTGGAGGAGGTGGTGGTTTGGTAGTGGATGGGTTGAAGCTCAGCGATCGACGACGACAACAGGATTGTGAGGGTGTTGTTGGGAACTGAAAGCTCAAGTGAAGTCGGCAGGATCAGAGGACTTTATACCCGTTGCCCCTATCATACGGTGCGCAGAGGCCATTTGCGTTTCCCTTGTAGGTCAGGCATTCGCTCGGTCCGCAGCAGCAGCAGGAATACTACTGCTGTGCCCTGTGTATAGGGAACAGGGTACTGCGCGAGCTAGCTGGTATGCTGTGACTGTGGCCCGGCCGTCTTGCTGGGCTTATGATACCGCTACCTGGTTCACAACTCTTTGTTGAAGTTACACTAGCACGAACGAGGGATCTCGCTGGGAGCTCTTGCATCTGAATGCTGCATCCGCCGTTTTTGATAGCAGCGAGCGTCGGACAAGGATCACGGTAAGCGATCTCAGCAGGACCCTTTCAATTTCTTGCAGGCTAAGAGACCAGTATCAAGGCTGGGAATAGCAGTGCTGTCTTTTCGAACGACTCGTGGCTCGGTCTCCTCAGCGTCGGTTCCTCTTTCCCCGGACGGGAATGATTAAATCGAACTCAGCGGCAGAAATTAGCACAAATTTGACAGCGGTAACTGGCATTGGATGGGAATCGAATCAGATCCTGCGTCGCCGGTAGATGCCGAGACGTGACATCCGGGAAGAGAAAGATTGCGTTCTATGCTGCTCGGCGTCTTGGACGCCTACCGGCAGCCAGGACGTGTAGGAGCAGGCCAAACGCGATCGTGTATGGCTGTCGTACCGAGCAGGGATGACCACGTCCGAGGCCGATTGCGACGACGTCGTCTAATGCAAAGGAAACATCGGCGGCCGCAATCACAACGCGTGATGGCCTTGTGATAGGAAGTGATCCAGATTCGTGTCCACACGCAAGCATGCGCGGCCCTGGAACGATTTCGACGCAGCGCTCGCATGCCGGCGCGTCAGCGGTGTAGAAACAGTGATTTGTTTTGCGACTGATAGAAAAAACTAAGAACAGGTAGGATTCAAAATGCGGTCGGCAGATGTGTAGGCTCCTAGCACCATCCCTGTCAGCGCTTATGCACAAGCCCATGTAGTTGATGCTCTATGTACGGGGGACGCCGGCTTTACCTGTCGAGAGCTTGCAAGTATCCAAAGGTTCTGGAGATCTCGAACCTATAGGTTTTCGGCATTCAGAAGACGTGCAGATAGCACGAGAGTTTGATCCTGGCTCTGCTGAAAGCATGATTCAAGCAAATTCGATATGTACGCATTTTCGGAGCTGGCCTCGCACTTTCGGTTTGCGGCAAAGGTTCCTTCCATGTCGTACCTGAAAGGCGAGCAATTATGCCCAGGGGATCGTCTGTCGCTGAGTGTCTTGCATCCTGTTTGCTTGACACATTTACAAGCAGGATCGAAGGCTCAGGGACCACAACATTGACAATAGCACCCGTGACGTCTGGAGCTGGCTGCAAGAGACCAGGTCCATGCTGCGAAATGGACCATGTACGACGCGCATGAGGATCGTGGAGGTTCGGCAGTCGACGCCCGATCTCAGAAGTGCCGTCGACTTGTCGAAAAGACCCCCGATCCAGCAAAGTACAGCATAGCAGCGGCAGCCGTCCTACATGCTTTTGCTTCGATGTTACTCATTGCGCATGGTGTTCGGGGTATACTCCTGATGCCCACTGTAAGCTCGTGGACACAGTGGTGAAACCGATGGTCCTTTTCCATTCGAGAGACGTTTGGAGATGGCGATTGGAGTTGACCGGGATGTGAGCACCCTTTGCAGCCGCTGTAGACTTTCGGGTCGACGGAACAGCACATGACAAAACGGTGCCACGACGTGATCATTATTTCATTTCAGAGCTGTGTTGACTGGTCTTGATGGCCGGCGCTGGAAGCACTTCCTTCAGCTCCTTCAGCTCTTTCTGCATTTTCTGCACCTGGAAGAGGAGCTTGCTGCTGGTAAGCTTGGAGTCTTCGCCACGTAAGTTGACAAGCAACAATCCTTGAGGTAGCCGGTCAAGCCGGTAGCAGCACCACCCAAGCAAGCGGTCTTTGGATCCGAGAAGAGTGCTGTCCATAACTTTGATCCTGTGAGACGAAGTTAGCTGAACAGCACGTGTCCTCGAGATCACCTGGTTTGTTCCGAGTTGGCAGGATATGCTGTAGAACCAGCGATTAATTGCTACCGGCAGAGAGAATTGGGAGCGGGCGCACGCGCCGAATACCTGGATCTGCGCAACATGCCTGGCCGGGAAATCGTGCACAAGAACGCATGGAACTCAACGCTTTGCTGTGGCACGATATGACTCCAGTTTCTCCAAGTCCTGAGGCAGGCGGGATTATTGTGCCTGACGTGTCGATTTGGTGAAACGCATCACAGCTCTCTCCGAGCACAACGAGTTTGGAGGCAACACGAGCCTCACATCGGACCCGACAAACGCTCGTGTTGCACCAATAGATCAGGAATGGGAACCGAGATCGTACTTACCGCACAAAGCTCAACTGCGGAATCACTCTTTGCACACCTTCGAACTCCAGTTCCTCACCGCTCCAGTCTGGATCCCGGCTGTGGCGTACGAATGATCGTCGTTTGAATTCGCCTCCCTTGTTTTTGCCACCGTTCGGTATAGTGCTGTCTTCGACTTCTGCTTTGCTTTGGACGTGCAACTCGCACTTCACGTAAGCGTTCGGGATATCGTGCTCTGGACCTAGAGCTTGTGCAGCGAGAAGCTTTATGCTTAGGTTGACGGCAACTCTCAGAGGTGGCGTCTGCGGTGTGTCCGTCGGAAGGTAACCCGTCGGCTTCAAAACGTAACCCGCCGTCCCTTCAAACTGAGCACTGTTGATCATAGTAGCTGCGTTGAGCTGTTGACGTCAGCCTGATTAGGTGGAGTACAAGCGCTGTCTCATAAGGAATTGACGAACCTTTTGAAAATTCAGGGCGACCATCTGAATCCCCCACCTCCATAAACTTGCCACATCCAGATTGGAGGACCTCACACGGGTTCCCTTTGGGTAGGCTCGCATGAGAAAATCCAAGTTGTGCTGGAACACTTTCCCCGGCTCCTCTTTGCAAGCATCCAAGAGCTTTGACTCCGATAGTGAGAATACATGCGTCGGTATTCGAGCCTCCATTCTATCAGCTACGATGTGTGTCATCCTTTATAGTTTTCATGACATACCTCGGGTTGGTCAAAATGATCAAAGTGTCGTGCCCGAGTATAGATGCCCATGTTAGCCAAGTCCTCAATGATTTTGCCCTTCTTCTTGGCTTCAGCGGCGTCTTCGCCGGAATCCTGGTCACTGGTGTACTTCGAAGGATTTTTCTTTTCCGCTTTGCCTTCGGCTTCCGGGGGTGACCATTTGACCTACAGGGCTGTCAGTACGCCTCAACCTGAAGACGAATAGGAATGGATATCCTCGCCTTGACCAGGATTTTCCTCTTCAGATCGTGCAATGGTGGCAAGGGCGTGGTGTCCGAAAAATCGGTGGGAAGCCGCACGAGAAAGGGCCCCCAATAGTCTTGAATCAACTCGACCACAATTTCTTGCTGGGGTGGATGGCAGTGAATCTCGAGACTGACTATGAGGGGCAGATCGCTCGCTCGAAATGCGTAGTCTCGGACCACCTAACCAAAGAAGAAGAATCTTTAGCATATTGTTTGAGACAAGAAAATGCCCGGTCTCTATATTGACTTACTTCGCAAACTTTTCGAAAAGGCATCTCGCTAGTGGCGGTGTAGCCGTGGTAAACGACGGGCTCATCACGACCAGAAGCAGTTCTCCATGGAGTAGGCAGAGCAGCTTCACCAACGGCGGTCAGTTCAGTGTCTGCTCTTTGGAGATTCGACTTTGATCGTAGCCTGCCGAGCCCCCTTTTCAGAATACCTGAGAGATGCTTGACATCGCTGTCTTTGACCGGCTCTGCCTCTTCGGCTTCGGAAGACGAGGGACTACTGCCGTCCCAGATGTCGACCTCAATGCAGCGACATGCTCGCTTGAGGACGTCCTTGTAGGCGTCTGTGGTCGATCGGCTCCACAACTGATTTCCTGAAAGATAAGTGTTGTGGCTGCTGTTGATGAAGTAATGCGAGAGTGGGTGGCTTGTGTCAAGTTCAACAGGCAAAGTTGAGGACTTGGGGTCGCAGAGGTGCTGCAAGAAGTCTTCGAACGTTTTGTGACCCTTTGGATCGTGACCGAAGGCCTGTTTGGCGTATTTCCTGACAGGCTCGACGACAGTAGTATCTGCTTGAGCGGCCATGGCGGGAGAAGAACGGAGGAAGCGAGATATTAGGAGTTGGATGAGAGGATGGGGCGCAGGAGGCAGGAGGCAGTATATGAAGAAACGATTGCTGATCTGATCGTCTGGTGCAGCTGAAGCCAATGCGTTGTGCCCGAGTTACAGCTGAGGCAGTGCAATAAGAGTGGGAGCGGAAGGTGCCATGCTTGCCGTTGGAAGAGGAAGGCTGGAGGCCTATCGCATCGCTGCTGACCTCGAGATGTGCACGGCTGAATTTCACACACAGCTTCGTCAGCGACGTTCAATGTTGTTGCAGTAGTGAAGGTGTTCAAAGACTCAGGAGTAGTGAAGTCGTGCAGTGGGAGGAATCTTGCTGCCAAGAAAAGCCCGAGGAGGCTGGTCAACTCCTCCGCGTACAGCGTCACCGGACGTCTTTCATTTCATACATGCAACGATGAAGTCCCGCAAAGAGGCCGAGAGCGAGGTGCGTTCCTGGGTAAGAAGCGAAGAGACAAGCCATCCACATATTGTAGACACTCGCTGACCTTCCATCCCTCGCTGCTGTAGGGATTCGGCCACATACTTTTATGGAGCGATGCGCCCGAGGCCTACTACTCTCCTCATCGACATGCGGGCCTGACGACGCATTTGATACTCAGCGGCGAGCTGACCATCTCGTATCCGGATGATGCAGAACCGAAGAAAGAGACGTTTGGTCCGGGAGCGCGAGTAGACGTAGACGCGAACAGACGCCACGAAGTTTGGATGGGCCGGGAAGGCTGTACATATGTGATTGGGGAGTGAATAGAATTGGAGATAACATCGGCCTGTCGCGAAATAATGGTAAGCCCAACGTTCGACATAAAAGGAGTAGGACGAGAAGTGGCCTGGTCGCAAGTGTAGACACAGAAGCAAATGCTTTCACATGCAAGGTAGGAGACGTGCATTGGGTTTCACTTCACATTCACTCCGCAAGATTGAACGCACAGTCAGAACCCGACCGCAACAACCTCACTCCTTTCAGCAGCAGTGACTAGCAGTCGCGGCTTCCAATGCTCACACGACGGGAGCAGCTACCTCGCGGTCGCACCTTCATTTCCTCGAGGCCTTCACCTCGCTGATGCGATACTTCTACTTCCACTTCAACCCACCGCCATCATCTCAGCATCCACGATCTTGGCACATCATTCATTTGCAATGGCACATCCGCCACCCCACACCTACATGGGCATCCCGCCGCCACCATTGCCAGAGTTTTATCAGCAGCAGGCGGCGTCATTCATATCGTGCACCGACGACGAGGCCGATGACGACGAACTCGAATCTCCATCCGTGCTGGACGGCACCGACGAGAGATGGCAGTACCGCACAGCGATTGCCCGTACAAAGACTGTCAACCTGCCGCAGCCGAGCGACGAAGTGCCCGCGCTGGCGGTCTATCACATCTGCCGCATCTGTCTTCGTCCTCGAAGTGCACGCTACCACCAAGAGCACCCGATCCCAATCGATGGCGTACCTCCCCCTCCCGGTATCTGCCGACGCTGCCGTGTGATATCTATTGACGACACAAAGGGCGTCGCCCAAGTTGTCGAGCAGGCCGAGAGCAATGACCTCAAGCTCGGCGTCAAATGCTTGGTCTCAGACGTGGACTACTTGACAAATGAAGAGATGAGATCGAGGCGGGCAAGCCATACTCTCAACCGTACAGAATATTTTGATCTCGAGCCACCACCGAAACGCCGACACTCAAGAGACTGTCGACCAAAGGAGAGGGAGGAAGTCATCTATCGGCACGTCCACATTTCAGTGCCACCTCCGCCTCCGCCACCACCTCCGACGTATCCACCTCCGCTTTATCCACCACCTAGGTCCATGGTCTTTTCTGAAAGAAGTGTACGCAGCGCGAAGAGCTCGTTCAAACAACGCTCACTGAAGAATAACGGTGGGAAGACCACGGATGTGGCATACGTTCGACCTAATCCCGTGCCTCCCCCATCGTCACCCCCACCGATCTACGGAGCCGCGGGGCTCAAGAAGGCAACAGTCCAGGCGAATGCAGCCACCTCTATCGCGTCCAAGCACTCGACAGTACGCCGCACATCGATCTCTAAAGAGCGGCCAGGTCCAACCGAATGGGAAATTCGGAGGCTTGCCCGTGAAGAGGTTGTCCGTTATCGTCAGGCTGAGAGGAAAGTCGAAGCACACAAGGAACCGTACGCCCATGGAAAGTTGATACCTGTCGAGCAAGAACGCATACCCGTAGAACGACGTATTGAGCTTCAAGCGGATGTGGTGGAGACGATGCCTTGGCACCGCCCTACTGCTGAAACTCGCAGAGATTCCGCCTTTGCTATGCCGGCCAGAAGCCGCACGACTGAATTATGGCAGCAGAAAGGCGAAGACGAGGTCCTGGTGGCGTATCGAAGTGAACAAGCAGATAGAACTATTCGGGAAGACATTTTCGAAGCTCCTTCCAGTACTTCTTCAGACAAGACGCGGTGGCCAGGGACTGAGGAGAAGCAAGCCCGTGTTGTGTCAGAGCGCCCGAAAGTGAGAGAAGACTCTCACATGGTCGACAGGCATGTCCAGAAGGACCGAGATGGCAAGGAATTCACGACACGGGATGGCGCAACCTTTGAGATTAGCGAGCGACGAGATGTAACCACAAAGCGAAGACCCAATGAGGAAACAAGGTACTTCAGGGTAACTCGAAAGGCCTCTGACCAACCAGAACGCTCGACAGGCTTGAAGGAGGAATCTCGCGATCAGTACCGTGCTGAAGACGCAACTGCAACGATAAAAGGCCTGCCGGCAAGCACACAGTCTGACAAATGGACGGACCACGAGTATTGGAAATACAGCGCGCCAGCACAGTCACTCAAGGAGACACCGGCCAAGGAGCAAGACCTTTCTACGACAGCGAAAGCAAGCGGTGTCGACAAGGGACTTGAGACCGAGAAGGTAAACCAGCCAGCGACTCAACATGGCAAGGCAGAACGCGCTTATCGAGCTGACGCTCAGAATTACGACCTGCCATATCCACATGAGAACCACACCACGCCGGTACCCATGCCATCGCCGAGCTCTCACGCTGCGAAGCCGACCAAGAGCGGTAAGTCGCGAGATCATGATCAAGAGTACTTCTACATGCAGCGTACTGTGGAGCCTACCAGCCCCAGGAGTAGAAGAGCCCTCGAGGATTCGAAGGGACGCTACTCCCGAGAAACGGAAGAGTACTTCCATCGACGAAAGTCACCACGAGATTATTTGAAGTCGTCGCAGCCAGTACCGCGGCCAGAAGTGAAACAGCGTCGCCCGAGCGATGGATCTAGCCGAGTACGCTTTTCGAACAAGCTTGACATATCTCCGACACCACCTGGAAGCGATGCAAGCTCTGCTCAATTCCGCAGCTTTGGTGGCAAGATGCAGAGTCAGCCAGACGGGCGAGCCCCTATGAGCGGCGAGGACCTGCTCGCAGAGTACGAGCGTAGGGGCCGTCAACGCAGCCGTACACCTTCTAGGGCGCACGGCTTCTATTACGAGCGGGATATCGTCCGCTCTCAAGAAAGGGGCTACAGAGCAATGGCGAGCCAAGACGACGGAGACAGGAATCCGAGGCCAGCAACCGGTATGTATGCTCCGAGCGAAACTGCCACGGGGCTGAGCACGATGCCGACCAATATTAGACCGATTGCACGAGCGCTGAGCGAATCTCCTTCGCGAGAGAAGCTCCGAGCTGCGGCCATGAGACAGAAGAGCGATGGACTGCCGCCATATACTGTCCCAGAGAGTCCAGATGGCAGCGTGGCAGTGGAGGACGGAAGTACATTAACTTTGGAGAGCAGCAATAGCTATCGGCGGGAGGTCGAGGTCCGCCGCGAGGGCGGACATCAACAACGACGCAGGCGCTGAGGAAGTGCTTCGTTCAAGTCGGTTGCCACTGAATTCGGAGAGCCAGTCTTGAAATTTTTCGAAGAGGCCATGAAGCACATCTGAGGCGAGAGCATTCCTGAGAGAACGGCAGCCTCGCCTGCCTTGCGATGGGCACTCTAGCGATGGGCACTCTAGCGATGATTCCCTGGGTCACACCCTGCTTTTTGTCTTGTACGATATAATATAACCTTCTACGAACCTCCTACGACTGACGTTCCTGATCCGAAGCGAGGGACGCAAACTGATCGCCTTCGGGCCGTGGACACGATAACCAATCGGCAGCGTGAAACACGGCTCGTCAAGCAAAACAGGTTCTGGCCTGGGTTCGTTGCTACAGGAGATTGGACGGCGTGCTTGTTTTCATGCGTACAAGAGTATGTGCCCAACGACAAATGACGCAGCACGCACTGGTGACACGACGCATACTCCTACTAGTACTGTGGTAAACAATTGAACAGGCAATCGTGCGACGCAGTACAAAAGTGCAGTCGTCGCAACGTTCGTTTCGCCCGGCCAAAAACACCAGGAACAGGCAGTCTTCAAGTGTCGCTCAACATGCGGCTCGCAGCCCTCGTCCCCGTTGCTCTCTGCGCGGCATCGCTTGTCCTCACGTTACTGTGCCTCTTCGCTGGCCACTCCAAGGGTTGGATGGAGGACTACGCCGTCCTGACGCTAAACACCTCGCGCATAGGCCAGAATCTCTTCAACACGAGCGAGACATCTGATAACCCGATAGAGCAGTGAGTCTGTCCTCCGTCGCGCGAGACCGTCCCTTGCTAATTGTAGTCGTCAACAGGTTCTTCTTCAACCTCACGGACACGATCGAACAGGAAATCGAAGATGGCATCACATCCATTGCGAAAGAGCTTGGCCTGCACGACTTTTACTCCGCCCACCTGATGGACTATTGCGAGGGATACTACTCTCCCGGACCTGTTCCAAATGCGACAGTCTCGAAGTCGGACATCTCGAAGAACGTGACGAGTTGCTCGAATCAGACCGTCCTGTTCAACTTCAATCCGCAGCAGATCCTGCAGAGAGAGCTCAACGAGAGCGGACACAGCGACATCGACCTCATCACCAACCTGGACTGGCCAGCGGACATCGACAAGGGGTTGCATGCTCTAGGCACGGCTGCGAAGGCGACATTTGTCCTCTATTGCATCGCAATTGCGTTCATCGGCATTGCTCTTATCTCTGCGATCGTCACCATGTTTTTCGAAGGGCGGCTGAGCGCCTTCCTCAATGTCATCATTGACTGGCTGGCCTTCATTGTCGTTGGTATCGCGAGTGCCATTGCTACTGCCATCGCAGTCAAAGGCAGCGATGTCGTCAACCATTATGGCAAGATCATCGGAGTTAGCGCGAATCAGGGCAACAAGTTCTTGATCTTGACGTGGATCGCAACGGGGTTGATGCTGCTGGCCAGCATGGCGTGGTGCTTCGATTGCATCGTAGGAAGGAAGCGCCATAGCTATGGCAGTGGGCCGAAGTATAGCTGATCGGACGCGGTTTCGTGGGCGAGCGTAAGGGAGACGCGATGATCTACGATTGTAGGTGGTGGGTGATATTTACGGCGTCTTCGGTTGGCGACACGATACCCTGTGAGTTAGCCTTGTCGTTTTCGATAGGATGAGTGAGTATCTGAAATGGCATGAAGAATTTCGGGCCAAGTTGTGCTGTTCGGTGCTGCTGGTCAGCATCAGCGCGACTGACATAAGCGCCTGACCGCATCCCTCGAGTCCGCGACAATCCGTCTCGCAACCTTCATCGCAATGCCACCACATGCACTTTCTTTTTATCACATTAGACACTGCTATTGAATATCCTTTTCATTAGCTTCCGTGCTGCCAATGCTACCTTGTCTGGACATCACCTTATGTCTTTAATCGCGGATCTTCGGCCGGACAAATTCGAACTGCCCTCGGCTGTTAGTTAAATACTCAATACTCCATCGGCTGCATTTTCATCATCAACAAAGGTTCAATATTTCATCATGGAGCTTAGTCGCTCCGCAAACCCAAACACATGGCAGGCGAAGCTGGTCACCTCGATTGGCAAGAAATTCAGATCCAACAAATCCATGACCGAGGCTGTCGTAGCCGAGAAGAACAAGAAGGAAGCCGCGAAATTGAGGAAGAAGAACCTCAGACCGCCTACCTCTCCCGCGCCCGAAGTGAACGAGCTCGGCGAGCGTGTCGAATTTACTGCCTTCGATGGAGCGCACACGCTGGAATCTTCGAGACATAAGAAAGACCACGGCGAGATGATGCACCGTCTCGCTCATCACGATTCCTTCGATTCTCTTCTGGATAAGCCACATATGATTGAGCAGCAACGGGACCCATACATTGACTCCCAAGCAAGGAGGAAGCGCAGGACCGGGATGTACTTCTCTCAAAAGGACGAGCTGCGAGTGGCGTCTCTACCTGGCGAGCTTTGGAAGAGAATTGCGTCTTTCATGTGTCCCGTGGATGCAGCGAACCTCGCCCTTTCGAACCAGACGCTGTATCGGAAGCTCGGCTTGGTGCCCTTGGAAGCTCTAGATCTCGCGGAGAACAGGCATCACAAGCATGTCTTTCTCAGACAATTCGACCACAAACTACCCGACCACCTCCTCTGCTTCCCGTGCGGCAAATACCACAGACGCATACAACCGGGCAAAGAAGTGCTAAAGATTGAATACGTCAAATTTCCCGTATTCCTATGTCCCAACGTTAGGAACTCCGTACTCCCACGCATGCGGCTAACCTACGGCCGCGAGCTCCCCTACTCCTTCGTCCAACTCGCCCTACGATACTCCAGACTCGGTCCCTCCTACGGCATCTCCGATACAACCCTCTCGCGCCGCTGGAAATGTAAAGACAGCGGCTGGTCGCACCGCACCCGCTACATGATCAACGACAACCACCTGCTCCTTCGCGTCGTCTCCCAACGCTACACGCCTCCCGCCACCCAACTCACCGAAACCGCTACCCGCCACCTCCTCTACGACCGCGAAGAATACACCCCCTTCTTCTCCGTCTGTGCGCACTGGAAAGACGGCGACCTAGCCAAAATCTGCAAGTGCATGATGTCCCACGTGCCCGCGCCTCCGGACCCCTACCACAAGCAAATACAGCGCACGATGAAAATATCCCGTTCAGCAGCAAACCCAGATTTCATCGTCCGCGGCTGCGATGATTGCCGGCCCGCGAGAAGGTGTCCCGAGTGTCCAACTGAGTACCTGGTTGAGATTCAGATGGTGGAAGACGCGAGTGATAGGACCACGCCGTTTAAGCATGCGATTGTGGTGACGAGGTGGAGCGATATGGGAGATGGGACTAGTCCGTATACTTCACCGGAGTGGACGGCTATCAATGGTCATTCCAACGCGCTGAATGCGTATGAGAGCTTCTCGAATATTGGCCGAAGGGCTATTGGTGGTATCTTCGAGTCGAATATCAGTGGCGAGATTCCTGGGCAGCGACTCATCAGTCTCAATCCATCGAATAAGAAGTTGGGCGAGGAGGGTCATGGATGGTATTGAAATTGGCAGAAGACTGAATATGACGGCCACTACTGTCTTTCAGCGCTGTAAAGAATAATTTATTGGAGCACTTCTAACGTGATGATCCTTTCTATTCCTTCCGTCCCGAAACAATGACAGGACAACGCTCATCATGTCGCCGACTAGGCGCATGAGAATGATGATGATTAGTGCCACGACCGACCTCCCATGATCAACAAACGCCAGCCAGCTCGTGTCTCCTCTCTCAATCGCTTGCTTGTTATTCCGCCAAAACCATCCTCAGCATCGCCAAGAACTGCGGCATCATCTTGTGAACCTCATCAATATCAGGCTTCAGCGGCTCGCCCGCCGTTCGTTTCAGCACATCTTGCCTCTTTTGACGGCGCCTCCTCTCAGCTGCAATTGGATCCGCATCGTCGTCATCTTCAAATTCGCTCTCCTCTTCGTCGTCATCTTCGAGATTCATATCTTGCAGATCCTGTGCATCGAGTCCAAAATCACTCGGTTGGAAAGTAGAGCTCAGCGCACCAATACCATCTTCTTGGCCACCCGAAGCCATCTTCTGCCTCGTTTTGTCTGAATGCCAGCGCTTACGAGCGGTCTGCCATTTAATCAGATTATTGATCTCGCGTGTCGCCTTTTCTTTGTCGATTTGGTTCATTTCCAGTGCACCTTGGAACAGTGCATTCATATCCAGCTTGCCACCCTTTGGCCCGTTGCGGAGGAAGTCGAGAATGCCTTCGATCCAGGTCATGAGCTTGTCGAATAGCCCATTGTCGTGGATGTGCACCTCGTGAATAAACTTGTACAAGTCGTCTTCGTGTCGTTCGCAAAGATCAATAAAGCTTTGGACAGTCTGGTTCGGGTCCGCGCTCACGTCCTGTCGCTGTGCCTTCTCGATCGTCTGGATAGCATCTTCGGCAAATCTCGCGAAGTCTGTCACGCTGTTGTAGACGTTGGCGCTCTTGTACACACGTATCAGTGGCTCGTAGAAGATCGTGAAGAGGTCTCGGAAAAGCCGCAAGGTATTGGGTTCTTCGACCATCTCCAACATCATCTTCTTGTCCCGCTGTCGAGTGTACAGCTTCAGCAGTTGTTTTAGCCGGGCGAACAGCTCCGCGCCATGTCGCATCTCCTCGTCGACATTTTCAACAGCGTTGTCCCATGCGACATATGCGTTGAAGACGCGACCAATCTGTTCAGGCGACAACTGAGGCTCGATTTCCTCATTCTGAAGCACCTTCACCAGCAAATCAACCTGTTCGAGGCGTGCTTCTTCACGAACATGCTGCTTAATATCCTCATCCGACTCGGTGTACTTCTTGATCTTTACCGTCAGTTCATCTTCGTCGATCTTGACGATAAGACTATCAATAGACCGCTGCAAAGATCGGATTCCGTCGCCAACAGCTAGGCCAAAGATCCGTTGGAGTAGTGATTTTGTTCCCAGTGGTTGAGCCATAAAGATATCTAGGACACTCGCCATGACTGCGGCCGGGTTGGTGAAGCGAATGACCTGTTTCAGCGCACCATATGGAACCAGACTGTGAATGCGCTTGGCTTGAGCGAACAGCTCAGGTGAGTTATCCTCGGCCAAAAACAAATGATACAGCGTGGCGGCGACCTCAATCCGTAACCATTCTGCGAATTTCTTGTACTCCGGATCAAGGTCTGCAATCTTGTCCTTGTTCTTGATCTCGGCAAAAAGATTGCGAAGACCGTTCCTTTCAACGACACTGCGTCTGAATTTCTCCATGTGGACATCAAGTTCTCTAGCACGCTGACGAGCAACATCGAAGAATTGTCGCTGCTCCTCGAGACGCTTTTCGTCCATATGTTTCCTCCGTTCGATGTCAGCCAATTCCTCCGAGGTTGGTTTGATAGGGTCTGCTGCCAAGAAAGATTCCATTGCTCTGGAATTGGCAATTGCTTCAGTGTGCAAGAAATTTCGTAAGAATGCTCGTAGCGATACTCTTTGCTCTTCGCGATGCAGGATTGTATCCGGCTGAGAGTCAAGAGCTGTTGGAGACATGGGCTTGGAGGAATCCATGGATGCGCGTGGCGATGCTGTCGATTGCGCTGTCAAGGATGATCGAGAAGCATTGCGACTGTGCGTACTACCACCGGTCCAGGACGAAAGATACGACCGGAAGCCGCCAGCAGGCTGATCATTCGCTGTCGTGGTAGGCGTGGCAGTGTCCATTGTCGACAGTGAGGAGACACTATCGCTATCATCGTCGTGTCTGCCGCTGTAAATCGACTGAGCTCTGTTCTTCTTAGGCAATGGAGGCAGGACTTTGCCAGGCAGCTCTAATCGCAATCTCTTATGCATCCGTGCAAATTCGCCAAATCTTCTCGCGACAAAGATCTCTGGTTCGTCACCTCGCTTGACGCGGAGGATGAATTCGGCATGCGTGTGCTGCCGTACATGCCTCTTGACACTGATCATGCGAACGCCGGCAACGTTGACGTCCCAGCCATTAATTTGGTGTCCTTCAGGCACATTGACGACCAGTCCTTGCTCGTTTGCACCTCGATCGACAACCTCCATTTCTGAAAAGCGTATCCTTTCCTCATATCCGGAAGCGGTGGGTATTCCAGATACCATCATCAACTCCACCAATTTCGTCGCTTTGAGGGCCAGCTTCGCTCTTTTGGTCTGCTCCAAGCGGTCCTCCGCGGACGATATATGCTTATTCGCAAAGCTCTCCAAGAATACCTGTAGTTTATCCTGCCAGAACTCCTTCTCTTTCGCCTGGTTGAGGAATGGGAAATTGCGCACATGGTGGCAGAATATGAATCGTAGGAGGGGCAGCTCCGAGTCCTCTGGAGGCACCTCGCCGGCGTCTGATCGGAAGGGAGCGCCAAATCGCTGAAGCGCAGTTGGATGCGAGAGCTCGCGAATCTCCCATTGTGTCTGGTAGGCGATGAGTTCTCGTTTGAGGTAGTGCTCCTGCTTCCCGGTGAGCACGGAGCCAGGCGGGGGCACGGAAGCAGAGGTGTCCATGGTCATGGTGGAATGAGGGTTGCGGAGCAGTTGCTGGCGTTGGCGTTCGTCCTGCTCCTGCTCCTGCTCCTGCTCTGCGAGCTCTTCCTGCGTTTCTGAGGCATCTACGAAGACGGTTTCCGCTCTCTTGATCGAGGCCATGGCAGGCGTGACCTGCACTTCCGGCACATGGTCGATGGGCATCTTGGCCACGCCATTAGGAGGGAGGTCCATGTGACGCGGGGGGAGTGGTGAGTGGTGAAGAATGTACACGTTGCTTGCAGATGCAGAATAGGTAAGTAATAGTAGTGGCGGGCGGCACAGAGCAGCTCTTCAGTTTTGCCTCGAGCAAGCGAAGATCAGGCGGGGGGCGTCATGGGAGGAGCAGGAAGCAAGCATACGCGCGGCGACTACCAAGATACGGCGGCAATATTGGTGCTAATGCTGGTGCTGCAGACGCGACTCATGACATGTGAGTATGTTTTAGTGTTTACCCGAGTGAAGGCGTCAAGTCGATTGATGTGGCTGAAGTGACGTCGCAACGCAGAGAGGAGCACCAGGCCAAGGGAAACACTGCTTGGAGGCTTGGGTCGCGTGGAGCATGTGAGAACGAGCAGATTTTTGTTTGAGAGGCTGTAAATTGGCCTGCAAAAATGGCGCACAGAAGAAGGCTGTTTCGAGGGACTTACGACTGCCCCTCGATCATCGTCGTATGGCAACCAGTCCGCTAGCAGACACGCAGATCATCAGGTAAGCCACGTGCATGACTGTAATTCTCAGCCCTATCGCAAATGCCAAGATGCTGTATACCGTTCTTCGCCGTGCGTACGACGAGCTTTTCGCACTGCCCACCTGCTGGGCTATTCTTGATTGGCGTCTTCCTCGCCAAGTCAGAAGGAGGCTTCGACCTCAGGACGCGTGTCGATGAAACAGTTTCAACTCTTTCCTCAAACCCCTCGTCAAGATAGGAACACAAGTGGAGTCCTGTTCGTTCACATACGTCGCTATACGCCAGGCATGCCCAAAACCCTTCTCAACGCCGGTAATGCTCGCGGCAGGAAATAGACACTGTACACCGCCGTAAATGCCACCAACAGGCCCGTCACCTTTTCAAACCAAGTGTGGAAGTATGCTGCAGTCATGAGAAGCATCCACCAGCTTAAGCCCGCCACAACCAGCGATACTTGTATGCCAATTCCAAGCTCTTTCGATTCTCTCTTGTCCGACACTTCAGCCTCGACTGATGCCTTCCGTACCAGACCATCCGATGTAATGATCCCTCGCGCCTCTCTCAACCCTTCCATTCGTAGGACTGCGGGTAGCAGCTCCAGCCAAAGCATCGCACTTCCCAGGATAAGAAGGAAGACGTGTCCGCTGATATCGTGTCCGCCTCTCCATTGTCCACCGATTGCCTTACATGCGGCATGCGACAGGACCTCTCTGAGCTCACCGGCTTCCGCTTTTGATGCCATATCCGAGTCGTCTAGTATCTCCTCGCATTTTCCTCCAGTCCACCTGAAGCTCCGGTCAATGATTGCTGGGCCAAAGAACCACTGCGTTACGAAGAACCAGGTCGTCGTGACGCATGCATAGCGCAGGATAGCCTGAAGTCGCCGCTTGGTGAGTTGCGCAGAGAGAGGTCGTCCGAGCGAGGAGTGCGAGAAGACGAGCATGAAGAACGCCAGAGTGACCCAGAACCAGCCCATTTTGACAAAATAGACGTTGAAAATGTTGCTCTTCTTCGCGAAATAGCTCGGTGCGAAGCGAGGGTCGTAGGACTGTGCGTGTGGGAGGTATGTCGCGTGTCGACTCGCAGGATGGAGGGTGCTGAAGAGACTACCTAGCAGCAGCGTCGCGGGATATATCGCCAGGAGAAATGCTTCGAGGGCAGTCGGGAGGAAGGGCGAGCTTTTGGGGGGTGGAGAGTCCAGCTCGCTCTTCATGCTATCGAAACTGCCATTTGTTGATGAGGGTGTCGAAAGGGATGCGTCGACCTTCGCCGTCGCTCGTCGCGTCGCCATGGCTAGATTCTCGCGGCTATAGGGCACAGTATAGGTCGCGGTCTGATGAAGGGTAGGGAGCTTAAGCGGCCATGACTGTTGTTGGCGAAGCCACGTCTGCCAGAAGTGCCACCCAAAAGTGAAATGTTGATTCCAGTCACTTCCTATAGTGACGTAATGCCTCGATGACTTCAAGGCTCCTTCTTGGTGCCAACATAGCTCTAATCGACCAGCAAAATACGCCAACACTTGGAATCTTCAAGAAATAAATCAAGGAACGAATGGGTAACAGAATTCAAGAGAATGTAAAACGAGACAGTGGCAGCAAACATTGCGATTCCGCATTAGATTAACAGCAGCTTATTCTATCCAAGAAGCTTCTCTGCCTCATAAAGTCATATCCAACCCTGATACTCCTTCTCTCTATCTCTGTTGGTCTTCCTCTGGTCCAGCCATGCCATCCCCCTCTCCTTGAGGTTGCCGCTTGCTTTCCTTCTCACAGCTTTGAACTCGAACCGACTCCTATCGAGCTTCTCCCGGTAACCCATAGCTGATGCAGCGCGCTCGCTCGGCGCATCCATACTGACTTTTCGAGTGGAGGCGGTAAGGCCGAGATTGTAGGGTGCTATATGCGTCTGAGCGCCCATTCTGTCCTGGGCGTTCTTCAATCTGTAAGTCGTTGTGGATTGCTTGCTTCGGAGTGAATCAAGACTGCCCATTCGACGCACACGATCTCGGAGGCCGCCTGCGTTTTTATTCACATCGGCTGTACGTTGACGTGGTGACGGTGTCAAGTATGACATAGCACCGAGTACTCCCAAAGTCTCTGTACTGATATTCTCCAGACGCAAGGTCCCGAGACTGACGTTGCTGGCGGCTTTCTTGATCGCAAGGCCCTTCACAGATGGTGGTGGATGCTTCCTGGGTGAAGCGTCAATTATGTGCCGAAGATCCTCAATATCAGCGACTCGTTCCCTTTGCCTGTTCAAGGATTGTTGCCGAGGCGCTGCAAATGCTCGGCCTTGCGCGAACGACGGCTGCCTTCGAAGCTCGACTGAACGGGCCGGCGAAGAGAATGATTGCTGTCTCGAATGAGCGCCAACGCCTCTCCTGGACCGCGAGCGGCTAGGTTGTAAAATCGCTCGCCTTTCCTCCATAGCCGCCGCGACCTGGGCCACAGAGTTGGGCACCACGTCCAACGAGTTCATGTGGATCAGAATGATGGGCAGCTGAACAGAAACAACTTTGGAGTTTGACAAGGACGCCACGACATTCAGAAAGTACCTCACTTCGAAGAATTTCCCACACCGTACTGTTGCGTGCCCTCGGGGCAACTCGAGTTCGCATGTTCGCGTCTCTGATGTGTGAGGCTCCACACCATTGAAATCAACAGTTCCTGACCTGAAAGACGCTCTTGCCACGATGGTTTGTTCGTTGTTCTCGAAGATCCGAGCCTGGCTTGCAGATTTGTTCAGAGTCGCCGCAGCTGCGTGCTTGTAGCAGAGGACATTTCTTTCCAGGAGAAGCTCCAGGCGTTTCACAGGCTTGCGACTCCGGTTGGATACGTGTACGTCCACGAATATACTGCTTCCGCTGACCCAGACCTGCCGATGGAGACCGGCCGTCGCCTTAACACTTTCGACCCCGGTGCTTCGTGGTATTATCAGCTCGTCGAAGGCAGTTAGCGGGCTGGGAAGAGATGTAAGTGCTTTCTCCGGGTCGTACGTGGGTAGTACATTGATATTCTGCGATGTCCGAACACGGTAGTGCTTCCCAGCGTCCCGAAGAAAGGCAGTAACTGAGAGTACAAACTTAATATTGGCGTGCTTCGACTGGAACGGGGGAGGTCCAGTATCTAGCGGCAAACTGACCATGAATGGCATTGTGGAGCACGACGGGGCAAGCGACCAGAACCTATCGTCGGCGAACAGTGGATCCATTGGCTGTATCATCGTTGACGGTGGAGGGTGGTTTGAATCGACGATATCAGTGCCGAGTGCGAGAAATGTCGACCTGCGAGAGGTGCCCAATTCTTCGAATCCCAGCAAGTCAACAGACACTGCCCCTATACTCAACGACCTGCGATGTGCAACACGCTCGTTGTCGTCCACCGTTATCCTGACGTTGCCCTCGACGCTACCACCACC
This sequence comes from Mycosphaerelloides madeirae, assembly GCA_002785995.1. Lineage (NCBI taxonomy): Eukaryota > Fungi > Ascomycota > Dothideomycetes > Mycosphaerellales > Mycosphaerellaceae > Mycosphaerelloides > Mycosphaerelloides madeirae. Next base: position 1,087,037 of record NHNV01000001.1, on the reverse strand, counting down.
GACGAAGACTGGAGCCGACACCAGCAATTCAAGTTTCACTCTGGGGTGCTTGAAAGATGGAAATTCCAAGATACCGATGGGGTGGGGACTCCGGACATGCGTTTTAGAAGGTATTCGCCGCGAGGAGTCGGACGTGACAGGATCCAGCTTGAGGCCCACTTCCTTCACAGGCGAGTCCATGCCACCCCTGTTGGGGATGTAATATCCTCCGTCTACAGGCGGTGGAAGTGATGACTGCGGCTTGGATCGAATGGACGGGTTGCGCGTATGGGATCTCGGCTGGCGCAGAGAGTACTTTTGCGATGATGATCGACGCGGCACGCTCGATTGTGGGATGCTGTAGAAGCTCGACTGCTGTTCTGGAGTGCTGCTGTACGAGGACGAGCCACCTTCTTGGACCTGAAGAGCTACATAGGCGGGTTGCTTGGGAGGATCTGGGGCCACCAGTTTCAAGGAGTTGGCGCGCTTCACAGGTTGCGATCGCGAGGCACTCCTGCCGTGTTGCAACCGCCCATTTGAACGCTGACGAAGGACATTGTCCATTAGACTAGGCTCGCTAAGCTCGCGGATATCTGACAGCGGGCGCGAATTGCTCGAGGGCCATGCTATCGGATCCGACGATTGGTAATCGTGGTTGGTAGTTATCGACGGTGGTAGAGGTGGTGGGGGCGGCGGCGGCGGAGGCGGCGGAGGGACAGGTAGTATCGGATGAAGAGCAGGGTATAGAACGGGCTTCGGCTTTGAGATGTCATACTTGAGTGGGCGGCTTCCCATTGCAGGCTTGTTGTGTCCAAAGTTCGGGGCAGATATGGTGAAATACAGATTCACGATAATGGCATTGCTTCGCCCAATGCCGGGAAAAGGAGATGAGAAAGATGGGCATCGTGTTGACTGATCTGGGTTGCGAGTGCCACAGCACGTACAGAAGAATATGGCGAGTAGTGACGAGCTGGCAAGGCTGTGAGGATGTAGCTGTTGCCATTTTCAGGAGGCAGTCATTAGTGGCAGGGTTTCTAAGGAAGGAACACTGGCAGGGAGGCAGCCCGTCGCACCTACCATGGACCGACACTCACGACACTTACCTCACGAGACACGTCACATCCTCGATCTCTCAAGTGACATAGCGAAGCCAGGAAGTCCAGAGGCACAATCATTATTCTCGTACAAGCGAATGGAAGATGAAGCTGAGGCGAACATGTCCGGAATCCGCGGTATGCCGATGGATGCGACCAGGATGGAAGCTGGAGGGTGCCTAAGCGAGACGTATCGTTGGTGTGTGGGAGGACGGATGTCGTCGCAACGGGCAGGCGCTTTGATATAATAAGAAATGGGAGGGCTGATGAAGTCGATGTGGGCGGTTGCGAGTGCGAGCACTGCGAGGATGCTTTCTCCGCACCAGCAAGACTTTGGATCGGCACGAACGGCTGCAGACTGGCGCATTGGTACGAAGTCAAATTCCCCAGTCACGTCGAGTCGTCGTTGCTGACTTGTTGGTGCGTTGTTTGTAGGCGTCGACCGCGAAGACGACGACGACGATGATGAAGGGCAGATGCTGACGTGTGTGCAGCTGAGGGGTTGGAGGATGGATTGGATCGGTTTCAGCTTGTTCTACCGATGTTCTGGAAGTCGACGAGCGTGGTCGGCAGCGGTTCCGAGCAGATTTGGGTCGCTGAACGGGGTAAAACTGCTGCTTTCGCCCTAGCTCTGCGTGCGCCTCGTGCATGTGGGTGGAGAAGTGGGCGGAAGCAGGAAGGCTGGAGAATTCAACTTCGCTGCATCCGCTCCTCTACTGGCTGCGAGGCCGTTCATTTCCCGCGAAATGGCGTGTGCAAGCTGCCCGTCCAAAGGCGTAATGAAGAGGAGAAGCTCGCACGGCAGGCGTATGTAACGTCGCCGGCGGGCAGAAGACATGTACCTACGACGCGGTACTGTAGCAGCAGCCCTCCTCCTGCAGCGAAAATTCTGCTATGCCGGTCTCGCATCATCACTCAGCTAAGTCAGCCAAGGAAGGCCCTTCTGCCTTCCGCATGACCACGAGCCTGCCGTCCGCCTGCTTTCTCCTCACCTCGATCTCAGTTTAGATTACCCAAACTTTTACCTCACCTTCTTCCCTCCAGTCTGCATGGTTATCTTTCTCTCTGCTAACGTTATTACCAATTGCGCCCTCCCCAGCGCCCACTACCACCAACACACGCCCGCTGTCTCTCTGTTAGCGTCCTCTCGCAGCCAATCCTAATTCGCCTTGGGCCACTGCGACGGTATTGCCGGGTACCTGCAGATGGGCGAGAGCAACACTGGGGACTTCGACATGGCCGCCACCTCCAAGCTCGAGCCCGCCCCGGATGCCACTCCCAGCTCGCTCGAATCCACCCCAGACCCAGACGCTGCCGCTGCCGAACCATCTCAGGAGCCCCAACAACCCCAGAAGCGTAAGGGAGGACGGAAGCCAGTTAGTATCAAAAATTTATCAATCTCTTTCCAAAATGACTTACTCGTTGTAGATATATGCCACTTCTGAGGAGCGAAAGCAACGAAATCGCCAGGCCCAGGCTGCTTTCCGCGAGCGTCGAACCGAGTATATAAAGCAGCTCGAGGCAACGATCAAGCAGAATGAGGAAACCCTCGCGACCTTGCAGCAGAGCCATCGAACTGCGGCCGATGAATGCCTCATGCTCCGATACAAGAACTCTCTTCTTGAGAGAATCCTGTTGGAGAAAGGTTGGTCGAACCTGACCCTCAATAATCCAACAACGTTACTGACCGCTCTAGGCATTGACGTCCAGGGCGAGCTGCAGATGAAGACTGGCAGCCCTGTGCTCGGGCCAGGTTTCATGCACAACGTCGGCGGTCTGTCGCAGCAGCCCCAACTCCAGAGGACTGCTCTTCAACGGCAGCAGGCACGGCGGTCTGCTCAGAACTTCCTCCCCAAGCTTGCTCCAGGTCAGACTCCAGACATGGGCTTCTCCACGGCCTCCCCTCTCGCACATCCAACACCCTCTTCTCATGTATCTTCTCCAAGCCAGCTCTCAACCAGGTCACCATTGGCCATGCACCAAGGTGGGATGACCCCACCCATCTCTGCTGTCGTCGCTCAGCCACAGACGCAGCAATTCAACAATTTTGCCCGCTCGTCGCAGCAGTATCCTAACCAAGCGGTATTTCAAGTCCAGCAGCAACCAGGCGGCATTCAGCGCCCACCGCAAAGACCCACGACCTCGTCGAACTACCAGAGCAGTGCGAGCGTTGTGTCCAGCCTTTCTGCAGGCAGTCAATCCGCAATGGGCCAGCCTGCAGACCAGGGCTCAACAACCAGCGCGGGGCCGCAGTCCGCGTCAAGCTTCTATCCAAGCCCATTTCAAAAACATTTCGAGCAGCTCGGCAAGTTTTCACCTCCTCCCCTTATAGAACTATGTTCGTCCTAGGATTGATTTTGTGAGTATAGACCAGGAGTACGATGCCCAGCATTCACGATCGATCCTCGATACTCTCGATACCGAAGACGTCAAATCGCCACATCTGCAGGCCTCGTACCCTCCGCAGATCGATGACTTGCAACCGCAGCGACACGACGATTTCTATCAGCAAGCCCAGGGCATACACTCAGGACATCAGCCGCAGTCAGCTCAAGCACAGTATGAGCAGGGGCAAATGATGAACCCAACGAGCCATCCCTCTGCTACTGACGGCGGCTTCGACCCGAACGAGGCGATGCTCGACGCTGATCCATTCAATCTCAGTGCTAGTAAGCAAGCGAAGGGACACTGAAGTGCAAGGCATTTACTGACACTCCACCCCTTTACTTCAAGGCATGCATTATCCGACGAATTATTCATTCGATCAGCAGCAGCAGCAGATGCAGAGACAGTAATGGGAGTGACAAGAGTTGGGAGGATTCAAAAAGCATATGGGTGGAGTTCAAAATGTGCTAGGCCTGCAATTCATCTACAAGCGGCCATGACTTTATGGAGAACCAAAATGGGACGACGACAGGAGCATGTATCCAGCGACTTGCATAGCGATGGTCATTTTGGGTCTGTTTGTAGTCAAGCATTGGCCGGCCTTTGTACAGCGAGGGGTTGTGTTAGCATTGTTCGAAGGTATGGGAGTGATTGAAGTTTCAATGGAAAGTGTTATATCATAATAATGTCTGATCGATACCCCGAGACTACGCTGTCCAATTATTCATCCGCTACATGCAGGTAGGACGTAGGAAAGAGAGTGAAAACAGTAGTGAGGTCCCCGCCGCCTTTTCGAGGCCGCTTATGTAATACTATGCTTGGCGACTGACACCGCTGGCGCAGATCGAGCTTTCGAAATTGCCGGCAAAGTCGTTTCCCATCTCATCACAATCCAATCCACCATGGGTCATATTTCCTCGTGATTGTAGCAAACATGAGCGCCATCGCAAGCAAGGTACGTGCCATCGCCCGCCGCTCGCATTGACGTGCAGCGAAGCTGTCATGCGACCAATGGCTACCGCTTGCGAGATTCCGACAGGCTGACTTTTGCGTGCGACAGAACCTCTACGACCTCCTGGGTATGCCGCAACTCGATCGTGCATCACCGCTGCGCCCCGACCGTACTGACGAGACCACCAGGTAACGACCCGGAGCTCGATCCCGACCGCGAGCCCGAGCCGCCTACCAAAGTCATCGACAAGCCTGTGCAGCGGACTGGCAAGCGAAATGCTGCTCCCGAAGGCCCCAAGGGCGCCCAGGCAGGCGTGGCAAGAGGTGATCAAGGCGCGTTCGAGCGAGGCATTGCATGGTCGGGTGACAGGCAGCATGGAACCACCAGGCTTTCCATGCACCGACCGTGCATGCTCCAAACACCCAAACGAGACATATGGGCTGACGCTACCTACAGCTGGAGTGAACAACCGCACTGACTACCGGGACGAGCGCCGTTCAGACCGCACGAGAGGTAATCGACCAATGTTCTCACCAGTCCTTCACCTCTAACACGGTTGCAGAATCGGGCGAGGGTCGTGGACGTGGAGGGGATCGCCGTGGAGGCCGTGGAGGACGAGGCCGCGGACGTGGCGGAGCACCACGCGACGACCGTCACAGCCATACTGGCATCAAGTATGTGTCCCATCTATCTTACCCATTGACCTCGACTAAACTACTTTTAGCGAGCACGAGAAGCAAGCTGCGCATGGCTGGGGTGCCGAAGACGGTAACGCCGAGTGGGCCGACGAAAAGGCTGGCGAGGCCATTGCGAACGCAGAAGCCAAGGACGATGGTGGCTTCACACCTGACACCGCTGGCGCAGATCCAGCTTTCAGCAACGGACCAAAGGGAGACGGTGAGGCCTTCGAAGCCGCCGCGGCCGAGGAGGAGGATAAGACCAAGTCCTACGATCAGTACCTTGCCGAGCAGGCCGAGAAGCGCCTCGCTCTTGGTGAAGGCTTGAACGTCCGCAAGGCCAACGAAGGATCCTCTGCGAAGTTCCCAGAGGGCAAGGCATTCTCTCGCGACCCAGAATCGGAAGTCTTCATTGCTGGGGGAGGCGGAAAGGCGAAGAAGGCCAAGGAGCTTCAAGACAAGAAGGAGCGACTCACCCTGGACGGTCAGTACTACGCCGCCGCCGACTCTGGAGATCGTGGTGGCCGAGGCCGCGGACGTGGTGGACGTGGTGGCCGTGGAGAATTCCGAGGCGACCGCGGTGGTCGTGGCAGAGGCGGCCGTGGCGAGTTCAGAGGAGGTGTCCGCGGCGGCGACCGTGGCGACCGCTCTACTCCACGCGGAGGCTCGCGCGGCGGCTTCAATGCCACCGACGAATCTGCCTTCCCAGCACTTGGTGCGTAAATGGAAGAAGAGGCTCAATAGCCTATACTTATTGGGACAACGTATTTCCCTCAGAGCGCTAACTACATGCGCTACTCTGTCGAACAATAGGCAGTGTCGTCTATAGTCTTCAATCAAAAAAAGATGTTCGAAGCAAGACACCTCGGTGTACTGATCAACTACGTACGCTCTCAGGGGGGTATCTTGTAATCGTCAAACGCAACCCAAGACGAAACGCTCTAAGTACTACACAGAAAGACCTTGCTGCACAATACTGCTCCTCCACTGTTTCCACTCCACCCACTGCTGATTCCTGTTTTCCACCTGCCACCTGCTGTGCTCTTTGAGAGGTCGCCAAGCCAACTTGTTCTCCGGCATCTTCGTAAGGTCAATGGTCGGAGTGAGAGTTGCAAGATCAAGCATCCGCTCCAATAACCTCTTCCCTTCCCTGTGCACTTTGGCGCTGGGCTTGCGTGGAGCCTTCCTCGGCGCTTGAAGAGGGTCTTGAAGCCATTCCAGACCTGTCTTGACGGCCTGAGGTGCGGTGGGAGAAGGTAGTCGGAGACGGTGGGTGTCTTCTTTGAGGTACCTGACAGCACCTTCCAAGCCAGCAATCTTGTATTCTTGCCGTTTGATGATGATGCGAACGCTGGCGTTGCCGTCAATATCCTTACCGTCACCGGCACTCTTACGCTCATCGGCCAGTCGAGCCATTTCCTCACGGACCCGCTCGACGTCGTGTTGAGCTTCTGATCGAGCGCGGGCAAGATCATTGCGGGCTTTACTTTCGTTCTCTTTAGCTTCGCGCAGGTTGCGCTCCAACTCGGCAATCTTCGCGGAACGCTTGCCAGCTTCCTTCATTCGAGCCTCAAGCGTCTCGATCTTGACGCTCTGCTGTTCCAGCTCTTTCTCTTGTTCTTTGAGTAAGCTGTCGCGCTCGCGAACGTGCTCGACGGTTCGAGCAAGCTCTGCCTCTGCATCGAGGGATGTGATCTTGGTCTGCTTGAGCTCATCTGCACGCGCAACCCAAGGTGCGGGTGAGCGTTCAAATTCCACCGTATTGTCGAGGTCTGTCGTGAGCGCAGAAAGATCGGAGAGTAGGCTACTGAGATCGCGCAGCCTGCTAACCAGTGTTGCGTATGGACCAGCTTCGGATCCTCCGATCGAGAACACCTTCGCCGCTGCTTGAGACAGAACACCGGCGACTTCTGAAGGAGGGAAAGGCTCGGCGCGACCTTCTTCGCCAAACATCTGCTGCAGACCAAACCCACTTTCACAGGTGTATGCCGCGATCTCAGTAGCTACTGCTCCGGCACTCTCGAACTGATCAGTAAAGGATTCTTCGAGAGTCAGCGAGCGATCTTGAAGGTCTGTTAGGGCACGCAGCGTCTTTCCAGACACGACCTTGGCATTCCTAGCAAGATCGATGATGGCCTTGATTCTATTGAGAATGAGCGAGGTGTCGGAGACGTTTTCATCTTCGGCTTCCTCGTCTTCGTCATCTGTATGCAAGTGTCGCTCCACCATTGATTTGGTGATTGTCAACGCGGTCGTGGCGGTGTCCATACGACTTTGTAGCAGCAGTGCTCTCATGAGAAGATCGTCGGCGTGATCAGGCAAACCGTTGTGCAAATGCAAGCTTGACAGATGTGTCATGACATCGACTGATCGGCCAAGGCGCACAGTCATGTCGCCCTCCCTCAAGTCGTCCCGGCGAAGAGCATCCACGTAGTCATTCAGGGAGCGCTCGACTACCTCGAGTTCATACAAGGCGGATCCATACTGAGCGAAGCCTTCGGCATTGCAGCTGCTGATGGAGTTTACCAAGCGACCGGCCATGCCCGCAATCCAGGTGAGCTTATCGAGAGCATCGCACGCAGCAAAAACCTCCTCGTCCTCGCCACGGCTGCCGAACGAGGCGATTCGCTCTTTGACAAAGCCCTGCACCAGATTTGCCTTGAATCCAATGCGCTTGAATCGCAATAGAGCCAGCACACTATCACGATCCGCTTGGAAAGCCTCAGGTAAGAACAGCTGTACGATGGCAAGATGCTCCGAGGCCTGCTGGGCATCCATCTTTCGCAGCTCCAAATCTATCGTCTTGACCTGAGTTTTGGCGACGCTCGTCTGCAGCTTTTGGTTGAGATCCATCATGGCACGCGATTTGCTGGAGAGCTGCGCGGCCTCACTTTCTGAGATCTGTCTGCTGGATTCCAAGTCTTCCAAGTCGCTCTGCAACTGAGTCACCAGTTCACGGAACCGAGTGATGTTGTACTCTGCTTCATCGAGCGCAGCCTGCTGCTCTCGCGCCAGCCGGTCGCGATCGAGAAGTAAGCTGTCCTTGAAGTCCATCTCTTCCTGCAGTTGCTTCTCAGATTCAATGTGGTTGATCTCAAGCTCATCGTTTAGCTCTCGAAGAGCCTCCAGGTCTTCAACGGCCGCTCGTAGGTCGTTGATCTTGTTGCGTAGGCTGTCTCTCTCATTCGTAAGACTCTCGATCATGTCTTCTGCACCCAACGCCGTTTCCAATTGATCGCGAAGGTGTTCTGTATCAGCCTGACTCCGCAGAAGCTGTTCTTTTGTCTCTTCGAAATCATTCTTCAGACCTTCTATTCCCTTGACTTGGTCGTCCAAAGCATCGATCTGTTCTTTGAGCTCAGCTTCCTTGTCTTGTGTGATGTCTCGTAGACTAATAAGGGCGTCTTTGAGTCGCTCGTTGCTCTTTTCCAGTTGTAACCAACCGGCGCTCGTGCGCTCTTCTGGACTCATCTCCTTGCTCAGCTCACTGTTCTCCTCTCTGAGAATCTCAAGTTCGAGCTCCATTTCTTCGTTCTTGTTCCGCAGCATGTCCAGATCGGCCTTGTAGCTATCGGCCTGCTCTTCGGCATACTCGCGATCAACCAAGGCCGCCTCCAACTCGACTTCGTGTCTGCTTTTTAGATCCTCCACTTCACTAACTTGTTTCTGGCACTCAGCAAGTTCCTGTTTCGCTTTTTCCAACTCCTGCTGCTGGGGCCGATACTTGTTCTGAAGCTTTTCAATGATGCCTTTGTATTGATCACGCTCTTGCTCTGCCTTTTCCATTTTTTGTCTGAGTTCGCGGTCTTCAACTCGTTTCCGTTCCAGTACTCGTAACTTCGCTTCGAGCTCTTCAATCTGTCTTGCCGACTGGGCTGTGCTCCGTATGGTTCTTTGGGAGTGCACCGATGCAGCGGTGGGAGACGACGGTCTTCTCTGGCGAACGCTTCGATCGGGTTCTGTGGGTGTTGGGGGCACCGGTGGAGGCGCAAAACTCTGGACGATATCGGCTTGCTCGTCTTCTGTCTCATCCTGGCTGACTGCTCCCGACGCCGAGCTCTCTCGTGGCGATAGCACGCCTGATCTCTCGCTTGCCTCATCTCCCGTCGACTCCTCCTTCGCAGCAGCGAGACGTTTACGTACCCCAGGCCTTGCTGCAGGCGCTGGTCGTGATGCAGTAGCACCGGGTCCGGATCGCGAGGCAGGTGCTCGGGTTGTTGTTGTGGCAGGTGGTGGTTGCCGTATTGTCGGTCTCGCGCTGGCCGTCGAAGGCAATGTGGAAGTCCTGCGACCGGCAGCTGTGGTTACAGGAGGTGCCAGACTCGACCTGTTGGTCTTCGAAGTTATGCCCGAGAGCGGCCGCTTGCCTGCTGCTGCCGCTGGCGGGGTTCCAGTTCTAGACGTCGCGGTGCTGGAGGTACTGTTTGTCCCCAGCTGCTTGGTGGGCGACTTCACGGGCGATCGAATGCCACTGACGATCCTGGCGGCCGGGTTGGGAGTGGATTGGGTTGTGCTTGCTCTTCGCCCTGCGCCGGCATCTTGCTGCAGCGTTTGCCTCCTCGCGGCGCCGTTCGGTGCTCCTGCTATGCTACTCGGCCTGCCCTTCACCGGAGCGCCATTGCTCGCCGTCTTGGGCTTCGGCTTGGACTCCTCCAGGATCTGGTTTATGCCAGAGGCTCGACAGAAGATGCCGTAACCCGCCGGACATTCAAAGTACCGTCTTCCTTGTACCGAGCCATCATTCTTGCCCGTCTCGTCGTCGAGCTCGACGCCCACCCACTCGCCGGTGGAGAAGGCCGTGTTTCCCACGAAACGCACGACGCCGAGTCGTCCATCGTTTAATTCGATCTTCTGTCCCGCAGACAGCGCCGGTTGGCTCATAGTTGATTCATAGCTCGACGATGCGTGCTCGTTTGCGGTGCCAAATTACGTGATGGATTCAGTGCGCGGGTCGAATAGGGCGATTTTGTCAGAGTGAATGATCTAAAGTTGTTGTTTCACTCCTGGATGTGGTAGCTCCACCCAGAAAGACGCGCGCGTTTTGCCAGGATTTACGAGCCGAGCCCCATTCTCACCAAACCAAAACCTTGATCACATGTCAAGTCTACATGGAATCGTATTATATGTTCAGCTAGTTTGGAGCCAGGGAATCACCATTATGAAGACTTGAGTATTTTAGAAGTGCTTTTGCTGTGACTCAAAAATACTATTATACACACAAAACTCTTTGGCAACTCTTGTGGCTGCTCCCCACGACAGACCACCAGAGCAATAAGGAAATCATCGAAGGAGCATCAAAGTCCATCACCGCGATCCTGGCCGCACTCGGCACGGCGGCACTTTGCACGTCTCGGTTTGTGATACAATTGGTATCTCCGAGACACACAATGCAGCAAGCCATTGACATTCGCATCCAGCCTGTAGTAGTCGATACACAACGAATACTCGGGTGGATTTCTGGCAGCAGCGTCGCTGAGCCCACTCCGCCATATACAGGAGCGTAAGTGAGGGCATCCCAACGCAACCGACGTCTAAGGAGTAGCATGTGACGAAGAGCACCGAGCTGCACTCTCAGACGATAGACCGGTAATCAAGGCGAAATACGCATGGTCAGTGGTGCAATCAGCGCGCATCACTTCCGAATTGTAAAATGGTACAGCTCCATCTCAAAGAGCAGTCAAGCGCATGCGTTTTACCAAACGCGGGTATCGTCAAAAATGGATGTCAGAGACGTTTCACCAGCCCAAAAGTAGAGAGATCGTAGAGAGACACCAAGCAGTCGAAGTGAGGAGGTCCGGTCACGATCTCATCGTCACGGTACGGAAACGTTCAGCACTGCGCTCGGGGCTTACTGAGTCCCATACGCCGCGCCCTGCTGGTTCGCCAACTGGGAAGCATACCAGGCGGAGTACCAAGCAGCATACGCATCATTTCCCTGGGTTTGATCACTTGACAGCTGGGCGTCTGGTTGTGGTGTTGCATGTTGCACTGGCATTTGGAACGGAGGCATCTGTGGAGCAGCCTGCGGTGCGGCAGCACCCAGATACTGCCCATAGCTTGGCACCGCTGGTGGTGCATGCTGTGGTTGTGAGTACGCATCATACTGCGATGGTCCTTGGTCACGTCCTTGTCCGCCGCGGCCTGCAGCGGTATCGCGCTGTCGAACTGTCTCAACCTTCTCCCAGATGATTCGCTCAGCTTCTTCCATGGCTCGAGGAGTGCCCGAGAGATCGATATTGCGGGTGACATCCGGGGGCTTGGGCTGGTTGACGTTGATCTTGCAGCCACTGGTGCGTTGCATGTCCTTGATCGTCTCACCACCCTTACCGATGATCATGCCCACGGCTTCAGAGGGAACGCGGATGGTCTTCTCGACGAGATCACCTCCACCGGTGTTGCCTCCGCCGCCGCTCCGCCCACCACCGTTGCGCCCACCGCCATTGTCATAACCACGATCGCGTGCATGGTTCAAAGCATTCAGGGCTCCGCGGCTGTCGCTCTCAACAATTTCCAGTATCAGTTCTTTTGCAGTCGCGGTCGCACGTTCGCTTCCAATGAGGTTGACGGGTCGCAGGCCATTGACGCTCTTGTTCTCGCCAACGATATTGACGTGACAACCGCTTCGTTCCTGCAAGTCTTTGATCGTCTCACCGCCACGGCCAATGATGAGACCCACGGTCTTGTCTGGAACCATGATTTGTGTGGAAGCCTCGCCATCTCGTAAAGCTGGTAGATTGACCTTTGCTCGCCCCGGCATGCCAGCCGTGTATGATCCTTTCTCAGTTTGCGGCAGTGGAGTGCCACCGTTCTCCTCGATGATGGCTTGGATAGCAGCCTTTGCATTTTCCCGAGAGCGCAATGAGCCTGCAATGGTGCATTGGCGCTCCTGCTGCTGGGAGTCCTTGGCTTGGATGAATTGTACGCGGGCTCCTGTCTCGGACTCGACTCGTCGCAAATTCTCTCCGTTCCTACCAATGATCAATCCCACGAGTGAAGATCTGACGCGTATAGTCTCTGTTTCTCCGTCGCCTCCGCCTGCGCCTCCACCACGAGTACCCGAGTCGCGATTGCCTCGAAATCCACGATCAGGGGAAGGCGTGCGGCGAAAGTTTCCACGTCGAGGGTCTTCGCGGCGCTCGTCGCGGTAAGGATTGCCGCCGTATGTATCGCGCCTGGGAGGTGAGCGCGATCGTGAGCGCGAGAATGGTTGGTTGCGGCCAGCCAAGCGAGGGTCTTCGCGCGACGGTGCTGCGCGAGAATCATACGATGGCAAGCCACGGTTCTCCGCGATGTTTCGCGCCTTCTGAATGGCATCCTGGATGCTGACAGATCCGCTGCTAGTGGGCTGGACTGCGCTGAGATCAATGCTGCCGGTGTTGAGAGGCTGTGGGAGGTATGATTGGGTTGGCGCGCCCGGAAGAGGTTGGGGCATGACTACAGGTGGGTAGCCCGGAGGAGGATGCTGAGGAGGCGCATTCTGCGGCGGCGCAGAGTGTTGCTGCGCTGCTTGAGCGTCAATGAGCATGGTCGTATAAGGCATCGTCTCCGCAGAGTACGTACCGAGCGCAGCAAGAATCTGCGAGATGTCCGGTTGCGCCATGATGGCAAGCGTGGTCGGCGGTCGCGCTCGAAGGCTCGTGATGCGCAGCTGGTGGTTGGTGTGATTGGTTGATAACACGCTCTGAGTAGATGTAAGGATGAGTGTCGAGGTTGTACGGTGGTGAAGGTGTGAGGTGTTGAGAGCGGAGTGGAAGAAGAGAAGGTGGACCTTGGAAGCGAGATTTCTTGTCCTCACTCAATCGACTCAATCGTGGCCTGTGCAGCGAAGTTGCATGTGCGAATCGAGTTAAGCGAGTCACTTCTACTTCTACGTACTTCACCTTCAAACTTCGCTTTCATACGATCGACGAAAGACTTCTTACATCTGCAATCTGCAAAGCAATCCCACGGTACGTTACGTGAAGATTGCTTGTCAGTGAGCGTTTGCTTGTCACGCCGGAGTGCTTCGCTGGAGTCTCGTTTCGCCTCCTGCCAACACCTCGCATCGACAGCACAATGGCGAACACAGAAAGCAAAGCACTCCTCATTGGTGTGTCAGGCCCCAGTTCATCAGGAAAGACGACCTTGGTGCGCTTGCTCAGAGACATCTTCCCGCGCGCATTTGTGCTCCATGAAGACGACTTCTACAAGACAGACGCCGAAATACCCGTCAAGAATGGTGTGGCCGATTGGGATTGCCTGGAAGCCATCAACCTACCCCAGCTCGCTGAGACGCTCACCTACATTCGCCAACACGGTCATGCGCCCGCAGCTTTCACCTCCAAGGAAGACAAGAACTCAGTTGGCAACGTTGATGTCGATCGTGTTCTCGTCGAAGACATGAAGTGGAAGGCAAGCCAATGGATGTTCGCGGATGTTCCACCAATTGCCATCATTGATGGGTTTCTGCTGTATTCAGAAGAGATGAAGGAGATCCGCGAGATGTTTGATGTCAAGCTGTTCCTTTGGACTGATCACAAGACTCTCAAGACTCGTCGGGAGGCGAGGAGCGGCTATGTCACACTCGAAGGTTTCTGGGAAGACCCACCTGGCTATGTCGACAATGTGGTTTGGCCAAACTACGCCAAGGACCATGCTTTCCTTTTCAAGAACGGCAATGTCGAGGGTGGTTTCGACGAAAGCGTCGTTGAGCATCTGAAGCTCCAGACCATGCCCAATCAAGCACAAGGCAACATGACAGCCTGTCTGGAATGGGCGTACGATGTGCTTGAAGAAGCATTGAAACGGTTTACAGAACGAAGCGATAGATAGCAGGAACTTTGCTGAAACCGTCCAAGAAAGATGATAGATTAGACTCACACGACATACTCCGTGCAACAATGCCGTACCGTTCCTTGAGTTGCTACCAAGTCGCTTGGATTTGATGCATTGGTGTGAGCATCCGCCTGCCAGGTTTGCTATACCGAGCGCCAGATATCATGTTTGACCAGGCAACACAAGGAAACCCGCATACGGCCGTTGATTTGACAGCCGGCGGTGCTCCTCTTGTGTTCCTACGGACAAAGAACGAGCTTCGCACAAGCGCAAGAACAAGAAGTCAGTCGTGTCGTTCGCCAAATGGTTCAGTCGAACATCATCTCCGCCCGTCCATATTCGATGAATTGAAACAACAAAAAACCCCAGCGCAGAAAAAAATGGAGAGAGCCCCTACAGCTGCAGACCTCACAATCGAAATCAGAAGTCCACCGCCCATCTACTCCTACTACGAGCCGCCTCCACCCTATCTTCCAAGCGAAGGCTACTTCATCTACTACCCTGAAAGCCACGACCTGCAGCGCCTGCCGCGACGAGCGAAAGCGAGTATTCCACGATCGACAAGATGCACACGCTGCGAGCTCGTTGCTCTTCTCGTCATCATCGTCATCGTCATCGTCTTTGGTGTCGTCGGCGCAGTTCTTGCGAGTATGAAGCACTATTGAAATATGCTTGCCATCTCACAATCCAAGGCAGGGGTCTATCTGCCAACAACGAGAATTTGGAGACTGCTTAGGACGTCAAGGCTCTCAATATCAGAGCACTCGACTGGATGGCAGGGCGAAGACATTGGAATATTGATGTCATTGATGGAGATGGGCAATAGAGCGAGGCAACAAGACTAGAAGCGAAATCTATGGCATTACCAACCCGGCCGCATCTGTGACTGCAACTCTTGCAATCTTCTTTAGCTCCACTTTATGGTCCGCTTCCCTAAATCTCTCAACATGGTCCAGGCTTTCCTTGGTCTCTATCGAAAGTGTATCATATCCTTGCTTGATAATCTTGTTCACTTCCCTTGGTGTCAGATGCGTGCTCTTACTCTTCTGCGTCTCGATGAGCTCCCGATAGTGTTTCGACACACCAATCAAGGTATTGACTGGCGTTATTGCGTCTGGCTTGCTGAGTGAGTAGGTATCGCGAAACTTTACAAGCGAGTCGCCAGACTCGACAAGCTTGTAGAACAGGTCGTCGTATGAGCCTGCGTCTGGTAGGAACGCTTCTCCAAGCGACAAAGCTGTGGTAAGGAGATCAACCAGGCTCTCCACGAGCTGGTTGATATCCGCTAGGTTCCTGAGGTCATCTGCGTATGTGATGAGAAATCGAGTGAGAGACAAAAGTGACCTCCATAATTCCGACCAATGATAGACGAGTTTCGTACGAGACTTGGTCAGATGCGAGAGTATCCGAGAGAGAACGTCCATGCTCTGTTGATAGAACTTGACGTCTAGTCGCTTGCGCAGGTTGTGGTTCATGCCGTCCATGACAATGTCAATCATTGCGGAGATATAAGGCCTTTCTCCCTTCGGTAAGGGTAGTTGGGGTGCTCGCTGCCGGCAGAGACGGACCGGGGCGGACGTATCGCATAACAGCTTTGCAAGAGTTGGCTCTTCGACAAGGATGATTATGATCATCAGAGTGAGATATGCGTACAGAGATACCCTCAGAGTTCTGTATGCGTGTTGACAGAGGTACGACGAAACTGACAAAAAGGCGCTGAAAGGCGGGTCTTGGCCTTTATCCTGTGAGGGCAAGCTGATCAAGTGGTGGCAGAAGAGCTTGTTTGCCAAAGCAAAGTCGTAGAGCGTAAGGAGTGATGCTGCTTCTACTCCAGGTCTGAGAGTATCAGTTTCACCCTCTACTCGGATCAACGGGAATACTAAACTTACTGTTGCGAGAAAATTTCTTTCTGTTGTTCCTCTGTCAAGGCGGGCGCGGCTGGTTTTGCGCCAGCGAGAACGCCTAGTCCGACATACGATAGAGTGCCACCGATACTCCAGCCCGCCGGTGTGTCGTCCAGAATGGCAATATATCGTTCTCGAAGAATCGTAGTCGTCCAAGCTATGCTTTGCACAACTCTGATCATGGTTTCTTCGTTGACAAAATCCGAAAAGCGAACACGATATTGGTTGTGAACCTCAAACTTATTGTAGTTTGCGAGTAAACCCGTTAAAAGAAATGGCTCCGATGCTGTTAAGGGGTTATCCAGTTGGTGCACAAGCTTCATCAGTGCTGGAAAGAAGTCTCGATGCACAAAGTACGAAACCAAGGCAGTATGATAGCCTCCAGCAACCACGGCGATGGCTGTTCGCACGGCTTTCAGTCGCATCTCGTCTGTTTATGTGTCAGCTATCATCATGTCATGTTGATTTGTGCATACTGGTTCTTCCATCTTTGATGGCGTGGTCGAGCGCGGCGACTAGATCGAAGAAGACCGAGTCGATGTTGTCCAAGCCAGCCAGCACTTCAATGATATCTGAGCTTGGGTTGGTGAACTTCTTGGCCAATATCACAGCAAAGAAGACTGTCAAGGTCTATAAGTCATAAATCGCAAGTCAGCCAAGAGAGGTGGTCGGGGTCACGTACTTCGAGGGCATTCTCGTCACTAGGCGATTGGCCATCTTTGACTCGGATCAAGGCATTGAGTAGCAGTTGCTGAGGTTTATGCTTGTGAAATTATTCAGCTGCGGCTCGGAACTCAATTCGAGATGGGACCCCTATGTACCTGCAGTTGAAGCAGAAAGACGGCGTCGGTATTTTCGAGGATATTCTGCAAGGACGATGGGTCTGGTTTCAACAAGAAGAGTGTACTCCAGAAAGCGTCATCTTTCTCGTCGTCCTCGACCTCGTGGAATATTCGTCGATAAAGACCGACCACCTTGGGCTCGAAGACGTCTGGCCTGGCCTGTTGAGTGAGAGGTGAGTCCATGGATTATCGGGCCTGGCTGATGTGCAGTAGGACGAGGCGCCTGCTCGCACCCAATTCCCAGTTCCGCTTCTGAGGTGATATGGGTGGATTTGGTGGAAATTTTGTAAGGCTCAAGGACTGGTAGTAAAAGAAGCGTGCGAAGTGTAGGTTATTGTGGGAAACACGAGTCAGGAAACGTCTTCGAGGTTCACTTGTGCGAACGGTTCGCCCCGGCTAGCGTCATGCGAGCAAGCAAGGGCCGTTGGAGAGCACGTCACCGTACGTCGTGCTATCGAAACAGCTGAATACAGTGAGCATGAGCATCGACAACGCTACATTTGATAACATTTGATAACATTTCAATCCCAACAACAACTCACTCCTGATTCACCCGTTGAGTCCAAGCAACAACAACGAACATGTCGAAGATGTTCTCCAAAGCGGCTTCCGCTTTCACAAGGCAAAATGATGAAAGCCATGAGGAAGGCGAAGGCGAGTCGCTCACGACTGTGCTACCCACGCCCGAGGACAGGAGCTCGCTTACGGTCCTCATCGCCGACTGCACAGAAGCTATGCGCCAAGCCATCGTAGACGTGTTCGATGCAAAAGAGACGGGCAAGAAAGAAGATTTGATCATCAAAGTAGAGGGATCGGAAGCAGGTCCTCCGCCAGTCGATCAGGCGAAACTGGACAAGGAGCTCGCGCAGAGAGAAAAAGAGCTTAGTGAAGCCAAGATGAAGGAGCTGAAAGAAGCCGCCCTGCTGCACTTTGACGAGTGGAGGACGTCTGTCATCCTACGAGTTGGCGAAGTAGTAAACAGTAGGGAGACTGCGGAGCAACTCAAACGTCAAGCAAAGCCGACCAAGGAGTCCGAAAGCAATGCAGAAACCCGCGCGGCCGCTTCAATAAAGTTTTCAGACCTCCCTCAGTACGATGAAACAGTGCAGCAGTCCGCTATGGCCCTGTATCCTCCTGTTCAGAATACTTTGACAGATCTGCCAGAGGAGAAGAAAGCCCTAATATTAAACTCTGTTCTTCTACTGCTGCTCAGTCTTGAGAACTATGTGGCATACTCTCGGATCCTCCTGCTTCGTCTTTCGACAAGTCTTCATCTTCCGATTGATCTTCTAGCACAAGACGAAAGCAAAGTCGCTCATGTGCTTTTGATGGCCGCAGATAACATGAGCGCCGACGAGGAGACAAGAAAGGCTGCAGATGAGAACAAGGTCGGCAGGAGGTGGAAAGTTGGCCTCGCAACAGTAGCTGGAGCTACTCTCATCGGCATTACGGGAGGTCTTGCGGCGCCTCTTCTTGCGGCCGGTCTGGGGACGGTTATGGGTGGCTTAGGCCTCGGAGCAACTGCTGCAGCAGGATATCTTGGCACATTAGCTGGAAGTACAGTGTTGGTCGGCGGGCTTTTTGGTGCTTATGGAGGTCGTATGACGGGCAAGATGATGGATCAGTATGCTCGCGAAGTTGAAGACTTTGCGTTCGTTCCCGTCAGAGATCACCACAAGCCTCGAAAGATCGAAAAGGAATATCGACGCTTGCGCGTTGGGGTGGGAATAAGCGGATGGTTAACAAATCAAGACGAGGTCATCGAGCCTTGGAAGGTATTGGGAGTACAGCTCGAGTCCTTTGCTCTCCGTTGGGAGTTGGAAGCATTGATGAGCTTGGGAAATGCCATGACAACTTTAGTGGTAAGAACGTTTCTGACTGATGAATTGCGAACCTCTATGCCAGTCTGCTGACCTCTATTGTCTCTTTGACAGACTTCAGCGGCGTGGTCGGTCGCTAGAGCCGAGATTATTAAGCGTACACTCTTCGCTGCTCTGATGGCAGGACTCTGGCCTCTAGGATTGCTCAAGGTACATTGGCAACGGCTAGAAAGCACCCACACGTTTTAGATACTTGCTAACATCGCCCTTCACCTTCCAGGTCTCCCGGATCATCGACAATCCGTTCAGCGTTGCAAATTATCGAGCGCAGAAGGCTGGCGAAGTACTTGCCGATGCTCTCATCAACAAAGCACAGGGAGAACGTCCAGTTACTTTGGTCGGATACAGCCTCGGTGGCAAAGTAATTTTCACTTGTCTGCAGAAGCTTGCAGAGCGCAAAGCCTTTGGATTGATTGAGTCTGTCGTTCTGATCGGCACTCCTGCACCATCCACCGCAGCAGACTGGAGAGTGATCAGAAGTGTCGTTTGCGGTCGAGTCGTCAACGCCTGTAAGTTCTCTTGTGTATTCATATACCCGCGGGACATCATGATAGTCATATACTGATTTATGTGGTTTAAACAGATAGCACGAACGACTACGTTCTCGGATTCCTCTATCGCAGCCACAGTATTTCGCTGGGCGTTGCTGGGCTTCAAGCTGTCGAGAACGTCAAAGGCGTGGAGAACGTCGACGTAAGCGATATGGTGAAGGGCCACACGAGCTATCGTTTCCTAGCCGGCACAATCTTAAAAACAATTGGCTTCGAGGATGTCGATACAGAAGGTTTGACCGAGGAAGAAGAGGAGTTGAAAATGCAGGAGGCTAAAGAGGAGATGGAGCGGGAACGAGCAGAATCCGAACAGGGTGGGAAAGCTGCCGAAACGGACGATGAGTACGTCAAGGATCTGGAGAAAGAAGTCCAGAAGAAGAACGAAAGGAGTTACATAGGCTGGGCGCAAGAGAAGATGGTCGGTGCTGGGACGAATGCCAAGACGGCGCTCGAGAAGGCTCGCATGCAGTGGCAGACCAAGGAGCAAGTGTCTGGCAGTGGAGCATCAAAGGATGTTGGGAGCGCCGCCTCAGAGAAGAGCAGTGCGTGAGCTAGCACTGAATGAAGGTACATAAACGATGAATGTGAAAAATCGCTTCCAGTTTGATCTTCTAACGATGGCCGATGCTATTTTGATGCATGTCACCAGAAGGTTCAGAATCATATTACATCCTCGATGAAGTCGAATTCTCATTCGCCTGCACGGCTCTCGTTCGGCAATTCATCGGGCATGAATACTAAGCGATAATAGTTTTAGCTACCGAAATATGTCATCCAATCACTGCCATTCGGATCATCTCGGTCTGGCTTCTTCAATGGTCTAGGTGCGCCACCTTTATCTACGACACAGCAAATGTATACTAATACTCAAAATTAGTGGTCATGATTTCCGCTTGTCAACTTACGGCGACAAGACGCGGGAGGTGAATATAGGACCTTTCGTTGCTGATTATACTCATGGACTTACACATTGTCTAGACCAGGGTTGTGAGTTACACTACACTTAACATTGTCCAATACAACTAACAGCATTACTAGCGATTCCCTGTTGGAGAGATCGTCATCTGCTTTTTGGAATTTACCACCCTGTTGCGAGGAAAAGGATTTTGGATCGTTCGTGGCATTGTTTTTGTATGTAGCGACAGAACCAAAGTGGAGAGGTGCTTAGTGGTGTGTTTTAATGTTGAGTGGATTGTTCAGCTATGCCGTCCTATTCAGTTGAAAGACAATGTGCATTGATGCGGAGAATGCGTAGTGCCAGGTTGTTTTTTATCTAGTGAGTTCTTTTGGGGCTGTTGGCAGTCGAGGGTGGGAAATTGTATGATCCGAGTGCCCTCCTTTTTATCCTGCTTCGTGCATATGGTTAAACAATCCATCAATGAAAGGATCGCTATCACACTACAATGAAGCATGAAAAATTTGGTTCGTTGGTGTAATAATGTAGTTCACTCAGTAGCATCAAGGTGACAATATACAGCAGCCAAACGATCTTGATGTAGGTACAAAAACGCCTCCAGCACCCACGCTAACATATTCTTCGTCAAACGTAAATTCACAACGGAAACCCAATCATTCAAACTTCGACTCCTTCATGCTCCTCACAAGCCAGGCCTCCCACCAGTCTCGTAGCATAAGCGCTGTTTCCCGTCCATCATCCCTCTTATCCAGACCAGCCGGGTCGCCCACAACCGCCGAAGAGATCCAATATATCCAGATTACCCACGCTGCGAGCATGACGCCCAAGCTGTGGAATGGCGATAGCAGTTGTACGGCCAGGAGCATTCCGGATCGATAGGATAGGTCCTCATCAGCGTGCGGCGGTAGAGGTGTGTATATGCTTTTGAGTTGGAGGTTGAGAGATGGTCCTAGAAGTCCGCCTAGTTGCTGGCCAAAACTCGGTCTTCTCGCACACAATCTAACTGGCTGTGCCAACGATGTAATCAACAAGGATATGAGCGTCCAGATAGCGTTGAGAAACGATAGGATGACGACGGGTCCGCTTAGGAATAGTAGAATCTTGACAGCCTTTCTCTCTTGTAGCTGTCTACTCTCGTCGGCCTCGTCTTCTTCCAGGTATGCCACGCGATCTGTTACCCTTCGATCATGAGACTCCCGGCTGGGGCTCTGCAAAGCCTTCTCTGGATCTCGACTCCATCGTTCTTTGCCATGTCGATGATCTCTGCAGATATGTGGCTCTTTGCGACTAGGAGATGGCTTCCTCGCTGGACTGCAGCTCTTCTCTACCAGGAAGATCGACGAAATGGGGCTCATGGTCGACATTGTGCCATTTGACGACATTGACTCGGACTTGTAGGGGTAGCTTGGTTGTTGCTCATTGCTGAGTCCGCCATGAAGTGTTGACGGTCTGCTGCTCATCTCTTGTGTGGACTGAGGATACGATCTCGTGTGGATGTGAGCGGCGGGTTCGGGCAGAGTTGGCAGGTCTGCTGGATTGAGGGTTGGAGTCGCGAACGGATCGCTGACGCGAGTACTGCTCATCCCATGGTCGCTATGTCTTGGTGCCAAGGTGGTTTGGGCCATGGTAGAAGCCAGGCTGATAAGGCAAGTGAAGAGGGATTCCTGACGACGACGAAGGAAAGAGCATCAAAGAAAAACGACTCACGATGCACTTGCAGTAGCGCCCACCGGCCAGGGCGGAGCCAGGTTGAAGTATAGCATCGCTGCCTCCACCCAGCTCTCCGCCGCGCGCCGCCAAGGGGTGCCAAGTACTGGTACTTGGCGAGTAGGCCAGAGGTAGAGATTGCCATGGCTGGCCTCGTTGGCACGCCGAGCCCTCCTGCGACACGCTTTCGTCCGCCGCGCGCCAGGCAACATCGTGAATGGCGATGTGCTGCACGTGGTCGGAGGGAGCTCAACGCGCAATTTCTCGGGATGTTGGATGTCGCGAAGACGGATGAAGCCAAAGACATATCGAAGGGGCCAAGTAGAACGGCAGCTGCTAGTCGTCCATGGCGCTTCCGAACTCCGGTACACGCGCATATCCTCGTTGTCGAGACTGTTTCGTTTACTGTTCTCGCACACATGAAACTCGTCGTCGATACACAGCCTGACTACCGTCTGCCTTGCCCAAGGCTGCAGTCTGTCTAGGACGCCGGATAGATTTCCGCCCCCAGGATGCAGGCCAAGGAGAAAGAATATGCGGCTAGCTTTCGCATCACCTTTCCGATGTGACAGGAGCACAAGAACACAAGAACACAAGAGCACAGCGAGCTTGGCGTAGAAAAATCCCATAATACTTTTGTTCTGCATGGTCGCTATGTACACCTGCGAGCACACCAAGCCGGAACTTGCTCGGACTCGAAGCACGTATGGACCATGGTGCGGAAATGTCGTAATATTTATCAGAGAAACCGGCGACCGTTTGGTCAAGACACGCTAGGTTTCGTTGCCGAGACACGCAGAGACAAGAAGAGTGCTGTGGCGTGGGTCGCGACGGCCACGTTCATCCCTGCTGCGCTCGACATATACTTTGAACGACGCCCACCCGGTGGCCCATCGCCAACGTGTATCCGGACATCTGCTCGAGATCTGTGGAATGGTAGCAGGGACGGACACAGCAGTCTGCAAATCGCAGAAGACAGCCATGCTCTGTGGAGTTCGTGCCCTTCGACAGCGCTCAGGTCTGGCTTGGCCACCACTTGGCGATAAGAATATTGCCAGCACCAGTGGTAATCACTCGCATTCGCTCAGCGGTGTGTTGGATCAGTTTGCTACGACATGTTTGTGTTGGAACCGCCACTCGTAGTGCCATCTCTAAGTCGCCTGGCGCTGCAGTTGCTTTCGACCTGATCAGGATTCCCAAGCAACTTGGCTCGGATGACACACTGCGCTGTCTTGTTTCACCCAATCATTGGCAGCACTCGATACGATCAAAGCTGCATACAGCTTTCATACGCTCGAAAACATCGTACTGCCATAGGCGCATTCGGAGTTCATGATCTCTTGGCTGTTTCCTCGCCGGTCTCTACCAGTCATTGCAGCTGAGAAGCCGTCGTTTTGGGATTGGAAATACTCGCTGCCAGGCATGCTGAGTGTGACTTGAGACCGACAGGAGTAGAAGTAGACACCAGCTCTCCCCACCGGCAACGGTCATTATTACTCTCTATGCTCTTCAACAGGCCTTGTACGGCTCAGACGGCATGCGATTAGTCCGCCAGTGGTCCATGTCTGTCCTCTCCAACCAAGGAGCCTTGCTGTGGAGAGTGGTTTGTGAAAAGGAATAGATGGCCGTGCCAAATCTTGGCAATCAGGAGCTGTCTGGAGGAGGTTTTTATTCGTTGCGGTGGACTTGCGCAGAACACGCACGGCTGTGGCTGAACACAATGTTGCTCGCAACCGCACTGGCCTCCGTTTTCTCCAAGACTGGCTGCCGTGCCATCCTTTTTTTTTCGGCCAGGCAGCGTGCGATATCCTGCAACTGAGACTTGTTCATGACGTGCGGCTTTGAATGATGTCAAATGGGGTCAAGATGAAGGATGTTGGCCCGCCGAAGATGCCAAGCTTCACATGCGAACAGTCGTTCCTTCCTCATCGGCGCTCTTGCCATGGCTGGGAACGACCCGCAGCTTCCTCGACCTCACTTCATTAACGAACGCGTAAAAGAGTGTACCGCACACGCCGCAGCTGAACACCTTCCTTCACGAATGTCGCTCAAACCATGGCGCCACACAAGCCCGTCGACAAGAGAATACAGACCATCATCGACTTCGCCACGCAGGCGCACCAATCTCTACAGGACCGCTCTGCGGTGCCGGCGCGCCAGGACCTTGATGCCTACATCAAGTTGCTCCCTTCGCTGAACGCTGGCGC
The DNA here is from genome assembly GCA_002785995.1 of Mycosphaerelloides madeirae. Taxonomy (NCBI): domain Eukaryota; kingdom Fungi; phylum Ascomycota; class Dothideomycetes; order Mycosphaerellales; family Mycosphaerellaceae; genus Mycosphaerelloides; species Mycosphaerelloides madeirae. The sequence continues at coordinate 1,063,129 of NHNV01000001.1, read as the reverse complement.
GGATGGTAGAAATCTGGACCGCCTTGGGGCGGAGCTGTGGAATGTTGCAACCGGCATTCTTTCCGAGCACGAAAATGAAGCATCTGACCTCGTTCGCGTGGGTGTTCGCGTTCGCATCTTTGCGCTCCTGCTTCTCGATACCGCTCTCCGTCGCTCGCAGCGCCGCTCAAAGGACCGCGACGAGCTGATTCGCATCTTGAAGACCGCCACAAGGGCGACGAGGCTTTGCTTGGAGAAGGACGAGCTTGATCTCGCGCTTGTCGCAATGGAGATAATCGCTCACCACTTGCCGCCCGCCGCAAATACACAGCCGGTAATGCAAATTTCCAGTGTCGACCAGAGCTCGTTGAGCGATCGAGACCAGATCCTGCACGACCTTGCAAGCCAATTGTTCCTACTCCGTCTGCATCATGCTTGGAAATCGAAGCGTATCGATCTGGCGGACCATTTCTTCTCGAAAGTCAATTTTTCTTGCTCCACTCCCGTTCTAGCCCTGAAGGCCGCAGACCTCTGCGATGAGATTGGCAAATATTTGTCGCTGTCGAAAAGGCGAAAGGAAGCACTGGTCTGGTCTGAAAGGGCATTTGCGGCTCTGACAAGCATTGAACCTGAGTCTCTTACACAAGAAGCTGCCGAGCTACTCCTGAGTGTGGGAATCTCACTCGGTACGTTCATTGCATTGACGAAAGCCTTGACTATGCTGACCAGAAGCAGTTGATGAGCTTATGGCTCTTGATACCAACGATTTTCGGCGTCGCGCCATTGAGATATGCGACCAACTCAGCAACACGCCCTGTCTCGGGAACAGGGTCGCCGTTCGAGCAGCTAAGGTTAGGCTGATGATCACAGAGCAACGAATTGATCCCGCGCAACTCTCAGCAGCTCTTCTGCAAATCACCCGAATGCCCGTCCTGACTGAGGACAGTTTCAAAATGTGAGTTTTATCGCCTTCGCGATTGTCTTGGTATTGACTTGCCCAAGGATAATGCAGAACTTGCACAAAGCTGCAAAGGCATCTCCCCGAACCGTCTTACCTGTGTTGAAGGACTTCATCAGCGACCGGCTCCTGCTGGAGCTGGAGCAAGTGGACGATCAAAGCGACCATTGCCGTGAATGGCTCGAGAAAGCGACGATTACATATGTCCACCTGGCGGCATCCCACCCCATTGAGGCCAGAGCAGAGATGTTGGACGACATACAGGAACTGCTCGACAGGCTTCAAGCTAGCATACAGTCCATGTTCTCCACCAAAGCAACACACGCGGCACAGACTTTACTGTGGAAAGCCAGTGGCGACACCGACCGCTCCTCGTCATACAGATGGTGCGACTTACTACGACATCCCTTGTTTAATAATGCGGGCTACCTGAACAAGGCTCGAATTGGCAGGCGAGCGCGAGAGCTCCACGGTTTAAGTACGCCTTATAGCTAATCATGATTGCAGAAAACTCATGCGCCTTGCGATGGACGATCGCAACATATCCGCAGCTCGCGAGGCCTTCTTTCACATGCCCCCAGCTGCGCAAAACGACCCAGCGTCTCGATACCTGTCCTTCAAGCTCGCATTGGCATCGAACGACGAAGATCTCGCCATGGACAGCCTGAATTTCGTGATGAAGGCGACTCCCAAAGACCCGACATACATCTATGCGTGCGTACTGGAAGCGCAGCAATCGGATATGCGAAATATGGCCGTTATCGCCTTACAGTCGATCCTGGATCAACGGCCCCAAGGGATTCACTTGCCGTCCTTGTTGCGATGTACCGCCCGCATCCTGATTACGGAACTTCGAGGTGCCGATGAGCATCAAAGTGATCTGGAAGAACAGATCAAGGTCTTCGAAACTGCGGCCAAGTGCATAGACGACCTGCGCCGAACAAGCAGTTGGCGAGCTGAGATCCAATGGTGGAGCAAAAATACCTACAACCTCTCGATTCGCATGTGCGGGAAGATTAAGCCGGAATACCTACTCCGACTTCTGGATGTGTGCATGCAGTTTTTGGAGGCCTATCCGAACGACATCGAGCTTATGCAGCAGGTATGGGTTTAACACTTTGCTTAATACTCGTATTTCAATTCAGCTGACAACCTCCAGGACGACGTGGTTCGCCGCCAGATGCTTTGCCACTTTCTCGCAACGACAGCGCTCATAATCATGGGCCGCACGGCCGATACACAGGAGTACATCACCCAATGCTACCTCTATGCTCAGCAACGAATACAAGCCTTTCGTCAGCTCTACGAAAAGCTCCAGGACGCAGTCCCCGACCGAGAAGCGATGGACAGTCGCGCTTTTGCAATGCTCAAATTCAGGCTTGAATGCATCCTCCAACTCAAACAATGGGAGAAATTGGGCAACGCTCTGCAAGCCTGTCTCGACGCCCCAGGCGTGGGTCGGTGGGATGCTCTGGCCGATTTACTGATCATCACCCACCGCGAACTCGATGTTTCACATCAAGACTCCCACGCCGAGATGATGACGCAGCTCCTCCAGCGAATGATCAACGATTCCTGGAAGCGAGATAGAGATATCTGCAAGGTCGTAAGGTGGTTACGCTTCACATTCGTGCTCTGCCTTGGTCATACAGAAGGCGAATTCAGTCTGAAGCTTCTTCAGCAAGCGGCTTCCATGGCAGAGAATGGCTTCCGCAACAAGCACGATCCGTATCCGGAGTCTGAGCTACAATGGCTCGCCACGAATAGCTTCAATCACGCCGTGGACTTGTTGGGTGAGAAACAAGAGACGTATATGACATGGATGGATGCTGCTCTCGAAGTTGCGAGGTGGTCGCAAGACGGCGGCGCTCTTCATGCCGTCCTTTATGGAAACAAGCAATTGGCTGTCGAGCGCGGAAAGGAGTTGCTGAAGTGATGTGATGGCTGAGAAGGCGTATGGCAGGTTGTGGAGGGAGTATGGCTTACATGTTTTCGACGCAAAGGTGTACGATCTAGTACAAAGATCATGTTTGCTGATAGAGGATGGCGAAGTCGATATAAGTCTGATCGCTTTCAACAATGAACGACCGATGAATTGTTGAGAAGAGCGCGCAATTCGAGTCATTCATCATTTCGAGAAAACCTCGCAGCAGCTACCTTCTTCGAATCTGCTTTGGGGGCATCTACTCAACCATAACGCCTCCATCTTCCTGTTCTTCACTGACGCCTTGAACCTCGCTATTCCACAATCGAGCCTCCCGAGGCCACATGCGCTTATAAAGCGAAACCGCCACCGCATCCAGCGGATTGATCTTCTCATCAAAAGTAGCCTTGAAATAGCCATGTGTTCCCAGCGGCTCCTTGATAAACCCACTCCTGCCTCGCTTCGTCCACAACTGAAGCGCTCTGAAGTAATTTACGTCTTCGGAACTGAAGAACATGTATCGTACCGTCACAACCTTCTTGTGGATCTTGTAAGGATGCCCGGTCAGGATTACCCTCTTCGCGATGATTCGATGTGTGGAGGGCGCGAGGTTGGTTCCCGTGCCGATGAGATCCAGGTGTGGAGAGGGAGACATGCTGGCGGCGAGATCTTCGATGGCGTCGGTGGGCCTCGTCTGCTTGAAGAACAGGCAAGGGACGCTGCCCCATGTGACTGGACCGATGAAGGTTGCTACCGCTGTTCGTCCAGGATGGAGATATCTGTCGAATTTGTGCACGTTGTTCGGCGTGTTGCCACCCTGGCTGAAGAGAGGCTTGATTAGGAGGCGTCGAGGTCCGCATTGGATGATGATGTCCTCCTTGCTCCTGATAGGGGATGGACGGTCGGCTGAGAGAGTGAAGGAAACATTCACGGCCGTTCGCTTATGCTCGTGGCGTAGTAACGAGAAGAGGGCGCGAGGTGGAGGCCTGCACTGGAGATCTTGCAGGCGATCCGAAGGAATGCGCAAGTGGACTTGCACACGATTGCCTGTAAGAAGTGAGCAAGCACACTTGGCGAAAGCAGCTGGAGAAACAACTTACCTGCCCTGACGCCTCCAAGCATCGCTTCCTTTAATACTCTGTTCTTCGCAGACTTGTAATCCGCGATCTCAAGCAGTCGGCTCCATTCCTCTGGTTCGTATGGCTTGTCCTCTTCGGCCTCCCAACAGCTTGTCCGCAGACTCTTTAGTCCTCGGTACCGCGCGAGTCGCTGTCAAACAATTAGCACGCAAGGGAAAGTGGCGGCGACAGGTGTCGTCGAGTCTCCAAAACGCTCACCTCTTTAGCATCCACGTTTGGAGACAGCTCGATCTCGTCTGGAAATTCCAAGTCTTCTTCTGCCTCTTCTCTCCGTTGCTTTCGATAGGCTTGGATAGCTTCTGCCTCGTCCTCCGGCGCCTGATCGGAGAAAGCTTCACTCTGATGGTATTCCGATGGCGCACCGCCTTCGGTTGGCGGAGGCTTACCATCGAAGTGTCCATCGGCTGGACCAGCAGCGAACGAGCCACCCAGGTCTATGTCTTCGTCGTCATCATCGTCTACGTCCTCGAAGTCGGATCCAGAATCCGAGATGCCGCCAACGTACCACGCTGCTTGATATTTGCTTGTCCCTTTGGGCAGTCGTTTAGGTGCTGGCAGTACTTCTCTCTCATCTTCGTCGAAATAATGATGGTCATCGAGGAACACAGCTCTTCTCTCTGAAGGCGCAATAGATGCTGTCGGCAAGTCGTCCATAGTGGCTTCCTCAGGTGCTAGTTCTGCCAGATCGTCCTGGTCTTCGGTAGGCTGTTCCAATACCTGTTCGCCTTGAGGCGTATCCACCGCCATTTCGTCCGTCTTGACTTTCTTCTGCCTGGCCTGTGAGGGCGTAGCTGTAATCTTGTCGATTTGAAAATCTCCCCAGTCGCCAACCTGGACCAGTCGATCTGCCTTGAGAGCTTTCCCTTTTACGTTTCCGGTGACGATTGCAGTATCCCCGTCAAACTTGCAGTCCTCGACCAGCATCCAGCTCCGGTCCTCCCTCCAGCGGATACCCTTTGGCATCGTTGTACACAGACTCCGCATAACATTACTGCAATCCTGCCGACTTCCCAAATCATGGACCTTCTCTTGAGTGGCGAAGAAGTGCGTAATGAAACTCTTCAAGCTCTTGACAACATCCGGTCTCTTCTTCGCAGGCTCCACCTTGTGCAGACCGTAGACTCCAGTCAGAACAGTAGAAACTCCTTGCGACTCTATACAGCGCAGCATTTTTTCCCCGAGCTCGTCCACTTCGTCGTTGGCGCTGAGCACGAAAAGAACGAAATCAGCGACCTGACAAGCATCGAGGCACGGTAACAGGTCTCGCGGGGGAGCCAAGTAGTGGACCCTTTGCTTGAATCTTGGAACTTCAAAGTGACATGTGCCGGGTTGTGCCTCTCCATCTACATCCACACTGCTGTTTAAAGTCTTGATCACCTCCTCTTGGCTCACGTCTGCGCATAACGGCACGACAGCCACAATGCGAGCAGCGCCATCCTTTCCATTGAAAACCGAGATCTTGTCCTCCCGATCGGCGAGATGGTTCTGGCGGAGCTGCTTTGCGCGGTTGCGGCGATCGATCTTCGACATGACCTGCTGCTGAGGCGTCTTACGCGCGCCCTTCTCGATCTTGCCCTTGGCCTCGTTCTTGAGGGCGGACTTCGTGGCGTGGCGGGTCTTGAAGGGCTTGTTAATGGTATTGACCGTCGGCCGGTGCGAATGCGACTGAGACATGCCGCGACCACCAGCTTTGAAACGAAACGGAATGGAGGACGAGGACATGCGGAAGGCGGGCGTTATCGAGCTGAATGTGCAGTGCAGTTTTCGAGCCCACCGCCCCTCCCAAATTTATCAAAATTTACAATCGATATCTACCCGACACGGGCCGAGACGGAATAATCCGAGTCATCCGAGTTATCACTTGCAAGTGTGTTTCCTGCGACAAGGGAGTTGTGAAGGGGGTTGCCATTCGGTTTCATGTCGAGACATAATAGTTAATACACAGCAACGCACGAGATATGATGATTTAGAGAAGAAAACAACTCGATTGTAGGCATATTATCGACGTACAACTACAACGTACGCCGTGAAACGCCATTATGTCCTGTCGTGACCACAGCGCACCCCGACTTCCCTCGATGGGGTGCGTCTGTGATGCGTATGTCATTTGTCATGTGTCATTGCTCGTACCGTGTTGGTAGAGCGGATTGTGTCATGTAAGCTAGGCAACCTCGCCGTATAGCGGCGCTGGTGAGACAGACATGGTGGAGCAGCATGTGCGCTTCCGACCATCCCTTCTCGAAACCGGTACGCGACTGGTTTCGTAGCGAGAATGCGAAGCCGGAAGTTGTATCTCCTTGACAGACGAATATTCGGGGCGACGGGCCAGCAAGTTGCTGGCATAGATTGCCGCTTCTGATGGCGAAGCGACATTATCGTCCAAGTCCATCAGATCGTCTTCAAGAGACTCTTCCAGCTGGTAGCGGACTTCGTCTTGCAGTTCTGATCGGCGGTGGTGGCCATGAGAGCGAAAACGCTTCTTACTCTTCTCAGTTGAAGAGTGCGATGTCTGAGGTGCGTTTTTCGAGCTGCGACTGTGGCGATGAGGTGCGCTCAGCACCTTCTCACTGATTGAGAAGTCGGCAGTTACAGGACTCGAGACCATGTCTACGTCGTCTTCAATGATAATCGGCTTTATCACGCTTCCTTCCATCTCTTCTTCAACCAATTTCAAAGTTGGCAGTCCGGCATTTCGGCAAGTCGCCTGTCGAGCCAAGCAGGCTCGCTGGGGCGCCGTAGACGAAGACGTCGAGACTGTCGAGATGGAAGAGACGGACGAGGCACGCGATGATCGCGAATTGTCCGACATCAATGACTCAGGGCTGGACCCTTGAGAAGTCACACTCAAGACGGAAGGTCTTCGGGAGAGCGGTGGGCGCGAATCCAGAGAGTTAGGGTATTTATCGAATACACATCTGTTGAGACTGGATTTCTGCGCCATTGCCCAAGCAGAGCAGATGGATGGTCGACGGGAGCTGCAGGCACTCACTGCAGGAGTGTTCGATGCAACCGACGACGGTGTCATGTTAGGGGTAGGCAGTGGGCCCATGCGAGCCAAAGCCGGCGTTGGTGGTTGGATGTCGGGATTTGGTTCTAGGAAGCGAGGGAGCACTGTCGATGGGGTCGGTGTGCTCTCCTGAGATGTGGAGTCGGGCTGCGCAGGCTTTAGGCCATTGTTCATGGGCGTCGGAGTCAGCGGCGAGGCCAGGGTGAATATTTCTGGTACTTGCTCGATGACTCTCTGAGGCGAGTCTCCCATGGGAATGGTGTCCAGTTCCGGAGTCAACAGAGGTACCAGCCGCTTCCAAGCAGACGTGCAAGGCACGCTCACAGTAGGCGAAGAGGGCGGGTTTGGCGTGAAGCGAAGCACAACTTCCTGCCATTTCTCGAACGTCGGTTTGGCAATGTGCAGTTTCCAGTCGATCTTGTTGAGGAAAGTTCGCTCGTTCATGTTGATCTCGCAGACTCTCAGACCAGACATCTTGCTCCAGGCTTTCGCAGAGTAATTGCGATCCTGTAGATACTTGGACGCAAGGATCAGAGCAGCGAGGAACATCCGGCGTCCGCACTGGAGAGCGCGCTCAGCCGGACAGTCAACGTTCTGCTCCATGGTGAAGTCGCTCTTGGGCACGAATGGTCGGATAAGTATCAAGTAGTAGAGAGCCACCTGGAGCGTTGAGTAGCTGGTCCGTGACCTGCGTAGAGTTTCCTCAATGTAAGTGCGAAGCGGCAGGACGCCGCGTCCAGCGCCCTCGGTTTTGCAGGGCATCATTGACAATGGCCAGACGACTTCTACCATTTGCGTGGCAGAGTCTTACCGGGCGGATCCTCAGCGAAGGTTCTGTTGTAGGAATGGAATGGATATGTTATGCTTACCGACAAGGTTATCGACGAAATTGATCTTTCGATCACGTTGCCGAACAAGTGGCGGAGGTTTCTGGCTCCTCGATGATGAGCTCCGGCGTGGATGCTGTTTTCGTGGAGCGGGTACGGAAGTAACATCGGCGTACGTGGCACAATGTTTGCTCACGTCCAGATACTTTCCTAGCACCGATGGCTCTTCCCGCTGTAGGCAGTTGTGTTCCGCCTGAGCTCGCAACTGTTCCTGCGCATATATCCTGTCGCGCTCTCTGGCATCCTCTTGGCTGTTTCGAAAGTCGTCCGAGAGCGAAGTTGCTATCGAGCTCTGTGCTGAAAGGGTTTCTGAGAAGACAGACGATTGTGATGACGGCGCGGATGAAGCAATCGATAACTCGTACGGGCCATAGACCCCCGAAGAGGAACCATAGCCGTCTAAGCAAGGATCGCCGTATTCCAAGGTCATTCTGCGCTGTGCAATGCGGGTAGGGGTGTCCAGTAGATAATAGCCGTTTGGGGGTGACGATGTTGCAGAACGCCTTCCAATGCTGAAAGACGTAGTAGCTCAAACTACGCGCGAAGACATACGCTCAGCAGCTTATATAACGCGTGTATGGAGTGTCCGTGGGTGTGAGTCAAGAGAATGAGGTTGGTAGTTGAGATGGCCGATGTGATGTTTCTCGAATGGCTAGCCTCCAGTCGAAGCGAGCCCAGCTGTTCCAAGTGAATCAAACGTCTGATCTTCCGGTGTAGTAGGTATCACAAGCTTGACACAGATGATGTCTGACGAGCTCGAGTGGATAATGTGTGAGTTGTCTATAACACACGGTATGCGGGAGAATCGGTGGACTTGGAGACGACTGGGCTGCTGGCTGGGAGCGTATCGGCTTTGGTGAAGAGGACCATTCTGACTGTGGCTGATGAATCGAGTCGAGGTAGTGAGGCTAATGAAAGCTGCTACGTTCGCATCGATGCCGTCGAGGCTGAGGAGAGAGTCAGAGGGTTCGGATGGGTTGGACTGGGTTGAGTGGCGAGTTATGTGTGAGTCGAAGGGAGGCGGCTCGGCGGGTATTAAGGGTAGCAGACGGGTATTTGAGGCGAAGCAGTGGTGGTTGTGGTGTAGGCAGGCTCAGGATGTGATCGCGGCGTGTGAAGGTCGAGCACTGCAGCGGCGCTATCCGTCCTCGCAGCCGAAAGGAGCGTGCTGGGTGGGCGGTTAAATAAGGGTGGTGAGTAATAACAAAAAAAGAGTCGAGGAGGACGGAGGGTGAGTAATGGGTGGTGGGAGTATTAGAAGTGGTGAGTCGGGCGAGGTGGCGATGTGGTGGCAAGATATGACTGTTCCTCGGGACGGACAAAGACTCGAGGCAGCAGCTGGGATAGCGACGGGAACGAGGCGACCGCAAGCATCTAGTCAAAGACGCCAGTGGAAGTCGCGTTAGTCGTCGTGCTGGGTGCTGTTGTTGCTGGCTCACCAGGCGGAAGTTGGGGCGGAGTCCATGCTGACGGTTATTGTTCGTGTTGTGGTTGAGAAGAGTAGAGAAGGGTGATGCGGTATTGCTGGAGCGGAGGGGCGTGCTCTCGCCTTTCGGTATTCTGGGAGCAGGCTCGCTCGCTGGCTAGCTCCACTGCTGTATGACTCCTCCCTCTTACGCCTGCCCATCGCATCGCACAACACACCACCCGCCACAGCTGTCCTGCTAGTATTGCCGTTGCTATCTTGATTTTATCGCTACGCGATTTGATATTCCAAGCTGGTATCATCACTCTCGCGGTGCGTGCATCTCTCGCACGGAAACACCATAGGTACATCTACGTTGCACGAGCAACAGCCAGCCTTCTTGTCGCAAGCTTTCCCACCCTGCTGGCCTGCAGTGTGCACGATGTTTCCCGCGCGCTCCCAAGAGCACTAGATACTTGCTCAGCCGCCGAGAAACGATCGCGACCACGCCCTCTACTGTTGATGATGAGAATAATGCTGTGAGGTGTCTACTTCTTGGCCTGCCTCGTGATTCTCCTTGCCGTGAACGCTGGAAAACAACGGCGGGTTAGTAGGGTACCACCGCGACTTCTACTACTACTACTGCTGCTGCTGCTGGTGCTGCTGGTGGAAGAAGTTGCTGCTGAGAGCATGCACGTCGATCCATTCGCGTCCCATCCGCACAACCGCCCTTTCTCCAACGGCAACCTCCTTCTGGTCCCGATGAGACTCATCGTGATTCACAGCGTCAGCAGATTAGACAGACCCTTTCTCAGCTCTCAGCATCAGGCTGCGAGCCTGGCTGCCTGAGACTCGCTGCTTAGACAGGGGCGTGCTCCCAAGAGGAATGAGCGACATGCAGGCCGGGAGATTTCTCGGCGAATGACGACGTGTGAGGCTGTGACTCGCCATGTCTCTCTTTCGTTTTCTCTTTCGCCTCCACTCTCGACCATCTCAACTAGGCTGTGGCTGAGAGCAACATCACCTGTCTTGTGGTTGCATCCTGATACCGGAGGCGGTGGCAATCGATGGATGCTGCCCTCTGCAGGCACCGTACAGTCAGCCTGTCCGTCATTTATCGATCCAAGTTTTCTCAGCGCACCACGGGTCAGCACTTCCGCAGAGCTCCTGATTGGTACTGTTCAGCCTCGCCCGACAACGTGACCGCACGCCACTACTGCTCCGACTCATATCGAAGCCGTCTTCAGCTTGCTGTGAAGGCGGTCGCGCCAGCAGTCCTCAACTCTGCAGTCCCATAGAAGCTTTCAGCTTGGGAGCAAACGCTCATCGCAAGGAGGCAACATTTCGCTAGTCCAGCTATATGACTCTTGCCCATATAAATAATCAAATTGCATTGCTCCATCGTTACAACGACAGTCAGCGCGAGGCATACTAGACCAAGGCAGCAGAATCTCATCCTCTTACGCCATGGAAGCGCCAGGTAAGCTGTCACCATTCTTCTACCGCTTACTCTCGGTTCATGAAGAACGGACACTCGGACGATGAGATCCTGCTCATCTCCTCATGTGTCATGCGTGTCTCGTCACTATCAGAGGCCGCTACCACCGCCTCGCCCGCCGCCGACCTAACACTTTCCTCAACTTCCTTGGGATGTGGGTGCACGATGTCGGCAGACTCCTCGAGGTGCTGGTCGATAGCATCGCGCGTTTCATCGATCCTTGGTTCTGCAATGTTGCCCTCAGACTTCAGAACTTCGCCGTGGTTGCCTGCGACGGCAGATGAATTGACGATATCCATTGGCTCCCCTGGATTGTTTGCTGCTGGGAGATCCTGCACATCACTGGCGAAAGACTTGCCAGGTAGCAGCTCTTGTGTAGCGTCCGCTTTAACTATAGGCGTGTCTTCTGCATGAATCCGGGGCGTAGCATCCGCATCAACCTTCGTAGCAGTTATATCATCAGTCTTCGGCGTTACGTCCGCATCATGCTTGATTGCAGTGACCGCGTCGTGCTCCGGTGCAGTGTCCGCAGCAACCTGAGATGCCGGTTCTTCGATCTCCATTGGTGTGCTTGTCTCTTCCGAGACGACGTCTTGGCCCGATTGCAGTGGCTCAACCAGCTTGCCGGCAATCAACGTGCCTCCCGCCAGCGGTGTACTCTCTGATATGTGCTGTGGCTGCATCTCTTCCACGGCATCCACCCACTGTTGATCGTTGCTTGGCACATCGAGCTCAGGAGCGACGACAGATTCCTCTTTGACAGGTTTCAATTCGAGCTCAGGAGCGAAGACAGCTTCCTCCTTGGCAAAACCCGAGTCAAGCGCAGCCTCCTTGTCCACATTACGAGCCATCGCTTGTCTGTTGACGATACCCTTCGGTGCAATTTGGCGAAACATCTCCAGAGGATCCATCCAGGTCTGGATGTCCTGCAATCGGAGTTTATCATCCACCCTCGCGACCGTCATGCCTTCGATGTCGATCTGGCCGCCGTGAGCTTTGGCGGTGACTTTTTCTCCCTTGCTGTTTCGCGGCGTCAGTCATCAATGGGTAGACACGTTTTGGTGAGGATGATGCATACTCGTTGAACCCAACATAATCATTCTTCATCGTCCCCCAGTGCCGCCACCTGAACGCCACTCGCGGTGGACCACTATACACCTCAAGCACCTCCCACGCAAACGTAGGCATCATGCGCTTGAATGTCTTGTGACTCGAAGCAAAGTCCGAGTTGTCAGGACTGTAGTATTCGTTCGCCGTGATGATGCCGTTGTATGTACCGACGTCAATCATATGTTGGGCAGACCTACAGTTACATCAGCAATCTACCCTCAGACGAATAATCGAGCGGAAGGCGCTTACATTGGTTGTCCACCTCCTATAGCGAACGAGTAGTTCTCATGATCGACCGTACGCCAGTCGGACAGTCTCGGCTTGAAGGATGCTTCGACCTCCCAGTTCTTGACCAGATTCTCGACGATCTCCTCTAAGCTGCTGGTTGCGTGGTTCTTGGATTTGCCTGATGAGAGCTCTCATTAGCTAGGTCTCCGAATGAAAGCAGTGCTCGATAGCTTACCTTCCTCCCAGACCTTGCGGGTCTTGGTGTAGTCTGGAGCTTTGCCGTATCTCCATTGCACGCCTTCGTCTTTGAAGATTGCGTTCGGTGAGGTGACGTAGTCTGGTAGAGCGGGAACGCTTTCGCTCGTGGGCTGAAGGTATTCTGTGGCCGCCATGGTTGGGGTGATTTTCGACTGTTGGCTGTGAGTACCACTTATGCTGAGAAAACTTCAAAGGAAAGAACGATCGTGAAAGAAACAGAAACAAGACTCATTATATAGATCACGAGCCCAAACTGTGAAACATCCCTTCTTATTGTGCTGTGCCATGACAGGTTCGACAGGGGCGTACTGTGTCAAACTCGCGGTACTGACGGCACCTCGAGCGACCCTTCCATCGTCGAGAAGCCTGGAACGGTGTGCAACTTTGTACGCAATACAGTCTCGCTGAAGTCCAATTACCAGCCTTGTGGACGGAGTTTGATAGGCGCAAACGTCGTGAAACACCAGGGCGTTAGTCCGGGAGGCGTCAGACTACGTCGTGAAGATGAAAGTTCTGGATTTCTTGCGCCGCGCATGTTGGACCTACCCCGGGCAGTGTCCGAAAGCACGAGGCAGGCGGCGATGTCCTCGTGGCCAGACCGATGGTTGCGTGATGATCGCATTGATCGGCTGTCACTCTGGCTGATGTGTAGCGAGTTTGGAGGCTGGCGATGCTCTAAGAAGCGACGACTTCCTTTGTTTTGAGGACCTTCCGAATGCTTTCAAGAAACCATTGATTCCTCTCTCCAACGCACGTACGCCCGTTTTGGAAATGTTCGGATCGGACGCCACGGCCATGTCTAGTGTGGTGCAGACGATGATCCCGTTGCAAGCCCCGTGATGCTGACAGGCCTGGAATACCGACTTATATTGCCTTCAATCGCCGACAAATGAGTGGACGGTGAATGTATAGTCGATTCCGTCTGTTTTTGCATGCCTCCAATATTGGTCTCTCCACTTCGCAACAAACGAAACGAATGACTTCAGTGTTCTGGTCTCCACTTCCGGGAAGCCATTGTGGCTATCGGAGCTAGGAGCCTATAGCTTGACATCTGAAGCCCATCGAGGTTCCCGCTGTTCGGGACCAGATTCGGGCTGCATCAGCCTTGACCGGGGTCCAATCTGGTTGATCCCGGACTCGCAGATGTTGACGTGGGCACTTCGGGTGCTCCAACATCGGGCTTCCTAGCGTCATCTTGGGTAGCAGCTATAGTAGCGAAGTCGAGAGTGGGTATTAAGCCAGGCTCATCAGTACGCCACTCGAACAGACCAGGATTGAGTTGGTATCTCGCGCTTGCCCTTGGAATAGCCCGTTTGTATCCAATCTTTGGTCTCTTCCCGTCTGGATCTCCAGTCTTATCTTCGAAATCCAGCCATACTTCCGAGACTCTCCGCTCCGCTGGTATGTCAGATGGCTTCGTCGGCGGCTTTGCAGAACTTTCTTCTTCTAGGCTCATCAAGAACTTGCCAACTTTCCAAGCAGACCAACTTGACCAAATACACTCTTGGCGGGGATGTGTCGAAAGTAGATCCAAAGCTCTCCGCCGAAGCACAGGATCTCTGCAGCGAGCTACGACCTCGTAGAGGGGATCTACAATGCCCAGACTGAAGGACAGAGTTGCTGAAGTCGATGAGATGAACACCCCACTCTGCTTCCACCTCGCTTCGATAACAGATGCATCAGACCGAGTTGTGTCCTGAAGCACAGCAGCTGCTAGGTCGACGATAGCTTTAAACTTCTCACGAAATACGTCCCATCCGAGCTCGCCTTCGGCCAGGTCCACGCTCGACAAAATCTCTCCAACGACATGATGAGCTTTGAGAATCATGGCCGCTTTCCTGTCGTTTGAGCTCATGCTTGGTTGTAGCCTGGCAAGCATATCGGAGAAGGCCAGCTCCCATGACTCAAAGAAGCGGGCAAAAAGCAAGTGCTTCTCTCCACTCGTGACTGCCATGTCATAGTACTGATCATCCAGTTCCAGATCCAGGAAAAACACAGTCAGCTGATTGAGCGCGCCCTCCAAGCTGGATCGAGCCTCGGCGATATTTTCAAAGTAAGATGGTATCTCGCGACTGAGTTGTTGATCATTCCGTATCATGTTGAACTCCTTGCCTGTCGCTCGTCAACTTTTGTGGCTGCAGTCCTTCGTTTTCGAACGTACCCATCAGACCTTTACTTTGCGTCTGGAGCCTATCTCAAAATGTTAGTTTCGCTTTGAAGATGCTTAGCTATATGTCGATGGTGGAATAGGAGTACTTACCTTCGCATCAGGAGGCAGAGCTGATCGAGCTCTACCGCAAAAGCACCGGCGTCCCATCGCTTGTTCTCTGGATCAACCGCATACTGTTGGAGTAAATTGTAGCCTTGAGTTGCGTGAATGATCGCTTGTTCGCAGTTGCCTTGTAGAGCCTCGAAACAAGTAAAGAGCACGCATGTCGTTAATATCAAGCGAAGATCGGGCTTCCTCTCGCCTTCGTTGGGCTTGATGAGGTGCTTTCAAACATTAGCTCAGCTCATATTCGATCTATTACTGATTTACTACCTGTATACTCTTGTTGCACTGTTCGAGGGCGAATCGTGTCCTTCGATCCTGTGATTCCGCCGGATTTACAGCGCCTGAGAGTAGCTTTTCGTGCAAGGCTCCAATTGCTGCGATTGCATGCATTACAGACGGCTCATGTCTCGCGGCGACCAGTACCATTTTCTGCCAGAACGGCGAGTCGAAATAGCCAGCGAGCTGAGGAGCGCTGTGCTTGATGAAGAATTGCAACGCATGCTGTTCTTGCTTATCGTTGCTGAATGGCAGAGCCGGTTCGTCAGTGCGAATGCCTAGGGCAGTGTCGATGATGGCGTGACTCTGTCGTCGGATCCGCCTGGTGGTTGGCGTCTCTTTGGGTCGATTTCGCGGTCGATGCAGTACGGCAGTGCATTTGTCGCAGAGATTAATGTTCCCATCTTTGTTTTGACTCGCTCGTGCAATGCAGTCATCACAGGGCACTCGAGTGGCGGGTCGCCGACCGCGAGGTCTTCCAGACGATGAAGACAATGCTTGGCCAGAGGTTGCGTGGCTCATGTTGTTGATTATCTCCTGGACGATAAAGAGAAAAGCAGACGGTACAAATATCAGCTGATAAGAGCTGCTCGGTGGTGTTCGATCGCTGTCCCCAACGGCGCCTGTTGTGCTCCTTTATACTCACAGTCGGACACGGTACATTTTCACAGTGCTGCGCATTACGGAGCGGAGTTGGATGGCATAGTCGGGCCATGAGTCGACGTGACATTGGTCAGCTTGCAGGAGGCCAAGAGCCGAAGTCGGTAGGGTGAAGCCAGCACGCGCCAGAACTCGCGCATGTTCGAGGCGCAATTGCTTTCCGCTTGTCTAAGAGAACCGAAGGTGGTCATTGGAACGACAAGCTGTATTTGGCGGTGTCGTTAATTTGTAGATCACGACCGGAATTTGGCAGGCATTACCTTGTGGTCTGCACGTTGTAAGGCTGTGGGATGATCCTCACCTTCGTAGGGCTGATCCTAAGCCTAAGCCACTCAAGAGAATGGTTCAGGGATGCGAAGCTCGTGATTGGTTACAGTGCTAGTTGCATGCTTCTATCTCAAAGTGGTTGACCGTTATTTGACGCTGGGTATACGCGTATACGCCCATGGAGAAATCCATCGCGACGAAGACCGGCGGATGCTTCCACTGCTGCGCGGCATGGCCAACTCGTGTTCATGCGAGGCGACCACTTAGTTCAGGGTCTCGCGAAAGTGATGCCCATGGGCAGTGCAATATCAAGTCGGATTTGTTGTGCCGCGCACGCTCTCTGAAAGGATCATGTGCGACTTAGGTCTCGGTACCATTGAGGGATTACGACCAGCGGGCGAGATGCACGTCGAAAGCAACTTTATCGGTCGGGCATTCCGGCAGCATTGGCGTGTTCATACAGGGTCGTCGATGGACTGCATTCCGGTGAGTGCTTCATCCATATCCAAGAATCGCATCCAGTTCCTGCCACCGCTTTTGAGCTTCTTGGATGCAATGCTGCATGACGTCCTTGCCGACGAATGAGCCACCGCTCTTTTCAACTCGCAAGATGTAGTTGCCACCCGTCTTGTTTGATGCAAGGGCTACTGTCAGTGTTTCATCACAGACTTCCTCCTCGGAGGAATCTGGATCGGCAAGGAGCCAGCTGCGTGCGTCTTCACGGCGCTTGAGGGGCGAGGCCGTAGTAAAGACAGCGAATGTGCAAGCGAATGGTCTTCCAACAAGCTGTAACGAAGAAGCATCGCTTGCAAGAGGCGAGCAGAGAATAGACTCGCGGTCGGGATCCCACCACGCTTTGGGCAAGGTGGTGTTGCGTAGTGCAGCCATGACGGCCAGCCAGGCTGCATCAAAGGCGTTTCCATCGAGAGCCAGACAGAGGACGTCTATGTAGAGCGTCCAGTAGGCCTTGGTCACGACTCGGGGCTCCTCATCGGGCAAGTCGTCATCGGTATTTGGTTCCGTGTACTGGATGCGCAATTGAGCGGAATCGACGGTCTGGGCATCATGTAGAAGGGCATTGATGCGGTAAGAGAGGGACTGGGCCATGGAGCTGGGAGGGCTGCCAGGCAGATGGGCAGGTGAACATCCAGTGCTGAGCTCCAAGTTGGATACCAGAAGCCCGATTTCTTCCAGCAGGTGCTTCTCTTCGGTATCTTCGTTTGTGGGTCGCGGGATGTCAGAGGCCAGCAGAATCTCAGCGCGCACGCCGCAGACAATGGCAGTGTCGCCCAGTCGCACGACGGCGCTGCCATTGGAGTGAGTTAAGGAGCCTGTGTTGATGGTCGGGCGGCGGAAGGCGTTGTGCGGACGGCCATTGGGTCGCGTGTCGTGCTGGAGGTGGTTGTGGAGGAATGGGCGCGGCGTTAATACAGCAAACGTGTCTCTGGGAAAGGAGAGACCAGGTGCCTCAGCCGCGGTCGCCATGTTGCTGCAACCTTTAAAAACGCGTATCGATGGATGCAGGCTGGGCAGTGTATGAGGTGGATGTCGGTGTTTCGTTCAAATGTTTCGCCACGAAAATACTCTGACTTTCGCGGAAGCGTTCCGCACATCGGCCAAAGGCAGCACGAACGAATCCGAGGCTGTGTTATACACAGTCCACTACATGTTTGCGCAAGTGAAAGCCTCGAGTGCCTTGTCGGAATCCGCGAATTGCTAAAGTTACCATCGCTGCTTAGGTACTAGTATGGCAGGAATGGAAGGTCTGGGTGATGCGCTGTCGTCATGCTGGCTTGGACATCAAGCACATGCAACTTGAACAACACAACAACTGGAACACGACACTGCTCACACACACCCCCAACCCCCACTACCCGTGCGTCTCACAGTCCAATCCGAACGATCACGCTCCGCAGTATCAAACATGGACTCGCCCATCGTCACGGCCACCTGGCAGGCCGCTCTGCTAAGTGCTACGTCCAATCTGCTAGCACAACTGCTGGCTGGCTGGCGAAAGGGTGCGGTGGCCTTCAATCTCGTCGACACCTTCCACTTCGTCCTCTTCGCTTCACTCGCCTGTCCACCTAACGTAGTTTGGCAGGCCTGGATGGAGGCACAGTTTCCGGCATATGGTGAAAAACTGCCCACGCAAGAAAAGGAGGCTTTGGTTGATGCATACACGACATCAACGGAGCAGAAGGATAACGGAGCCTTGAAGAGAGGAGGAGCCGAAGCAACGACTAGGCTTTCGTCTACAACAGGACCTGGCAATTCGGCAAGGAAGCTGAATATCAAGAATACTGCGATCAAGTTCTTGCTTGATCAGACCTTAGGCTCTGTCGTCAATGTAAGCTATTTGTGAAAGGGCCAAGATATTGTAGGGCTGGCGACTGACAACGTGACAGGGCTTGATCTTCATCGCAGGCATTGGTCTGATACGAGGGAAGACAGCGAGTGCCATTCAGAGAGATGTCTACGATCAATTCTTTCCCATGATGGCTGCGGGATTGAAATTATGGCCTCTGGTGAGTATTTTGAACTTCACGCTAATACCGCTAGAATACCGCATGTTGCTAGGAAACGTGGCCGGTCTGTTCTGGGGTATCTTCTTAAGCCTCGCCGCGGGCTCAGGTTAGATGCAGACAAATCCACCGCGTCTTTGCGGCCTTCTCTCTGGGCACCGTATGCCTCCGATCCACTCCAGGAAAACACCTCAGCCTGCACCATACCCACCCTACTGTGATCTGTTCCTAATATCTCTCTCTTGCACGTTCAAAAACGTCTCAGACGACGTTCGGAAAAGTCTCCACGCTGGTGCTTGGCACGAAAGCCATCCCTACAACCCACACCACTCTCATCGCCTTCAACTTGATCTTGACCACGCTTCCTCTCGCGCAACAAGCTGCCATTTCGAGCTCCGATCTCCTGCTGGCCATCACGAAGTGCAAGGCGCAGTTGGTATTCTTCTCTTGGCAGCCAGATCCTTTTGCTACGCGCTTGGTAACGATCGTCGCGGGAGCCTGCGCCTTCCTCTGCGGACGATCTTCGCCCCTTATGCCCTGCACTAAGTTACGATCGCCTTCAAAGGGCAAGATGCTGCCTTCCTCCTGTGCCTCATCGAGAGCATCATCGCGACCTTCTCATGCCTCACGGTAAGCAGCCCTGCTGTCTTTCCGCCAGGCTCTCCAAGACTGCCAGCCATTTCTGACCTCGGCTACAGCGATAGGTATCGTCGATGTCAGCCCCTTCTACAATACCATCTTGCATTGGAAGTGTACAACGAGCCTGTTGGATTCAGCAATCTCTGGCAAGGTGCTTTCCTCGACCTTGACACTTTGGTACACTGCGCCGTCGAAAGATGGAACGGTGTTCTGCTGGAGGCACTGAAGCATTGGAGGGTAGCGAATTGGCCTCTTCTGGAGCGCAAGCAGAGGGATGAGGAACTGCGTATGAGTTTTCTTCACCAACGGAACTCCACGCAGAGGTGCGAAACTGGCGGCTATTTTGGCAGCTACTGTGAGATGGCCGTCTGTGAGTCCGCATTGAGACTCGAAATGGCAATCGCGTATATCTTGGACCACGAAATTGAGCCGTGGGCGATGCGATCGCTTGTGTCCCTCAAGGGCTGGATAGAGCTCGTAAAGACCTACGCTCTCTAGAGCTTCGAGCTTCGCGACCAAGGTATCCGCTCCTGGCACAAAGCACTCCGTCGTGGTCCTAACTTCACTGTGGTCCCGGACTGAGCCGTCCTTGTTTCGCACATCGACGCGGTACTCTCTCTTTGAATCTTGTATGGAGTTGAACTGGACACCGCTGCCGTCCATTGCACAGGCCGTCCTCGTGTCGATGCAGAGAATGCAGACGTTCATCTCGCCCTTCTGCGCTTTGAAAAGAGCTGTCTTGATCATAAAGAGGGAAGAAGAGGTCCAGAAACTGATTTCGTTTCCAGAAGTCTTCTTCCAGGCCAAGGCATCCACGATCTTTTGGTTCGTATCTTGGCCGGCAATTACGAGCTCGTAGTCAGCCAAGCCTGCGGCTGCGCCTGGTGCTATTAGGTTTGCTGTGTGAGTGCCCTGCGACTCATCTCTGATGGCACGAAAGAGCCACTGCGCTTGCGGTGGTCTCTGTGGCATCGTGGTTGTCAGTGCCGCTGGAGCAAGCCGGTTGAATGGTTTTTTGGACTGGTATTTCAGACTGTTGAGTGCGAGGATGGTTGATGTTGTGAACGAAGTTGTGAGAAACAGTGGAGTAGCAAGGCAGCAGTTTGATCAATTGCAAAACATCTAGCATGTGAATTGTTGCGAATTCGATCACAGAGAGCATCTCAAATCTCATGTTCACATGTGATATCGTTTGCGAGAGGTCATTCTTACCTGTTATTCATACCACGCTCGCGAACCCCGCACGCAATGAGAGGCATTGTAATGAAGAGTGAGACCGGGTAACATCGGTCTTGATGGCATGTGATTGACGATGGATGTGAAAGCTCGGGCAGATTGCCCTTCAAGATGCAGGATGCTTCTGTACCCTCAATATCATGAAGGAATATCTCTTTACAACCGAGCATCCCTGGAGTCCACAAGGGCCCCTTCACCCATGGACCATTGAGAACCCGCATGGTATCCAAGAAGCCCGGCGTTCGTCTCAGAATGTGCAGACGAGAAAAACAAGAGTACCGGGGAGAGTCCTCCGGGCTATATTGGACGAGGACGTCGTTCGGACTTCACACCCAGTGGAGATGGCGATGTCGCGCACAAGGTGAAGTCTACGTCCGCTCAGACCAAATGGGCGAAACACCGGGACAAATGGCAGCGTGGCCCTTGGCGTGGCCGGCTCAGCGGACGGATCAGATAAGAATGGTGCGAGCGAGAAGTGCGCCGTGGGAGAACAATGACGGCAGCGCGCGATTATCGACCCATCGACAGTGGAAAGCATTGAGAGGGTGCGTGGAGCACAGGAAGAGGGACTGCAAAGAAGTTTTCCTCCCGCAGCTGCACGAAGGCGGACCTTCAGGCTTCCTGGCCGTGCATTGGTGGGGTTTCCTTGCTGCCACATTCACCTGCTGGATGCTGGAATTTTCAGACATCTTGCTTAAATCGCCATATATCTTGCTTCCTCCCTCTCACCCTCCTGCCCTTTCAACAGCTGCCGCATGAGCCATCGCCCCCACCATGCAATCCCTCGCCCGGCCTCTCTGCAGGCAACTCGTCCGCCAGCAGCGCCGCCTCCTCGCAAAGGAATCCAAAGCTCTCAGCATCGCCCGACCCGCTACTCTGCGCGTCCGCCCATACTCCTCGCACCACCGCCACGATGAGATCTCTGCCCGCTCCGCCGTCATCAATGTTCTCAACAATATCGCCTCCAAGCGTGAAGTCCAGCAGTACCTGGCCCAGTTCACCTCGGTCTCCTCACAGCAGTTCGCCGTCATTAAGGTCGGCGGTGCCATTCTTACCGACTACATCGATGTACTATGCGCCTCCCTCCGCAACCTGAACCAGATGGGCCTGTACCCGGTCATCATCCATGGTGCGGGTCCTCAATTGAACAAGCAGCTGGAGGAGGCTGGTATCGAGCCACAATACAATGAGGGCATCCGCATCACCGATGGTAAGACGTTGGGTGTTGCTCGAAAGCTATTTCTGCAGGAGAATCTGAAACTAGTTGAGGCATTGGAGTCATGGGGTGTGCGAGCTCGTCCGATCACCTCGGGTGTTCTCATGGCAGACTACAAGGACAAGGACACCTACCAATTCGTTGGCGAGGTCAACCAGGTCAATGCTCAAAGCATCAAGGCTGCTATTGCCGATGGTTACATCCCAGTTCTCACTTGCATGGCCGAGAGCGAGGACGGACAGGTGCTCAATGTGAATGCCGACAAGGCCGCTGCCGAGCTTGCCAAGGAGCTCGTTCCTCTCAAGATTGTATACCTTTCGGAGAAGGGCGGCATCTACGACAAGGAGACTGGCAAGCTGATCGAGGCCATCAACTTGGACGAAGAATATGACGAGTACATGAAGAAGTCTTGGGTCATTCACGGTACGAAGAGCAAGATCAGGGACATCAAGACCCTCCTGGACAATCTCCCACGAAGCTCCTCCGTTGCCATTATCCACCCAGAAAGTCTGGAGCGTGAGCTCTTCACCCATTCTGGAGCTGGTACGCTCATCCGTCGCGGTACCAAGCTGCAGCAGGCCTCGTCGTTGAAGGAATTTGAGGACCTCAACAAGCTCAAGGAGACCCTTTTGAGAGACCGCGAAGGTCTGGACTCTGCCAATGTGGTCGACCGCTACCTCGAGATTCTCGAATCACGACCATTCAAGGCTTATTACGATGACAACATGGAGGCTTTGGCAATCGTTCTTCCTCCCGAAAGCAACTCATCTATCTCTATGGGACATCTTGCTACACTCACTATGACCCGAAACGCATGGCTTTCGAACATTGCGGACAACGTCTTCCAGAACCTCAAACGCGACTACCCTAAGCTCGCATGGACCGTGAAGCAAGACGATGAGAACTTGACCTGGTTCAGTGAAAAGGCCGATGGCTCTATCGCGCGCCGAGGTGAGGTCTTGTTCTGGTACGGTATCGACTCGCCAGAAGAGGTTCGCGAACTCATGGCCGAGTTTGTCCAGCACGGTCGACAAATGTTTGGTGACATCAACCTGGAGTCCCAGCTCCACAGAGCAGCAGTGGCAGCGGAGCGTATTCGATCACGAGCAGCAGATCTTGCCCGAGGACGCACGTCTCAATCCAGGGCTTTCAGTATTAACGTTCGACCAACGAAGAGGGCCCGTCTTGGCGACCTTCAGCAAATCAGGACATTTACCACTAACCCAAACCCGCCTCTGGGCATCAAGAATAGCGAGAAGGACTACCCGGCCAAGGTTGCCCTCATTGGTGCTCGCGGCTACACTGGACAGGCTCTCATCGACCTTCTCAACAGACACCCCAACATGGATCTTTGCCACGTCTCATCCCGTGAGTTAGCCGGCAAGAAGTTGAAGGGATACGAGAAGAAGGAAATCATCTACGAGAGCTTGACTCCGGATGATGTCCGTAAAATGGCCGAACGCAAGGAGATTGACTGCTGGGTCATGGCTTTGCCAAACGGGGTGTGCAAACCTTACGTGGACGCCATCGAGGAGTCTGGCCACAAGGAGGCGGTTGTTGTTGATCTCTCCGCCGATTACCGATTCAACTCTGAGTGGGTGTATGGTCTGCCTGAGCTCGTTCAGCGCAGCAAGATCGCCTCGGCCACTCGCATCAGCAACCCAGGATGCTATGCTACTGCTGCGCAGCTTGGCATCGCTCCTCTTGTGCCACATCTTGCTGCTTTTCCTGCCCAACCGACCGTGTTTGGCGTGTCTGGTTACTCGGGTGCTGGTACCAAGCCTTCGCCAAAAAACGACGTCAACGTTCTCACCAACAACTTGATCGCTTACTCGCTCACTGACCACATCCACGAGAAGGAGATTTCAACTCAACTGGGGACCGATATTGCCTTCATTCCTCACGTCGCCGTCTGGTTCCAGGGTATTCATCACACAATCTCTGTGCCACTTGCAGAGAAGATGGCGAGCCGAGATGTACGTCAACTGTTTCAAGATCGCTACGATAAGGAGAAGCTCGTTAAAATTACGGGCGAGTCACCTCAGGTCAAGGATATTGCAGGCAAGCACGGCGTCGAGATCGGCGGTTTCGCAGTGCACTCGAGCGGAAAGCGGGCGGTCATCAACGTTACCATCGACAATCTGTTGAAGGGCGCAGCAACGCAATGCTTGCAGAACATGAACCTGGCACTCGGCTATGGCGAGTACGAAGGTATTCCGTTGGAGTAGACGCACCTTCTAGTGTAGGGGTGATGAGAGTAGAAAGGCGAGGGTGCGAGGGTGATGGCAAGCAATGGAGCTTGCATATCTAATTCAAAAGTGAGCGTTCTCTTGCGAGTTTGATTGCATGACGATGGCGTTCGCCAAATCTCGTAGATACGAAGCTGCAGCAGTGAAGAACTGCCTGTAATTGTAACAGCGTCGGCAACGAATGGAAGTAATACGTCCTGAGTTCTGATCAAAAAGTGAGGCATTATTTCCATTCGCGCCCCAGATCGTGCACGTGCGGAAACCGGTAATGTCCAAGCGGATTGCTCCTCCCAGAAAGTCTCGCAGTTGCATGATGAAATATTAGTAGGAACACACTTCGCATCGTTCGAACAGGTGCATGTACTTTACCTCCATCGCATCGTCAACAATGCATCCGCTCGCCACGCCATGAATACCCTCCGTCGCCGCTCCGCTCCCTCGTCCGCGCTCCTACGATATCTTCGACACCAGCTGCAAGAAGCGACCCAGCCATACAGCACGCTCGCAACACCATTGTCTAGCCCTCGCACACCTCGCCCATCCAGTAAATCCACATGCTTCACCAACCACGACAGAATACATATATCGCGGCGATGTCTCAGCACGTCGCTTGTGCGCCCCGCCGAGCCCTTCTGGCGCCGCCTGCGACAGTCTAGAGGCGGTCCAAAGACGTTGCGCTCAGAAGACCTGCCGCCGCTGCAGGGCTTCCTCGACGATAATGCCGGTCTTGGTGGGAGAATCATCAAGCCGAGTAACCAGCTCAAGCTGCGCTGCACTGAGTTCGACGAAAACGGCAATGTCACCTTGGTCAATGGCGAGTTCCGCAAGACCGAGCTGACTGCCAAATACTCTCTTCTACCGCGAGACTTGCGCAAGATTGACAGCAGTGTGCTGCCGCACATTCTCATTCGGCCCTCGGCGATCCTGATCAACCTGCTGCACCTACGCTGCTTGATTAAGCACAACCGTGTGCTTGTCTTCGACGTCTATGGCTCCAGCGACTCGTACGCCCAGAGTCTGTTCATGTACGATCTGGAAGGGAAGCTGCGACAGAAGCAGAACTCCAGCGCTGTCGGTAGTCTACCATATGAGTTTCGTGCGCTGGAAGCTGTTCTCATTAGCGTCACGACCGGCCTCGAGAGCGAGTTTGAAGGGGTACGGGAACCGGTGGTGAGAGTGTTAAGAGAATTGGAAGAGGACATCGATAGGGACAAGCTCCGATACTTGCTCATCTACTCCAAGAAGCTGGGCACGTTTGAGCAGAAGGCGCGTCTCGTTCGCGACGCTATTGAGGATCTGCTGGAAGCCGACGACGACCTAGCATCCATGTACCTCACGGAGAAAGCAAAGTGCGTTCAACGAGAGGAGGACAACCATGAAGAGGTCGAGTTGCTTCTTGAATCCTACCACAAAGTCACAGACGAAATCGTCCAAATATCTTCCAACTTGGTTTTGGCTATTCGCAACACGGAAGAGATTGTACGGGCCATCCTCGACGCCAACCGCAACAGCCTTATGCTACTCGACCTCAAGTTCAGCATTGGCACACTGGGCATAAGCGCTGGTATGTTCATCGCTGCACTGTACGGTATGAACTTGGAGAACTTCATCGAAGAGTCCAATTATGGCTTCTTTGGTGTAACCGGACTCTGTACCGCCCTGACCGTCGTGGCCTGCGTGTACGGACTACGGAAGCTGCGCAAGGTGCAGCGACTCTCCATGTGGGGCGAGGGCGGACTGGACAAGGCAAACAAAGATCGAAGCTCAAGAGGCAGCTGGCGAGAGATCGACTCTGCGAATGATCACGGTGACAGGCCGCTGGCGGACACGGTCGCCGGCATAAGAAGGGCGGACCGCATGAAGCTTTGGAGAAACGCCCAGCAGGAGCGACTGAAAGCCATGCACAATCAGACGGAAGCAGGACCACCTGCTGCGATTCGATGATGCGACTGTTAACTTTGGTGTGTTGCTCTCGACTCTGTCGGCCAAAACAACTTCTTCCCTCAGAAAAACTTTATACCCTTGAAACGGCTGGAATTCTTACCTGGGATTACAAGCATTGCGACGGCGCTGCTACGACGAACATTAGACCTGTAAGATACAACGATAGACTGAGATTATTGTACAGTTACCACTCCACACCCTGTTCGAAACAGATCACGATACGCCGCCAATGCCTCGCTTGCTTTACATATTATCTCGCCGTCTATCGAATTCCGTACTATACCTCGCCTGAACTCCTGGCTCTTGCTATCATTTGCTTGCTGTCCCTCTTACAATATACCCCGTACAAGGTCTTTCCACTCGTCACAAGGAAGGTTATTAATCACAATGGTGTGTAGCCGAATCGCCTGCCCTTTGAGGAACCAGTAGTGCTCTTCCAGCCTCTGAGCCAGCATCAACCAGTGCGCGAAAATGACGAGGGCGCCCGGCTGTGCAGCGGAGAGCATATGGATGTACTGATCAGGTAATATGCGGACCCAGCCTTCGGCGCCGTCCCAGAGATTGCGCAGCTGCAGTCTATGTCAGTCGACTCGTCTTGATCGAAGGGAGAGGCAGGGTTTCCTCACATCGGCAGGAGAAGTATAGCTCAAAGCAAAAGACATCAACAACCCATTCATCGCGGGTTCATGCTGCTCAGGCAGCGCTTCAGGATTCGCCTGTTTCGCAATCAAAGGCATCAATCTCGTCGGCAAACTCGTCAACCTCTCCACAATATCAAGCGGGATATCAACGAGCTGCTCCGGCGTCACAATCTTTTGCTCCCGCAAATTCGTCAAGCCTGACATGCTCTCTTCTGTCAGCAGCAGGTCTGAGCCTTGTGGGAGAAGGTGTTGTAGTGTGAGGAGCATCTCGTGCTCGCCGCGGAGCAAGAAGAAGAACTCGAGAAGCTTGGACATGTCTTTGTCGGAGGAAGATGAGGGGGACGGCGAGAGGATCCATTCGATCTGGTGCTGGACGCAGCGTTGCACACCGAAAAAGCGGCCGAAGGCGATGAGGGCTGTGCTGTTTTCGACGTCGGGGAGGCGGACGGCGGAGCGAAAGTCGACCTTTTGGGTTGTTGTCAGTCAATGGAGAGGAATTATTTGAGTTGGAGTGACGTTACGAGTGCGTGGTTTTGATACTGGATCGCCGCTTCGCGGTGAACGTTCGAGACGACAGGATTGTCTAAAGCGAGGACGCTTTGATGTAGTGCGGAAAGACCAACGATGGAGAACCTTACGGAGTGGGGGAAGTCAGCTTGTGTCGGAAACAAAAGGAAACCTCTTCGGATTGACGAACATGAGAAACGGATGTCGAAACGCAAATTGCGGAATCTGGACTTTCCAGAAGTACTCTGACTCCGACTCGCTGCGGCGACACGTTAGAGCCGTGTTCACAATATAATGATGAAAGTATTGAAGCGTGTTCATGTCCAACGCCAGGACGTTAGGTTCCCCAGATATGTTGACATCGTCGGAATTCCTCGACTCTGAAATCGAAGCCAGCGACTCTTTGCGAACGGGTGGACTGGTCGATGCAGCGGATGTCTGAGATACGCTCTCGGCTCTGTCTTTGGTGCTGCTGCTGGCACGAAGTGGTGCGTCGCCTGCACCATTGACTTCGAAGTACCTGTTATTGAGATCGGTCAGTCAAAATGTCGCAAACGTGTTTCGGAGGCTCATCGATACCGAATCTTGTTTCCCCGAAAGAAAGTCTGCAGAAACGCCGCTCGAGCCTTAACATTCCTCGAATCGTGCTCGTCATGCTGCTCGCTCCAATGCTGCGACATGCGTTTCGACGAGACACAAGCATGGTCGCAACCGAAGAACAGACAGCGGAAGCCTTGATGAACAGAAAGGTGTGGTAAAGGTTCGGAGTTGGTTGAAGGCAAAGGCACCTCCTCGGGTTCCAACAACCTGAGCTTCGAAAGACGCTGTAACAGTTGTCGTCGTTCGTTGCGGTAAATTCTGTGTCGTAGAAGATGGCTGGGTAGAGCGCTGGGTTGAATGGCGAATTGACAGCTCTTGCAGACCACGACTCCATAGGTCTCCAGGTGGGCCAGCAGCTCGTCGCCGAAGCCAATGTTCTCGGTCATAATTCTTGTGGGTGAAAATGAAGGGTGCACGGTGGTTGCCTTGTTGATGTCTTTCACGACCGCTTTTCTATCAAGACGAAGGATCGGAGGCCTCCGCGAGGGCCGACGCCAAAAACATGTGTTTAACCAACGACAGAAGCGATGTTCAATGTCGTATGTAAGCAGGGCCGACAGGCCGTGCCACAGCCTTCTTCGACGGTCAGAAACTTAGTCAGTAAAATCCGCCCCAATGCGGGCGTCATCATGT
This sequence comes from Mycosphaerelloides madeirae, assembly GCA_002785995.1. Lineage (NCBI taxonomy): Eukaryota > Fungi > Ascomycota > Dothideomycetes > Mycosphaerellales > Mycosphaerellaceae > Mycosphaerelloides > Mycosphaerelloides madeirae. The sequence goes on along the minus strand of NHNV01000001.1, from coordinate 1,035,071 downwards.
TGTTGGTCACGCTGCTAATGCAGCTGAACGGCGTCTGGTCCTCGCTGGCACGCATAATTCCTGGTGTGGGTTCTGGAGGAAGGAAGAACACGCCGACTTACCGGAGATCCAACAGCAGTAGCTGTGTGTCCGTGCCGCAATGGAAGAAGTGCTGTGAGGGCTGTATAATTCCTAAGAGGTAGGAAGCGGCTGTAAACTCTAGTCTGTCGTCGACATCGGCATCAAGCTTGAATCCTCGGCCGGGCCGGCTTTACAGAGTACTGGACAACGCCGGCAATATCGGCGTGCACGGTGAATCTGGAATCTTGCTTCCGAACATGCGATCGGCAATACCAATTGTGCAATATCACTGTGCTGTGCCTTAGCTATTCTGCATCAGCGGATCCTTGAACATCTCTCGCATCATGCTTCCTCCCCTCGCTCGCTTGTCCGCGACCATGCAAAAGCTGGGGATGCCACGCCGCCTTCGGCCGCTGCCATGAATTAGCTATACTCTAACTTCGACATCAGCCTCGCTCCTGTACGGCTATCCAGATGAACGGCGATGGACACACCGGAGCGAAATCGAATCCGTTCCGCTCATTCGGTCTCACATTCTTCAGTTGGTGACGTCTCCCAATTTCCTTCCAGTCGTTGGGAGCATCGCCTTCGTGAAGGTCATCTGAAGCCAACTTTAATCCGCTCTCTGCAAAGTCTGCTCGTTCGTCAATATCGTTTACGGCGAGATGTGTACATTGGCTACGTACCAGAGATCAATCCAGACCCAACGCCAGTAAACATTACTACCATAGATGGTGGGTACCAGCATGGGAATGCTGTACGGCGGCGGCACATGCTTGGTGGTGGTGGTGGTGGTGGTGGTTACAGCTTGTGGTTGCTCCATTGGTCTCTTGAAATCTGAGTGGTGTACTTGCGGTAGTGCTTTATTGAAAGACAAGAGTGCTTGGGCAGCTGGCTCGAACGAATATATATCCAGTCTCGTTTGTGTAGCGTTTGTTGGTCTCGTGCCTCCACCGACAGAGGGCAGACCCTCTCGAGGTTTCCAGTCGCTCTGGTTCATGTTCCCAGGGGTGTATGCCGGGAGAAAGGAGATTAGTAGTGCGGATAGAACCCAACCAGGAGGGGGATTAGTGCCAAATTTGAGAGCAGGGCTACGGCATCCTAGGATGAGGGTAGTGGGTAGGGCGAGGCACAAATATGTCGACTTGCGGCACTGCCAGAAAGCTTCTGGAGCATGGCGTTCGCGTGTGGAAACCTTCTTCGAGAGAAGATGCCTCTCTCCTCGATGGTGCTTGATCGGTTTACCGAAATCCTCAGATATGAGAACCGCGCCTGAAGTTCTTCTGGCACTGGATCCCTCGAGCAAATGGAGCTGAAGGTGAGATATCGTGCATGCGAGTGAACATCGCAGTGATGGCCCATTTACAGAACGAAGCGTGGCCAAATCGCAAGATCTTCTTTCGTTGGATGTATCTTGTGAGGCGCTGGGAGCATCAGGTGGTGTATCTGGCGGTCCCGCTTTCAGCTTTGACTGTGCCCCTTCCTTGGCTCCGAACATGATGTGCCGTAAATCCGTTGTAAAGCAACAGATGTGATAGGCTCAAATTAAAGGAGCTCCCGAATGTGCCATGTATTCGAGAATTCTAATTCCTTTTGGCGTGCATTGGACCGGACTTTGCGACGGTACTATATCATTGTATTCTGCGATTCATTGACTTGTTTCTTTCCACGCAAGCGTATCTGCATCGAGGTTTTGGGTGAGCGCTGCATTCCACGCCGCTCCAGGTGCTGCGTGGCACGAATCCGGGCGGAGAATTCCTGCTGCTGCATTTGTTGGAATAGTCACGAAGCCTGAGAAGACGTCAATGACATGCAGACGTAAGACGAAGAATCGGAATGCCAGCCTTATGACATCCATCGAACCGTTTGGTAGCTTGGCATGAGAAAGCATTCATTAGTCATAACTCGTACATGATTAGCCGTAGCCTTCTTCATCCTCCACAGTTCCTTCGCGAGCTTCAAACTTCATGAAGGATTCCTGGTTGTCGCCTGTGATCTGCTGCCATGCGGCTTGAGCATCCTGTAAAACTGCGTCTTCGGACGCTATGTCGGACGACAAAGGCTTCAAGTTCAGAATGGAAAGGCAGGTGACGTCCGAGGTGATGGGCTCTGTTGTGTATTGTTGCTGATACTGCAACTTCCAAAGCAATGCCGGCCGAGGGTCCTCACCTACGCTTCGCAGAAGATTGTCGATGGCTTGGTCGAGACGCGCAAGACCTGACGGGGTCTCGTCAACAACAGAGGCATAGAGCACACCTAGCATGATAGTCAGTGCAGGTTCGACCACATAATTCATACGGGCCATGAGCTGAGTATTTCCACGGTGTATCAGGTTGTCAGAGATGTTTGTTCTTCAATGCAATTCAGGCAATGTAGATAAGTATTCGTTAGGTTTGATCATCATACGCGAGGCGAGGGGATGTGATGAGGAGATGAAGAGATATACGTACACTGTCCGTTGGGGCACTCTCCAGACTCGCTGGAGTGCGCGAGTATGTGGATTGGCGTTTCTGTCTCGCTCGACGACTCGACCAGGATGACGGCACCGGCGGGTAAGGGTCCGCCCTCGGATGTTCGCGGGAATAGCGAGGACAGCGGTGAGGAGACGACTGATATGGACTTCGAAACTCGTGTTGTTGGCCGTCTAGTTGACGAAAATGAGCTCGGGAGGTCCTGGGATGTGGCGACCAACCACTCCGTCGTGACTCGTTCGCCATCGCTGAGCTCAAGTCTGATGTCCTCGACGTGGGGATCGATCTTGGTGATGCTCTTCCCGAGCACGTACACACCGCCACCGACGGCGCAGGAGCGGCAAGCGACCTGAGTGATTTCTGCCAGGCCACCCCACTTGGGTAGCAGGGCGCCAAATCCAGGACCGAACAAGCCAATGCCCGTGAGATATCTTGCTATGCGCGGGACCGCAAACTCGACGGTGGTATTCTCTGCTGACAGACTGCTCAACGCAAGCGCGATGATTGGAGTGTGCGATGCTGGAGGTAGCCCGAATTTCTTTTCCAGGAAGGCCGAGAATGGCGTCGCGCGCTCGTTCTGCCAGGTATCCAATTGCTCTTCGTAGTTTACGACGAAGCGCAGAAACTTCATCAAGGAGCGCTTCGCCTTCAGCTCGAGCGTGTTGTTCTGAAATATGTCTTCTCTTCCGCCTGGCACCCTTATCAGACTCGGCTCTCCAGAGGCTGACTCGACAATGAACCACGATCCTACTGCCTGGAACTCGAGCTGGCCGTGGGTTTTGGAGGAGACCAGAGCGGGAAGGAGGTTTGATCTGGCGTACAGCAGCTGGGGTGCAAGAGCTAGAGCATACGATCGTGCAGGTCCAAGCTTGCTCGCAGACGGCTCTTCAGGTGCAGCGAACTTGGTGACTGAAGCGTGGCTGAAGGCGGTAGCAGAAGCAGCCTCGCCAGCATGCTTCTCCGCCCATGAGTCGGCTTCAGACAAGCTCAGGGCCGCCTCATTGCCGCCGTAGTAGTCGTTACGGTCGACGTGGAGGATTTTCTTGCCGGAGCGTGACAAGGCACTTTATGGCAGGCTTTGCGTTAGTTAGCTTGAGCCGAGTCGCGAGGGCGCTGGACGCACGTACAGGGCAAGCAGCGACTGCGGCAGGCCTGTGCCGGAGATGACGACGTCCCAGGCGGTGTCGTTGAGGGAGTCCATGGCAGCGTCTTCACATGGCGGTGCTGATGGAGGAAGCAAAAAGACAAGTAGAAGACTGCAGGGAAGAAGTCGAAGCCGAAGCCAAAGCGCGCTAGCAGAATCGGCAGCGACTTCCTCTCTTCTTTTCGCTCGCTCCTACTTCTTTCCTTCCTCTCTCCTCCATCGCGCCCATCCACGAAGCACTCGAGCACTGTTCCACGCTGCTGCGTTGCGAGCGACTCTCTTCACTGCAGAGTCGCGGGCGCGAGAGAGCGAAGCCACGTCCTTGTATCTCCTGCCTTGATTTCTCCGTGATGGAGCAGGTCGTTTGTGACGCATATCCATATCCATCCCAGCATACATCCATACAACAAGAGTATGGAGATGCTGTACGGTCCTCCGTTCTATGTCTCCGACGCCGAGGAAGTCGTTGCCCAAGTGCTGGAAGTGCTATTCCTGCTCTCTGATCGTCTGCCTATCAGTGCCTCTGACAGCTGCCTGTAAGTGCTCGTCTGCTCCACGTAAACGAGTATATTGCCCTTAATCTCCTCGTCTCGTTGTGTCAGCAGCTCGGTCAGCAGCTCTTGCTCCTGGAGCAAGTCCCAAATGCTCCCTGATTCTTGGCATAGTCCCGTGTGATACGCCTCCAAGGCCACGTACATTTGGGACCGCATATGCCCCAGCAACTTCTTGAGATCTCGCCCGGGCGGAGCGTTGTCCTCGGACCATATCATTTCACGCAGAAATCTGCGGTTGCTCTCGGATTCAGGCTCATTTGCCAATTCTATCAGCGTTCCCAGATAAGTGTTCGTCATGTTTGCGAGGTTCGCGTCGGCCTGAGAATCGAGACGCTGATATACCGGAATGGCGGCGAGAATGGCAGATCAGATCGCTGAGATTGGAATCACCTCGATGATGCTTGATCGATCCCACGTGGTCTCGTCGCATCTTTCACATGCGTTTGCCAATCTTCCGTTTGCTGCAATCGCCAGCCCTTCCACCAACAGAATTTTCTTCCATTCATCCGCGAAAACTCATCAGACACCTGCACCATCTCTAGCAAGATCCCGCGAAGATGGCCCTGCCACCCTTTGAACAACTCATCAACAGCATCATAAGTCCATCTGAACATTTGACAGATTCTTTAGTTCACCAAGACCACAGTCAGGTGCCACATCACCCTCCAATATCAACAAGAAATTGCGACCCTTGGTCTACGAAAGCAAAAGCACAGTCGACCAGCTCCTGCGAGCCGACAATTGGGCGATTTATTACCAGACCGCAGAAGTACTCGATCTTGTCCCCTGGGCCGACAACACGAAGGTCGTCGATCTGCGGAAGAGGATGGTCGATACTGTCAAAACTGTACGCGACCTGAACACCTTAGATGTGGAGTGAAACTGGGTAAAAAGCGACGACGAGAAAAGACAATAAATCTAAGACACTTGCTGACATCTCCTCTTCACTTTTTCAGGAAGTTGAGCACAAGTCGTGGACACAGGATGTGATCCTCGAGACTGTGATTTTGAGAAGGCAGTGCCACGATCTGTCCGAGCATATCAAGAAGGAGCAGAGCGGGAACAGCACGATGGCCTGATGATTGACCAAATCAGGCGAAGAATTGCATGACTTTGACGAGCAAGAGAATGGGACAGGCTTCATCGTCATGTCCTCATTCACGTTATGTTCATGGTGCCGAAACGGCAGGTTTTTGTGTACAACTACGCTTGGAACGCTCCCGAACTCGCAAAAACATCAATCAGACAAACTCCATCTCCCGCTCCTTCTTACTTGTCGAGTGTCCCTTAAAAAGACTCTTCAGCATACTCGGCTCCTTCTTGCTCTTCACTCTGCTCTTCGATCCCCCACTGCTGACGACACTTTTCGCCTTCGTTGATTTGGCCTTCTTAGACTTGCTCTTACTGCTCCTTACACTCCTTGCCTCCAACGGCTTCAGATCGGCCTCTGTCATGCGCCCCTCCTCAAGCATGGTTCTCGTCGCCACAGGCGTGATGAACTCGCCATCTACGCTAGTGCCCATGGAGTTGACCTGCTCGTCAGCGATTCCTCGCCGCCACAATTCGATGCGAGAGATCTCGCGAAGCTCGTCCATGTCGTCGCCGGGACTGTCGGCTCGATCTTGTGGTGCGTTCACGCCTTGCTCGATGAGGCGGTCGCTGTTTTCGTTCTGAGCGCGAATCTTCTTGATGATCTTGAATCCTCCCAGAGCGATGATGGTGACGCCCACACCGACACCTGCTGCGATAGCAAATTGTGGACTGGCGAGTAGGGCTACGATGGCAGGGAAAGAGCCCTTAAGTGCCGCCAACGCTCCAGGAGCCATCTTCGCAACGAGATTCGAAATCTCAGCAAGTGTGAGAGCGACTGCTGCAAGTGCTTCTGGATTCTTCTGGAGGTTATCGATAGTCGCAGATACCGTGTGCTGAACGCAATTACCTTCGTCCAGTAATCGCTGGAGGTAGTTCATCTTCGTCTTCAGCTCAAGTTCCTCTTCGCGCCTGGATTCTGGAAGAGGCGGCGGCAGCTCTCCATATGCGAGGTCCATGTCAATGGAGTCGGCGCTGGTCCTCTGTCGTCTCGGACGACGCTCCGTATGTCGACGTTGAAGTTGCATGCCATCAGTGTGCCGACGAGTGAGCTCTCCGATTCGGGGCTCGGCGTCGTCGATCTCCTGGCGAAGTGGCGATGACCGTGCTTGATGTGAAGCTCGTCGCGGCCGGTCGTTTGCATAGAAACTGTCCGAGACTCCCCTCTCCAGAGGTGGACGGTCTTTACCAGCACGCGAAGGCACAGGCTTCCTCTTTATAGTCGACCTGCCATCCTCAATGGCCATCCTTGAGCTCCGGTGCGATCGGTGAGACTTTGTATCATCGTCGTTCTCCAGTGTCAAGGCATCCAGCTGCTTCCGTGCCAGGCGTTCTCTGTCCTTTGCATCTTGCTCACTCTTCCTCACCGCTTTGATCTCCGCCTTGCGTTCATTGTATGCACTCTTGGCCTCGTTGAAGACATTGACTAGGTGTTTCGATGTGCTGACGATCTTCCCACTCTTATTAACGATGGTGACAGTCTGGTTGATCATGGTGATGTATGCTCCTTTGCAGGATTCTCGTCTTGGTTGTTTAGGTTCTATCGTTCGTGAATTCGTGAAGGTGACTTGTCCGGCAAGTTTGACTTGTTCGTTTCGTTGAGGCTTTCGCTGCTTCTGCGTTGTATTGTATGTGGCCGAGAGGCGAAGAGGAAAGTCGTGATGTTAGCGAACAAGGAGGGACCTTTTGTTTCGATGAACAAGAGGCCCCAAAATACAACAGTATTTCAGCCAGACAAAGACGCCCTTTGTTGTCGCTCTCACTGACGGACCGTTGTAGCGAGAGCGACCAATGCCAGCAAAGCCACCGACTCCAGGTACAGCTCAACGACGTGTGATATAGGAATATCGCAGCCTGAAGCGGCTCTCGCCTGTCCTGTCGACGTGGACGTGGACGTCAACCAGCCGCCTGCAATCTGACTCCAAGCGGAGCGAGAATCCGGAGTAAGAAGTAGGCAGCGAATGATACTCTCGATCGCATGCGATTCGTCCGTGGAAAAGTTGGGCGCCAACGAGGCAGGAGCAGTATTGGCGCCGACAAATGCCGCTCCCAGCTCAGCCAGCACCCGCGGTTTTTTCACACGATAGGAGCAACACAATGATGAGAGGCCGGGGGGAGCAATGTAATACCTGATTGCCAGCACGTTGCGGAGCCCTTGTGGGCCATCGCCAGGCTGGCAGCGAGGCGGTAAAGGCAGATCGCAGCTTCGGGCCAGCTGTGACGACGAGACGAGACCGAGGCCGCTGAAGTCTGCTCGCGCCACAGCCTATGGCCACAACAGTGGCTGTGGCTGTGGATCGTGCCTCGCTTGGACGTGCCTAATCTTCCTCACAGGTGATGAAATACAGCGTCCGCCAGCGCCGGAAGGCGGGATCCTACCGCACCGTTGATTACGGGCGATACCTCTCTCAGCATTCTGATGGCACTGTGAACCAATTAACGCGAGAGTAGTGCTGTAGTCGAGGGTTTTCGACAGGAAGCTAGGCATCCAGCCTGGTTGACTTTTACCTTAGGGCGCTGGCAGACGCTGTAGAAGAAATTCTGGATAGCATTGTTGAGAGAAGCATTAGGTGATAGGAATGTTTTCTCAATGAACTGCTAGAGTGAGTATTGGATCAATCGCTTTCCAACCAATCCGGCTCTGCGTCATCATCGTCCGGATCGTGAGAAAGTATTGAATCTTGATCACTTGCCCAAGAGGAGCTCTTTTCGCGTGTGTTTGATGCAACATTTTCTTTTTTTGACAGCTCAGGCGCCAGAATTTGATCTTGATCTATTCCATCTGGCGCAGAGGAGATACTCTTATCGAGAGCGTCGATGGTTTGATCGTTGTTCGTGGTCGATACTGTTGCTGATACTCCAGTTCGATCAATCGAGCCTGTCTCCTCGTCATTCGACTTCTCGGGCGAATCTTCAAACAAGTTGTCATCTCCTGGCGTGTCATCGACAAGGAACTCTCCATAAACGTTACTGGCAGGCGGTATCTCACGATCGTCTGCCGCATCGGAGTGATCATCAGCGATGAACCCTCCTAGAGGATCATTTTCGACGATGAAACCACCGCCGCCATCTCCAACTGGGCTTACAACACTGTCAGTCGGCAAGAAACCACCTCCAGCATCATCGACGTCCATGCCTTCGTAATCGCCATCGTAAGTCGTTATCTCATCATCGTCGTCGTAATCATCCTTAACGGGTTTCCGCTTTTTCGCCTTGCTCTTGGTCGAGGTCAGCTCCCACAACGTGAAGCGACCTGCTGTCACTAAAGGCTTCTCCCATTTCCTCTGAAGTCCGGGTTCTTGTGGCTCATCAGCATCTGCAGGCGCCTCCATGGAGTCGTCTCCATAAGCTTTGACTCGTTCCCGGATTCTCAGCCCAGTTAGAAACCTCTTCCACAGTCTCAACGCCTCCAAGCTCCGCGCTTTGCTCTCGTCCTCCACGATTTGTTCTTCAAAGCCTTCCACAATAGCCCAAACGGCGTCTCTAAATTGTTGAGCTACTACACAGCCGTCGATGACTGCTGTACCGTGCCGTCCCTGAAACTTGAAGCCAGTCACTGCATCGGCGTAGTCAACTCTGAGAAATTTGGCGGCTTGCTGGGCTAGGCGATGTCGGATATGGATTCCGCCAGGAGGTACCATGGAGGGCACATACACGTCCAAGTTGCCGTATACGTTCTTTGGTATCCGCCCACGCTGAACGGAAGGTGGCACATACAATTGAGTCTGGTAGGGAGCATAAAGGGCGGTTGACGCGGCCAGCTCGCTGTCATGTTCCTCTCCGATCATATGTTGTCGCCTCGCAGGAGCAGCGATGTGCTTCAAAGGCTGCTCGCCCACTCTGATCTCTCGACCAACTCGGTACCACTTGTCGGCAGATTTGCAGATGAATACATCCTGTCGACGGTAGACCGGCTCCAGCTTTGGCTTCGCAGCGGTACCTGCGTTGACTTTGCCGACCTGTCGCTTGGGATGGATTACCTCGTGTCGTTTGAGATGACGTTCGAGCGCATAGTACGGATGGTCTTTGAAGTCTAGCAGATTGCCAGGCATACCCTCTCTTGCCTCCTTCTGCGCAAGCTCTGCGTCTTCCACCTGATCGCGGTCCAGAGCGCCACCGCGTCGGCGAAAGATACGCATCGCCTTTGTCATCCATTTGGCGCCATGTGCGGAAGCCTCGACTCGGTGCCGTCGGGTCTTCGCATTGTATGCTTTTGCATAACGCTTCGTAACATCGCGCGCAACGCCGTCATCTTCGAAGGCGATCACATAAGTCATGTGGTTCAGCTCGTAGGACGCTGGTGGCTCAAGTTTAGAAGCCTTGTTGATCGTTCGGGTCACGGCTGCGTCTATGGGTATCCATTTCTGCTGTGCTTCGTTGAAGGCTTCCACCCAGAACACCGGATACGCCAACTTTGGAGTGGGCTTCGCCTTCTTCGCAGGTCTTGCTTGACTTGACTGACTTGGCTCGGTATTGAAAGACGGTTGGCCTAGTCGTCTGCGCACGGCGGGGACCTTGCCAATACTTTTCGAAGCACTGACAGCAGGGTCATTATCAAAGCCCATCTTGGGGGATGTCATGACCGGTACCATAGCGAAAATTGTATCTTTGGCAGGCTTCTTGGGCGTTGCAATTTTGGGTACGCTCGTGTAAGGTAGAACCTGGAAAGAACATATGAGTCTCGCATCGACTCCAGCTGAGCGCAGCAAAGCACAAAAGAGTTGATTTCCAGTATCTTGTGAACCTTCCAGAATTTTGGCAACTGAAATGAAATCTGATCTGTCCATTGGCGGCGGCTGATCGTGGGAGCGATGCTCTTGGCCATCTACGATCCAATGCGGCCGCATCATCCCCCCTCCAGTGATTCGATATTCCGCATTGAAAGTTTGCATTGCTTGCTGCAGACCATCCATAAATGATCGATTCCGCTGGAATTGACTGTCGCCGGCTTTGGGGTTCAGGTATGACAAAGTTTTGGACGAAAGCACCTTGCCCACAAGACGGTGTACCACGTCGTTGTTACAACGCCCGTTGACGTACATACAATGACCTAGCAGACAAGACACGTGCAGCTTATGCACAAGAAGTCGGTGTGCCTTTTCTGCGTGCGTTGCCGGCTTCCTCCTGGACGTGGCGGCAGCATTCGTGCTCGATTCCGGTTGCAGCGATATCGAAACATCCTGAATGTTGTCGAAAGCATCGGGTGAGGACTTCGTAGCTGACTCTGGCATGACATCCTCGAACTCGAGGTCACTATCGTCATCTTCTGACGAGTCTTCCACTGTCTGCAACCTATCAGACGTAGGCTGCAGGCCGGCAGATGGGCTGGTGTCTGGAGTCACTTTCTGTCGTCTCGGAGCAGAATCCTGAGTTTTTGGTAGGCGTTCGGAACTCTCTTTGGGGGCAGTCGTCATCTTTCGCCGCTTCAGAGGGCGGTCGGATGCTTCATCGCCCACGTCGCCGGCCTCGTCCAGGAGAGCCTGGTATACACCCGGCACGTCGTCACTGGCAGACGTACGCGACCGAGTATTCCGGCGCCCAGAGCGCGCCGTAGAGGCGCTCGTCGGCTGAGCCCTGGCTTTTCCTTTACCTCTGCTCGGCGCCATGACTGTCGGTGAGATGCGGTCAAGGTCGTGTCCAGTTGGAGATCAACGCGAAGCTGCCACGTTGACACGTGATGGTGGAATGATGGGTCCAGGCCGTTCTCGCATGTCCGCGCATCGATTGTTGCTTGTAAGAAGAAGAGGTGTTTCTGCACTCCGCTTTGCATTTTCGTGCATGTGCGAGAGAGTGTTAGGGGGGAGCGGACGAGGTGAAGCGTTGGAAGGTGTTTTGGGGCTGACGTTATGTCATTGCTAGCGTGGAGGAGACGACACCGGCTCGTTCGTGGCCTACGCGAGCTGCCACATGCATTACAATAATCATGTCGCTGAAACGGAAGCACGCCGACGAGGATGCAATCGGTGAGGATGACATTTTCCGTTCTCTTCCGCTCGAAGATCGCGCCAGCACCTTCATCGGCTTGTTCTCTCCCTCTCTCAAGCCGCTGGAACTGCAAGCTCTCGGTGAGATTGAGAGCGCGTCCCATAAGATCTTGGGTTGGCGGAGGGAAGGCAATCAGCAATCAATAACGAAAGAAAAGCAGTATATCACTAGGTCAAATGACGACGGCGAGAAGAATGGCGGATTGTGCATCAGGAAAGTCCTTGACAGAAATCGCGTCGAAGGCTCGTTGGTCGTAGCCCGCTGGTACGGCGGAACGCTTCTTGGACCAGTACGATTCGAGCATATTGAGACCGTCGCAGACGAGGCGATCCGACGATGGCGAGAACACGGCGCGAAGAGGCAGAGGTTTGAGGAAGAGCAAGCAGAGCAGGCGAGGCTGGTCGGCGCCCTGTCGGACAGAGATGAAAGCATTACTGTGCTCAGAGCTTTGGCCGCTGAGAAGGAGGGAAAGCTCAAGCAAGCAAAGGAGGTCTCGACGGGCGATACAGACGGAAATAAAGATGCCGCTCAGCCATACCCATCAAGTTCAAGCGCCCAAGCACCAGCGCTCATCGACTATTCGGCGATGCCCTTGGACAAGTTGAAAGCACTGGACAGGGCTCGCGATGCAACGATTTCGTTCTTGTTGAAGCGTATCGACAAAGCGGAAGCAGAGCTCCGTTCTCTTGACGAGAGTAGGGAAAAAACATCAAAACGTACGCCTTCGGAGCCCATTTAGCACGATACCCAATTGGATTGAGAAGTTGTTTCGCAAAGGAGCACGCCTCGACATTTCATCCTTCTGCAGCCTTGACGCCCTTGTCGTCCGTAACAAGCGAAGCAGAGTTGAAGTCGTTCGAGGTTGGCAGCTCAATGTGAACATCAGACGCTCTGTTGCAAGTCAGCTCGAGCTTCAAGCTTATGGCATAGTAGGACTCACACAGCCATTTGCATTTCCACCTTTTGCGCTCTGGCCTCCAAGACATGCCCTCCAGCTTTGCGGTCCTTGTCGATGAACTATCGCATTTCACTAGAATCAGCAGCACAAAGATCTGACAAGAGGATGACTTCGAACTTACGTGAAGGTGCTCTCCAGCGACCCCGAATCCTTGCCAGTTTTTCTATTGTATATGATTAGCACCGTTACTCGAAGATCTGAGACTAGGAAAATTCCCAGCCACGAACGATCTTACCGGCGTCCTGAACCCAATGATTGTGCCCGTCACATTCTCATATTCTTCCACGCTCTGCTTCTTACTCAACTCGCCCAAAGGCTCGCCTTTGTAGCTCTGGCCCCTCACCGTCCGACATTTCAGATACTCAAATGTACCTTCTATCCGGTAGGTCATGAACAAATTCTTAGCATGATTGTTGAAAGCATCGAGCGCCTTGTCAACATCATCCTTGCTTCTCAGCTCGACCTCAGAGGTCTTCTGAGGCACGAATTGGGTGCTCACGGCGAAGGGTATTTGATCGGATTCATCGGCTGCTCGTACGTTGCCTGCCGCTTGGAGTTGATAGACTTTGCCATCGAGAAACATCAATTCTCCATTCATTCGGGAGAAAGTCCCTAAGCCTTGGTTGCCTTTGGTCGCCAGTTTGGCAGCGGTGATTCCAGTTTCGCAGACCCCGTCCATCACTGTGGTCAATCTCAAGAGTAAGCCTCGTTTTCGAGGTCTCACTGGCGATGCTTGTTGAAGATTACTCACATGCGTTGAGAAGGGAGAATTGATATATGTGGTTGTCCTCCATGTTGGTGAGTCGGTCGCTTTTTAGTTGATTTGGAGAGAGGTGTGGTCTTGAATCCAGGAGGTCAATGGTTCATCCGTTCTGAGCCGAAGTAAGAACTGGAAATGTCAAGAACGAAAGGATCTTGCATGTGAAAACGTCATTGGGTGCCTGAGGCGTATTGAGCTCGGAATATATTATGCAGGCTAACATATGGCTTATTACAATACTAGAGACTTTGCGATCGCTGGGAACAGTGTCGGCACATCGCCGTCGAGTAGATAAACTGTGAGCCAGTGACTCGACACACAATCATCTCGCCCTGGACACAGCTTGCATCGTTCCATGCATTCATGGCTACAGGACTGGCAGATACGCATCGCATTTCTCCCCGGCTAGCCAATGATAGATGTCTGCTGGTCATGAACTTGAAAGAAAGACTAGTTGGGACTTCAATGCTGATTGAATGCCTGTCTTATATTCGAGCAACCAGCTGCTCCGAATCTCCGGACGGGTATTTACACGCGGCCTCCAATGCTAAGTCTAGCTTCACTACACCACGACGAAAAGCACAAAACACTGAGGCATGAAGGGATTGTGAGCTCAGTTTTTCTTGTTGTCGGGGTCCTCCAGTATGCCCTCTTTTTCCAGTCGTCTTCGCGCCTCTTCAAGGGCCCAAGTTTGTATGCTGCATAGAGGTCAGTCTGCTGGTACAAGTAAAGGCCGAGGGAGTTGCACCCACCTCGTATCTGGCTTGTAGCAGTATCCCACAACGCCGAAAAGTATGCTTCCACAGAAACCGTAGTACCAGACATTCTCCCAGCCTTCGTTCTCGTACTTCTCACCCGGCTTCACACCGAACAGCCATCCGCCAGGAGGGTCGTAGTGGTCTTCATGGGCGTGGTCTCCGGCGGACCGTACTTGTGTTGAGGAGAGTTGTCGTAGTTGCGGGCGAGCGGCAATGTTGGGGACAATCTGAAGGCGCGCCCGCGACGAGGTGATGAGGCGCGTGGACCGGAGGAGCGACATGGCGGCGGTGGGGGGCCTCGTGAAAGCGGAGGGATGTGTCGGAGCGAAGATGGGGGTGGTGGTGGAGGTGGTGGTGGTGACGGGCGCGGTCAATGATACTGCGGTGAAGCAGAGTGGTGGCACTCAAGTTGAGGCCCCTGCCCATTTATCCGAAAGCGAGCGGTGGAGTTGAAAAGAAGCCGCGCTTTCTTTCACGCTCGCCTCTCCTTCTTCCTCTGACCTCACATCACCGACCACCATACGCAGATTCCACCCGTCGTAATTCTCGCCATGGCGCCTGCACTGCAGGCGTCGCGCTGATATATACCGCCGCATCCCTCTTCGTCCGCGTGCCGGGGCATGGGCCGCTGTAGTGTCTGCTGAACGGAGTGCGACGACGCTCCCACGCGCCAGTCTCTGCTGAGACACAGAAGGCTTCGAGTTCTTGCTCGCGTTCTACCCTTTCCCCCCTTCCCCCCTTACCTGCCCTACGCGCGCCCACCGGCAGCGCCACCTGCTCGTCGCAGCATCAGAACAGAATATTCCTTCTCGTGCCTTCCTGGCCCGGAGACCACCTGCTCTGCCAGAGCGCACACTCTCGGCCGCCAGCTCGCCTCATCAACAGACGGGAGCGTCTGAGGCGCCGAGTCGTCTTCGTCGGCTGCTGATTTCACTCTGCATCGGCCCACAGACTGCATTGTTTGGACGCACATTTGCTTTTCGCGAACCAGCCATTCTGTTACAGTCGCTGGGAGTTGTGGCGTTTGGGGCCGCTCTGTTTCCTATCCGTCATCTACTAGTCCTCTCCTGTCTGTCTGCCCGCCTGCTCCTCAGGAAAGACTGCCATGGGTGTCAATACGCGGGCCCCCAGCGCTGGCCTGCGCGCTCCGAGCGTTGCTCGCACCATCGCCAAGCGGCGAGACAAACCCTACAAGACCGAGCATAATCTTGTTTTCGCCAGAAAGAAGAAGCTCGACCTCCACGTTTGTTACCTTGACACCGAAATACGCTCCGGGACTGGATACTAATTGCTACACTCCAGACATCCTATACCAAAGCTCCTGCGGGTTTCCGTTTCTTGCCCGTCGGCACGCCCCAACTGGCCGAACGCTGCAAAGAGCTCTCGCGGAAGCGAGGCCTCCCCGTCAACGTTGTCAACGTACGTCCTTTCGAACTCACCGCTAGAGTCTTCGGGAAGTCACATGGCTGCAAGTCTTACTGATTCACGCAACTAGGCAAAACCACACAGTAGGGAGGCAGCTGATCCGGCCAAAATTTCCCATCATATCCACCGTATCGGTTATCACTTTCGTTCTGACGTGGTTGACGATGCTTGTCAACAGCTTGGTTATGATTACAATGTCCGGGATGACAAATTCTACAAGCCAGAGGAGCTCCGAGCACAGTACGAGCGAAGTAGGATGGCTCGGACCCTGGCCAAGCACGGAATGCGCTTGGATCAGAATGCCCAGCCAGAGACCGATGACCAAGTCCGAGCATCCATTAAGGAGCTTTTCCCCAAGATACCGGATGCAGATCTTAAGGAGATTCTCAGCCACGCTTGGGAGAAAGGCAGCGACCGAGTTGGTACCAATAACATGCTGGACCTTCCCCGCAAGGTACAATTGGCCGTCATTGCCCGGATTCGTCACGTCTACACTGACTACGATCGCCTACTACGAGCCTTTGAATGGAAAGATGCCCGCGCCGAGGTGGAAGCTACTTGCCTTGCAAAGCTGATCGAATGGCGTGGTGAGAATGACCAGGAAGACGACACTGAATTCGAGGAAATCATCCGTGAGACAATTGTGATCGACGATGACGAGGACGCCGACGATGAGGATCCGGCAGACCCAGGATACCACAGCGACACAAGCATGGAGATTAGTCATCGCCCTGCCGAAGACGCTGACCTTGGAGCGGAGAGCCATGATGAGAAATCCAGGAGGTTTCTCAATCGGTATCAACCAGTCTACCGCGTTCCGGAGCGGCGGTACATGGATATCGGCCACAAGATTGGAGTCGTCAGAGAGCAGATGCGTACCGGAACCTTTGCTGGCCAGGCTCCCCCACCCGCGCCTGCAAATGTGATCAAAATACACATGCCCGACAACGGAGATACCGTGCAAATTGACGGAAAAACATACCGAAGAGTGAGGCTGCAGTCAACTCTATTCGTGCGTTGAATGCTAATGCTGACGATCGCAGGCAACCCCGGCTACACCCATACAGTTCCAGCCGATGCAGCCAAGTGGTGCGTACAGACTTCCACCAGAGAATCCTCGTCAGACGCCATACTTGCGAGCTGATTCCACAGACAATCGCGCATTACATGACAGGCCAATTGCGTCGATAGAGCCACAGGAGGATCTCCGACGGATGGCGCTTGCATCACGAAATGGCGGCCATTCGCGACCAGTGACGCCTGATCTTTCAAGTAAACGCCGTCGCTCAGACCATGGGTCGGTTGTAAACGGGTCTACGGCTGGTGTTCCCATCGTCATCAGCAGCGACTCCTCGGACCCCACGCCTCGTCGTGCGAACATTGTGGATCTCACCGTAGACACTTCCCCGAGAAAGTACAGCCGAGGACCAGGTGGGACTATGTACGGGGTTTCCGGCCGCCCAATCTTGCAGCCCATGCTGAACGGAAGAAATGGCGTTGGTCACGTTCCTGTGAGCGTGGAAGCTGTGGGATACGATACGCAGCGACCTATGCTACCTTCCTATCAGCGCGCAGGACAGACTCGGAATTGGGCCCCTCGCCAAGAGCAAGAACACCGTCCTGGTCCCGTCGACTCTCAAGTGGCACCGGTACAGTACATGCCTCTGCCACCACCAAGCACTAACACTTTGCATTCGCGACCTACGGCGTATGAGATGCCATCTCGTCCACCTGCTGTTGGTATGCAGCAGCCAAAGTTGTACTATATGCCGCAACGTTCAAGCTACACACCCCAGCCTGTTCACGGTGCTCCGGCGGCCGTACAGCAGGTGTCTCGGCCTTACTATGGCCCTCCTGGCCACTCTTCACCGGCATTGGCCCAGGCCACCATGCAGTCACCGCCAAGTGCTGGTTTTGGGCAGCAACAGCAGCTCCAGCCGCAGTATTATTGTCCTCGATGAAGACTCCCGCTCTCTACTGCAGTGACACCTTGCACTTGACGATGGTTCGTCGAGCGACTGTACTTCGGAACGCTTTGCACGGACAAGAAAGGGAACCTGTTGTTAAATGTGTATTCAGAATGACTCGGTAGGTTACTCTATAAGATTGCAGGATGAAACTAACGAGCGTTTAGATCGCACGACAGCGAAGACATGGTCGGATGATAGCAAGAAGTGGGTGATTAGCATGAAGCGCGACATCGCCTGAAGTTCACGCAAAGGGATGAAGTCACTAGGAGTAGAAGAGAGACTTCGCAGAGAGGACAAGGACTTCGGATCGAGGAGCGTGGCCACCATAATCAAATGTGCTTGCAGCAGATCCAACCTTTGCTCAAAGGTAGTAAGTAGACAGAGCTTCCAAACACCAAATAACACTGCATCACAAATACATCAGCTCGCTCATCTCTCGAACTTATCCTCTGCCGCCACAAACCATTCGAGTGAATTCTGCATTCTGATCACGTGTGCCAAAGATGAAGCAATGCAACCTCAAACCAACAGCAAACAATTCTGCTGCTCAATAAAACATCCTTCAACATACCAATGTCAGCAGTTGCCGAGAATCACAGTGAGAAATAAACAAATCCCATACACACACGAGACTCAAGATGGAGATGGTGAGCAGTATGAAGTAACGGCATGAATACAAAAAAGCGCTAAAAAAATCATGTCACACAAGATATCGATGGGGATCTCCCACGTTCCTCCAACCACGAACCCTCTTCCAATCTTTCATAGTCTTCTTTCTACGCCTTCTTGTGTGTGCCATAACATGTGCATTCTGTTGTGACGAGCTTTTTCCTCCGAGAAGATGCACACACGTTTGAGACATGCTGCTTTAAGCACTCCGGGAGGCATCAATGCCTCTACATCTGGCTCTAGATCCATCGCCGTTGCACTTCCGGTACTGATGTGGCAACGGATATGGCGTTTGTTGGGGTAAAAATGATGGTATGCGGTCAGTGGCTCGAAGAGCCGATGATGTAGTCGAAAGCTAGCGCCAAGGCTTTCACCTCTGCAGACCGGCCTTGCTGTGGCTGCTCCAGACTTGTGTGCGGTAGCATGCACGTGTTGAAGTATAGTCAACCTTGGAGGTATGCCAGTGTTGATCGTTGGAAATCCGCTGAATGAGCTCGCTCACAAAGCATAAGGGTTCAGTGATCTGATTGTCAAACATCTGCGATGTAGTCAGTATCGAACTCCACCAGCGTTCCTCAAGTACGGAGTGACTTACGGTGGGCTCTTGGTCAGATCTGTTTTCAATAGCACAGGCACGCGTGTCATCTCCTTGACGTCCTGGATGTAGTCGCCGTTTTGCTCCCTGAGGGAGAACAAGCCAAGGTACTTATCCTTATTAGTCAGCTTGGCCTCAGGTCCAGAATTGTTGTTCAGGATGCGCGAATCGGACTTCGATCGCTGTGGCGCAAGCCCGTTTCGTGTGGGCGATGGTGGTCCGCTTTGCGTTGCACGGTCACCATTCAGAGCAACGCCAGCAGTGTTGTCGGTGACTTCAGAAGCGTTGTCATCGTTGTCGTCCTCGTCATCAAACAGAGCGTCGACATCTTGGGCGTCGATCGAGCCGGTGTTCATGGCCTTGCGCTCGACTTCCTGAGCCTCCTTTTGCTTTGCAGCAACGTCACGTGCAACCATACTGTTGGTGGGACGATGACCCTTGGCCTGTGGTCGTTCGTCCTCTGGTACAAAGGCCGAGGATGGAACACCCTTCTCCCAGTAAAGTTCAAGCAGGCGAGAGTTCTTGTCAAACTCGGCCTTCTTGAGAGGCAGTTGATCGCAGTGCACCCGTTTCTCGAATCCATACTCCGGGATCAGGACGTCGAAGGCTGACTCGTACACGCAGACGACGATACCAATGGAAATCAAATCACCGCCTTGTTCTTCACTGAGTCTGTTCATCTTGCGGCAGGACTCGATGTGCACGCTCTGTTCCTGAGCGCTGTGGGCAGAATCCTTCTTGGTATTGCAGCTCTCAGCGGTCTTGTTCAGAGATTCAACGTCTTCCGAAAACTCGATGGCGCCATTCGACAGGACGCTCTCGAGCTGACGATGAACGATGATGTCGGCATAGCGGCGAGAGGGGTTCGTAAAGTGCGTGTAAAGTGGTAGGTTGAGGGCGAAATGGCTCAGGTCGGAGTCGGCCAGTCTGCCAGGAACTACGTACTTGGCACGCCCCATGGCCTTGATTACGAGCGTCTCCATTCCTTTGCGAATGTCACTGTCCTCAATGCGGAACAAGCTGTTCTGAAGTGCCGACGAGCTGGAGATGTCAATTTCGTAACCGATGTTGTTCATGCGTTCCGCGAAGGTGCGCAGGCGGCGAGGGTTGGGCGAGATCTGGCGGCGTATCAGAGCACGCTCTTGCAGAGATGCAAAGACTTTCTGGGCCACCAAGGCATTCGTCTTGTGGCTTAGCTCCTCGATCATCTCGTGCGCAGGGCTGGAGTCGAAGATGTTGTGCTCGACGGGCACATTCTCATCATCGAGCTGATAGAGGAGGCGAAGCGGTGGGATGTCGATCTCATCGCTGCCATAACGAGCTTGTCGGAACTTTTGCGCAATGGAATGAAGCTTGAGTATCTGTTGAGATCGCTCCTCACCAAGGGCAGAGGCGTTGGTGCGGTTGATAACCGCATCGACCTCCTCGTACGAGAGCTTGCCAGAGCTCTTGATGACTGCCTTGCCAATCCAAGTGTCCTCTTCGATGACACGCCCGGTAGAAGCGTCCACCTTGAACACGACCGAGATGGTGTAGCGTTCCTCTCCAGGCAGGAGACAGCAGACGTCCTGAGACAACTTGGCCGGGAGCATGTTGACAGTTCTATTCATCAAGTACACTCCAGTGCCTCGCTTCTTGGCTTCGCGGTCGACCAACGAGTTGGCCTTCACGAAATGAGCGACGTCTGTCACATGGATACCAATCTCGATGTGGCCGTCGGCCAGTTCCTTGAAGTGGATAGCGTCGTCCAATTCCTTGCTACCGTTGGGGTCGATTGTGAAAGTCTGTTCTTCGCGGAAATCGCGGCGACCTGCAAGGGCAGCTTCGCCGTCGTTTGCCACAGACCACTCTTCGTGACCAACATTCTTAACGACAGCGTCGGAGAAGTCATCTGGGCCAAAGTTGTTGTCGCGAAGCAACGCATCGGTTTCCACCCTCAGATCGCCAGCGTCACCAAGTTGCTCGACGAGAGTTCCAAATGGATGCAGACTGGTGATCGGCCAGCGCTTGATACACGCCACAAAGATCTTGTTCGCATAGTCCTGGTGACGGTCGACGAAGTCCTTTGGTGCTTGCTCAGTAGGAATGGCGATGAGAGGCACACGCTTGTCTGTGGGCTTGAACCAGACAATCTTGGGGCGATCTTGTTGACGATCGTGTCTTGGATGGGCGTTTCCTCCGTCTCGTGCTTGACGCTCAGCCTCTTGTTTTTCTTTGGTAGCCTGGCTGCTGGGGCGCAGTAAACCAAGGCTGCCGGAGAACATCTGTCCAGCGACTCGCTCAATGACGGCGACAATGTGACCGGCGTACAAAGGCTTCTGCTCGTCGTTGATTTCATCCTCCTCCATGAGGAGAAGAGATTGGCCCTCGACCTCGACGTCATCATTCTTCTTCTGCGTAGGACGCTGCTTCAAGCTACCGCGTCTGCGAATGCCACCGTCCTGTGCGGCAGACGCGCTCTCGGGTTGAGTCGTTGCATCGTTGACGGCGTGTATGCTGCCACTACGCTGATCAGTAACGTCCTTGCGCTTCTTCTTCTCTTCTTTTTCGCGCTTCTGACCCCACACTTCGTCAACGTCGAGCAATTCAACGGCGACCAGATCGCCTTCCAAGGCACGGTTACGATCCTTGCTACCACAGATGAAGATGTCGGCATCAAGATCGGTGGTCGTGACGTAGGCGTCGCTGCGGTTCTTCTTGTTCACTCGGAGTATGCCAGCAACGAGCTGGCCATCAGCCAGGAGAGCAGGGAGGGTGGCTTGAGGCAAGTAGGGGGTGAACAAAGTCTTGCGCTGTTGCTGTTGCTGTTGTATACCCATCTGGGGTGCATTGTGCTGACCAGTGAGCTGTGCAAGGCTTGGAGCGGGAATTCCAGCCTGCTGGTAGGCCTGCAGTTGCGCCAGTTGGAGTGCATTCAACTGTTGGCCGCCAAACATGCCTGGCTGCTGAACAAGGACCTGGCCTTGAGGCAGTTGAACAAGCTGCGGCTGGGGTTGATACTGTTGGAAAGAAGAGATCGAGCTCATAGACTGGCCACTCATGGATCCACGCGGGCGGTGGCCAGGCTGGAAGGGTTGAGCGCTTGCGTGCTGGTTCATATGGAAGTTACCCATGTTGTGGTTGGCTGGCTCATTGACGGTCGGCATTGGGTTAGTGTTGTTGTTGTTGTTGGGGTTGGGGTTTCGCCAGTTGCCCTCGAAGTTGCGAGAGCCTGTCCGTCCGTGTCCATGGCTGCCACGACGTGCGAGATCAGAATGATTTGCACCGGCGTCATTGGCGGCCTGCGGTGGTGGGAACTGGAAACCAGTAGGACCGCCACGGCTGATTTGAGCCATACCGCGGCCTCCGCCAACGGCCATGCTCTGGCTCCGACCATGGCCGCGGCCTGCCATACCTCCACGAGTTCCACCAGCTTGTGTCTGAGGGGTGTCCCCGTTTCCAGGGCTCACAGAGCGATTGGACGCCGAAGGTGAACCATTGCCAGCTCCAGGAAGGGGAAACTGGAAGCCACTAGTCTTCCGTTTCGCTTCTGCAAGCTCGGCAGCCTTCTTGGCTTCTGGTAAAGCGAGAGAGTGTCTACGTGCGTGTCCGCCTCCTGCGCCAGCTCCACCTCTTCCACGACCAGGGGCACTGTTCTCATTTCTGTTCTGTCCAGCACCGAAGTTGCCAAAATCGCCAAAGCCTGAGCCGGAGGCACCGGATGAAGGAGCGGGCGGGGGACCCATGGAGCCCATACCCATGTTAGGCATGGCTGATTGATTGCGACGATGAGCGGACTGGGCCACGCCGCCAGCCATCGGGATGCCGAGGTGCTGCTGGCCCATCTGCTGTTGTTGCTGCGGGAATTGAAATGTCTGTGGGTTGGGGGAAATGTTGAGGTTCTGCATCTGTGCTTGCAGACCTTGGAATTGATTAGGCAGTTGCTGCTGTTGTGGAATCATGCCCATGTTGACATATTGCTGATGAGTGGCAGCAATCTGCTGCTGCTGCTGTTGGAGCATTTCGATCTGCTGTGCAAGCGCGAGCTGCTCCACTGTTGAACTGTCAGTGTCTAGAGTTGCAGGGCATGGGATGGACGGCGGCCGTCACGTGGACATGGCATTGGACTTACTCATCAAGGGCGTCATTTCAGAAGGACTCCTGCGATGGGCTATGTGCAGTCGGCGGCCGGTGGGCCCCTGCGGACCGGACTGGCCCTGCTGTTGCTGCTGATCCATGGGGAGCAGATGGGTGTGTGTGTTTACGGAACGAAGCTGTTTGTGATGCAACGGGTGCCAGCGTCGAGGCGAGGCGTGGACTTAAGTAGACAGTGCCGATGCAGGGCACAGGGCGAGTCAGAGGGCGGTGGTGGAGGGTGTGCGTGGTCGATACTCAAGTGACGTATTGCGGAATCGTTGCTCGTGCGGGAAGACAAGCTGCAGTGCAGACGATGCTCGTGCAGAGGTGGGCGATGCGGGTGCTGGCAGATGCTGCGTGGAGGTAGTAGTGTTGTTGGTGAGAGTGTATGCGTGAGGGAGCGAGCAGAACGGCAAGCAGCGTTGCGAGGTGAGATGGTGGTGTATGCCGTTGGACGGGGGGTCGTGCGAGGCAGTAATGATCGGGGGGCGCTGCAGGAGCTGTGTGTGCGTCCGCTTCTCGTCGGAAGGAGGGCGCGGAGGCAGTTTGAGAACGAGGGGGCGCTGTCCGGGGGTGGACGGCCAAGGAGAGTGCGAAGGGAGGTGCAGCGCAGGGCCGACGACGATGATGGCAAGAGAGGGTGAGGAGGTGGTGGGAGGAGGAAGTTGCGTGTGGGTGAATGAACGGGAGGCACAGAGGTTAGGTATGCGATGATACGGTGCAGCAGCGTGGTGTGGAGAAGCGTTCGTAGGCGGCTTTGTCGACCCGCCCGAACCTTGCACCGAAGCGGTTTCCTGGCTACGAGGCGAACCAATACACCTACAATACCAATAGCAATTGCAATAGTGATATCAATCCTATTGTATAGCATAGAACATATGGGACGGAAGAGCAATACGGCATATCTCATCGCTGTCCTTCCTCCTCTCCTCTGCGATCACAAGCTGATCAGAGTCTTAGAGACGTTCCTTCCTTCGGCGTGTCGTCAGCATCTCGCGATTGCAAAGCTCCTGCTTCATCGCCAATCTCCCGTGTTAGACCTCCGTTGTCACGGCCCAGATCGCGAGCATCAGATGTTCTGGTGGAAGTCGATTCTGTTGCGCAGAGGCAGGATCACAATGCGATGCCCGGCGACCACACAGCCGATGGTGGCAGTGACCGTTGCCAGATGATGCAATTGTCTCTGATCGGAAGCCAGAACGGGAACGGCATTCGATTGGCTTATCGTTGCTTGCTTGCAGCTCTCACAGTCTGCTTCACACGTCATCGAATGGGTATTATGCGTACGGTTGCTCGAATTATGCATGCTTGTGTGCTTGGTCGCGAAGTTCGCGAACTCGTCTCTCACGTGCGCCGAAGCAGAAGGTTTTGCCAATGCAGCACTAAGAGCGGCCCGCGGCATGATGCAGTAGCTTGAGTTGAACTTCCAACGCGACTGCGTCTTCACAACACTCATCTCGTCGCTCGAACTGCTGCTGATTGATTCAGCTTCTCGACTCCGGCAACACCGCCCCCATCGTTGCTGCATCCAATTCTCACTCTGGTTTGATCTTACCCGGTATGCAAATCGAACCTGTCGGCGGACCTGTTGCTTTCCACAATCTGCCGCAGAACACCAACACGCGAACGACAACAGCTCATAATCAGCCACCATGAGCTCTTTCTTTCGCCGATCCGAGTATCCGCGGTCGAGCTCTTCGACAAGTGGCGCCAATGGTCACCATGTCGCCCGGAGAGACGGCTCTTACGGAAGTCCCGAATTGTATGAGGAGTTTGCACGCTTGGTCGTAGACAGCGATCGCGAGTTCAAGCAAGTACTAGATCAGCAGTCCCTGGAGCAACAAAAAAAGCATGTCGAAGCCCTCGAGGCTGCCCTGGCCAAACACAATGCCGTTCGGAGGTCAGCGGAAGAGACCAGTGAGCGCATACGCCTTGAAGTGGAGGCTGAGCGCATTCGGTTGGAGAGAGAAGAGGCCGAGAGGCGAGAAGCAGCGCGGAGGAAATTGGCCGAGGAGCAACGAAAGAAGGAGGAGGCTGCCCAACAAGCAGCTCTGAGACGTCGCCAGGAAGAGGAGGCACGAGTCGCTGCGCAAAAGAAGCGGGAAGAGGATGAGAGAGCTCGACAAAAGGCCGTACATGACAAGGCTGAGGCCTACAGACGGACCCAGGAACAGGCTGCGCAAGCCGCGCAGGAGAAAGAGAAGGCTGCGGCTGCGGCTGCGGCTGCGGCTGCGGCTGAGGAGGCAGCAAGAATCCAGCAATCGCAACTACCTAAGATCTTGTCCACACAGCTGAATGGGACATCGACTACTGCACCACACAATCCCCCCCACCACGCTCCACCGACCTCTCAACCAGCAGGCATCACCAAATCCAGCGAGGACTGCCAGGGCCTATGCAGCCAATACCTGGAAATACACGGACGACTTAAGCAACTGCGCGAGGAGCTACCGGCCCGCACAAAGCAAGACCCACGGCTCAAAAATTTGTCCGACTGGCGTCGTGAGTTGACGAAGCTCCTCGGCCAAATTAACGTGACTGATAAAGCGGCGAACCGAGAGATTGTGAGAACACCAACCTTGCGATGTAAATACGGAGTGGACTCTCGCTAACCGTGCCCATCCAGATCAAGAATGTGAGAGTTGTCTTGGACAACTGCGCGCAGTTTCCAGAATACGTCACAGACGTCGCGCAATACTTCCTCCCAAGTCGGACAAATGGTCAGCCACTACAAGGCAGCATCATACTGGTCTTCCTCTTTCACCACCTTGTCAAAAGTGCGATCAAGTCCATGGAGGCCAACCTGCAACCTCTTCCCCCCAATGAGATGGCGATCGCCGCGGACAATTTCGGCATCGTACTGGCTACGCTGTTCGGCGACCCCAAGTATCGGATTGGAGACATCTCGTTTGCCGATATTCTGTGGTCAAAGTACTACCAGCAATGCCCTGTGCTATTCGGGATCAGGAGATCACCCAAGCGGCCCGTCGAGTGTCTCGTCGCTGGATTCGCCGCCATCACGCTACGCGACTTTTCAAAGAATAGGAACCCCAACCCTTTCCCGAATCGTTTGTTCTGGGAAGTCGTAGCCCGCATCGTCAATACGCCCCCTGCGAGCCAATCTGTCGTCCACTATCAGATCCTCCACATGCTGTTCCAACCGCAATTTGCCGCACGCTTCATACAATTCTACGGAAAGGCTGGACTCGTGGCGATGCGCAACGCCATCATAAGATTCCCGAGAACGGCACCCGCGAATAACGAGCGCGTTCAGTCTCAGGCCAAAAGCGTCATGATTCTGGCCATTGCGCTTGACCGCGACTTGCATCTCAAGTTGTCATAGGAAGACGACTTGCATGCGAGCGCGGCTTTCGTTCAGCAGCCCACGGTGACGATCACACCCAGCACACCGATCAAACATTCTAAGGCAGCTCCTCCCCGAAGTGCGTACCGACAACTACATAGCAATCCGAATCCTCTGCTGGGGAGACCTTCCAACTTGCAGGAGTCAGTTTGGGCGCAGCGAGGCTGCCCTGGCTCCGGCGGTTTCGGCAGCATCAATCAAGCGACAAACAACCCGGTGCAAGGCTCCACGACGTACTCTGGCAGCAGCGTAGAGTGGCGGCCGTCAAACCCAGGTACCAGTCGGTTAGTAGCAGAAAATATCCAGAATGGGTATTATGGGCAAAAGGGTCCTGTCATCCATACCGGTCTTGGAAACGCTTGGATCAATTAGTCGGAGCAAAAGTAGCCGAGCAGCTTGGAAATTGAACTCTAGTTAGACAAGCTGCATTCCTCATGTCCCTGTTGCCATGATTATCTGTGGGTTTCCCATCCTGCTGCACGGGGTGTGTCTCTGCCATGATTGCACGAGCAGCTGGTCCGGTCTTCCACGACTCATTCAAGCCTCCTCATCATCTACTTCGCCATCATTGCCTATCCTCTTCACCATCTTCTCGACTTTCGCCAGCTTGTCTACAAATTGATCAAAGCCATCTCTCGCATCGGGGTCACAGTCTTTCGGAAACCACTCCTCCATCTCATGTGACCAATCCGCCGAAGTCCCCACAGCCAAACGCCTATTCTCGCCGAACATGGTCTCCCAGTGCGCTCTCGATACACTGAGACCCCCGCGGGCCTCGTGTACAGTCTCCGGCGTCCTCTCCCTCATCGACGCCCGAGGGAGGTACTTGCGATTTTGGAACTGCGTGAGTGCCAGCGTATAGTCTGTTTTCTGGATTGCAAAGCTCCAGGTAATAGACTGGCGCATCTCTAGAGGTCGTGGGAGAGATCTGAAGGTGACGAAAGGCTTCTGAGACATTGGAGGGCTGGTAGCAATCGAAGTGTCAATGCTGACAGCCTCGGAGCAGGCTTGCAACATGGGATCTACGCGTGCATTTGCAATCACATCTGAACTTTCCATTTCGAAGGCCCACACCAGCCCAGTTTGCAAATCGATCAGGCTACCATCAAGCAGCTTGGTTTGGCGACCGTGCTTCACTTTACTCCTCTCCTTCATCAGCTCCACATCAATTGCACAACTTTACTGTTTATGTCTTCGATTTCGTTCCAAGTCATTTTCAGACGCACATAGCTTTTTTCGTGTTGGAAGAGAAAGACCACGGAGTATACTGGTTTAACGTCGACCAGATCATGCGAGAAAGCAGCTTGGGGGCACAACAGCTTATCGGCTTGCTGGAAGTGTCGGAGCATCTTGCTCTCCATGTCCTTGTCGCCGAACCTGTCACCAAATCAGTATTTGACCTCATCTTGCAAGAACAGTGGGCGTACTGATGCGTCACACGAGCTCGAAAGGCCGACAGCCTAGTCATGCCCAGAAACTCCTGCAGCTCGTAGAAGTCGTCGTCTGGGTTTTGATACTCTTTCGGAATGAAATTTCCAAGCCTCATTCGCAACTCCAAGCCTCCGCGATGGTAGTGAAGCTTGCGAAGCGCACTCTCAATTTGGTGACTCAGTATTTCTTCACTCAGGGTCGATTCCGTTCGCTCCAGCTCGATGAGGCATGTGTCGTCCAGCTCGACCTGACCTCGTGGTGAGAAAGCGACGTTGCTGTCATCATTTGATACTCCAATGGCGACCGGATCATGCATGGTATTACTCCAGATAGATATGTGAAGGAGCCATACCGCTTCGCCAGTACGGGAGATATGTTCTGGTTGGCGCGACGTTGATAGAGTCTGATGCCCACTGGTAGAATGTACGACGCAGTGCCAGGAGGACTTTCTGAACGTTCGCATGCTTGCCACGTACTTTGAATGACGATCTTCTGTCGTCGAATTTGATGTAGCATTCGTGCTCCATCCTGATGGGGTCGAGAGCTTCACAGCTCATTCCAAATTGCGCTTGAGGTCGATATTCGTCCACTGGCCAGTAGAACCAGCCAATGGAACCAAAGGCTATATCGGTTGGCGGGTCCTGCCGATATCCACTGCGCTGAATTTCTCTCTGATATTGCCTCTCGTATCTTTCACGTAGTGGATCAGTAAGAGACAAGATCTTGCCAAACTTGTCCTTTCTGCTTCCCGACGAAGTCGCAGTCTCGATCCAGC
This sequence comes from Mycosphaerelloides madeirae, assembly GCA_002785995.1. Taxonomy (NCBI): domain Eukaryota; kingdom Fungi; phylum Ascomycota; class Dothideomycetes; order Mycosphaerellales; family Mycosphaerellaceae; genus Mycosphaerelloides; species Mycosphaerelloides madeirae. The sequence goes on along the minus strand of NHNV01000001.1, from coordinate 1,006,947 downwards.
GGAGGATTACCTCTCTGGCAGCGGTAGCATCTGGAAACTCGCCCCAAATGCCGAACGCTCTGTGCTCGTTTGTGAATCCAGCAAAAGCGCCCTTGTCGACAACTAGCTTTTCGAAGGATTTGTCTGCGTACGCCAAGGCATCGGGTATCGGCAAGATTGCGGCGGATGGTTGTCGCTCACGCCACGCGGTCTCGGCCAGTGCAGCAGCGCTTGGTGTAGGCGCATGTGCGGGGAGTTGCGGCGGTCTGGCGTACTTCTGGCGCTGTTCTGGTGGTGGTCGTGGCTGCCTGGATCGGGATGGCGAAGGCGGAGGCTCTTGTGCCAGTGGTTGTGTAGGCCGGGCAGGTTTTTCGGAGGTAACGACGAGTTGCCAGGTAGAGTTTGATGGTTCTTTGGTTTGTGGACGAACCTTGGGCGCCAGATCATCGTCCCACTGCCTTGCGTTCTCGAGTTCGTAGTCGTCCATCGTCAGCGACGCTGGACGTAAGTGCGCAGGGTGGTGATGGTGGATATTCGAAGGTGTGTGCATGTGTGAAAGCTGAAGGGCGAGGTCGAGAGGTGGTCGGATTTAGGCAGTGCGCACGTTCCACCAGCAGTCGCTGAACATGTTTCTGCGGGTGCGACGGATACTCCGTCGAGTATTTGCCAACTTACTCCGAGTTTACTATGGGCCGACGACACAATTTGTGTGGCAGTCTATGCATGTATCTCTTGTCGCAGTTCAGGTCTGAAGTTGCAAAACGTGCCTTCAGTTGTCTTTCATGTGAAAGTGGGGGCGAAAATTCTCGCTTGTTCGCGGTTCCGGGGAAAGGGGTAGAGGCGGCAAGTTGCAGGTCAGTGACTGGTGTACGAGCCAGATCCCGACACCTCGGCGAGAAATGGCTCTTGAATCAAACCTGGTAAGAAAAAGTAATCCCTGGTGCATGTGAAAACGAGGTAAACGATCAGCGTGGTGATGAGCACCAGCGCGGACGTAGGACAGATCATGGCGACCTTATAGAAGGCATGGGAATTCGACCTCTGCTTTCTCGGGTACTCAACGAAGTATAGAGGCGACGGTAGAGGGCCTTTCGAGTGAGCTGGATGCAACAAGTTCTTGAGGCTGTCGAGGAGGCGGGGCAGAACTGCTCCCTTTACAACGCGAGGTATCGCGAGCTATAATGTTTCGCCAGAAATCAGGCCTCCAACGTCGAACATCCTCAAGCTTCTTATAGGTCATCATCGTCGCCGAGCAGCTTCGCATAGTCCTCCGCGGAAGCAAACGTTGGCAACGACTTCAGCGTCTTCTTCTTATTCCGCTTCTTCTTGTTTCTCGCCTTGTTGTCTTCGAGCACCTCTTCCTTCTCGGCGATGTCGACAGGAACCTCATCCTCATCTCCCAACATTGCATCCTCATCACTGTCGAAGTCTGGGATGCCATCCGCTTCGTCACCCTCGTCAACTTTATCGAATGCATCCCCACCGTCATCGTCGTCTTCGGCGCCTCCATCAAGATCGATACCGGCTTCCGACTCCTCATCGTCGCTGCAATCATAGGCACTCTCGAGATCACCCATACTGAGGTCGTCATCCTCCTCGAGTCCTTCGACTTCCGGCCTGGACGCAGCAATCGCCTGCCAGATTTCCTCTTCCGCGTCGTCTTCGCTACCATCTTCATCATCATCACGAACCTTCTTCTCCATCGTCTTGCGCTTCTTGTTGCTGCCAGCAGCGTTGAAATAGCTGTGAAAGAAGAACTCGTCTGCGGCAACATCTTCAACTTTCTTGGCCCAGAATTGCTCTGTGTTGAGTGGCGTGCTCTTGACACCACCCTCACCAGGCTTGACAAGCAGGTCGACTGCCTTCGTGCCAGCAAGAGGCTGCATGATAGAGCTGCCGTGAGTCTTAGCTTGCTTCGTGCTCGGATTCTTGTAGATGAAGCGATCGAGAAAGTGCATAAGGGTGTGCTGACTAGGATCCGGTTTGGCTGGCATCTTCTTCGTGCCATAGATTGATTCCGCAAAGAGCGCCACCGAGGGGTGGAAGTGCTGGAGTAATGGCAGAATCTCCCAAAGGCACGTCCGTTCCGCGTTGGCATGCTCTGGATCTCGTTTCCTGGCATCGTAGAGTGACTTGAATTCTCGTGCTGAATGCTGCGCTCCGTTTACTGCTTCATCCTCGGGAACATCAACGAAGTGCTCCTCTTCATCTTCATCGTTGACTTCGGCTTCTGTCAGCATGTTACGAATGCTTGGGAATGTGGTCTCCAGCTCAGTAACGAGATAGAGCACACCGCATGCAAAAGGCGGCTCGTGCATGGAAATGACCTGCAACAATCGCTTGACGAATGCTTGCACGCGCTTGGCGTTGAGATCTGCCTTTAAGCTTCTGTACAGGAGGTTGAGGTACAAGACTTGCTTGCTCGAGGTGAAGAGCCGCGGATCGAAGAGTGAGTCGTAAAGAGTTCGGTAGAATCGTTCAGCTCCGAAGTGCTTTTTGGAGGAGATCTGTTGCAGAAGCATCAAAGCTTGGATGCTCGTGTTGAAATTGGCGGAATGAGCGACTCGAAATATCGTGTCCAGCTGCTCCTCAAACGTTGCACTGTTTGTGTCGGCATAAGGGAATGCTCGGTTGACACCTGCCAACACCTGCGATATCATCTTTTCGTGGAGCTGAACAGCCGCCTCATCAACACGCTCCTTTGCTTTTCGTTTCTTAGTCGCCATCTTTCCAGCTGTGCCGCCGCCGCCTTGGACACCGCCGTTGACTTGTGGCTTGATAGGTGCTTCGTTATCCCCTTGAGGCTTCAGCAGCTGAACGAAGAGGGAAAAGTAGATCTCAAGAAGTCGGTTGGCCAGCTCGTCGTCTTTCTGAGCCAGTATTGTCTGGTTGAGCGTGACGATGGCATAGTACTTCGCATGATCGCTTTGGCCAGGTCGGAATAGACAGTCCGCTTCTATGCTGTTGGTCACAGTCATCTTCATTGCAGGATGCGAGACTTCAAGCTGTAGAAGAAGATAGGACGCCCTCGAGGCAACCTTGCGGTCTGTGTCTCCGAGCTTGTTCACCAGCAATCGCAGCAGATTCTCTTCTTGCTCAGGTTTGTCCTTCAACAACTCCCACACATACGTGATCGCGCGACTGCGTGAGTATGTGATTTCGTCGTTGCACCAGGTCTCCAGAATTTGAAGCATTTCAAAGTACTTCTTCTTCAGCCAGTGCTCGAATGCCCAGACCAGCAGGTGAATCTTCTGCAGCCCATCTGGTAGTGGATCGCCGGTTGTCCATTTCGCACTCTTGCCTTGCAAAGCACTCATCACCGCCGGCTGCTTGCTGAACGCGCGCAGCTTCCGTCCTGCGGGCAATACCACGCCTTGACCAAGCAAATCCTTCAACGCTGCAACAGCCATCAGCGCTTGATTCCTGCTCTTTTTCCGTGCCAAGCCCAGCAGGTTCTCAAAAGCTCTCATAGTATGCAATGGCGACTCTTGGACTAGCAGCGTCAGAGCAGATACCTTGTCGTCAAGTGTACCCGAGGCCATGATAGTCGACAAGAACTTGTGCGAAGAGGATCCGGTCATGTGGGAGTCGTTGTACGCCTTGTTCTCGGCTTCGAGCAGGGAAGTTGCATACTGGCCGAGTTCTTCGGTAGCCTGCTGGGTAGGTAGACTGGTTACATTCTTCGTCTCGAGGGAAGGAAGTTCGGCGGCGTGCCAATCTGGTTGCGGTAGGAACAGCAGAGTCGGCTTGGTGTCGTCCCTTTTACCGGGTGCATGGCCCTGCCTGGCCTTCTTCTGGGGGCGGCCGTCATGGTCGAAGGACTTGCGTTTGGTACTCATGATTTGGGTGCGCTGCTCATCGCATGTCGCATGTGGAATATTCACGCAAGTCGAGATTGAGACTAAACTTTTCTGGCACCGCCGGCAAAACCGCGGAAGAAGCGAACTCTATTTGGCCATCATCCAGGTATTTAAGGACATCGCGAAGCATCGCTTTCACATCAACACCTAAATGCATGCGATCCTAGATGCTGCATGTCTCTCCATCATGTTCCCACGAGACAAGTACGTCGCGATCTGGCGCTTCGTTCCTTCTCGCGCATCCAAAAACGCGGCGCCCATGTGAGCATCGAGTCCCCCAACACGCTCCACCTCAAATTTTGACTCTACCAGCATGACGGCCGCAATAGACTGAGCACCTTCTGGACGCCGACCATTCAGCGGAAACAAGCATCAGCCGAGGAAGACAGTCATGATCTTCTACTCCGAGCAGGTTATCTTCGCCAGGCCCACTCGGGCATCTTTCATCTCCTGCCACTGGGTCTTCGCGTGCAGGACAAGGTCGAGCGGTTGATCGACAAGCATATGCAACGACTAGGTGCATCCAAGGTGTCATTATCCTCGCTGTCCTCGGAAGAGTTGTGGCGAAAATCTGGACGACTGGACGGCCGTAATGCAGAATTGTTCCATCTCCAGGACAGAAAGGAGGCGAAATTCCTGCTCGCGCCCACCCATGAAGAGGAGATCACTACCATTGTCAAGAACGCAGTCAAATCCTACAGGGACCTTCCACTGAGACTGTACCAAGTCTCGAGGAAGTATCGAGACGAGGCACGTCCCAGGCAAGGCTTACTGCGAGGCCGAGAATTCGTCATGAAGGATCTGTATACTTTCGACCAGACCGAGGAGCAGGCCATGGAAGTATACGAGAGCGTTCGCGCAGCGTACAAAGCTTTCTTCGACGATGTGAGCCTGCCGTATCTCGTCGCCAATGCTGACTCTGGGAACATGGGTGGCACCCACAGCCATGAGTACCACTTTGTTTCGGCCAAGGGCGAAGACACAATCATCAGCTGCGAAAACTGCAAAATCGCGATGAATGAAGAGCTTTTCGTTGGGACGTACGATCATGAGCAGCAAGTCGATAATCCCATCACGGCAGTCAGTGTCCTCTACGGACGTGTTGTGAAGACACCAATTCAGTCGAACGACTTTCCGGAAACAGGGCATAAGAATAGTCCGACCGTTAAGCTGTCCGCTCCTAATCCCAATGTCACTCCAGAGATCCAGAGAATAGTACAGGTCACCATTCCGGAAGGAGACGAAGCGAATCTACCAGCTATCAAAAAGCTCGTTCCCGATCTCGACACCACCGTGGGGCTTACAAGTATCGCGTTCGACGCCGGCTTCCTATTGCCAGGTTACAAACACGCGCAATGGCAGCAAATACACGACCCTCGGATCTCCACCGACATGATCGCAAAAGCAATCAGACTTTCCCACGAGTCTCTCCCATCGCCCGATCGATCTCAGCAGGCACCGTTCCTCTTGACCAAACCCAACGCTCAAGACGCCTGTCCCAGTTGCAAAGCTAAGGGAACCCTCAAATTCCAGCAAGCGGTGGAGATCGGACACACATTCCATCTCGGAAAGCGATACAGCATGCCTCTAGAAGCCGTCGTCAAGGGTGAAAACAATCAGCAAGTCGCCGTCGAAATGGGCTGCCACGGAATCGGCGTTTCGCGACTCGTGGGCGCAGTCGCCTCGCTTCTCGCCGACAGCAAAGGACTGAATTGGCCCGTTAGTATCTCTCCGTTCGGGATTGTTGTTCTCGGCACAGGCTCTACGTCCAATGATGAACTCAACGCCATGTACGACCATTTGGGGTTGAGTCTCGCAGGTAATGGGCTTGACCTGGTTCTCGACGACAGGGAGAAACCTGTGGGCTGGAAACTGAACGACGCGGATTTGATTGGTTACCCTTTTATCGTCATGATGGGAAAGGCTTGGAGTCAGCGGAAAGCTGTGGAATTGCAATGTCGAAGGTTAGGAGTGAAGGAAGAAGTGGAGTTGAAGATGCTGGCGGAACGGATCCTTCAGTATCGCCGGAGGCTGTAACATTAGAGAACATGTACTGTACATTGTAATACTAGAGCGAGAGACCAGACTAGGGCGAGCGAAGCTGTCCGGATGCACTGACGGACCTCAGCGGGATCGAGCGGAGAGGATATAATAATCGATTCGCGAGAGTGGGGGGTTGAGGGCTCCTCATCTCCCTTCAACGAAAGCTTTGAGATTATCGGCAATACCCTGATTCATTGCTGAGAGCTTCTGACCCATAGAACACTTGACTACGTACGCTATAGGACCAGCTTGGGTCTCGAAGATCTCGAACAGACACTCATGATCACCCGTTGGGGTGACTCTTTGCACCTTTTCCGGCAAGAAAAACCACGTTGGGATGGACATGAAGCATCCTCGCGAACAGAGGGAGAGCTCTTCGTCAGTGTCGGCGCTTGCAATGATCTCGCATGTACTGTCCATCGTTGCGCCTGTAGACTCTGGACAGTAGGCCAAAGTGACCATGTCACCGACTTGAATCTCGTTCATTTTGGAGGGAGTGGTGCTTGTGGATGTGTATTCGTTCTATTTTGGGTAGGATTGGAAGTCGCGGAGAGCGGCGTAGACTTGTTTTGCTGGAGCGTGGATTGTTGCTGAGCCGTAGAATGTCCAGACTCCTTTGCCGGTCGGAGAAGAGGGGGTTGGGAGGCTGGTTTGAGGTTGGTGGTGGGTTGGGGTGCTTTGCGGCTTTGGTACCTACGATTCTCTGTGAACCATTCTGTGATAAGAGTGTGGTTGGGGAGAGATCCATGATTGATGTTCTGCCTGGTCTATATGGGTAAGCACGGTAGGAGTTAGTAGACTAGTGAACGAAAGCGCGTTGCAAGATTCTCAGCTGCCGCAGGCTCGATAGGGCTGCTCGTCACATTCCTCTCCAAAGGAACCTCGACATGCACCACACTTCTGACTTTTTGAGCAGGCGGACCCAGAGTGCTCATCTACTGCTTCTTTCGTGCCGACTCGGTCTCAACAAGTGAGGGGATGTCGTCCTGCCTCGTCTCATTTGGGCGCTTGGCTGGGTTTCAGGTCGCGTCCCTTTGTTTCGACTTCCTCCTCCCCGACTTCGACCTTTCGCCCACAATACTTGTCCAGACATCACATCACCACGACGCCTCATACACTTGCTTCGGATGCGATGGCCGAATCGGAAGTAGAACGTCTTTGATCGTGCCTTCGCGGTGTGAGCTGTACACTCTACGCGCCAGTTGACTCTTGAGCCATGGCAACCTCCTGCGTCTCAGCCTTGTGCTTGTGCTCAGTTCACGCCTTTCTTTTTGTTCTCTCCATCCTCTTTGATTGCTGCGTTGTTCCCGACGCTTCTTTGAATGCATTGTCTCGGCTCTCTTTGTCGCCCAACCTCCATTTCATTCCATCATTCCCTCTTTTCTCAGTCACTGCCTGACTCTTAAAAACATTCACCAAAGCGACATATCACCGTATTCTCGCCATTTTACTTCAGCGCCCACGACAAACAACACACCATCAACTTACTACACCACAAAAAGATGCTCGCCCGCTTTTTGCTCTACTTACTGAGCACCAACACCTTGGTCTCCGGAAGCCCCGTCAGCAGCAGACAGGCAGGTACTCTCTGCGCAAATGATCTCCTCCAGATCGCCCCAGATGCAGGCTCTTGCAACGACGCTCCCTTTCCAGACGAGTGCGCAACAGCTTACGTCGCCGCTCCCAACATCGCCGCCTCCTTCAAATGGTTTGGCATCCAAAGCTTTGGCGCTCAGGCCGCGCTCGTAGCTATTTCAATATATGAGTCCGGAGACCTTAAATACAACAAGAACCATTTTCCTGCTCCTGGCATTCCCGGACAAGGCACTCGGAACATGCAGTCGCCGACTTTCAATTCGAAATATGCCGAATGGGTAGCGTCGAACTGTCAGTCTTGCGGCGTCACGATGGAGGATGTCTCGCACGCTCAGGCTGAAGGACCCGCCGCAGTACTCGCTTTGGTCAATAACAATAAGCTGGGATTTGCGTCCGCGGCTTGGTTCCTGAAAACGCAATGTGATGCGAGCATCGAGACGGGGTTGGCGACTGGCACGGAGGAAGCTTTCTCCAACTACATCACGCAGTGCGTGGGTACTACTCTTACCGATGATCGGATCTCGGGTTGGAACAAGGTCATGGCATTGGGGAAATGGTAGATAGGTTCTCGAGCTCGTCTCGGGAGCAACAAGTAGTTTTGTGGGGCCGGAAGGGTCTCAATGCCGTAGTACGTGTCAATTCTCGAGAGATGGGTCGTAAATATAAGAGAATCTTTCGCATGTACGCCCCCGAGAGAAATATTCGTCTCGAGAGTAACGAGTGGTTTTGTAGGGCTGTAATTCATCTCAATGCCGCAGTGCTCTTCAGTGTTGAAGAGATGATGCTACGGAGAGAGCTGGGCCATCCGTGATTAGCACCCGAAATCAATTAATTAAGCTTGGAAGGGAATTTCTCAGGCATATGCTCTTTACGGTACCACGACATGGCAGCGGTATTGTTGTAGTAGGAGTGGCATAGAAGACGACGCTATGATAGAGATGATGCTGCAGAGGGAGCTGGATTATCTGTACAAAGTGCCTCAAGCCAAGCTCTCTACGGTCTCATGACAGATCAGCGGAATGGCGGTAGTAGCAGTGTCATAGACGGTGGTATCACTAGAGAGATGAGGCCATATGGGGGTCTGCATATCCCGAAAAGGGAGGAAATGACATTCATCCACGCACAACATCGCTACGGCATGCTCGAAAGCTTAATCTCTCTTCACCTGGTTCCTGCGAACGGCTTTCTCCTTGAGCGTCTTACGCTCGTGATGCTCAAGAGCCCCTTTCACCGCTCTGATGGCCGCGAATTGGTCGTTTTTGCATGTCCGGGGAGCGTTCCCCTGTGCCCATGCACGCGCGGCAGACCTCTCGAAGAATCGTCGACAGTAGTGGGTGTCGAGGCTCTTGGGATTGAATCCACGACGTATCCAACTATCGTACAAGGTTAGTGTTCTGAAGACACAAGACAAGGGGGATGGCCTTGAACTTACTGTGCTTTGCTTTGCCAACGGGAAGGATGATATCGCGCAAATTGCCGTTCATCACCGCCGTCACCCGGTCACAGGCTTTCTGGTCGAATGCTAGGAATTGTCAGCCACTCTTCTCACAATTGGTACGATGGTACGTACTGCTGTCCAGGTATGCGTTGACTGAGACCCAGCGCTTGATGCCGCTAGCTGGCCGCGACAAGCTTCGTAAAGTATCTTCAGCGTGCGAAAACTCGAAATTGCGGATGTTGATGTAAAGCTCCTAAGCGTATTTCGGGGCCTCATGAAGCCAGAGGGCGGTTTATTCGTGGGAGATCTGCCTGCAGACCTGACACAGAGCCGGCTTCATCGTTTTGTGCCTGTCGGCGCGGAGGTCGTAAAGAGCGATGCGGCGGGTGTCTTGTACACAGAAGTTGTAGATCGATTGCGGAGCTCAGGGGGGAGGTCGAGGAACGGGCTCGGAGTTGACATGATTGCTTGAGATGCTGGGTTGCTGAATGTAATGATTTGAGTGACGAGAGTGTTCAAGAAGTACAGAGTTGAGACGAGACCAGCGACAAGATATATATTGGCGGCCGCCATTGTAGGACGAAAAATGGGATCGTCCATGGTCGACAATAGCAAGCGAAGACTGCGGTGCGAAAAGTTGATGGCAGAGGTCAATAGCTTCTTGATGCTCGTTGAGTGTACAATAGCAAGCGATTCGACAGCGGTACGAGATGCTGATGGCAGAGGTCGATAGCTTCTTATTGATGATTAAGCGGACAATAGCAAGCGAGTCGAATTTGGCGCAGAACGCTAATGGCAGAGGTCAATACTAGTAGCTTCTTATTGATGATCGAGTCGACAATACTTATAATGAGTATCGAGGAACCTCTTGATCCCTCTCATTGGTCGTCTATAAGCATCAGCCTCAGTGCAGAATATAAGCTGGGGTGACGCGCTAAGGTTCATAAAGTCCAGACTTTCACATGCAACATACAAAACATCTGGAATATCCCGTCAGCCCGCAGGAAGCCGATATCGTTCTATGCCTAACCCAGACATCAATTTGAGGACTGCACAGCGGCCCACTCTGATAAATAATCCTGACAGCTACTGCTGTTGGGATCCTACGCATGTAATATGCTACTCTGTCTTATGTGGGGTGTCGTAGCACTCGGGCAGCAAGTGAAGTTGGGATAGACTTGGTACTCGCCGGAAGATCAGCACATCGAAGGCATTCCTTCGCCATTCTAGGTCCCCACAGTTACCATGCATTGCTACATCCTGGACTGCAAGCGGAAAAGAGTTACGCCGTCTCGATTTTACACCAGGGAGAAACAGCGAGTGGATCCAAATGGCCCCACCAGAGCACCTCACTTCAAGGCTGAGTCGTCGGACTTTGATGTTCGTTTCTTGTCCCGATAGATTGCTCTCTGTCGTTGAGCGGCTTGGCATGCATTCTTGAGCGTGGGATGCAGCAAGATGCGAAAGACTCCGAAAACAACGTTTGCGTAATCCAGGTGAAGCCAAGAAGATCGGCTGTCTTGAAAAGTTCATCGTGAAGCCGAATTCTTGACCGCATCAAGCCTTCTCGTTCCGGGTACGTAGCTTTAGCTGCCGTCCGAAGTCTGCCCTTATGATAGAAGGCAATCCCGGAAGTCATCATTGTACTTCGTGGGTTCTTACTGAGAAGTTCCATATCGTGAAGGCCAAGAACTGATAAAGTGGTGTGCAGAAACGAGAGGTCCCGGTGGTGGTTGAGAATGTCGTACGATTGGCCGGTCCGAAGAACGGCCCCTTCCCTGCAGCTCAATTCAGATCAGGCCTGTCGAATGTGAAAGAACGATAATATTGATGGAGTGTTGTTGCAAGAACGAATGGGTTGCGGTTGTGAGCCCCTGTCCTCCGACCACGTCAGCCAAGAGATCGGCTCATGTCTACCGACGGCCGGGTCCACCTTTTGCTCACCTCGCTCCAACCTTCACAACACCACTACTCTCACTCTAGAAAAGCACGAAAAGCAGGTCGAGACCCTACCGCTCCCGACAATGCACAGCATACTCCACCTGCGGACGGCGGAACTCTTGGCAGTGGAGCGGCCGCGAATCACTCCGACAGCACCGCCCTTTCCCTAGCGATGCTCCCACGCAGACACAGACTGCGCAGGCAGGTCTGCCACACACACTAGAAGGCAGCAAGGTTTGTCGAGTTCATGAACTGGGCCGTCGATTCTCTTGTCTAGCTCCGCGCTGGCCCACTCTTCAACAGCACGGGGACATTCTGGCCGACGCGATAAATATGAATGAGCAGGAGGCGGGAATATATATCGCTCGCCATCTTGAGCTTGGAACAACATATTACCCATTCCCTGCGCACGGGCAGGCAAGTATGTTCCTTATATTCGACTGACACGATACCCCCCTACCCCTACATTATATCAAAGTTTGTTTTGGCAACGCTTCGTCATTTATGAAACTGTTTCAACGCTGTTTCTTCGCAGCCTCCCAACAGCGTCCTCTTGTACACTTCACACAAAGGATGTCGTCTCCCCATCTGACGCCGGATCCAGTGCTCACGGTCCCACCCTCACCAACCAGTCCAGGACGAATACGCTCCGTGACGGCTCCGCAGCTTGCAGCTGCCCTTGAGCAGAAGTTCAATCCAGATGGCACCAAGAGGAGGCCGTCCAGGCGCGGCATCTTGTGGGAAGACATCGAAGACGGCCATGATAGATCATCGGACGAAGACTCACCGGAGTCTGCGAATAAGGACGAGCTCAATGACCTGGGACCCAGCGCTGTAAGTGCCTTGAAAGCGCTCTCGTCCTTGCGACATGAGGTTGATTTCAGATAGTCGCAACCCAACACCGACGCAGACGAAAGCGTACAGAGAAAGACGGCACCCTTCTTCACCTCATGGACAAGTCGCCTACCAACCGCTAAAGCCTGGCGAACATATCTGATGCAGGAAGTCGCCGGAGACAAATACCTTGAGTTCCAGTTGCTTCTAATGACCATTGCAACGGGCACTCTGGATGCAATGACATACACGACCTACTCCGTTTTCGCCTCTAAACAAACAGGCAACACTCTCTTCCTCGCCCTTTACGCCCTCCGCACACAGACTCTAGCTCCTCTGATCGAGCAAAACGTCGGAGTCAGCATGGGAGTCTTCATAGCCGGCGCCATATTCTTCGGCCATCTCGGACATATCTCGCGACAGCGGCGACGCATCTGGCTTCTGGTCTCCAACGGGTTCCAAGGCCTCCTGATGCTGAGCGCAGCAGCAATCCGTTACTTTGTCAGCCGCCGTGGAAATGGGCCCTGTGCTCTGGGAATCCTCGCGTTGCTTGCTTCGGCTGAATCAGGCCAGATCGCAAACGCCTTGAACGTAAACATGGCGGAGATAAATACCACCATGATTACAGGCGCTCTAATCCAACTCTGCACGGACAAAAGCTTCTTCAAACTGAAAAATGCGAAACGGAACAGAAGGCTCGCCTTTTTCGCATCGATGCTGATCGGCTGCTTCATCGGCGCCTCGATCATCCGCTTTTCTACTCCGAGTGCGTGTCTCGTAGTCGTTGCATCGATCAAGGGACTTCTTTTCTTCACATTCTTTTTCAATCGAGGGCTGGTGGAGCGGAAGTATCAGATGGAAGACGGGCAGGAGAAGATTGAGGGTACTATCACTCCGGCCAGTAGGGTGCTTTGGGGAGATTAAGTTGGCATGTACTGTGCGTTATGACAGATTTACTAGCGAGGCGTTCGATGGGACTGGCAAGATTGGCATTAACGAATTCACGAAGTGCGCCTCAGCGGACACGAACATTTGTAGATGGACAGAAGGAAACGAATAAGACACGTCCATGTGGAACAGCAAAGACCATCTCAGTCTCAAACCCTCTGTACACTGCTACAAGTAGATTATACGCTGGGGGAATCGGCCGATACAGATGAACGATAAGCACAACAATCCCAGGTCTCTCACGAGGTGCTCTGATCCCTCGCAGGTTCTTCACCTGTTGTTATGACTGCAGAATGCTCCCCAAGCGCCACGCCACAATGAAACATTTCAAAACCCTCAGCTTTTTGACGATGTGTAGGAAAATGATGGTTGCTCAAGACGTCGCGCGGGTGGCTACTCATCGAAGAAATATCATCGCTGGTGTGAGTCCCTGGGTTGTATGACTGAAAGCGGCCTCTTCAGGTGGGAACTGGTGCAGGCGGTCTCCTTTGGCATCCGACAAAATGGATCGTTAAATTTAGCGCAATCCTATCACGCTCTGTCTCTCAGGTCAGTGCGATAGCTCAATACCGTCAGGGTCATGAGGTCTCACCATCTCGAGTGTCCAAACTCGTCGTATCCAAACCTTGAGCTGCCCTTCCACACCTTCGACATTGTCCAGCTCGACACCCTCCCACCAACACCTTCGCGCGGGCTTACGCCAAAACAGGAGCAGCTTTTGTGCCATGCCGATGGCATGAGCCGCGCCTGCGTTGTCGCCCTTAATGTCCGTTCGCAGGCGCGCCAGCGCGATCGAGCAGATGACTGCCTTCTGCGGCTCGGCTGCACGGTGTCCCCAGGTGTCTTCGTGGTTAAAGCCCCTGCAAGAAGTAAGCATTCAATAAAAACCAAGACCACGACATGAAATGCGAGAGCGAACCTACCCAGCCGTGAGCATCTCAATAAGGTGCTGCTCGGTTGTGCCTGGTTCTTCACTTTTCCGGAGACCTGAGAAGATGCCGTCTTGCCTGAGCAAAGCCTGGCTGGCAGCTCGTTTGACCTTTTGCATCTCGATATGGCTGATGTCATTCCTTGGTGGGATGGCGTAGAAATCAAGATCTTCCCGCAATACTATGATGCCGGCGCGGTCCTGGAGCATGTCGCGCGCGTTTCCGGACATTGGCTCAATCGGCATCGTGTTGGGCGCCAATGGGTCACTTTGCTGGCCGGTCTCTTCCGCTGTTTGCGGGATAGTCTGTGCTACATGTCGGAAAAATTCCAGCATGTATTGCAGAGACTTTGGGTCGTACTGTGAATGATACACATAGTCAGATAAATATACATCAGTGTTGGAAATGACATTTTGAATTTCATGCACCGAGGCAGGTGAATGCATCTTCACCTGGGTCACGACGCGGGTTTGACGGGTGTTTCTTACGTCGACTGGGTATACGTCGCTCTCGCTGGAGCCGTAGCTCATATGGCCATCCGGAAGCAGGCCATTGGGGAACAGCGATAGAAGGACGAATTCTGGCAGTGTGAGAAGCTCGTCTCTCGAGAGGGTAAATCGTGTTCCGCTGTTGCTCCGAGTCAGTACTGCTCACAGTCTTCATATCCACTTGCACAAGAAACAAACCGTAGTTCGAGGGTGATATTTTCCTCGGTGCCTGCCGCTGGTCAGCTGTGCTCATAAGCAATCATCCTCCCATATGTTCTCACCTGCACCAAGTGCTGTGTTGATGGGAGCGGGACCGCCCTGTGAGACCTGGGTGATGATACTCGCTGCACCTCCTGCTGCCGCCATAACGTATGTAAAGCCGTCGAGCGGGCTTGATCCTTCTGTGTAGGGTGGCGGTGGCTCTCCGTCGTCTAGATCCTTGGACGATTGTCCGTCTTTTGTATCGCGAGGTAGTGCAGCCTTAGTCTCTGCGACAACTGCGGAAGTGGCAGCGGAGCTCTCTGTTTCTTCAAAGGGCGGGGCTGGTCCAGATGGCGCAAACGCGGTGAGAGAGGCACTGGCACACGCGACGGTAACGAGAGCGCGGAAGGGATCGGCGGGCGAGGGGTCTGGAGTGTAGCCAGAGGGGAAGTTGTGGGAGGAGAAGGGGGGTGGAGATTCAGCCGAAGCTGAGGACGGCGAGTCCTGGCGCTCTTGCGGTTGCTGCGACGGTGGGTCAAGAGCGAAGTGAGAGTCGACGTCGGTTTTCGAGCTGTGCGAGATCCCGCGGAGAGAGGGGGTCGTGTGGACGGAGTCGGACGATGAATCCACGGTGGAGGAGAGGGTGGTGGAACGCGATTTGCATGTGAGAGCGGTGAATGTCTCGTTGTCGTCTCTATGCGATGCTGTTCGGACAGGTGCGGTCGAGGCCGGCAGCAACAAGGGCAACGGGCGGGGCGGAGACTTGCAGGTGCAGGGGGGGTGTCGATGGGGTAGTCGTCGTCGTGGTTGTCAATTGCATCGCGACTGCTATTTGGTTGCGCTGCGGCTGCGTTGATGTTCCCGACCAATCGGGAAGGAGTCCGATTAGCGCTCAGATCAGACAGGGGTCAATACCATTGTGTATCTTTCTCTACATCTAGAGTGCTTCCTTGAGTCTCCATCCATCTCATCTCACACGCAATACGACGGATCATACCCACCATTACGGAACTCCTTCCAGAGGCTCTCAAATGCAGTCACCACACTTCCTGGCAAAGGTCCTCCCGCACACGCTTTCAGGTTCTCTTCCATCTGCTCCTGCGAGCTGGCCCCGAGGATAACCCCATCCTCCGCACCCAACGCCGAATGATTGACCAGGAATCTCAACGTGGCCGCCTTTAGAGCGATTTCTTCTTTCTCGCATGCCTCTGTGAGACCGTCGTGGAGCCTCAAAGTTAAGTCATTTACATACATGTTGCTGAAGACCTTCATCTGATCCATTCGGCCTCCAGCTGGCGGGTTTCGCAACTGCTCCGTGGGTCTCGAGAAATAACCGCCTGCGAGAGGGCTGTAGGCGTAAAACTAGGACGATATCGGTCAGTGACTGTCTGCAACATGGATCGGGTCTGGCTTTACACACGGCCATGTTGTGCTTTCGGAGGGTAGGGAACAGCTCCCTCTCCCCAGCGCGGGCAAGTGGGTTGTATCCTCCCTGATAGACCGATGGTTTCAGCCAACCCTTGGCCTCGCAGATTGACACGATCTCCTCGACCTCATCCTTGTTGAAGTTGGAGACTCCGAAACGTTCAATCTTGCCTTCTTGATGCAGTTGGTTGATCGCTTTGCAGGACTCTTCAAGCGTTGTCTGTCGATCCGGGCCTGGACATTCAAGTCAGTCATTGCTCGATCAAGATGGGCTGAGTGAGTACCATGGAAATAGTACAGCTCAATTTTGTCTCTCTTCAACGCCTGCAACGAGGCATTGCAGTTGCTCAGTACTTTCTCAAAGCTCAGAGAACCAGGAGAGAACCCCGGGGCCTTCGTGTGGACTTGAAACGACTTGGATTCTGTGATGTCGCCAAGGCCCTCCTCGCTTTTCCCTCCATTGTAGACACGAGCGGTATCCAATTCGTTGATGTTGTGGCTCTTGAGAACCGAGAGAAGTGCAGTAAGCTGCTGTGCTCCTGATAGTTTGGTGGAGCCTGAAGCAACAGAACTCCCCATCAGGCCTGCTATGATTTTGACCATTGTGCTTCTCGTAGTGGTGTATCTTGCCTTGAGGAGGTTTGGCGGGATTGGACTTATGGCGATCTTCTCGTGGAGAGGAAAATTGATTCGGACGGAATGATAGGAATCTGAGCTTTCATATTTATCTACAGCATATCTACACCCTGTCTCTTTGGATTCGTCCTAGGGCGAGGACGGTTCCGTTGATGTAATTTGGGACGCCACGACGCTTCCATTGAAGCTTGCTTGATCAGCTCGCGGCCGCAGACCCCGCACACGGGACAATAGGTCTGCCTTCATCATACTGTGGTACAGCGGAGATTCAGAGTTGCTTCAATGTCATTGCTCGAATTGATAGTATTCCTCGTTCAAGGAAACGTTGAAAGTAGGAGTTCGTTCCGTTCACCGCGACGCCAATACATAGCTCCTCGCTTGAATCGATCACACAATCTTCTCGCGGACAGCGCATTTCTTCACGCCCGATCACATTGGCATACTCGTCAGAGTTGTGGCGGCCCTGTTACGCCGTTTACCTGCCGTTCTTCAAATACGTGTTGGCCAGTTGCTCCAGCAAAGGCTTGGCCACTGGCGCCACTTTCTCCCAGTTCTTCTGGCCGTTCTGCATCATTTTTCCAATGTCCATGTTCTTCTTGCTGGAACGCTTGCCGCCGCTGCTTCGATGGCGGCGGTCGTAGTCGTCGTAGTCATCACGGTAGCGATCATCGCGTCGGCTACAATGGGAGTCAGTGGGGGTTGCTTTGATGGTTTCTGGCTTGCGCTTCGGTCTTACCGTCTGTCATCCTCTCTGTATCGGTCTCGGTCACGATCCTTTCTGCTGTCCCGTCCATCCGTCCTGTAACCTCTGTCATAGTTATCATCTCTAGGCGCCCTACGAGGACGATCAGTGCCATAGCCGTCGTCGTACCGGCTGGGCTTCTCTCGTCGTCGAGGACGCTCATATTCCGGCTCGGTATCTTCCTCTGCGTATTGGGGACGCCTGCTCCTTCTTGAGTCTTCATCCCGCCTGGAAGGCTTGCTTCGAGGCGGCTCATCGTAAGGATCTCGCTTGCTTCGGCGAGGAGGCTCTGGGTCGTCATATCGAGGTCTCTCGCGGTGACTCTTTGAGCGCCGAGGGGGCTCCTCATCTTCGTATCCACCTCTACGCCGAGATGACTTACGGCGATCGTTATCTTCGCCACCATACGGGCTATCTCTGTCGTCTTTGGTAGGGCTCAGGCTATCCTTGGCGGGCCTCCGTCGCGACGGACGAGCGTCTTCACCAATGTCAGCATCGGTCCCCGGGTCCGGGATTGCGCCAGGAGGAGGGCGGTCCTCGCGTTTTCTGCTGCTGTTCGCCTTTCGGTCGTCTCCTATGGGCGGAGGTGGAAGATCGTGCTCGTCCAAATTCTCGGGCGGGGACCGGCGCTCACCGCCCCGCCTTCTTGGGACATATTCGTCTTCGTCTGAAGCGTCGTAATTTTCGGGCTTTCTACGACGACCACTTGATCTCTGTTCGTCATAGCCAGCGTCTCGAGTTTTTGGAGCTGGTCGGCGGTAGTAATCTTCATCGTCGTCATCGTAGCCAGGTGGAGGCGGGCGGGCGGAGCGGTGAGATCGCTCGCGTGAGCGTAGTGGATCGTCTGGGTATGCAGGCATGATTTGGAGTAATATATATCGAAAATCGTGTGTGGCGCAAAACTGCTCCCGTGAAGAACGCAGATGTGTAGACAGGTTCGAGAAGACTCGGAAGGATATAAAGGACCAGGTGAGTATAGGAGCGAGGAGGGACTAGGATCCCGTGCGGACCTCGCGCACCCTGCAACATGACGTTGGATTCGAGACCGCTCGATTGTGCGCCGTCGGCCTCGGTCATCGAGAGGAGCCACGTCTTACGGACTTGCAACAATTTGGACGAATTACGTGGAGAGAGACTGCGTTTCCAAGTGCCCAACGTTACCTGCACCGCATCAACAATGAAACAAGTCATACCGTCGTTACTGCGTAGAAGCCTGTGAATCCATGCAACCTTTGCTACTCTAGCTCCTCCCCGCCTTGCTCACCCTCCTCCACATACGCCTGCATCTGCGTCTTGGATCCAGGAAGGTCCTGTATCGACTGGTGCTTCACAATTGGCCGCTGAGTCTCCGGCCCGAAGTCTTTCTCGCGTCGTGCTGCTGACCCCAAGTCTGCGAAAGATGCTGTTTTCAAGGGTGTAGGCGGCAAAGGCGCTGGAAGCGGCGGTCGGTAAATATTGTCAAGAGGAAGCCTCTGTCGTTGGGTGCGGTTACTCTTCTCCGTCATACATGTATTCTGCGCTGGCAGATTCGCCCCTTCCTCCACCAGAGCCAGTCGGCGAAGTAGTTTGAGGGAATCACTGCGCCGGAGATCTCGTCTCTGACCCTCAGCGGCCTTGCTGGATTCCTGTTGTGTTGGCGGAGTTGCTACTCCTGGCGCTCCAAACTTATATCGAGAGGTAGCGTGCTCTCCCCATGCACATTGGCGTTCTTGCTCATGTGGCAGTTTGACGTACTTGTCAATCGCCTGTGGGGCCCACTGCGGCGACATGAACGCTTTTCGGGGAGGTGAGGATCCAGTCGTGGCAAATGGAGAGCATGGGACAAGGCTTTCTCCATCGCGAGGCTGAGCAGACCCAGTGGCATACATCGAGCGGCGCTCAGACTTGGCCTGACGACCTGTCTGTGGCATGAGGGCCTTGGTGAGGGACTGTCGTAGCTGCTTGACTTCGTCATCGCGCTCCTCGAGCAGCCTTGCGCATCGTTCTCGCTCACGAATCTCATGAAGATGGTCGTCGTGCAAGATTTGGAGTTGACGGCTGAGTCGCTCAATTTCTTCATGCCTTTCCTCGATGATTCTGGCTCCACGCTCGATGATCTGCTCTTGTTGCGATACCAAAGTCTCCTTGGCTTCGCAGAAATCACGCAACTTTTCGATTTCGTCATCTTTGGCGGCCGAGATTCCGTCAATGGCATGCTTCCTGCTATTTTGAAGTTCGTTCAGGTTGCGTTCAAGTTCCTGGACATGTCTTCCGGCCTGGCTCAATTGTGTTTTCTTTCGGAGAAACGACTGCTGTAAAGCATATTGCTGAGCAGTGCGAGTCTGTAGGGTGGCGTCCTTCGCCTGCAAGGTGGCTTGTAACTGCTGAATCTCATGTTGGAGAGCATGAGCCAGCTTTTCACGCTCGGCGCCGATTCTATCAAGTTCCGCAATTCGCGCGTAGTTTGCACAATCCCGGCTTTGACGTTCGCGGTTGACCTGTGCTAGTTGGGCATCTTTCTGGTTGACGAGGTCTTCATTTCGACGAAGATCATCTTGGGTCTGTCTCATAAGGTCTTCGAGCTGAGCAATCTCGCGGTCCCGAAAAGCTACGC
Organism: Mycosphaerelloides madeirae; assembly: GCA_002785995.1. NCBI lineage: Eukaryota > Fungi > Ascomycota > Dothideomycetes > Mycosphaerellales > Mycosphaerellaceae > Mycosphaerelloides > Mycosphaerelloides madeirae. The sequence goes on along the minus strand of NHNV01000001.1, from coordinate 987,294 downwards.
CCTCGGAGCCAGGCAGCGTTTCTTGTTGACCGCATTGCGGCATGTACGTGTTTGGGATGGTCGAAATGTTGATGTTAGGCACGGGATTAGAATGAAGCTCAAAGAAGGGTTCGTAGTCAGTACCCGCCTCGGCCGGCCACTGGTGGTCAGGAGCGGAGGTCGTTGGAAAGCTCTGTGCCCATTGCTGAAAGTTGGAATCGTCGTTGTCGCTTGCTGCGGGTGTGTGGTTATTGGGATCCAGAGCATCGACCCGATCTTCCATGTCCGAGAAATTCAATTCCAAGGCGGCGACGCGATTGTTCAAGCCTCGCACGTCGGTCCGCAGGGAAGTGAAGAGTTGCCAGAAGATTGGGCCAGATGGCAGAGACAACCTGCTGCCGCCAGGTGGCAGCATGTTCTCGGCATGCGGCTCAGCAGACTGAACAGGCTGACCACGCTGCTGCAGAGATGATTGAGAACGGTCAGCGATGAGACAGCCCAGCGAGGACTGCATCGACTGGAGACGCATCTTGACGTCCTCCAGCTGGTGAGAGAAGCCGTCAGCAGGCGGGGACGAGGCGGGCGTGGACGGCAAGTTGAAAGTCGATGCCATGGCGTTGACCTTCTGCTTCAGCTGAGCGAGCTCTAGCTGCCAGTTATCGTCCATGGCTCTGGTAGCACAGAGGGAGCGATTTGCTAGAGACGGAGATTTCGACAAGCAATCTTGAGAGCTGCAATGCGGTGGAACGAGCAGAGAGTGCGCGCTGCTCTCGAGGGTGGAGGTTGTTGATGAGAAGGACGGCGAGGGCGAAGGAACGATGATAACTGCCATGGAACTGCCTAAAGTCGAGGCTAACAAGCGCTGACTCAAAGTGAAGTCCCCCGTCCTGCCAGAAACCGCCTCACGAGGCCCTTTCAACACCTCGACTCGCTAACAAACACGCATCATCACACCCACATCCACAACACACAAACTCATTACCTCGTCGCCGATAACACGCCTGTGACTTGCGCGGCAGGTCACCCTCAGACCCAGCAACTCTACCCCATCGCGCAGCAAACCTGTCGGAACTGAACGTCGGCCGCAGCATCCGCGCTCTCTCAGAGGCGGGCGCCATGAGTGACCAGGCAGCGACTCCCAAGCCGAGCAGCAGCGTCAAGCTGGTCTTGCTCGGCGAGGCTGCCGTGGGCAAGGTAAGCACTCGAGCCGCCTAGCGCCTAGCAGCAGGCAGACCGACTTACGACCCAATTCTAGTCCTCCCTCGTCCTACGCTTCGTGAACAACGACTTCCAACCAAACAAAGAGCCCACCATTGGCGCTGCTTTTCTCACCCAGAAATGCCAGCTCCCCAATAGGACGATTAAGTTTGAGATATGGGACACAGCTGGACAGGAGCGCTTCGCCAGCCTAGCGCCCATGTACTATCGAAATGCGCAATCCGCTCTTGTTGTCTACGACATCACAAAACCTAGCAGCCTCGTCAAGGCGAAACACTGGGTCGCTGAACTGCAGCGCCAGGCGTCACCGGGTATTGTGATTGCGCTGGTGGGCAACAAGCTGGATCTCTGCGAGGACGATGCGCCTGAGACGGAGCAGGCAGAAGGCGAAGACGAGATTGCAGAAGACGATACGGGCTCGGCGCGGAAAGTGAGCGCAAAGGAGGCAAAGGGATATGCAGATGAGGAGAACCTACTTTTCTTCGAGACGAGCGCAAAGACTGGACACAACGTTAGTGAAGTGTTCACTGCCATTGCGAATGCGATCCCCGAGACGAGTTTGAAGGGACCCCGAGGAGGGGCGAGTGGCGGCACACAGGCTGCGATTTCTGGTGGACAGGACAACAGCAGGGTGAATCTCAATGCAAGAACCGAAAGTGGGCCGAAGGAAGGGTGCGCCTGTTGAGCGAGAAGAATAAAGGTATGGCGGAGGGGGTGTGATCATGGGATTCAGATTCAGACGCTTTGTACCCTGTAGAACGAACATTGCAAGACATATCGTTTTGACACCCCCCATCATATCAGAATATGGAAGTGAGGCCAGGGCGTGGCAGGCCTGAAACCGGCGCTTGCACATTGAAAGATATTGCATCCCTGACAGAACATGAGCAGTTCTAGCACGAATGGATGTGCCGCTATTGATTTTGTGCTACATACGCAAAGGAGGATGACAGGAAAGCCTCTGCGATCGCATCGACCGCAGTTCTTCTTCTACAATTGCGCTGAGGAAAGCTCTCCGGGGTCTTGGGATCTTGGACTTTCATCATTGATACGAGTGGTCGGGAAAATCTAGACCTTGGAGAGTCGGCATGTCGCATGGACGAAATGGACGGGCGGGTTAATTTGCTGGGCGCTCTCGGCAAAGCATGCTGCTGCTGCTACACGACAGCTGGGAATCTCTCCTGATCGGAAGCACTGTGTTTCATGTCGTGGCTGGGCGCCAATGAGACGAGCTGGACGGGCTCAATGCGTGGCTGGCCCCGCTGCTGGACGTCGTGTGCGTTTCGCAGACAGGACGTCGACCTGATTTGGGTGTGGAAGAATTATGGAAGACGGGGAGATGATGCTGGAAGAGCGGGTGTCGATGTGATAGTAGGTAAGGAAGTGGGAGGAGGAGGTGGTGATTGAAAGTGGTCGAGTGGGCACATGTGAAGCAGCTTGGCGCCGGCGTTTCTCCAAGCGGTAATCTCGCATGCTCCCTCTCCTGGCTCGTCAACCTGAAGCACTCACACTGCATTTCGCCCACTCACACACTCAACACGCATTATTGCGGGATCCACCTACCTCAACGCCATGTCCTCGTCCTCGTCCACCACACGCTCCCTTGTCCCCACCTGACGACGTAACACGCTCCTCGACCTCCTGCTGCCGCTCTTTCAGCACGTCGAGACGCACACAAAGCTTCCCTTTGACCTCCAAATACGCTCCTTGTTCCCCCGATCGTTACCGCTCTGCCCACAAAACAACACCGCGCCAAGACGCATAGCAACTGCCCGCGCCCGCGACCAGGCGCCGCTGCGGCCGACATACACACTGCAAGAGTTTGCTGGACTGGCTCTGTACCCGCGCTCCTCGCTCAGCCTCCTGGACTACCACATTCCTTCACTCCATTTTGGCTCTTGTGCTGGTCACAATATCGCCGTTTAGACACCCTTCGACACTCGCCATGCCTTCTCGATCATGGCTACTGCTGCTAGTCGCAGTCCTCCCGCACGCACGCGCCGACGATGACGACGGTGCTAGCGGGTCGGATATCATTAACAACAAAATGGTCAACTACATTGGATGGACATGGGCTGGAATCATTTCGATTGTCTTCATATACCGCTGGACACTCTATCTGCTTCAGCATGTCCGCCAGCTCGCCAATTTGAACCACGGAACATCTTCTGACGGCCGACAACGCTACTTCAGCATTCCTCATGAGAATTGGGCAAAGTTCAAACGTTATTGGATCTCTGCCCCATTGCTGAGGAAGAGACATAACCGCGAATTCAACTTATCCGCTGCCGCCAATGTCGGAACACTCCCCAGTCGAATGCAGACTTTCTTCCTCGTGGGATACTTTGCTTTGAACATTACTTTCACGGTCTGGAAAATCGATTGGCGTGGCCAAGAGTTTTACAGCTCAGGCTTGAGCCGAACTGGTATCTTGTCCGTCTTGAACATGGTCCCTCTCTTTCTCCTTGCCGGCCGCAACAACCCTCTGATCTGGCTACTCGGAATTTCCTTCAACGATTTTAACATGATCCACCGCTGGATTGGCCGCATTGTTGTCTTTGAGGCTCTAGCACATGCATCATTCTGGTTCTGCGGCAAAGTCTCTGCAGTCGGAGCGCACAAGGCCTACCAAATGATCGCTGCTGCCATGGCGGGAAGCCAGATGATCCTCACCGGTACCATTGGCTTTTGTGCTTTCTGTGTCATCTTGATGCAGTCGCCATCGATCGTGCGACATGCGTTTTACGAGACATTTTTGGGTATTCACATCTTGCTTGCCCTCCTTTCCGTGGTCGTAGTTTGGATGCACATCGAGGGAATGCCGGCTCAGAACTACTTGCTGGGAGCCATCATCTGCTGGGTTTTCGAGCGCCTCGCCCGAGTTTGGCTGATTGTTCGCAAGAACATTGGCAAAGGCGGCACGAAGGCTGAGATTGAAGCTCTTCCTGGCGACGCCGTGAGAGTCACTCTACGGACAGGGAAGACCTGGAAATTCAAGCCAGGCCAACACATTTACCTCTACATCCCGTCGATCGGTATGCTTTCCAGCCATCCATTCTCCCTTGCCTGGTCCGAGGAAGGCAGCGACCTTGCGAATGAGAAGTCGCTCCCAATGTCCAGACAAGATATCCTTGCGGCCAAGACAACATCGGTGTCCCTCATCATTCGTCGCCGCACAGGCTTCACGGACACTTTGTACAAGATGGCGGAGCAGTCCAAATCTGGGCCGTTGGTCACAAACGCATACATTGAAGGGCCGTACGGTCACGAGTCCTTCTCAAGTTATGGTACCGTCATGCTCTTTGCTGCTGGTGTTGGCATTACACACCAAGTCCCGCACGTACGCGACCTAGTAGCAGGCTACGCGAACGGCTCGTCTGCGACCCGCAAAGTTATCCTGGTGTGGATCATTCAGTCACCAGAGCATCTGGAATGGATTCGTCCGTGGATGACACAGATCCTTGGGATGGAGAAGCGTCGCGACATCTTGAAGATCCTGCTTTTCGTCACTCGTCCTCGCAGCACCAAGGAGATACACTCTCCTAGCGCGAGCGTGCAAATGTTCCCTGGTCGCGCCGATGTTGCTGCCCTTATCGCCAAGGAGCAAGAGCATCAAGTGGGCGCCATGGCTATCAGTGTCTGCGGTACCGGAAGTCTGGCTGATGATGTGAGAAAGGCAATGAGAGATCGATGTGAAAAGACGGAAATCGACTTCTTTGAGGAGGCTTTCTCTTGGTAAGAGGCTAGTCCTCCGGAGCGCGATGGTAACGAAGAGACGTCAGGCATTGGAGTTTAGCGATGTTTTCCTTTTGGGTGATTGGACAGCAACGCAGGCGGGGCGCAATGGATCCTTTTCTCTTCTTCACATGTACAGTTAAAAGACACACTCGATTGTCATGAAAAATTTCTGTTCTGAGTAGCATCGGTACTTTGATCGCAGATGATCGCACTATCCACTACTCATTGCTTCCCATCTCATTGCCACGTATAAGACCTAGCCACGATTATGGTAGTCCGCACACGCTACAAAAGAAGTCCTGGGATTGGTGTTTTGACGCACTCATCTCTCCTCCATCGGCATCACCTGGTCAAAGTTATTTTCTCATCTTCTTTGGCTGATGCCCGAGTTTGCCCTGATGCACGATGCCTTGGCTCTGTCCGAAATACCGATACGACGTACTCGGCATGCCTTAGGTAATGGAATACCTCATACTGTGAGATAACGGTTACACCCTACTGCTTCGACCTTTCACTTCCTTCTTCATCAAACTCAGCATCCTCTTTCTTCATCTCGTCATCACCATGGCAAAACGAACTTCAGTTCTCGTGGCCTTGATCGCGCCTGCACTTGCCCGGGACATCACTTTCCCACCCGTGGCAGGCATACAAATTCCAATGGCAGGCGCGGCAGGCGCAGAGATAAATACGCCGCCAAATTTTGGGCTTGACATTTCTCAGGCCATGTTCGCTGGGCTCACGACGTACGCAAATCTCCCATATGTTCATTGTCTGGCCAAGGAGGGTAAGGAGGTGGAGGCGTACGATATCGCGATTTTGGGGGCACCTTTCGACACAGGAGTGACTGCAAGACCGGGAGCGAGATTCGGGCCTAATGGTATTCGATTGGGATCGCGTCGGATCTCGCCTGAGTTCTCGTATAGTGTCTATACTGGTAAGTCGCTGATCTCTGGGGCGCGAGGAGAATATAGACTGACGTTATAACAGGCAAGAACGCAGTCAGTATTTCTTCTCAAGAAACAAGACTTTGAGACACATTTTGAGACAGCAGGCTGATTCTTGTCGTTGAGAAGTTCAAGCAGGGTCTCAAAGCTGTTGACTGCGGCGATGCTCCTCTTACAGTCCTTGATAATACCATCGCTCTGAAGCAGCTGGACAAGGCTCATGAAGTATGCACTCATCTTGTCCTCGCTTGGCTGCACAGGAGGTACTCAGAAATTCACAGATCATCTCAGGCCGCGAAGCGAATGCATCGGACTACAGTGTTCCTCGGATCGTCACACTGGGGGGTGATCACACAACAACGCTGCCAGCGTTAAGATCAACCTTTGATCGATGGGGACAAGTCTCTGTGATTCACGTTCGTACAGCAAAGATTGGGAGGCGCTCATATGTCTTGGTCATTTTGCTGACTTTCTCCTCTTCCGCGTTTAGTTCGATAGCCATCTCGATGTGAGTCTCAACAGCTATATCGTCCTGCTGATCGACGACTGATTATTGATCAACAACAGACTTGGGATCCAGAAGTACTCGGCGGTGGCATCTCACACTATTCCAGCGTCAATCACGGAACCTTCCTACACATCGCCCATGAGGAAGGACTGATTCGCAACACCTCAATCCATGCTGGCATTCGTGCTCCCGTCTCGAACAAGAAATACGATTTGGCGAACGACAAGGCATGTGGGTTTCAAATTTTGAAAGCTAGAGATCTCGACAAGATTGGAACGGCTGGATTCATTGACAAGCTCAAGGATAGAGTCGCGGGTACGAAGGTATACATCTCCGTCGACATTGATGTGCTTGACCCTGCCTTCGCTCCTGCAACAGGAACGGCAGAGGTTGGAGGGTGGACGACGCGAGAGCTCTTGACAATCCTGGATGGGCTGACTGGCATCGAATTGATCGGTGCTGACGTTGGTGAGTACCTGGTGTTCTCAATGCATTGGTGAAATGCTGCTAACGAGAATCGCAGTCGAAGTTGCACCTGTGAGCTTACATTTTGTCTTGTGGAACAGGAATCATTGCTGAAAAGTCGCAGATATATGACAACCCAGGAGAGACGACAACGCTTGCTGCAGCTGAGGTGGTACACTCTTTGATTCAGCTCATGGCTGACAAGCCTGTGCTACCGAACAAGCTATAGAACGATTCAGCAGCGGATCGACGCTCAAGTCCTCGTAGACCAATGCGAGACTTGGTTACACTTATAGACATATAGATGTGAGTTACATACAAATAATCAAATGCTTCAATGACTCGCAATGATCATTCGACTTCTTGACATGCTTGTGACGATGCCTTACACAGGCACATATATTGATCCCTTTTCATCCACCTATTCGGTCTAGCGTTCTTGGAAGCGACAACAGGGTCTCGATCTCTCTCCACATCACTCACTCTCCCACATCCATTCTTTTCCATCAAATCGCTCGATAGCCGCCACTTCTTCCTCCCGTCACATCATGTCGTTCGAGCCAAAGCAGAAAGTTGAACTGGATCTACCAAAAGACGATGTCATCAGCCTGGAACACTTGTCCAAGTGTGATGGTATGTGCAGCTGTTCCGATCAAGATTGATGTACCGGGGCAGGACGCTCATACGTCGTACAGGAAAACATGAAGGATACCCGACCTACGTCGCAATCAAGGTACGGACCGGGTGGGATCCACAGGTCGTCTCTGCAAGCTAATCGCTTTTGAGGGTGTTATTTTCGACGTGACAGGGAACAAGGCATATGGTCCAGACGGCTCATACAAAGGTGCGTGTGATGAGGATGCAGTTTTCCTCTGTGACGGCGGCTCGGACGGGATTGACGTGTAGACAGTCTTTGCCGGCAAGGATGCTTCAAGGGCACTGGCCCAGTCGTCTCTGAAGGAAGAGGAATGCCGGCCGGACTGGTACGACCTGCCTGACAGCGAGAAGAAGGTTCTCAATGACTGGTACACTTTCTTCAGCAAGCGCTACAACATCAAGGGCAAAGTTGAGGGAGCCACGAATACTGGCGAGGGACAGTGAGCGGCAAGCATTGTTGAGTGGCGAATCGACAGGCAGCGCTCTTCTCATGTGTACATTGTGTGCTTGCATACAACGAAGGACAAAATCTCGCACTATCAAATTACCGATTCCCATCCCAGGCCCAGCGCAAAACAGCATTCAAGAAAAATTACTCAAAGGGTATGCCCGTCAACGCCAGAAACGCTCATTCCAAACCCACCGAAATCGTACTCGTCACGTCGTCAAGGAGAGAAGAGGTTGGTCATAATCGCAGCTGTGCCTGCTGAGCACGGCGCACCATGGCCGCGTTGCCGCATTGCTGACAGATCTGGTTCGCACTGATCCACTCGCGTTTGATGGACCAGGCACCGAAGCATTGATGGTTCGGATCGTTGCGGGCGAAGTGGCAGTGCTTGATCAAGCGACGACCGGCATGGCCGCAGTGGAAGTGGATGACTTCGAACTACAGTTATCAGTCAGCTTTCATCCGACGCAGCTTTTTGTATGAACGATCACTTACTTGGCACATGGTGATGGTTCGTCGGCGTTCGGTCTTTCCTGGAATTGCTTTTGGACAATGTCCACGAGCGATGTCTGCACTAAGTGTGAGCTCGTGTGCAATCGACCTGATATACGCTCCCTGTGCTCGAGCAGAGGACTCACCTTTGGGGAACAGAGAACCGTTAACTCTCACTTAGGCGAAAGGTACAGCAAAGAGCCACCAGAGACACAAGTTCCACCACACAACGAAGCGACAAGAACAAAAGCGACAACGCAGACCCGTGAGTGGTATGAGACGAGAGACAAAAAAGTGGTTGAGAGAGCTGATGTGTTGCAAAAAGTCAAACGATCTTCGAGGAACGACCTCTCCTTTATCTTGCCGCCATTCAGGACTCAGAACGCTCTCCTGCAAAGTGTACGGACCACCATGCTGTAGCTTGTAGCTCATATGTGCTCCACATCTCTCCAACCTGTTGACAGGTCTCGATTCTGAGCTGAGTCATCCCATCGGCATTGTCTCCACCCCGGTCGACAAAAGAGAGAGAGAAGTTACTAGCCCGCCTTCGAACCAAGACTCCTGCATCGTCGAGACCCATTCATCGCTCGCTCAACCATGAGCATGACGCAAGCCTCCCTGGCCAGAACAGACGTGGCGAGCTCCTACGCCGCAAAATCAAGCAGCAGAAACGAGCAGGAAGCATGTCGCAACGCCCAAGCTCCCTTCTGCAGAGGTGCATTAGGCCAATGGATCGAATGTTCGATTCGTTGCAATGGGTGCTAGAGCTGTGGGGAATGGAGTAACCACCAGTGGATCCAGTGAAATCATCGAGCAAGATGCCACAGACCGAGAGACCCTTTAGGAATAGATGCGAGAACGGAACCTGCCTCGATGGGGGAACTTGAAAGCGGCTGGAACGAATTTATATGCTATCTATCACATTTTGACCGCCCTTTCCGCTGGCCTTGTGCAAGAAGACAATGCATAGTTTCTTTTCCGTCCTGCCTGCGTCTAGTCGGCCTGTGTCATCTGGGCCAATGCAAGAGATTGATCCGCGATGGTCCATGGATGTGACATGAGACACAATGGTCGTACAGGTGAGGTCTACCCGGTAATCGAGCGCAAGCGTCACGGCTGTACGTTGTCGAGGGCGGGAACGCACATGCATAACGTATCTGTGCGGGCCGGTGCGTCCGCTGCAACCCATTATTGCTCGAGCGACCCTTTGGGTTGTGTTTCCAGTGCCACGGGCTGCCCATGCCCGTAGGATTTGCCCCCCAATCGTGGTCGAAAAAGTGATATGCTGCAGGTCGGCATGCCAAGATGAAGGATGTTTTCTTCTGAAGTCGCCATATGATGCTCAAGAAAGTGTCGATCAAGTGAATATGTGGCATCGCGTACTCGTAACACATGTGTGGTTGAGCATCTGATGACATGTAGCACTACTTGCGATGCTTTTGATCACCTCCCACAGCAGCAGGATTGATATGTGCAACCTCTGGCCGTATGCCGTGCCGCTATGACTTTGCTTTTCCACCCTTGCGAGCCCGCAGGGCGCGCTTCTTGCCAATTATGCGATTTCGCGCGGCAAGCTTTTCATCAGCCGGCCTCTTCGCTTCGTCCTTAGACTTGTCCGACCTGTCTGCCGCCGTCTTCGCAGACTGTGCATCGGAACCTCTCTTGCGCTTCCGCGAACCCGGCTTATCGCCGGTGCCTCTTGCCTTCGAATGCTCTGCATCGACATCGTCAGGGTGGCCCTGCTGGGCAGCCTGGCTTCTCGCTCTGGCCTTTTGCTCAGTTTCCCTCCGGCGTACCATGACCTGTGCGTTTTCAATGGCAAACTCCACAATCAGTCTCTTCTTGCGATCCTGGACGTCATCTCGGCTCATCTTGCTCATTCCATTCTGGACCTTGTAGCCCACAGCATGCCCGTTCAGCCAGCGGAGACCCATGAGAGCATTCCGGTGAGTGTAGTACTCGATGAAACCATACCCGCGGCTTCTTCCGGCCCCGGTGCCCTCGGATACCTTGCTGCCGCCAGCGCTCTCGAACACGACCTTGGCCTGCTTGACGATACCCTTGCCAGCCTTCTTGCGGGCCTGCTCCGCCGCTTGCATCTCTGCGGCACCACGAGCAGTCTCTTCCGCAGATAATCTTTGCCTCAAGCCGGACTTGACGTCCGAGGCAAAGCCGACAACCGCCTCTCTGGCCAACTGCTTGAGCTCTTTGGAGTCGATACTGCGCGGCAAATTACGCACAGACAATCGAGTCAGACTCAGGTGGAGTGATGGGTTACTTTCGATCAGTGTCTTCCGTTGTTTCGCACTTTGCTCGCGCATGGCCTTCTCCGATGGCGAAAGCTCCTCCCATAGTTTGGACTTGGAAGAGATCGTTCCCTCTGAAAGAAGGAACAGCTTTCTTTTGTCGTTGTCGCGTTTGTAGCGATTGGCTGTCCCTTCTTCAGTCAAACGAGTGGCTTCCAATTTGTCAACAGCCCGTGTGACCTGCAATACACGGCCATCTAATGTGTACTGGCCAGATGGATCGGAATAGTCGTTTTGCAGGATTGAGTTTGCGGGCTGCGAAGACTTCCCGCCTTTGCCTTTGCCAGGCTTCTCCTGAGAGTGTACGACCGTTCGCGTGGGTGCGTTACGCAGACATTTATCTGCATCCTCCTTGTTGTAGAAGCAGACGAAACCAGTCCCCTTAGAGCGTCCGGTCTCGTAGTCCATCACAACTCGTGCGTAACGTGTACTACCAAACTGGCTGAAATGTTCTTCCAGGTCCTCATCGGTACAGAGAAACGGCAGATTTCTGACGAAGAGGGTCGATGACCTGTCGTCTGGCTTGTGCACTGAAGGTCCCGTTTCGCCTTCGGAGTCGAGATCCTCCACGCCTTCGTCTTCAGAACCCGCATCATCACTCGCGTCGCTTCCATCGTTCTCGATATCACTGCCATCAAGTATAATTCCGTCCATATCCCCCTCGGCACTGTCTTCATCGGTCTCCGCATCGGTGCTTTCCTTGATGGCATCCTGATCGTCTTTCGATGTGCCTTCGAAGATGCCCTTGTCAACAGCCCAATCGACAGCTAGAGTTCTGCCGTCCACCTCTTTCCCATTGATACCCTCGATTGCCTTTTCGGCATTCTTCTTGCCTCGCATAATGACAAACCCAAACCCTGCCATGAGTCCGGGACCCTTCTTCGGGATGTATGCCTGCTTTACTTTTCCGTAACTCATGAAAAGCTTCGATAATTGTTCCCCCTTCTTAATCGACCATGGCAAGTTGCGAACGATGATCTTAGGCGGTAGTACAGGCTGCTCCTCCGCCTCCTTCTTCTTCTTGTCGTCCGTACCGTCTGGGGCATTTCGATTTCTGGGCTCAGCGACCTCAACACGAAGCTTCTTTCCCTCCAAGACACGTCCATGGAACTGCTCCTTCGCACGGACAGCATCCTCAGCGTCTGCAAAAGTGACAAATCCATATCCGCGGCACTCTTTTGTGGCAGGGTCGGTGACGGCAACGGCGTGCTTGACGGGGAAGGCGTCGGAGAAAAGGTCAGTCAGGGAGTCGGAGGTTGTGCTGGCGGGCAGAACGCGGATAAAGAGCGAACGCCGCTGCTGTACGGCTTTCTCTTGCGCCTGGGCGGGAGTTTCGTTCTCGGCGCCGGCGGCGGTGGTGGTGGTGGCTGGTATTTCTGATTCAACGACGTCACCTTGCTCAACAGCGGCTGCGCTGCCGTTCGAGAGTCTCTGCTTCTTGCGTGCGGGACCCATTTTAAGGTATCGTGCTAAAGTGAGAGTTGAATGTAGCGAATATTGAAAATTCAAGAAGCCAGAGCTCGAGACGCCAGTCCCTGGCCATTGGCTACGGGAGGACGGGAGCTAGCGTAATTGCGCTTAAGAACGAGTTGAGAACTAGTTGAGAATGAGTTAAGAGTGAGTTAAGAACACATTCAATCTGGACTTGGCAAAATCCAGTGAGGTTGAGTTGGGATTTCAAGGAGTGTGGTATTATCTTTCACACATCAGAGTAGAATATAGCTTATACTACAATATCGTCACCAGTCCATGCCACTTGCTTGAAAATGCATTGACTCCAATTTCGCTCGATGCAATATTCCCGTCTCGTAGAATCGTCAACTTCATTCCCACCCGCGGGTTGTTCACGACTGCGCGACAACGTCCAAGTGCTGCCCGTCTTCCCTGAACACCACCTTAGCCTTATCCCCGCTCTTGAACTCTCCTCTGATGATTTTATCGGCCAAACTGTTGCCGACCTCCTTTGAAATGAGCCGGTTCAAAGGCCGGGCTCCATATCTTGGGTCATAGCCTTTCTCGGAGAGCCATGTGCGGACGACCTCGGTGACCTGCAACGATATGCGTCGATCATCCAATCTCCCCTGCAGTTCCGACAACCGAATATCGACGATATCTCTGAGAGCATCCTTGGACAAGCGCTTGAAGATAATGAACTCATCCAGTCGGTTGAGGAACTCTGGTGGATATGACATTTGCACAACGTCCATAACCTGCTGCTTGACATCCTGCGAAATCTCGGATCCGTCGCTCTCATCGGCCACAAGTGCTTGGGCGCCAAGGTTGGATGTCAGCACGATGATTGTGTTGCGGAAGTCGACTTTGTGGCCTTGCGCATCTGTGAGAAAGCCCTCATCCAGGACCTGCAAAAGGAGCGTGCTGATATCACGATGGGCCTTTTCGAATTCATCGAAAAGGAGTACAGCGTATGGCTTTCGTCGTACAGCCTCTGTGAGTTGTCCCGCATCCTCATAGCCAACATATCCCGCAGGCGATCCAATCAATCGAGACACGGTATGCTTCTCCTGGAATTCGCTCATATCAAAGCGTATCACTGCCGACTCCGTGCTGAACAAGAAGTTGGCCATCTTTTTGCACAGCTCCGTCTTTCCAACTCCCGTAGGTCCAAGAAACATGAACGATGCCAATGGTCTATTCCCGCCGCTGAGGCCGGCACGTTGCATGCGTACAGCATTGGCTACGGCGGTCAGAGCTTCATCCTGCCCACGGACTGACTGTCTGAGGGTGTCCTCCATTCGAACGAGCTTTTCAATTTCCCCTGACATGAGCTTTTGCACCGGAATGCCTGTACTTTTGGCCACCACTGCGGCAATATCGTCTGCCGTGACTGAGTCATGGATGAGCGTTCCCTTCGGAGCGTCTGCAGTTGATTCGCCCCCTTCTTCTTGGGGCAGCTTCTTTTGGAGTTCTGGAATGCGCGCATATCGGAGTTCGCTCGCTTTTGCAAAGTTGCCTTCTCGCTGTGCCTGATCCAGTTCGATTCGCGCTTGTTCCAACTCCTCCTTGGCTTGTTTGATCTCATCGATTTCTGCCCGTTCTTTATCCCATTTCTCAGTTAGGGCACCGACTTCATCTTGTTTCAAGGTAAGTGTTTTCTCCAGCTGTTCTCGTCTTTCTTTGCTGGCAATGTCGGTTTCATTTCGTAACGATTCGAGCTCGATCTGAATTGTCATGATCTGGCGGTCCAATTCCCGTATAGCGTCGGGCTTGCTCTCTTGTTGTAGTCGCAGTGCACTCGCAGCTTCGTCCACCAGGTCAATCGCCTTGTCCGGCAAGAAGCGATCAGTGATGTATCGATTGCTATATGAAGCAGCTGCAACGAGAGCACCATCGGTGATCCGGACGCCGTGGTGGACCTCGTACTTATCCTTGATACCTCGCAGGATTGAGACCGTGTCTTGGACCGTGGGTTCGTCAACCAAGATCGGTTGAAAACGACGAGCCAGAGCGACATCCTTTTCTATTAGTCGGTACTCTGCCAGCGTTGTAGCCCCGCAACATTGCAGCTCTCCGCGGGATAAAGCCGGCTTCAAAAGATTGCTGGCATCGATGCTGCCCTCTGCCTTACCCAGCCCGAGCAGTGTATGGAGCTCATCGACGAACAGTATTACACCACCTTTCGCATCTTCAACTTCCTTGAGAACTCGTTTGAGACGTTCCTCGAAATCGCCTCGAAACTTCGCTCCAGCAATGAGCATTCCAAGATCCAATGATATGACTTTCTTCTCCCGAATGCTCTCTGGGACATCTCCCTTGACTATTCTCTGGGCCAGACCTTCCAAGACTGCAGTCTTTCCAACTCCAGCTTTGCCTATTAAGACGGGGTTGTTTTTGGTTCGTCTCGAGAGAATCTGAATCGTTCGATGGATCTCTCCGTCTCGACCAATAACAGGGTCGAGCTTCCCGTCTCTTGCTCTTGCTGTGAGATCGATGCCATACTCTTCAAGCGCCGACTTTTCTGGTTCGCCTCCGAGGTTCATTCGATGGGTGCCACCGGGTGGTTTTGGGGGACCTCTGGCGTAGTTTCGACATTGCGATAGGCCACCAGTGGTAGAGCGGATGGCTGGGGCTGGCAACGATGTCCGGCTCGCCTGGAGTGCACTTTGAGCGGCAGTGCGCGGTAGAGGGTATCGAACGGAAGCTATTCGCCTAGCAGCGGACCTTCCTGACGAGAGCATGGCGACAGCATGCGAAGGAGCGATGATAGTTACCAGGAAGTTTACTGAGCGCACCAGCCCTGATTATATGCTGCCCTCGCCATCGTCTGGCGTAATGCATAGAGGAAGAAAGACGGAAGCACCGAGCTCATTCTGCGTTTCCATCAGATGCAGCCCTGCCTCAGGCATGCACGGCCCGTGACACATGGAGCGATGGAGCTCGAAAAGAATTCGTCTCTTCCAACACCCCACTCACTCGCTGCTTTACTCACAAAAAACACAAACACCTTTCGTCTACTCGTCGCTCTCTCCTCACTTTTCACATAATACCCGCGACATCACATACCGCAAAAATGGGTTTCACCGACTTTGTCACCGATGCTGGCATGACCCGTACGTCGTCGTCGCCTACCGCGCACCACCCCCTCGACACCGCCGGTGACAGGACTGCTCCGCTAACGCACCCACAGTGCTCGACCACTGGACCAAGACTCACAGCTACATCTTCGGGTATGTTCTCACACTCCTCCTCCCATATCCACCGCCTTCCCTTCCATGATGAGATCTATTTGGTCCGTGTTTATGAGCAGCTTAAGACCCTGCATCTGATTACTGCCAACGCGCTTTGCGCAACTCTGACTCCGATTGTCAATCTTCTACTTGATCACCGTTGTTATCCGGATAAGACCGCCGCTGACAATCGCGTAGCTATGGCCCATCTCAGGCCGACGTGAAGTGCTTCCAGTCCTTCAAGGAGGCTCCCGCCGTCGAGAAGTACCCACACGCGTACCGCTGGTACAAGCACATCGCCACCTTCGAGTCCGAGTTCTCCCAGCTACCTGGCGACCCAAGCAAGGCTGTCACCGCGTACGGCCCAGAGTCCAGCGAGCTGCCCATCAACCCAGCCAAGGCTCCCGAGAAGGAGGAGGATGACGACGAGGTCGATCTGTTCGGCTCTGATGACGAGGAGGAGGATGCAGAGGCGGCCAAGATCCGTGAGCAGAGACTGGCTGAGTACGCTCAGAAGAAGGCCGGCAAGACGAAGCCAGCTGCCAAGTCTATCGTCACTCTTGACGTGAAGCCTTGGGGTGAGTCACGTTTTCAATACTGGTTTGGAGAAGTTGATACTGACGCAGTGCTGCAGACGACGAGACACCCATGGACGAGCTTGAGGCAGCCGTTCGTGCCATTGAGAAGGAAGGTTTGGTCTGGGGTGGATCCAAGTTGGTTCCTGTTGGTTTCGGTATCAAAAAGCTCCAGATCAACTTGGTCATCGAGGACGAGAAGGTGTCTCTCGATGAGCTGCAGGAGCAAGTGCAGGACCTCGAAGACTACGTCCAGTCTTCCGACATCGCCGCCATGCAGAAGTTGTAAGGCAGATGCTGCGCTGCACGAATGAAAGAGATGTTGACCTGGATTCGCTCACGACTGCACGAAGCGAGCGAATTCTCTGCATGATGGATAATGAACGGGGCAAGGGGTATAGACGGTGATACCACAAAAGCACGAGTCGCATAGCCGTGCACACGAATACCAAAAGAGGCTCATTTGTCACTGATAAATTCATGTCTCCCTTCTATCATTCTTTCTCGCCATTCTAGTCTTGAACCCTACCAAATGTCGCTGCGCTACATGTGGGCTAGCTCAGAGCGACATCATAGACATTTTGCCGAAAGAGCTCCACACCCGTTCTCCTTTGCTCTCGCACCAACCTTCGCCTTTACGGAATACCACTTAGACCATCTACCTTCTTTCGTAATTGTATAGTGCAATCTGCGCTGCACCGCGAAAACCCAACCCCCAGCGCCACATCTAGCGACGACTTCGTGCTTGAAGCACGCGACAGCAGAAGAGGATGTCTGTCCCAGGCAACATCAACACAGCGCCGCCGCCATCATCGTTCGACGAGGAGACAGAGTTCTACGAGGAGTCACGATGGGCAAAATTGAAAAGGAAGATCGTAGAGGAGCCTCTGATACCATTGGGATGCGCCTTGACTTGCTGGGCATTGTATGAGGCGTAAGTCGTATCTCCGCATGGAAATCTTGGAACCATCTCTAATACCCGGAGCGGCGCAGAACGAAGTCAATGAAATCAGGGGATAAATATCGCACCAACCGCATGTTCCGCCGCCGTATCTACGCTCAAGGTTTCACGATTATGGCCATGCTGGCGGGATCTGTGTACTGGAAGGGCGACCGCGAAAAACGCAAGCAGTACGACGAGCTGAGCGACGAGAAGAAGAAGAAGGACAAGCATGAGGCTTGGTTAAGAGAGTTGGAGGTCAGAGATCAAGAGGAGCAAGAGCTGAGGAAGATGAGGGATAGGATTGTTAAGGGGAGGGTGGCTGAGAGGTTCAGTGAGAGTGAGAAGCGCGCGAGAGAGGAGAGGGAGGGGAAGGGTGGTGGGTTTGGAGAGGTGAGGAGCGTGTTGGAGGATGTGGATAGGAGAGGGGGCATATTGAGCGCAGCGAGGGAGTTGTGGAACTCGAGAAGATGACATTGCCGTTGTATTGTTGGTATACGACTGGCATATGCAAGTGTACAGGTCGAACATCTCTCTGAAACGCCCACCGATACCCGTATCTTCAGTGTAAAGCTAGGCGTTGATTTTCTTCTGCCATGTGCCCCTGAGCTTCCACAGAGAAAACATCCTTGTAAACATAGCATTCAAGATCGACTTAGGCAAAAATGTCGTCGCAAACCAAACAAGCCAGACCTTGCCGCCAGCCCAGATCGCATCTTTGGGATTCCGCCGCAAGACCTGGCCCACGACGTATGCGGCATAATTCTCGTTCGGAATGCCGTTGGCCTGAGAGTGGACGAGTCTCTCCTCGTATTCTTTCTGCACTGGCAGATATATAGAGTCCTGGCGCATTTGTCGATGAGTTCTCGCGATGTTGCTCTTGACGCCTCCGGTCACGACGTTAATGACCCGGACGTCGAATGGTGCCAATTCCACACGTAAAGTGTCGCTGTATCCGTGGAGGGCGGACTTGCTGGCGTTGTACACGGAGCCAAAGACGTAAGGCATGATTCCTATTTCCTCCTATCAGTACTGATGAGAGCATATCTCTGCATCCACCTCCCTCGTAGACTCACCGGCCAAGCTTCCAATCTGCACGATGGTTCCCTTGGCGGGAATGAGAAGCGGTGCAAAAACCTGACATATCCTCATCACGGCGAAGACGTTGGTTTCGAAGGTCATCCTGATCTCCGCCATCTCCACGTCAAGAGCCGGTACGGTGTAGTTACGGCCTTATCTTCCAAGTCAGACTGCTGCGGAGATGCGCGTGCGACGGTGGTAGCTACCTGCATTATTCACGAGTAAGTCCAGCTTGCCTTCTGTTCGAGCAGCAATCTCATCTCTGAGAGCTTGGATGCTGGCATCGTTGGTGACTTCAAGGGAGAGCGTCTGGAGAATCGATCATTAGCATGTGATTTCTTCGAAATTGATAATTTCTGAGGCGCGTCTCTATCGTATGTGTTGGCGTTGATGGCTTCGGTCATATATCAACGCGCCAGCATAACATTGGTGGCAGCTTGATGGGGAGTTACTTACTTCAATGCCCTCAGCTGCAAGATCCTTGATTGTTTCTGTCTTTCTAGCAGTCGCGAACACACGAAGGCCTTTGCGGTGGAACTCGCGCGCCAGAGAGTGACCTATCCCGCCAGGCGAGCAGCCGGTGATGAGTACGGATTTCGCCATGTTGGGTGCTTGTGCTGTTTAGCTGTGGACGATGGTGGCGCTTCCAGACGGTGATATGTTTGAAGTTGAGCAAGAACGGGTGATGGTTGAGCCTGGAGCCGCGAAGGTTTCACTTGAACAGAGTTTGGCTGTGCTGTGCCTCGGCACGATTTTAATGTATGCTTTTTGCAACAAGACAATAACCGGTGACTTCAGAAACAAAAGAAAAACTGATTTTGCAACAGATCAATCTGAATGGCTTCACGAACTTGCGGAATCGCTAATGCACAGGGATTCTGGTTCAGTCGTCCATCGCAGAGTCGGTGCCCTCTTGAGGCTCCGACTCGCCGACTCGACGACTCGAAGTCACGACGACAGTCTCCTCCTGCATGCATCATCATTACAACCACTCATAGTTTCGCCAATACACCCCTGTCAACTGGAACGGATGGCTCAAATGTGAAATCATAATTCTGCCAAAGCTTCTCCAGCTCTTCCTCCGGAAGGAAGGTAGCACGAACTTCCACTGGCTGGCCTCCATGCCTCATGAAGTAGTTTGCAAATCGAAGCGGGAGAAATAGACGCTGTGTGTTGTTTTGATACCAAGGAGCTTGATAACCAATGGCGACCATGATCCTGTCAACCTGACTCTCGTTCGGCATGCCTGCATGCCAGGTCCTGAGATCCCGGATCATGATGTCTCCTTTCTGACAGCAAGCTTGAATGGGCGGCCGAACTTTGCGTCTTTTCTCGAAAATCTCAGGCTTGACGTTGCAGGACGGGTCGCCCGGAACCTGCGTCCTGACCTTTGTCTCTTCGGTACAAGGCACTTGATCATTACTGGTCGTGTGAGCATGGGAACCAAGCCAGAACTCTGTCGCACCATTCTCGATCGTGAAATCGCTCAAGATGACATTAGCAATGAAGTAAAAGGGAGTCGTTGGGTGGTGGAAGGTGATATCTTTGTGAACGGGCTGACGCATGCCGGCAGTCCCGCTCAGAGCGTTGTTCCCAGTCATGAAGTTCCAGCTCGGACGCGAACCCAGATATGCAGTCGCTATTTGGATCACGTAGGGATTGAAGTAGACGTCGTCAAATAGACAGTCTTCTCGGGCAACAGGCGGCGACTGTAAGATATTTGACTGCACGCCTTGGTTATAGAACCCAGCCCGCTTCGAGTCGTTAAGAATGGCCTGCGTTTCGGAGCTCATCGCCTCTCTGAGACGGTCGACATGGTCCACATCGACGACGTTCTTCAGCACGAGAAGTCCGTCTTGGTGAAGTCCCTCGAGCGAGGCCTGAATGTTTCTCGCGTTATAATTTCGGGTTTTGCGCTCTTCCGCACTGAGCGTGATGTTTCGTGGTGAATCCATCCGGGAGGTATTGCGCTGTCAATGTCCAGGGAGTAGTTGCAGTCAGGTATATATACTTCATCACCCCCAATTTCACTGCAACGTTGCGTTATTGGTGCACTGTCCGCAGATAGGCGAGCTGAGCAAGCCTATCCAAATGGGAGCTTTTCTGGTGCCGCATATCCGTTTAGTAGCACTGGTTCTGTTGAAATCTGATGCGTAGTGAAATGCCTCGATGACTTCCCAATGATGAAGGATGTACAGGTTGCAAGATGAAAGGAGGAAGAGCGAAAGAAAGGGAAGGAATAAAACGGTCGAGGGTCCAGTCATGGCTTCCATGTGGCTTCGAGAAAAACCTTGTGGGCTAGTTACGTCAAACTCCACGCGACACATCCATTTTCGAGCTGATAGAGCGGACGATAAGCGGTCGGATACGCCGCCGCTACAGCTCGCCACACCACCACCACCACCATGTCCGACTCTCAGCCGCGTCTTCTGCTTCGGCTGTCTGGCCTATTGCGGCAGGTCCAGTGGTGCTAGCACTAGTACAGTCGCACTGCTATCTCTGCTTGACAACATACTACCCCTTCTCCTCTCCCAGGCCGCGAAGCTGAGCAGAGTCTTGCCACTTCGCTCCATTGCTGCTCCTCCGCCTCCCAGGGACGTCCACTGCAGCTATGGCCTGGTCCACGAGCACATACAAGGCGCAAGCGGCCGCGAAGGCTCGCAATGCGCGGACGGCCTTCTCGAGCTGGGGCGCATTCCAGCGATGGGCGCAAGTCCCGGACACAGCGCTGGACCAGCATGGACACGAGAAGTCCGGACCGACGTGGTCGAACGAGGACCTGGACCCGACGCCTCCTGAAAAGCGCACCTGGCGGTGGTGGAATTATTGCATTTTCTACTGGGGTCTCTCCTTTGGTAACTGGACACTGGGAAGCACAATGATCGGCATTGGACTCAACTGGTGGCAAGCAATCCTCACCATTTTCTTGTCCCAGCTCATATCCTCTATCGCCATGTTCTTCAACTCCAGATGCGCCAGTGTCTATCATATTGGTTATCCTATTGTTGGAAGAAGCGTCTTTGGAATGTGGGGATCCTATTACTTCGTCGGTGTTCGAGCCGCTCTGGCCATCATCTGGTACGGAGTCCAGCTATATTCCGGATCAGCGTTGCTCGCCAATATGCTTCGCGCCGTATTTGGCCACAATTATACCGACATACCAAACCATATACCGGCCAGTATGGGCATTACTTCTGCCGGAATGCTCGCATTCTTCTTGTTCTGGCTGATTCATCTCCCGTTCACTTTCTTCAGACCATATCAGCTGCGCGAGTTCTTCTGGTTCAAAGCGATCGTGATGCTTCCGGCGATTTGGGGCCTCTTCCTCTTCTGCATGGTCAATACCAAAGGCAATGTTGGATTAGGCCACCTGAGCCAGACGTCATCTGTGCGGTCGAATGGCTGGGGCTGGTTCTTTGTGTACTCAATCAATGCTGGCATGGGTAACACGGCCACTTTGATTACCAACCAACCAGACATTGCCAGTGAGTATCTCCTTCACATGAGACTACCCTGTGATATATGCTTGAAATAGAGGGCTGATTCTTGTCAACGAATAAAGGATGGTCCAAGACGAAGACGGGCGCAATGTTTAGCCAGCTGTTCACCAATCCCATCGCGGTCACACTTTCGGCAAGTCTCGGTATTCTGTCGACTGCCGCTATCAATAACGCCTGGGGTCTGGAGCTGTGGAATCAATGGGATCTCCTCGACGCCATCTTGACAAGGTACTGGACCGCTGGCTCTCGCACTGCGATTTTCTTCGCCGCTGCAGGATGGTCAGTCTCAATTCTTGGTACCAACATTGCCGCAAATATGATTCCGTTCGGGTCGGATAGCAGTATGCTGTTCCCGAGATACATCACGATCCCGAGAGGCCAGCTACTCGTTCAATGTCTTGGCTTCGCGATATGCCCGTGGAAGATCCTGGCCAGTGCATCTACATTCACCACGTTCCTCTCAGGTTACGGTTTATTCATGGCGTCCGTTGTGGCAATCATGATTTGCGACTACTTCCTCTTGACCAAGGGCAATGTCTTCATATCGCATCTATACAGCGGATCTCGGGATAACAAGCATTACTATTACACTTACGGTTGGAATCTGCAGGCTGTCTTTGCATACCTGGTGGGGATTGCCCTTCCTTTTCCTGGTTTTGTTGGAACGCTCGGGCCAAAAGTCAGCCCAGCGGCAGAGGACCTCGGACATATTGGATGGATGCTGAGCTTCGTGTCTTCATTCGTGGTCTACTACGTCGTCTGCTTGATTGTACCTACACGAAACCAACGCATGGTTAAGCAGATGGGGTTGCAATGGGAAGAAATGAGGTACGTCGTGTTATATGGCCGATCGTTGGGGAGTATGCTCACATTTGAACAGTACGCACGAACTGGTCGCCGTGGATGGAACGGTCATATCGGAAGATATGGAAGGATATGCGGATCCACAGTTGACCGAGTATGGCGAGAAGAAGTTCGCGGGCGAGGCGCGAATCGCTCCCATGAGATCACTTAGCTGAAGCATGCTTGCCGTTTATCACATTTTTATACGCAATATCGATATCAAACTTGCCTCTCAATCCTAGTTCGGTGTTGTGCCGCGTGATGAAAACTAATGAGGAATAGTAGTAGAGCCCTCAGGCCTTCTCAGAATGAAGGATTCACGGACCAGAACAAGGTACCTCGTACCTTAACAAGAAACCGGACGAGCCTGAGGATGCAGCATCGGACAGGCACCCCTCGAGCGGAATGTCAGCCGTCGATCAAATATTCCCTCCACTTCGCTCAGCGAGCCCAAAAGCCTTTCAATCCTCCAGGAATCGCCAAATCATGCAACACACCACCGGCCTCCAATTGAAAATCATCGTTTCCTTTCGTCCTCCAGAAGTTAGTAATCAACGGAGCTCCTTCCCTAATGCAACATTTCAACGGCTCATCTTTAGACTCGAGAAAGATGGTCCGTCCATGGATTACCCGGTAGGTGACGCCTCGTTCCCAAAGGCCAACCACCATGTAAGGATGTAAGCATGCATGTCTGTCTGTCTCAAGAATACGAGAAACGCGAGACTCTAAAGGGGAAGCAAGCAGTAGGAAGCATGGGGGAGAAGCAAGTACGAACTCCGGAAGAAAAGGCTCGCGATGTTTCTGTTCCGCTTGGTTCCTCACCAGGGATTGTGTCTGCTCTGTTCGTAATACGGATCTCGCCCAATGTTCATCGTTGAGCAGGGTATTTCATTCTCTGTTCGGCGACAGGTCCATAAACGAGGCCGTAGTGCTCCAACCCTGTCGCAGAAATGCTTATTCCCCGTTCTGTATCATGTCTTGGAATCTGTTTGCCCTCTAGGAGTCAGCATCCGGCCAATCCTCATTGGCTGATCGATCGATCATTCAAGAGAGTGAGATAATTTCATCTTCGGGCTTCGAATCTACATCAGTGATGCAAGTTGTCATTCCTCAGGCGCATATTCCGTATGTATGTCAGAAAGTCAAAAGGTAGTGTCAACAATCGTACATTGGATCGGCCCGAGTGGCCCCTATTATGTATGATGGTTCGACGACTGACGTCTTTGGGTACATGTATGCATGTTGAAAATGATGCCGCTGGACGCCTCGCTTGTAAGCTTTTTTGGTTTCCCCTAGTATTCATCCAAACACCTTCTAATGCCAACGATGTACAGTAATCAGAAAGCCAGTTTTAGGTCAAAACCATGTTACTGTGCTGTGCTGTGCCGAAATGGTACAAACTTTTCGTTGCTCATGTGCGTGGGAAATCCAGAGGCCGCGGCGGTGGCGGCATCCATTTGCGATGCAGAGTGGCGTCTCCTGGACGAGAGGACATGACTTGTTCCGCTTGTGGAGAGAATGCCTTGGCTCTGGCTGTAGTCGTAGGCTCAGGGTCACTGCTGTAGGCCTCCGGTGATCTCCCTGAATAGCCAGAGCTGGAGTGACCGTCTTCGATGTTTTCCCCAGGGCTACTATGATATGACCTTGGAGACGAGCCAGGGGGCCTGCTATCGAGTACACCTGAGCGCCATAGCGGCACTTGATGGGATGGCTTGACGTCGTCGTATCTTGTAGCAGGCTGCTGCCAATAGTGCGGCCCTGACTGCACTGTAGGTATCGGGGCCGGTACTGGTCCAAGAGCTCGAATCAGTTCCTCTGGCGAAGAAGTGGACGGTGCGACGTGGAACCCGAGCTCCTCTGGACCTGGGGATCTTGCACGAGCAACTTCAGCAATGACAGCGGTTGATATTTTGCCGTTGCGGTTGACTTCGAACGTTCCTGGAGGTGATTTCCCGGTTGGAGGATAGCGGGAAGCTGGAACGGTGGTCGACAAGGCAGTACCAACACTCGGAATGCCCGGTGGGTTCCATGAGGGCTTCTGACGCGATGGCGTCGACCTGTTGCTTGGGATACCCACAACTGATGCCTCCTTTTGCACCATCTTCGCTTTTGAATCATCCTCCTTGAAGACCCGATCAATGGACGTGCCCCAGTGTGTGTTGTGCTCCAAACATTCGCGAAGTCGACTCTCCAGGCCCTGGCTGTGAAGGCGAGCTCCTTCCAGTGTTGAGCGCAGTAAGTTTATTCTTTCATTCAGGGAGATCACCTCGCATCGAAGACCAGCCACTTCGCCGTCGCCAGCGCTACCTGCTGTAGATCCAAGCAAACCAAGTCCCGGCGGAGGATTCTGGAATTGTGATGCCAATCCCGACATTCCAGGAAGTCGATCCCGGTCTTTGTCTTGTGCCGGAGGAATGATTGGCTTCAAAGAATCGCCGTCCCCACGGCCCTTGAGAGATGCAAGCCGTTGTTCCAAGACCGCCTTCTCGTCAGACAGTTTCTGGCGTGCGCTATCAACCTTGGCGTACAGACGGCCGTTCATTTCGAGCATGCGACCCCACTGCTCTCTGTCCCGCGCAATTCCCACTCGTTCTGCCTCGCGTTTTCTTTCACTTTCATCAAACAACGTTTCGAGTTCCCTGACTCTTTCGCTAAGGTCTTCGTTCTTACCTGTCAAGTCGTTGACTTCTTGATCCGCTACACTTGTTTTCTTCTCGATAGTCTGACTCTTCACCCGCTCCCGTTGCAGCTTTTGTAGCAGCGAAGCATACTCTGACTGAAGAGTCTGCAACGCGAGTGATTTCAGAGTGACTTGATGTTGTAAGTCAGCAATATGTGCAGATGTTGCCGAGTTGGTGGATGCCGTGTGAATCGAGATTGTCGGTTGGTACGATGTTGCAGGAGACCCGACAGAAGCTACGGTTGGTGGTGGCAGCGAAGGCGCAGCGGATGGAAAAGAAGAAGGCGAAGGTAGTGCCCTCATGTTCAGACGGCTGGTCAGTGTCGGAGAGGATTGCCTGGGATATGCAGAGCCCGGAACTGATTCTGTGGGAGGAGGAGAGTATCCCTGGTGAGGTTCTCTTCCATAGGCAAAATCGGCAGACGCTCGGCGCTCTCCGCGAGGAGTGTAGGCAGGCAACTGAAAAGGCAGCTCGGTGGATACGTCAGAGCGTGGCCGCTTTGATGCCAGCAGATCTTCTCGCTCCCACTGCTCTCCGGATCTCTTTAACGGGTTTGGCGGAGACCGATGTCGTGAAGACCCACCAAGTATATGAGCGTGATGTTGAAGCTGGGGTTGTGACTGCTGGTTGATGTCATGGATATCTGATCTGATGCGAGGTAATCGGTCCAGAATCCACTGAGCAATATTGATGGGGCCTTCGTTGGGGATATCGATTGTCTGTGCATGAAATCAGCGTCATGTGTTTTTTAGTACAAACGGCAGATCTCAATGACAAGCACCCGCAACAAGTCATCATACCCTATGACCTGGCCTATTGCAGTAGGCCTGGATAATTTCGTCGAGCTCGCCGAATGCAAGCGCAATATGCTGGATCAAAGGTTTAAGGGTTGGGCAAGTGTCACACGACAAGCGAGAGGACATCGGAGCAATTTCGGGGCCATCAACATCGTCGTTGGCGACTTTGGATCGTTCCTGGAGTGTTGCAAAGGACGGCAACGAATTCGTAGATGTGCTTGTGTGATATTTGGGAGCGCCACGAGAGTCGGCCGGAAATGCAGTAGATATCCTGGGGAGCTCTATCATTGCGCCACCAGATCAGCAAAAATGCATACCGGTGTGCGATCGGAAAAGCAGGGCTATATACGTACCGGATGCTTGACGAGGAGGAATGTGAATAAGCTGGGGAGCATCAGCGCTATGGCTTGAGCTCGTGCAGCGATCGTCTTGTAAGCTTCGCCAAGACCCAGCAAAGGTCTCACGGCGGGGGTCGAACGGACGACTGTGGTAAGCAGGCGCGGCGAGGAGTAGCGCATGCTGACTTGGCGAGGCTAATGATCAATAAAGATCATGGTCAGGATAATGCTGAAGACAATGACGAGGGTAGGCCGTCTGTATCGGGAGATAGGAGTAGAGTAGTAGTTGTGAGAGTACATGGACATTGCAGCGCGGGAGGAAAGGGGAGACGCATGTCATCACACTAGCCTGCCCACGACTCCTGCTCCATCATCGTGCGTAGCTGTACATACGAAGGCGCGGCGAGGATGGAGCAGGGCACGGCGGCTGATGGGAGCGTGAAGTGAACAATAGAGTCGTGCGACTCCACCGCTGTGCGAGCAGAGTTGCATAATCCGCGAACTCGCGTTAGTCATGGCCCGCGCGAGCATTATTAGTAAACTAGGGCATGCTTGAGGCAAGTGCTAGTTCCTCGGGTTGTACCCGAGGCGGGTTGTTCCATTCCATTTTACCGCCGTATTCGCACGTCTCTCAAGTCCTGACGATTGAGAACCGTAATCCAGGCGGAATTGGGCAGGTCATTGTCTTTGGCCCCGATTGCGAAAGTCCCTACCAACAAGTATCTTTTCCGCGCTGCCGAGGCTCTTGGTTCAGGGCGACTGCCGCCATGTATCATCAGGTAGTAGAAGTGCCGTTGCTGAATTAATATCTTTGTCATCGGAGATCTTTCCTAATCGGGCCATTCGTGGTTTCCTCCTTAAGTTAGTCTCCCGTGCTCTTCCCCGCCGAGTTGCAGTGCCGACCACTCCTCTACTTCCTGATTATGAAATCGACAAAATACATCTCTATTGGTGACGAATGTTCCTCGTCGTGTGAAACAATGCGGAAGTTTTTGTACTATGCATGCAACTGTCTGCCGCCCTCGAAAATGATGCCCACGACCGATCGTCCTGATCTGACGGGACCACACTTGGCTTCAGCTCCGTGTGGTCGCGGCTGACCACCATGACCATACTACAATGCACCATTCCATCTACTTCCGCCGCACAGCCCTACCGTAGATGGAGTAAGCGGCAACTCTGTCGCTGGCGACTGCTGCTTTGCTTGGCGATGCGAGGTGACTAGTATGATTATACCTCCACGGCAAACGATATTTTTTCGACAGGCGAAGTCGTAGTCACCCGGCTGCACAACCTTCAAACCTTGGTCATCACATACTCGGAACGACACGCGGCCTGCCCTAAGTACCACTCGTTCGAAAATGCGACCGGGCATCAGCCTCACAGGGAACATGAAGACTGTGCCTCCCACACGAGGATACGACCATTCACAGGGCTTTTCCCGGCCGCTAAAAGGTACCCCTTCACCCTTCTTTACAGCTGAGACTACTGCCAACTGCATGCACGTTGTTTGCTTTGACAAGGAAGCTGGCCGCACATCGCCAACTCGCCGAACACACGACTGCAGTCCTGCAGATCTTCGGTGTTGGTACACAACCGTAGCACGCAATGATAAGACGGTATCAATTGAGAGCAGGTGCTGATCGGTACTCGGCACACCATATCTCCCACGACTCCCATGAAATAGAAGGGAAAATCCAGCCCAGCCTACTACTCGCTTCCTGACGGATTAACGAAGGATTGCTTTTGAAGCCACTACTGTGAGATGCGCAGATCAGAGGCGCTTGAGCGCTGCATCAAAACGTCCAACGCTACTATGCTATACTCTACGGCTCCGAAATTCAGCCTAATCCATCCATCACCCTATACGCCGCAGGAAGAAGCCTGCGGAGTTAGGATCTTCCCAATCCCTAAGTGCGACATACGAGACTACGAGCAAAGCAAGTTTTTAGAGAACAAGTCGAGGATATTATTAAATATACGCAATAACTTTAGATCTCTAATAATATAGCCTAACGAAGTCTAATAAGATATACTTATAGTTATATTCGTTTAGAGAGTCGAGTTTAACGAACTAATCTAGAGGAGACTAAGATCTTATATACTTATTAATTATATTAGGATATAAGAGTATTTTAAGTTATAATATTAGTCTATATATACTATTTAGTATATAATCTACTAGAAGTACCTAATTTTAATATAGTAATATAATATTTAGATATTTAACTAATAAGTATTCTTAGATAATAGTACTAGATATAAGTTTATAGACTTAGTCTTTCTATCTAGCTCTATAAGTCTATAGAATTCTAGCTTTATATACCTACTCGTTATAGAGATATTTAGTTCCTATATTTTATCTACTAAAAAGCTAGCTTTAACTCTTATACTACCTATAGTAAGGTTCTAGATTAAATATAATTAAAAACCTTTTATATATAGATAGCCTATATACTAAGGCTAAGTTGACTAATAGTATAGTAGTTAGATAGCGAGGATTTAATATAGTTTATAAAATTAACTAAATTTAAAGCTATTAGCTTAAACTACGAAATAGTATTAGAAGATATTCTAATAGTAAGAGAAATAGAGGATACATAATAATAAAACTTAGTAGTTTTAGAGCTAAACCCTAACCTCTTAGTAATACTTCTAGCTTTTAAAGAGTAGACTTTTAAGGTATTATCTTTAATTAACTATAATATATAATAACTTTTAATATTAGGTTATATAAGTACTATAAGGTTGTTTATACCTATTCTCTAAAGGAGCGTAGGTATCCTTAACTATCTATTACTAATACCCTTCTAAGACTATATTATAAAATACTAGTATATTTATATTTAACCTATAGAGAGAGACTACTATTATCCTAAGCTTACTATAGAAGTAATACTTCTAGCTAAAGCTCCCCTAGTACAACTTAGTAGGTATTTCCCTACTAATAATATTAAGAATTAACTAAATATTCTAAATTAATAAAGTGTAAAGAGTCTAAAAAGAGACGAGATAAAACTAAAAAGATATCTCCTTCGATAAATAATACTCCTATAATACCTAGAGTATCTATATACCTTAGATATTAATAAGTATATAAAAGGATAAAGTTTAAAAGGTACGAATACTAAGATCGTAATAGTATATTAGAGGTATCTCTAAGGTACCCTTAGAGATTAGATATTATAAGATATATATTAGTAGTTATAGAATCCTATATAGTTTTTACAGCTTATATCTATTATTTTATATAAGAAAAAGTGCTAAACGAATAAAATTCTCTATATTTATACTGGATGATTAGAATATAGATTTAAGTATTTTATAAAATTACTAAATTTATAAGGATATAATTAGGGAACGAATAGGTATTTTATAAAGAGTAAAATGTATCTTATTTATTATATCTTAAATACTAGATTGCTATATATAGATTACTAGTTATATAAGCTAGTAAAGAGCTAAAGTAAGAACTATTTATCTAATAAAAGGTTTCGAATTTAGTTTTAACGCTAAGCCTACTTTAACTTTCTAGGGATAATATCTATATAAAAACAAATCATAGGAGATTTCTCTATATCTTAAATCTATAAAATTACATACCTGAATCTTCGAGAAAACGTATAGTCAATCAGAATATCAAATCCCCAAGAAATGGACCTATAGCTTACGACGCTGTAAATTCGCGGAATTCCCAAGGCTAATCTCCCGAAAACCCTACTTCCTTCCTCAGACCTCCGCAGTAAAGGCGGCTGGCTTTGTTCCTATTGGCCGCTAAGCGAGTATGGTCTGTGCGCTGAGACTGCAGTTGATTAGCAATTCTACACACTTCCATCTCCACACTCGCGTAGATCAGGTTCACACAATCATGAAGTAGGACTTCACGCCTGCAACCTTGTCATCTCACGGCCCATCTCAGGTGTTATAGTAATACGGAAGAGAAGGGAACAGGATCTTGCTTCCCGCGGGCATCCGAAGTGATCGTCAGGTACACATCCTCCTACTTCGGTTACCATAAGGTAAGTCATCATTGGCTGCTTTGGTACCGGCCCTGATGCATTTGCGAAGGCAGGATCGCCTTGGCACTGACAGTGGCCGGGCAACCAAGGCTTCCTGTCTTGTACACAGGCTTATGCTTTCAGGCCATCATCCACGACATGGCTTATTATTTGAAAGACGGAAGACCGGACTTCCTCACCAAAAGACCAGGTTGTGGCTGAGAGCTGAACGAAAACACAGATGGATGGAGATGGTGGGTTCGAATCGTAAAAGAACAATGGTCATTGGCACTACACAAAACCCTTGGGGCTTCTACTTCCTCGCACCTTTGGCACCTCTCGCGACCAACTTGGACTTCATATCCTTGATGGCAACAGCCCAGCAGTCAAATTGTGAGTCGTCGCTCCCACCATCAATCAGGCCGCGCAAGAACTCCGTCATATTCTTCTCGTTGTACTGCTCTCCATAGATAACCATGACCCTCGGCTCGACAGCGCAAGCCACCCGTAAGTCCGGTCCAACAGTCGCGTGCAATGCAATGGTCGCCTTGACCTTTGTTCGCACTTTCGAAAGCAAAATGGTGGATTCGATGGCAAGTTCCCCATCGGATACGATACGAGAGTCTGTGGCTGTTTCGAGGTTCAATCTGCGCTCTGATTCAGCAACGGCACAGGCGGTATCCCATCCGCCACTGACGAGCGCGAGCAGATCTGAAATCTTGGTGGTGCATTGTGGTAGTCCTTGTAAGCTGGCACGGAGCAGCTGGAGGAAGAATCGCAGTGTCGTTGTCAATGGCCGTTTCTCCTTAGCAACGTAGCTGAGGCGGATTGGCTCGTTGGGTCCGTGTGCGTACGCGTTCGGAGAAGATTGTCGAAAAGCTCGAAAAGCTCGAGGGTGGAAGAACAACTGGAGCTCTGATTTGTACACCATGGTGATCGTGAATGGCGACGAGGAAGCGGAGGTGATACTCCATGCAAAGGTATCCTCGAGATGCTTTACGGAATCTGCCGATGCGTCAGCTGAATGCATGTGGTTGAGTCCTGGTGTTTCGATTGACTTACCCTTCAGTATGGTGATCTCGCCCAGAGAGACGCCTCTACACGCATCCCGGATCCGATTGGATTCGTGAATAGCAGCGGTGAACTCCTCTTTGCTCTCTTGCAAGTGCTCCGCTGCAGAATCCTGCTCCTCGGCTTGCTGCCGTAGAATTTCCAAGGTGCGGCGCTTCTCGTCAAGCTCAGAGTTGACATGAGAAAGGGTCTGCCTCATAGACTTCAATTCTTCCTTGTCCGTCTCCGACACAGCGTTGACAACCTCTTCGAGATAGTCGGCTTCCCGTTGCATCGATGCTTGCTTCTCGATCAGACCGGGAAGAGAGTCCTCGATGATTTCCAACAGAGGAGTGAGCTTCTCATCGTCCTTTATCAGCTCTTCACCAATGTTGCCCAGCACAACCAGCAGCTCGTTAAGCAGCTGACTCCGCCAAGCGTACCATAGTTCTCTGCTACGCAGTCGAGCATCCGTCTTCATGTCTCGCATCTGCGCATCAAGGGACACCTTCCGTTCCAGCGATGCGTGCATGTATGCTTTGATCAAGGGCGGCTGGTCTCGCATAGTTGTTGCTTCCAGTTCTGCGATCATTTGCTTCCCTTCCTTTGTGTATCGCTTCAGCTCATGACAGGCATGCTGGTACAGCTCAAGTTCGGGAACGGTGCATGCAGCAGCCACGACGCTGTTTTCACAAGTGACTTCTTCCTGGTCTTGGGTGTTGCCTCTCGCTTTTGAAGGAGTCGGTGCGGTTGTCAGTCTTCGCTTAGTGGTGGTGAGGTCCATGAAACGTATCCCGGCTTTGGTAAGGAAGTCCTGCAGGCCTACTTTCTCGGCGTTCTCACCATTTGCACGAATCTGTTCGAGATCCTCATGCAAAAGGCGAACGGGAGGTGGCACTTCTGTCACTGGCTCTTTCCCTTTCACTAGTACTCTAACCTTGGGTGTGGCGGCCTTGATAGGAGATGCGGGCTTTGGTGCACTTTGCTTTCTGGGAGTCACACTCCTCAGTGCTTCCTTTCTCGGGGTATTCAGAAGTCTGATGGAGGTTGTAAGGTCCTTAGCCTCGTCAGTAGCATCGAGTTTCTCTGGAGTGTCGACAGCAGACTTGGATAGAGAGCTGGGTCGCTGCTTCTGGGCTGAAGGTAGTTGTGTGAGAGCTTCCAGTCGAAATTCCAGCAGTCCCGGCTTTCCGCTCTTTGCGTTGGGGCTTTTCCGAGATATCTTCGGACTCGGGGTCTGAACTTGCCGTGGATGGCCGTCTCGGTCAACCGATGGCAAGTCAGGATAAACAATGTCTTGTTGAAGGGCAGATTGTCTCGGGACTGCCTTGGGACTGCCCTGACTGTCCACACGAATATCTTGTGCTCCTAAAGAAGTTTCAGGTGCCGACGGCATGTCAACAGGCCTCATTGGTGAGACGCAAACTCGACCTTTGTCCTTGTTTGACATTGTTTGCTTCTCATTGGACGGCTGCGCTTCTTGTTGGAATATAGGTGTCAGCAGTTGCTTCGCACCAAGGTCCGAGGTGTCCTTGAAACGATCCTGTTGATCTGGCGTAGTGTTGGCCGCTGTCCTGACCGGAGATTGAGAAGTCTTTGGTGTCATTGGTCTTGTTCCGCCTTGAGGCCGTTGTTGCTCTTCCTGTCCCGGTCCGATTCCTCCTAGAACAGTTGTAAGTTCCATCGAAAGTTCCTCGTTGCCATCGTAGCTGTCATCTTCGATCGATCGATTCGAGTGCGCTGCAGATTTGATGCTCCCTACTGCCTGAGTGAGATCCATGCTGGCATCGTCTTGCTGAGATGCCGCTCCAGATGACCGTCGATTCCGCATACTCCTCCTCCGCTCGACCTTAATAGGAGGTGCGGTGTCTGTGATACCACCGACGGCCATTGTCAAATCCATAGTATCATCGCCCATCGAGGAACGGGCAACGGAAGAGCGTCGCCGCTTCGCATGTGTATCAGCGGACGCAGCACTTGGCGATCCAGCCTCTGTGGTGGATCTCCTTCTCTTCTGGCCAGTGATCTTACCAACCGCCTGCGTGAGCTCCATGGTACCGTCACCATCTACCATCGAGGAACGAGCGGGCTCTCGGCGGCCTTTGAGGATACCTCCAATTGCGCGAGTCACATCCATACTCATATCTTCTTCGTCTTCCTCGTCCGTCATTTGTTGTTCTTCTTCCACCTGTGCCTTGAATGCAGGTGAGAACGGGTTGATATTCTCCTGGTCCAGAGACGCAGAACCCTGTGGCGCTTTCAGATGTCCTTGCATCCAGGGCTTGAAAGCGTTGGTGATCTCTTCCGCTCCAAGTTCCATGGACATTTCGCCAAATTCATCGTACTCAATACCCCGCGTACCTGCTATTTGGGCTGCTTGTCTCAGCCGTTGCTCAAGCCCGTCACTCGATGCGGTACTGTTGTTGCTTGCTGCAACTGATTGTACCGTAGCCTCGTCTACGTCAAGACTCATGGCGGTATCAGTATCGCCATCAGACTCCACATCGTCGCCATCATCGCTTCCGGAGTCCTCGCTCTCGCTCATACCACTGGAAGAATACACATCGTCCGGGTTGTTGAAATTCATAGGTGGTATACCGGAGCTACGTCGCTTCTTCCTGCCGTCCTGCCGCGCCGTCTCCGGTGTGAGCAGTTCAGCATCCTCGTCCTCGTGAGACGCATCTGAGCTGGGACCTGGAGAGCTGGATGACCGGCTAAAGCTCGAGCCGCGCCTAGTGCTGTCTGTCGAGTCTGTCGATGTTGTGTGGTCCTTCGCATACTCGACGATGTCCCAGGTGTGCAATGTTGCTTCCGGCGCAAAAGAAACGCGACGGTTCATCATTGACTTGCGACGCGCCGCTCTTTCAGACTCCTCATTTCTCGACAGAATTGACTTGGTCGCGGGCGCAAACAGAGACTTGCGACGGTCCTTTGCGCTCTGCCTGGGCGGCTCAGGCTCTTCGAGCGATCCCGGCCCAATGCTCTTGCTCCTGCCCTTTCGGCCAGTCTTCCTTGGGGACAGCGACATGCTTTTGTGGTGAAGCGGGTCGCTGGAAGTTGTCGGCGCGACGTTCTCCTTCTCGTCGATGGTTTCCATGGCTGTTGATATGATGTTGCGCGCAAGGGCGCTGTTGTAGAAGCTGTCGATAAGGTGGGATGCGCGCGCGCCTTCCGTAAGTAAACACAAGTAAACATCGATGCCGTCGCTAGCGTTACGCTAACTATCCCCGAAGATCAGCCTGCCAAGAATTAGCTGCCACCGCATTTCTCGAGCTTGAACTTTTGCGCCCGCATTCTCTCGCTGTCCACTTCACACACCAACAACACACCATCGCCAACCACTCATCGATAACATGGCAGACAGAGGCGGTGCTGGTACTGGTGGCGCCCGTGGCGGATTCGGTTCGCGCGGCGATCGAGGCGGCGACAGAGGACGTGGCCGTGGACGTGGCCGTGGCCGCCGTGGAGGTCCCAAGAGCGACGAGAAGGAGTGGCAGCCGGTCACCAAGCTCGGCCGTCTCGTGAAGGCCGGCAAGATCAAGAGCATGGAGGAGATCTACCTGCACTCGCTGCCCATCAAGGAGTACCAGATTGTCGACTTCTTCCTGCCCAAGCTCAAGGACGAGGTCATGAAGGTAGGCACACATGGGACGAGGCACTACGCGTGTGACATATGATACTGACTGCGGTCTGTGTACAGATCAAGCCTGTCCAAAAGCAGACCCGTGCCGGTCAGCGTACCCGGTTCAAGGCCATCGTCGTCATTGGCGACAGCGAGGGACACATCGGTCTCGGCATCAAGACCTCCAAGGAAGTCGCAACTGCCATTCGTGCCGCCATCATCATCGCCAAGCTGTCCGTGGTCCCCATCCGCCGTGGCTACTGGGGTACTAACCTTGGTGACCCTCACTCCATCCCCGTCAAGGAGTCTGGCAAATGCGGTTCCGTCACCGTTCGTGTAAGTGCACTCAATTACTCTGCCGCACGAACAAAGTGCGCTAACATTGAATCGCAGCTCATCCCAGCCCCCCGTGGTACCGGCCTCGTCGCCTCTCCAGCTGTCAAGCGTCTGCTCCAGCTTGCTGGTGTCAACGATGCCTACACCGCGTCTTCCGGCAGCACCAAGACCCTCGAGAACACCCTCAAGGCCACCTTCACCGCCATCACCAACACCTACGGGTTCCTTACTCCTAACCTCTGGAACGAGACCAAGCTCATCCGCTCCCCACTTGAGGAGTACTCGGACGTGCTCCGTGAGGGCAAGCGTTACTAGACAGTTCATCATGGCGCCGGCCTGATGTGCAGAGACAACGTCGAATGGCGGCAGAATGAAGTAAAAGTCGCAGGCAGTTTTCGGTGTACTTCGCTTTAGTCAGGGTCCAGTCTGAATCAGGCATCG
Organism: Mycosphaerelloides madeirae; assembly: GCA_002785995.1. NCBI lineage: Eukaryota > Fungi > Ascomycota > Dothideomycetes > Mycosphaerellales > Mycosphaerellaceae > Mycosphaerelloides > Mycosphaerelloides madeirae. The sequence continues at coordinate 951,653 of NHNV01000001.1, read as the reverse complement.
GTTATGGCTTCATGCGCCACAAGATGGTCGCGGAAATTGAATGCATAACTTGAGCCAAGACAGGATCCTCGTCGAATAGAGATGTTCACTGCTCACAATCGTGCGCTTCTGTTTCGTGTCTATGTTTGAGGCTCTTCACTCACCCCCCATCACTTTTGCCAGCCTCTCTATATTCATGCTTCTCTTGCCATCTCCGCTTGATGAGTTCTGTAGCACTGACAGGTTCATCGACCAAAGAATTTTGTGCGTTCTCAAGCGATGCTCGCGAAATTGCTCTCCTCTCCTCTCTCTTCCCCTCGTGTGGATGCATAACCTTGTGTAGGTTTTTCTTCGATTTGCTGTAAACTTCCATTCCCACCAGGACTGCATACGCTTTCGACACTTTCAGGCTAGACAAATCCGCCTGCTGAGACTTCAAAGAAGCAATAAAGGCTCTGAAAGATCTCGTGGTGGGTCGATAGTGCCCTGAAAGAGGCGAAAGATACTTCAGCTTTCCTTCTTCAATGCCGATTATACCGGCAGATGAGATCCGTGCGCCACTGAGGAAGCTGGCGTGCTGGAACGCGCCTGATGATTTGATACCGACATAAATATGACCGACAGGGTCGGCGACGTAGACCCAGATCCCAGGTCTCACAGAGGCGCGGAGAAGGTGGTTCAAGATGGTTGCTGGGGAGACGAAGAGTCTTCGCCTGGTCTTCTTTTTCTTCTCCTGCTGTTGACCGAGCTGGTCTGGTGATGTGTCGTTTCCATGACCGGAAGACACTGACGATGTACTCGAATCGTCTTCGGAGTCCGCAAGCATTGTATCACGAAAGAGGCCACCAACGGCAGCGACTTTGGTGGAGAGAGTCACATCGGCCGAATGATTTTGCTGTATCGCATCGATACTGGGAGGTGAGTCTTGGCTGCCTTTGGGCACAATGCCTTTTCCTGAATCCTTGTAGTGTTCCACGGACGTCGTGATGAGTTCACCGTTCCGGACCCAGCGAAGCAAACCTTTTTCGTCAATACTGACCAGGTAGTCATGTCTTTCTTCTTTGCTCAGATAGCGTATTCTCTCCTTCTCGAGCTTCGTACGGCTGCAACCCATGAGGTCCTCATGACGTCCCTCGCCGTGGTCTAGCCATTCGAAGAAGTTTTGAGATGTAAGTGAGTTTCGCCATGCCTCATGGTACACCTGCAGATTCGCCCCGTACCTATGCTTGACGTCTATCATTTCCAGGAAGTATCGAAGATCCAAAAGCATGCTATCCGGAGGCTCCACGGCGTGGTTCGTTCGCCTTGAGCTGGAAGACGGAGAATGGACGGGCCCACTGTTGCCGACAGCGTGTTCTGCGATTTCTCCAGCTCGTCGCCAGTTTGCTCGCGCCGCTTCAGAATTCGATTGGCAAATGTGTAGGCGTTCTGATTTCGAGAGTCTTCGATGCGGTGCCACCGCGTTTCTATACCGCCATTCTTTAATGGCTTCGACCCATCGTGATGAGGGATCTAGTGTGAGCCCATTCAGCTGGCGTCGCTCACGATGGCCGCGATATACTCTCTGGATGACTCGCGCGGCATCGTGGTCCTCGGCTGTGCTGTATTTCTTCAAGATCTCGCGCTCCTTTTGGTTTTGGATTGCTGACATGCGATGGCTTTCACTAGCGGACGGCGGGTGTAGGGAGTCCAGATAATCTCGATGCGATAGAGCGCGCTGCCTCGGACCTGTTTTGTTAGATTCATGCTCCATAATGTGCGAGAGCCACTCGGGTATGGATGTGTGTCAGTTGTGGGTTGCTGAAACGGAAGGGAATACACATGTAGTCAACTTCACGGATGTGAAGCAGGACCGAGGGACGACCAGGAAGGAGCCTACTGTACATTGAATAGCAGCCTGGAGCGACGGGACGCTTGAGCTAGAGACCTGTAAGTTACGCCAATGATGAGTATGAGAATGATGGCTGTGAGGTAGATATGGCGGAGGCGTCGTCAGCAGCTGCGGTGAATTGTCAAGCGGAAGGGAAGCTCCCGAGTGGTCCTCGACTCCTCATGCATTGATCTAGTGCGGGCCTTGTCTGTCTTCGCAGTTACTGCTGTGCACCACCACCACCACCATTGCAGCATGCTTCACTCCACCCGCTTCCTGCCCGCCACACTTCCATCATTCACATCGAACCCCGCCATGGGAGCCGCCGTCCGGCCCGCCGCCGCGGTTGCCTCCGCCTGAGCAAGCAGCAGTCATACCCGTCGCAAAGCGACGAGGACATGACCTCGATTGCTTCCATTATTCGTACATGAGACACTTGCCTCCAACACCAACTGCACACACATGATGGACACGGTGCGCCTCTCTCATTCACCTGCATTTTTTGCTCCATCCTTCTAGCTGCTGCCACCGCCCGCCCGCCCCGCTGCGGCTCATCTTTCGTGCAGACTCTACCTACAACTACTCCTCCGCAGCCTCCCCCGCCCGTGATGGCCCCCAAAGCCAAGATGCGTCCCCGACAGCGCTCGACTTCCCAGCAAGGCGCATTCCCTCAGACCCGCGCCACGGCAAGAAAGGTGTTCAATTGCATAGTCGACGACAGCGCCCTCGTGGCCGGCGTCAAGAGAAGCACACGCAACGGCATTCGGCAGTGGGTCAAGAACGGACAGATCCGCCTCTTCGTCCCGCTGCATGGTATGTGAAGAGCGAGTGACTGAGGGTATGGGTAGTCGGGCTAACAGAGTCAAGCTTTGGAAGAGCTCAGTCGCCAGAAGGCGGGCAAGAACAAGCACGCCGACGATGTTCGCGAGACGCTCCAATGGTTGGACGAGGCCACCACGAAATATCCCGACGTTGTGACTCTCCAGGGCGCCGATGAGACCTTCGAACGCTGGGCTGAGGTGGAGAGATTCGCCGTGCCACGCACTCTGTTCTCTGAGAACGACCATGAGCTCGAGACGGAGTCCGATGCTGCTGAGAACCTCGTCGAAAAGACTACAACCCAACTCGACCTCTCGAACGCCACTCCCCGAGCATCACTTAGTTCAGGTGCATCTGATTTGACCGGCTCACTATCCCCATCTTCTTTGAGAAGCGTTCGTTCCAGCGCCAGTCCTGTCTCCCCACCGACAAGCCCAGCCAAGGCCGTCACTCTACCCTCTCTCACTGCATTCAGCAGCCGCCCGACCTCTTCAAGCGCCAGTGTTCCACAGCCGCTGCAGCCTCTCTTCAACTACATTCTCTGGCGTGTTCATCAAGAAACAGACCCTGTTGCCGCTCTCGAGTCCTTCATCTTCCTGTGCAACGACCCACGAAAGGTCAGCTTTGCCAAAGGATTCGACATCAAGACTAAGCGTCTCGAGCAGCTTCGAGAGGCTACCGGCCGCGAGGATAGAGACCACAAGAATCGTCAGGCTATGCTGAACCGCGAAAACCAAACTACAGTCAATGCTGCCGAGGATTTGTCCAAGGAAGCAGATGAGGATGACGAAGTGGTCTTCAAGCCTCAGCCACCGAAGGCACCTGCTGCAATGCTTAGAAAGCAACAATCCAATGTCATTGATCCAAATGCCTTCGAGCGTGGGCCACAGCCGCTATCACAGCCACAGCCAGCAGCCGTTACCGATCTGCCAAATGGCACACCCAAGTCGCCTCGTGCACACAACTCCAATATGCACCGTGGCTCTCCGCGTGGCGCTCACGCGCTCCCATTCACCCCGCGTGGGAGCATGCGCGGTGTGCCTCGAGGACGTGGCCGTGGCGGACCAGGTCCAGCACGTGGCGGATTCGCGCACAAGGCTGCTGCCTCCAATGGACCAAATGGGCAGATCGATCCAGACAGCTTCGCGCGTCCCGACCCACGCGGAGCCTTCAATGGTCCTCGAGGCAGCAGAAAGCTCTGGGTTCCAACGTGAAAGGTGGCAGCGTCGAATTCTCACACAACCCTACCAGATTGAAGGCGTCAAACCGAATCATACCCACTCACAAGCCAAGCGAGGCAGTCATCTGATTTCGGCAACCGCCACGACACAATGCTCGATCTATGAGCAGCTCATCCAAGCACCAGCGCGGTGACATTTGTTCGGTGGGATACGATGGAGGCGCGAGCCGGTTCTGATTATTGAAGTGAAGGACGGACGAGGTCAGAGGGGACGGAGCCTAAAGAGAGGGAGGAAGTTGCGGAAATGGTTCTAGGAGTTCTATCAGACTGTCATTAGTTGCTTCTTTTGAGGGCTTTCGGGTCATCGCAATGCACATGAGCATTTGCGAGAGCTAGGGCATCCGAAACTATACCCCAGCGCTATACTCGTCCTGCCGATTGCTGCTTCAGAGCCAGCTTTTCCATCTGGTCGAAACCCTTGACTGCCTCTTCGTACTTCTCGAAAACGCCCTTGGTATATCCATCAGCAATGCGTTGAACGAAAGCAGCCTCATCCCATCTGCTTCCGATCAAATCCTCAAATGTCTGCCCGGCTTTCCGCTCACTGCCCCAGACGGCCTTATACGCGGCTCCCAGCGCGCATGCATTGCCACCAATATCGAGCTTATAGATGCCCTCGACAGAACCCAGTACTTCACCACAGATCTTTGCAATCGCTGGGTTGGCAGAGCCGCCACCAACGAGGTACACGCGTCTGGGCTGCTCGGGTAGCTCCTCGCCCGTCTTGGGGTCCTTTTGCTTCTGGACGAGATTGTGAGACCGAAGTCGAAGGGATAGCATTTGTGATTCGATGATATTGCGGGCGTCGTCGGAGATGTAATCTGAAGAGACAGACTTGAGCTCTTCTGCTTTCGGGCTGTAGCTGTATCGCCATTGGCCTGCGGGTAGGTTTGGGACGATCTCGGGACGAGGAAAGTATAGTCCCATTCGCATGTCATCCTTGTCGGATTTTTGAGACACTTCGGGAGTGGAGAGGGCGTTAGAATTGAATTTGTCCCAATTGGAGTCGCCGGAGTCTTTGTTGAGCCAGTCGCGGATCTGTTCTCGTGCGAGACCGCCGTTTTTGTAGCACAGCATGAACATATAAAGGCCTGGAGTGGTTGGGTGATTCATGAAGTGGTATGCTGGGTCCGGTCGATACTGAGGCGTGCTCATCAAGAAGGTGGTGCTGGTACCAAGTGATACCATTGCATCTTCCGGCCGAAGGGGAAGAGCCAAAATGGTTGAGGGATTGTCACCTGTGAATGGGATGATTTTGCACTCGCTTGGGAAGCTGTATCGGTTCACGAAGTATTTTGCGATGTTGCCAAATGCGTTGCCGCCATCTTCTGGAACTTCTCCTAGCTTCTTCTTCAACTCGGGAACGGGATCTTGGGCTCCAGCAGCAAGAGCAAGTAGCTTCTCATCCCAAGCTCCACGGTTGATGTCCCAGAGGTTCATTCCAGTGACGTCGCTTATGTCGATAGGTGCGATGTGGCCGAGGAATATGGATGCCAGAAACGACGAGACGAGCGAGATTCTGGCAGTCTCTTCGTAATGAGAAGGATACTTTGTTCGATATCTCAAGATCTGAGGCCCGCTGAAGCGATGATGTGCCTTGCTGCCAGTCACCTGGGCAAGAGTCTCTGCATCGCCCAAGTATGCATCGAAGTCGTCGCACTGCTTCTGAGTGCTGGCATCCTGCCAGTTCGGACTCATCGGATGGGCAAAAGCACCCTTTCTCTCGCCTTTGTTGCTAGGCGCGAGCTGCTCCACCAACGACTTCTCAGGTGTAAGGTTGGCCAGCAATGTCTCTGCATCTTTCGACCAAAAGACCGTGCCATGTTGCATACCAGCTCCGGAAATTCCCTTGACTCGGCTGAACTCCAGTCCTTGGTCTTTGAGCCGATTAAGAACCAGATCGACAGCTTCTAACCACATGGCCGGAGGGGCGAACACTTCACCTTCGGACGGATTCGTAAGGACGCCCTTGTCGATTCCGTACTTCTTGAGGTCCTGGTCAAAATCGACTTTGGCCTCGTAGATCAATTTGAGGTCGGATTTGACCACGATACCTTTCAGTTGCTGAGTCGATAGGTCGAAGCCCTGTCACATGTTAGCTTCCCAAGAGCGGCATTGCTCGGAGTAGACTTGCCATGTACAACGAACCCGTATCGGCCATATTAACGGTTGTGTAGTTGCTGCTCAAGAAGAGATCATAAGAACAAGAAGAAGTAATTGAGGATTGTCCAAATCTCCGGAATGAAAATATGTGGGTCTGTGACGCCAGGACGATCGATTGATTGTCACAAGCAAAGTCGAGGGCGTCCGGAAGAAAGATCTGCCTAATCTCATCGGTTAAATCTGAGAGTTTTCGGTCGCGAATGTGATGTTTGGGTCGTCCGGAATGTGGGACAAGGAAGATTTTGATGTTCGACGTGGAAAGACGGTAGCTTCTGAAAGCGTTCTAGCCGTTGGGAAAGAGAGAAGTGAATGCAGCAAGCGCACGTGAGATCGTGTGCATGGCCCGTGCCACCGTCTTTTAGCGTCACTGCCCGAAATAAGTCAAGTTTAAAGGCAAATACTCACCCATCTCGTCTTCGTCGTGACACAGACAGCCCACATCTCATGACAATGTGGCTGCTGTCTTGCGATGACCCCGAGTTGCTGCGCGGCAAGAAGCTCTGGTTGCGCCCAGGCTCCGCGCATCTGCTCGGCCGCACGTCCAGCAAGCACGCGCCCACGGGCGAACGTGTGCGCTACATCGACCACAAGAGCGTCTCCCGCAAGCATCTGGTCCTGAGCGTCGCCGACGTCCAGCTCGGTGACAGTAGCCGTCTCTTCAGCAGATCCGCCATTACCGCCAGCGATGGCTCTCGCTCTGGCTCCAAAATCGACGGCGAGCCCCTTCAGCAATCCACCAAGACGCTCGAAAGCAAAGACGAGCATACCATACAGTTGGGTAGCCTGCCCACCCTCTTCAAGCTGGAGTGGCGACCTGTTGTGCTGAATTTCAGCAGCATTAGTAGGGCCGCCAGGACGAACGGCACAGCACTTAAGCAAGAGAAGGAGATGCTGGAGGGCACCGACATCAAGCTCTCGCTCGACTATCTTTCGAACGCCACCACACATGTTGTGGCCAGGAAACGCAATACCCCGGGTGGACTGCAAGCTCTGCTGCAGGCGAAGTGGATTGTTACAGACAGTTTTGTGAATGCAATGGCAGACAAATGCAGGCGGCGTGGCGGCGATGGCATAAGCGATCCCGGATGCAGTCCCTTGGAGGACGACTTTGAAGCAAACTGGCCCAACGAGATGGACTATCTTGTTCCAGCCGGCAGCGAACCTGTTAAAAGACCCAACGAGTATCTCAAGCCAGACCCTGCTCGAGCAAGCGTATTCGCCGACCACACGTTCCTGGTACTTTTGCAAGATCAACTCGACACATTGTTACCAGTCATTGCGGCTGGAGGCGGAAAAGCTGTGCTTTGCGAGTACGTGCCAGGACAAACTACTGTGGACGATGTAGTGGCCTATGTGAAACAGCTCGTAGGCAAGGGTAGTTCCCGGAACTTTCTACTCAGTCAGGAGTCTGGTCTCGGCGGCGTCGTCATTGTTCGAATACCTGAGAAAGACCCAAGACGCTCCAAGGACTTCTTGGACAGTCTTTCGGTTTCTCTGAATCAGCGAACGATTGAGCAAAACGAGCTTCTTGACGCTATTCTCATGAAGGACGTTTGCAGTTTCCGCAGTCAACTCGGTAGCACCACCCAAAGTGTACCTGGCCCGCAAACTAATAGTGCTCCCGCACCGTCGTCCAGCATCGCTCGATCTCCTACTTCGTCACAACGCGACTCTGGTCCTTCTCGAGCTGGAAACACAGTCACAATGTCCGGCTCGCCTCCCGCCGATTCTCAGCGTCCTTCACGCTCCACGCAAGAACAAATGCGCGCTCAGCAGCCGCAGGAAAAGCAGCAAACCGCGCGACGGCCATGGAGGCGAACCGCTACAGCGAGGACCAACATCACATTCACTGATAATTTCGATCCTTCTCAGGCTGTTCCATATGACAATTCCTCCGATGAAGACAAGCGGCCGACTCAGTCGGCGAGTGCACAGGTCACGGCACCCGGCGAACCTTCGCAAGATCAAGCGTCAGGCACACAGCGCGATTCGCGAAAGAGACCAGCTGTCGATGAATCAGAAGAGGACGAGGAAGTCTTGCGTGAAAAGCGTGAAAAGCGCGACGAGCGCCTCATGCCTGCTCTTGCAGCTGCGAAGCGGCGCAAAACCGAGGCCCTTGCCAGGGGAGAAAAGTCGTTCCTTGACCGATCGCCTGAGCCTGAGCGTGCTGACACCTCCAAATCTCAGAGCTCCAATAAAGAACAGCCTGTCAAAGATCAAGGTAAGGCTGTAAAGGGCAGAGGAAAGAAGATCTCAGCGTCTGAGCTCGAGATGAGGGCCAAAATGATCGCCCATCGCGAAGCGGAAGAAGAAGAACGGCGAAGAGAGGAAGAAGATCTTAAGCGAGGAGACGAGAACCTTGCAAACCACAAGCCTAACATCATCCAATTCGACGTCCCAATCCGACACCTGGAGGAAGCCGTCAGCCAGACTCGGAACTTTGACGATCATCCCAAATGGCGCGGCAGACCGAATTATAAGGCATTCCGCTCGAACAAGAACAAAGAAGGCAATCGTCCTCCGGAGTTCGAAACACAGCCAGTCCTCATCAGATTAGAATTGGTACCGGGCAATGGCCACGGCCTGGGCGACGACTACTGGCTGGAGCGAAACAAGAAGAAAGGTTCCCAAGGGCAATCCCAGCACAGTCAGAGCGGCAGGGTAAGACCGGCCGGCGATGGCACCGAAACGGTTGGCGATTCAGGCGACGAAGATGATGACATGGCATTCAGCAGACGACTCCGCCAAAGTCGCGAGGAAGATGCAGCCGCAGCTGATGAAGATCTGGAGAACACCTCCTCGCCATCCCAGACGATGCGAACGAGCGGCCAGAAGAAAGCGAATGGGAAGAGACCCGCGACTGGCCTGTCGGGTATCAGTGCGCCAGCCCCGAAGAGAACCAAACAGGCCACCACAGGCAGGGCAGGGAGAGCGCGTTTCACGACAGACGACACCGAGGAGGAGGACGATGAGGACGATCCGCTAGCATTCCGTCGTAGGCGGCGATGAGAATACCATCGTCCGGTTGTGCTTGTAGTCGCGTTAGATGCTCGAGCGCACAGATTAGCCGTCCCACGTACGATGATGAATCAAATGAATGAACGAAAAGTGCAATCTAGGGAGATTCTTCACTCCATTGAGTTAATGTACAGAGCAGAAGTTCTCGAGGGTATCATCATCGAAAAGCAGTAGTAGAAAGCAAGCTCTCCAATGCCGGTACCCTTCCTCTTGCTCTCATGAAGTCATCTTACACGAGCAGTTCCTCTGAGGCCTCGTTGGGCCATGCAACGCATCCCGTTCGTATGTAAAAGTGAGCCAGGGAGTAGATAGCTTTGATGTATGCCAACGCAGGAACGGCTTAAGCATTCATTCCATGTCCAGCGAATGCAGCCCAGTTCAAGCGGCGATGAGATCTGCCGTCTCTTTCTCCTCCGCAACAACGTCCATAGGCGTCATCGAGCGCGCAGCGGAAGTCACAGTGTTCTTTGGCGTCTGGCTGCGGGCATGAGGCTGGACGAGAAGAGGCGGCCCGAGGCGCAATGGTGTCGGAAGTGGTTGGTGGCACGAGACCGTCGCTCAAGGGGAACTCAGTGCTGTGGTAGACCCGAGGAGAAGTAACGGTTGGCATCTCCGCTTGCTTAAGGATCGTAGTAGCCTAAACAGACACATCGCCGTTGTCGAGCCTCTCAGTCGTGACGGTGGTCTTGGCCTCGAGGATAGCAGCTTCTGCCGCAGCCGTATCATTGGCAACAGCCTCCTCGGCCTCCTCAATTCCGTCGGGAAAGCCTGGACCCTTGGGATTTTTGGGTCGATTGGCGTAGGCGGTGGTCTCGTCGTCATAACTGTCGATCAGGTTGTTGCAGATGAAGTCCCATTCTTTCTGCGAGACCTTCGAGACGCTGAGACGGGCGGCGTTGAACTCCTGCATGTCTGCCAGAGCGCCGCCTGCCTTACTGAACTTCTGCAGCTCCGACAGAAACACGGGCTTCCTGAGCTTCTTGCGGAATTCCACGTGCACGACGCACCACTTGCCACGGTCCTGGCGATACATTAGCAATTGTGAGCAAAGGCTGAGGTGGAGCATACCTTTTCTTTCTCGACGTAGCCAGGGCTGTTCTCGTCAGAGGTAGTTGCGTCGGGCTCGTGCTCGCGGACGACCTCCATAATGCCAACGATGCCAGGCTTCCGGCCACTCTTCCCGCCACCTTTCGTACGTGGTTAGCATCGTTACTCGAAGATCTGAGACACTAGGAACACTCCTAGTCACAGACGAACTTACTAGCGTAGAAGAATGCCAGATCTCCCTTCTTCATCTGGCGCATGTTCTTTGCGGCAGTTGGATTGCGAACGCCATCCCACGCCTCTGACTGAGTCTTTGAGCGAAGGTCATCAATCGTGAAGGTTGTGTTGACGGTGGAGCCGTCCTTCAGCTTGACGTCGTGGCCATCTTGCTCAGCCTTCATCAGCCAGTACTGCTTGCCTCCCTCGGCAGATGAGTCTTTCTCGTTCGCTTCGTCCACGAGCTCGTCTTCGAGCTGCTCGGCAGCAGCATCATCGTCGGCCGCAATACGCGTAGTCTCGCCGCCCTTGGGAGGTCTTCCTCTGCGCTTGGGTGGTGGCTCCTCGTCATCGGGGACTGCTTGTTCGGATGAGCGACCGCGCTTGCGACCAGCTGCGACGGTCTTCTTAGCGGTAGGAGCAGCGGATACTTTCTTCGGAGGGCGCCCTGTCATATGGTAAGTAAATGCACATGCAATTGACCAATGAAGAAGAACGTACCCGGGCCTCGCTTCTTCGGTGGATCAGCGCTCTCGGTAGAAGTCGCTGCGGCTGCTTTCCGGGCGCGTCCTGTTTTAATGTCAATCAGAGGACATATAAATAACTCAAGAATAGAGTTGAACGTACCTGGGCCACGCTTCGGTGGGTCAGAAGTCTCCGCGGGGGTTGGTGCGGCTGCTTTTGCGGGTCGGCCGCGCTTTTTCGGAGTGGTCTTGGTCACGGCCGGCAGCGATGAGGCTCCAGAGCTTTCGCGACGCGAGCGAGCAGCAGCCGCGGACGTCTCATACTCCTTGCTGCGCTTGTCGACGACGGTGGAGTAACGAGTTGACCGCGCCGCGGTCGCGGCGGGAGCGCTGGCCTTGGCGGCGCCCTTCTTCTTCGGCAACATGGCCAATGGTTGATGACTGGTGGCGGTTGTGTAGAGGTGGTGGTGATGTTGTTGTTGAGGTAGAAGAAAGAGAGGAACAGGTTGCGACAGATCAAGTCGCGAGATGCAGTTACGAAGAGTGAGGATGGGGCTGGAGCCTTGAATGAACCGGCTAAAACTCTATTGCCTCGACCTCTATTTCCACGCACGTGCAAACAGTCAGTGGGCTCTCATTATCAGTACTGGAGTCAACTATATGGAGACCGCGATGTGCGAATAGTGATCAAATCGTATTCAGATTAATTGGCATCACATGCTGAACAACAAGCTTCCTACTCAACAGTCCATATATACCTAATTCTCTCCATCCAATTCCCCCCTTCTCTTACGCGTCTTGCTTGTGAAATCCATCGACTCGAAAGCCGCCCCCTTTCTTGCCGCTCTCGACCGAGTCATCCTCAGCAGTGACTACGCAGATGCTTGAGTGCCTTCTCTGTGCGAAACCACAGGGATGAGAATGCGAGGTTTCTGGCTCGCCAGAGCGATCAACTCCAGGGTTTTGATCAGACTCAGAGCCGCCAGTGTCTCCACCGTTAGTGTCTCCATCATCAGCGTCTCCGCCTTCAGGGTCGTCGTCTTGAGGGTCGTCTTGAGGGTCGTCTTGAGGGTCATCTTGAAGAAGGTCACCATCTTCTGGATTGTCCTGTCCAAGATTAGGCTCGTCAAAGTCGTCTTGAAATTCGTCCTCTTCAAGACCACCTTCGTCAGAGCCTTCTCCTCCTTCCAGACGATGTCGGTGGAACCTACAATCGGCAAGATCGCCCTGAAGACGACGAATAGTGGCACACGCATGGTCCACATGCCTCTGCAGCTCTTCGTCATCTCCGACCAACTTCTCGTCATCATCAGGCGTAAGTCGCGCACGGAGTGCATCTATAGCGTCCTGAATCTCATGCCGATAGTGAGTGTTCTCCTCACGAGTCTCGTTGCGTTCGTTCACAATCTCATCGTATAGTTCTTGAAACTGCTCACGTTCTCTTCGCAGGACCCTGTCAAACATGCGAGCGTCATTACGGAGTCTGTTGTACTCGAACTGCAGCTCATCGCGCTCTCGTTGCAGCTGGCGTCCGTGCTCTTGACATTCTTCCAGCTGCCAGCGTCGATGCGCAAAGAGTGGTTGCAGGTCCATTTCTCCCAATTGACCTCTGAGTTCGCCCGTCTCTCGCTCATAATCACGTCTGATAGCGTGGTACGCGTTGTCAATACTATTGATATAGTCGCGAAAATCAATTGTAAATTGCCTGCCGGGCTGTCTCGAGTATTTAGTGAATCTGGCGCTGAAGGTCTTCTCCATGCTCGTGGCATTCATCAAACTGGTGTTGAAGGTCTTCTCCATGTCGATGACAATCGGCAAGCTGCATTCTGAGCCCGTCGTTCTCTTCGACCAAATAGCCGGCATCGGCCATCAACTGTTCAACCTGACCATCTTGCCGCTGGTTTTTCGCGCGCAATCCAGCATTCTCGGCTTGTATGTCGTCGCGCTGGTCTTCTGCCACCCCTAAGCAGTATCGTGCTTCATAATACAGAGCTCTCAATGCCCTGATTTCCACGTCCAACTGCTCCCTTTGAGCTCGCAGCTGATTGCCGTGCTCAAGACATTTTCGAAGCTCGATTTGAAGCCGTTCCCAATCGTGGTCCCCGGCTTCGCCTTGCTGCCCATCCTGAGGCGGCAGGAAAAAGAGCCCTTGGGCTTCGCGTGCCTGTTGAGCTGCCAGACGTTGAGCTTCCACTGTCTCCTCTTTCCCTTGAAGATGATCCTCGTAGTCCGGGAGACTGCTGCCCTGGCTCCTATGGCTCCGTCGACCAGGCGAGGTGGAATTTGGCTGTGTGGCGCTTGCCACTCGGGGGCTAATCCGTGAACTCCTTGCCATTGCAAAGGGACAGTACGCCTCCAGTTAGCGTTGAGGACAGGCCTGTGAAATTTTGTAGATTTTCTCGAGGGGTCGTGGTTGGGCAAACAACTACCTTGGGAGATCGTTGTTGCAACAATTCGGTGAACAGGGGGAACCACATCTTGTATATTCAAGCGATCAAAAGAAAAATGGTTTCTTTGAGAGACAAGTGCACTGATTACAGCATAACAAACGTCGAAAGCGATAAATCATCTCCTTGTTCATGGCCAGGAACGTGTCAAGACTATCTCAAGCCATCACACCATGTTCGACAATAGCTAACTGAAGTTGGTGTGAATTAAGAGACGACCTTTATTCTATTTTCTATCAGCAAGAGTGCACATTGTTTCAGTCCACAACACTCACAGCTCGTCTTTTCCTCCACTAGTATGCCTCTTGGCTGGAAATTCTGCCGATCTGGAAGTGGGATCAGTATCAAAGTGGCCTTCGAGATCCATCCATTCGGCGGCAAAAGCGATGGTCAGCAGCGCCCAATCGTTGCACGCGTCCAGGTCCAGGTGCTCTCCGTCGTCGTTTATCGTATGCCACACGCCTGGGAAAGGTGATGTGATTATGTGCAATATTTCAACCCCACGTGCCATGAAGGGAACGTGGTCGTCTTCAATGTATCCACCCTTCCACTGCATCGATTCTACCTTGTCGCCTTCAAAGAGAAACATCGGTTCAGCCCGCTGTGCTTCTCCAGCTTTCCGCTTCGAGGGATGATTTGGAGAGCTCTTGAATTTACCCGCTTGTCGCAATCGCGCTTCGGCATCGGCCATGCGGGTGTAAGCCCAGTGCGTGGTTTTGAAGTAAGATGGAACCCTGGGTGCTGAGGCTCCTAGGAGATCGAGTAAAACGAACAGCTCGATGGCAGACAAAGGAGAGGCGTATGAGTTCCAGCCCGGATAGGTATGCATGTCCCATTCTTCGGCCAGAGATCTTGCGCCATATAACGAGTCTTCGTTTGTCCACTGCCTGAAAGCTTCCTCGCCGTCCAGCAGCAAGATCTGTACGCCTTTGTGAGCCTCTAGCTCATCGCCAACGTCTCCTGCTGCTTGCATCGCCTCCCACTTATTCGTCAACGCGGCGTCCAAGCTGCGGGCGGCATGCAGGAGCATCGCACATGGCGCTGCGGAATCGGTCGCTCCAATGAAGCCGTCCGGTGTCAGCTTGGAGTCATAATGCGCAACCAAGGCCAGCCGGCCCACGTCTCCATCGCCAGTGGCCCACGGCGGGTCTCGAGTTGCAATGAGGTTGGCAAATGGAATCTCCTTGCCATTGGAGGTCGGGGTGACGCTGGAGGAGTTCTGGAAGGAGAGCTTCCACTCGGGCAGCGTCTGCGAGAAGAAGTCGACGAAGTGGCGGAGGACGGCGTGAGAACCCTCGCTGCCGGGGACGCGCGGGCGCAGGATGGGAGCAAGCAGCGCACCGGAATGGATATCGAATTCGTCGCCGGGCTCGGGCAGCGCGCGCAGGGTCGAGTCGGAGAGGGCCGTGTATGCCTCCACCAGCGCAGGACGCAGCAGCGCCGGCAACAGCAGGATCGTGTGCCAGTTGGCCAGCATTATCATTGCGGTATCTCGTCTATGGCATGCGGGTGGTGAGGTACATATGGTGGAGCTGACATGGCGGCGGGAGTGCCAGTCGTTGTTCCATACGGAGGAGTTGGAGGAAATAGTGCGGTGAGACCAGGTAGGTTTGCTGCCATTACCTTCCTGGCATAGACCTGTGAAATGCCCCCATCAATTCGCGGTGAATTGCCAATGAATACGCCTGCATGTGATTTGAGCTCTAGCTCTCTCTATGCGCGAGGCGAGCGCGTCTCAGAAACCCTCTCTCCATTCAGCATACCCGCTCATAACCCACTTACCACACACTCGACATCCGCCCTCGGCCTCGACACCCACACAGCGCGTACACACAACAACCCGATCCACCTCTGCAGTGCCGCAATCCACCACACACCACACGTCTAACACCCATGCAACGGCGATGAGATGAGGTTCCAGAAGCCGTCCTGGCTGCTGCACGGCGGCGAGAAGAGAGACCACGAAGTCTACAGCTGCCACGTCTCGCCCGACGGCAGTCGCTTGGCTACCGCCGCCGGCGACGGTCATGTGCGCATCTGGTCCACCGATGCCATTCAAAACGCCTCCGACCCCTCCTACACCAAGCCTAGGCAGCTGGCCTCGCTCTCCTACCACTCCGGCACCGTCCACTCTGTGCGCTTCAGCCCCAACGGCAAGTACCTGGCATCTGGCGCCGACGACAAGATAGTATGTGTCTACACCCTGGATCCAGGCCCGCCCGCACATGCCACCTTTGGCAGCAATGAGGCCCCGTCAGTCGAGAACTGGAGGATATTCAGGAGGCTGATTGGCCACGACAACGATGTGCAGGATCTGGGATGGAGCTGTGACAGCTCTATTCTCGTTTCTGTGGGCTTGGACAGTAAGGTGGTCGTCTGGTCAGGCAGCACGTTCGAGAAGCTCAAGACCCTCTCGCACCACCAGTCCCACGTCAAGGGTATCACCTTCGACCCCGCCAACAAGTATTTCGCGACGGCATCAGACGACCGCACAATCAAGATATACCGTTTCACCTCTCCACCTCCCAATGCGAACGCATACGACCAGACCAACAACTTCACCCTAGAGACCACTATTTCGACGCCTTTTTCGACCTCACCCCTGACTACATACTTCAGGCGCCCGTCATGGAGTCCTGAGGGTGCTCATATTGCTGCTGCAAATGCCGTCAACGGTCCTGTGAGCTCCGTGGCTATCATCACTAGGGGAACCTGGGACAGCGAAATCAACTTGATCGGCCACGAAGGTCCAGTCGAGGTTTGCGCTTTCTCGCCGAGGTTGTTCTCTCGCGATCCCCCTCCGAAAGACCCGCCGAAAGATTATATGTCAACTGGAGCAGTTACAGTCGTGGCATGTGCGGGACAAGACAAGACATTGAGTGTGTGGAATACTAGCTTCCCGCGACCATTCACGACGCAAAGCGAGCTTACAGCGAAAGCAATAAGCGATTTGGCATGGAGTCCGGATGGCGAGACTCTATACTTCACCTCCCTCGACGGTACAATAGCGGCGCTTGTGTTTGAGAAGGGAGAGCTTGGTTATCCGGCGCACTCGAACGAATATGACAAGGCTCTCGCAAAGTATGGCGCAGGGCGGAGAGTTGGAATTGTCGAAAACACAGACGCTCTTCGTTTGGAGGAGGGAAGCAAGGCCGGCGAGCTCAGGGGCGTTGAGGGACGCATGGGCGAACTCATGGGTGATGCGCATGCACAGTCAGGTGCTCTAGTGAATGGAGACGCGCAAGTGAAAGAGGTTCTTGGCGTGACAACAACCAATGGAGTAGAACCCGATCCGGTGCCACTGCCTGCACCGCCGAAAGATCCGCAAGTCGAGCGGATCGATAAGCTGAAGCAGCGTGTGACGATCACAAAAGATGGCAAGAAGCGAGTGGCTCCCCTACTTCTTTCGTCTTCGAATCAGGGCGAAGCCAATCTTCCACGACCCCAATTGCAAGCTGCTGTGAAGCAAGCTGCTGCTGCTTCTGATGAGCCTGCGAAGATTCTAGATCTCAGCAAGCCATATGACGGCTTGCCAAAAGGCGGTCTCGCTAGCCTACTACTCGGAAACAAGCGCAAGTACGCAGATATGACAGACGCCGATGGGGAGGAGAAACGCGCTCAGAAGCGTGTTGAAGCGATTCAGCGCGATGGAGCAACGCCCATACTTCACAACACCGAAGACGGTCTTGTACCAGCAAGTTCCGTAACAGGCTCTAAGCGACCTGCAGAGACGCCGGATGTTTTACGACCGGCCGTCATCAACCCCAGCACAAGTATCAGCCAAATACGGCTGGCCGTCCCTCAGGTCAGGACTGTAATATTGCGCCCACTAGATCCCAATAGGCCGACCACAGAGGGCGATCAGCCTAATGGCGCAGAAGGGGGAGACAACGATTTTTCAATCGTTCTCGAAGCACGCAACGCCTCTGGCCCATCACGGACTGGCAGGCCACAAGACAAAGAGCCAACGCGTATCACGCTGACAAGAAGAGGTCAAACTCTCTGGCAGGATTTCCTCCCACGAGCTGTTCTGCTCGTGACTGGCAACCGCAACTTCTGGGGCGCATCTTGTGAAGATGGCACAGTCCACGTCTGGACTCCTGCAGGTCGCCGCTTAATCAACGCGGCTGTACTTGAAGCTCAGCCGGTCATCTTGGACTGTCGTGGCTGGTGGTTACTGGCAATCACCGCTGTTGGCCAATGTTACATCTGGAATATCAAAACCATGAGTGCGCCACACCTTCCAGTCTCCCTCGCACCGGCACTTGATCTGTCAACCCAATCTCAGCAGTTGCATCTCACCGCAGGTCCCAGTCTGATGTTTGCTCGTCTCAACTCTGTCGGACGCATCATCGTTGCTATGAGCAACGGAGATGGCTTTGCGTACAATCCAGACATGTACTGCTGGCAACGTCTCAGCGAGTCTTGGTGGGCGGTTGGATCGCAATACTGGAACACGACAGACACGTCCGTCTCTGCTGTGACGTCTGCATCGAAATCAGCGAACCTGGACGCGCAGCAGTCTCCCTTCCTCGACGAGATCAACCCTGAAAATATATCTGCAGGTATCGTTCCCCTTCTGGAACGAAACACGACCTCGCAGGCATTACTCAAGGGCCGTGCATACTTCCTCCAACGACTCGTCAAGCAGCTACTCTCCGCCGAGGGCTTTGAAGGCTTCGAATCGGCCGTGTCCATCGCACATCTAGAGAATCGCATCGCTGCGGCGCAGACTCTAGGCGCCAAGGACGAGTTCCGGGTGTACCTCATCATGTACGCCAAGCGGATTGGCGCCGAAGGGCTGCGCCTCAAAGTCGATGAGCTACTCAAGGGTCTCCTGGGACGTATTATCGAAGATGGGAATTCGGACGCTGGGATTGAATGGAGCCCTACTGACAATATTGTTGGCTGGAAACGCAAAGACTTGCTTAAGGAGGTTGTCATGGTGCTCGGCAAACATCGCGATTTGCAGCGCACTACTGTGCAATATGCACGGTATCTGGAGTTCCTTGAAGATGCTGATGAAGAGCATAACGGTACCAATGGAACAAATCCCATGATCACTGAAGGGTGATCAATTATGATTTTGAGGTTGTGCATTCAAAGCGAGGCGCTGTCGGAGTTGTACTGTAAAATAGTCCGGTTGATGAGTGTACAAGCGCTGTAACAAAATCGAATAATGATGCCCCTATCCCGAGCTTACTACCAAATCATCTACAATCCTCCATAAAATCTCGCGCGAAGTCCTGGAACGTCCTCTGCGCCAAAGACTTTTCCACCGGTCCAAACACGCCAGTCAAAACACCCTCAACTCCTCCAACCACAATCCTCTCCACCTCCCTCCCATCCCTCTCCGCATCAAACCTCGCAAGCGCCTGCTCAATTCCCACCATCATCATCAACGACTGCAAAATAACGGTTCCATACTCAAAACTCAACACAATCGAGCAGCGCACCGCAATCGCCGCAAGCCACTTCCTCGCTTCCTCTTCTTCTTGCGAAATCTCTCGACGTGGCTTGTTTGAAGGGGAATCAGGATTTGCGCAGGCGCCTGCTACGAGGGTCATCCAGAAGAGTACGCCGGCGAGGTGGCCCCAGCAGTCGGAGAGGTCAGTATGGATGAGCACTTGTTTGATGCGGATGTGCCAGCTTGGGCCGTTGGTCTGGGAGGCGGCTTTGGAGAGGGGGAAGTGGTGGGTGAGGGCGTGGGAGTAGACTTGGGATACGAGAAGAAGGGCGTCGAAGCGGTCTTGGTCGCGCGTACTTGTGAAGTCTTGGGGGCGGTCTTTGCCTGGTCGTGTCGTCCAGATCTTGTACTGTAGGAATTGCATGTCTGATGCTTGGGTCCTTTGCATGTTGGGGTCCGTTGACGTTCTTACAAAGTCATTGGTGAGAGATCTTAGATCTTCCAGCAGCTCTAAAATTGGGCTCCCAGGTGGCGTCGCTCGACGTATGGTGATGTAACCTGACGGCCTGCAATAGACTGGAGACTCTGGAAGCGTATTCTGATGAGTCGGAGGAGCCATTCCCTTGCTTTCCGCGAATCTGACAAAGTCTGAATGTGGTTCCGTCTCTCGCAGAGCCGAAATGATGTACATGGTACTATTACAGTCAGCGTTATTTCACTTGGGTCTGCTACCCTGTCACTCACATTGTCAAGATTGAGGCCAGTTGACCATCAACGCCCAAATGAGCCAAGCCTCCTCTCTCATTGATCATGTTGTGCAGTCCTCTTTGGTGGATTGACATAGTGGATCCATCGCCTATGCTCGATTGTCAGCCGTGAAGGAGTGATCAGAGGACTCAAGAAATGCATACAACCCATCATCTCACTGTTCAGGAGATGCAAGACAGCCACGATGGTCGCATCAGTAGATCTGAGCTCGGGATCCATCATAGCACTATTGATCATAGATATCACCTCGCCTCTCACCTTCCAACGCTCAATCGATCCAGAGGGATGTCGTTCGTGCGGCTGCTGGAGTCCTCTTCGCATGATATCCTCATGAGATGACGAGATACACAGCGTGCTCAAAAATGCATGTTTGGCCTTGAGTAGTGTGGGTAACCAGTGTGCGGCGACGCCTTTGGTCCCGAAGTTGCGGCTGCAATTCCACTTCAGCTTCTCGACGTTCACGAGAGGGTCGACCATTTTTGGCCACGTATCAAAGGGATTGAGACCAGATCCGAGCGATGCAATTGGGTCCGGAACAGTTTCCAGGGCCGTGGCCAGGTACTGGGAGTGCTCGGATGCGCCATGTATAAGAGGTGAAAGGTCGTCCGCAAAGATGACGGGACGACGAGGCGCAGTCGTGATCTTTGCAAGACAACTTCTTTCGTTTCGTGCGACAGATGAACTCTCTCCCTCCGTTCCGTTTCTATTTTGAGTAATAGACAACTGAGGAGTCGCTGGAGAGGCCGTGTTGACGGAAGTGTCAGGCAGTGGAGCCTCTGTACGCTTCCGCTTCCTCCCAGTAGCAGAGCCGAGGACCCTCGCGTCAGTGCTGCTAGGCTTCCTTCGTTCTTTGTTAAGATAGTCCTTCATTACATGCTTGCGATTTTGCGTTAATTGTTGCTTGTCCTTGAGTTGTGTAGGGTGATCCACGACGAAGAAGCGCAACGTGGAAGCATTTGAAGCAGCAGGCTGGGCTTGTCTCCTGGTGGTCGACCGGTTGGTTCCCGAAGTTTTGCTGGTAGTCGCCATGGAGTTGGTTGTGTAGGATTCCGGAAAGGCTTGAGGAGAGAAAATGAGCGGAGAGGTAATGCGAAGCAAGGGCTGATCTTCCTGGTCGGAAGAGGTACAGATTGTAGTGGTCGAGGTCATGCTGTGAGGCTGCCGTATGTCTGCTTTTCGTTGTTGTAGGTGTTGGAAGTAGACTTGGCGGGAACACGATTGTACTTAAGCATTGCACCCATACTTCCCTGACCGACGGAGCTGGTCGCCTGAGGGGTGGGCATTGGTGGATAAGCGTGCGAGGGGCTGTACAGGATCTGCTGCTGTGTAAGCTTTGAAATGGCAGGGAACGAAGCCCCACATGGCAGAAAGGGCACAAGATGTGCGTGTGCTGCGCATTGGCAGAAGATTGTTCAGGCTGTGACGATGATACTTGTAGCAGTGCCACTTTCACCTCTCATCGATCGTGTTCCCGTCGATAAGCACTCTTCGTTCGTGCTCTCTCTCGTGTCCTCAACAATGTGTACTGTCTGTCCGCATACGTCATCTTACAGCCCGCGGACACTTTTGATTCCTTCCCAAGTGCGACCAGCTCTCCGTGAATTCAACTCCCTCATGTGGGAGCTCTTGGGCATTGAGCGAATATAAAGATGGTTCAAGCGGGCGATTGTGTCAATTCAATCCGCTCGATGTATACTCATACGTCATTCATTCTTCTGCGTTAGTAGGGCTGAGGCTGTGCAGATCAGGGTGCAGTTGAGAAATAATCCACACCGCCGATTGCAGCTCCATAGACATCTGGGCCGCGGTCCGGTCCTGGCAGCTCAATCGCATCTCGCGATTTATGCTCGTTGCCTTCCAGGGCGCCTTGCAAGCTACCAATGGCTCCATTTGTGTTGTGGAAATCAGCTTCCTTTAGCGCTGCTTTCAATGTTTCTCCTGTCACATCGATGCCCACCAGGAAACGCGCCAGCTCCTTGCACAACTCCCAGTCTTGCTGTCCAGCTGCGCGGCGTAGAAGCTGAGCAAACTCGCGAACCTGGAACGACTCCTGCTCAAAAGCGTGGAGGACTAGTAGATAACCGGCGGCCGTGTTCAATTTGCCCCGAGCTAAGGATTGTTCAAAAAGCTCATGCACAGGCGGCAGGTACGAGAAAAGTGTCTGCCAGCTTCGTAACTCAGTCTTGCGCGTGCAATTGACCACTACGTCGAGGTATGAGTCGAAAGAGGATAGGAACGACAGAATAGTCGGAAGCAGAGCTGTCTCAGGAGGTGAGGGTGGGTTGTCGACTTCCACATCAAGAACGTCGTGCAGTAGAACTTCCAACGCGTGTGGGAAGTACGGCAGATGCTCGTAAGACTGAGACAAATGCAAAGCAGCAGGGGAGTTGAACTCAGCCAGGTTAAAGTATAACAGCTGGGGCAGGAATAGTTGACTTCTAGTTGCATGCCGGAAGAAGCTGAAATTGACATCGCGTCTTTGCACCAGATCTGCTTCGACGCCAAAGATTAGACCCTTCAAGATCATGGCCGAGAGTGGCGGGAAGTCGAGAGGTACACCGACAGGCTGCGGGAGCTCTCTTCCGAGTTCTGTAGGTGCGCAAGCCATGACATCTTGGATTTCGGACCAGACGTTGAATCGCGTGCCGTCAAAGTACCATAGTGAATCGCGAAGGCTATGACCAAGCCCGCCATCCAGAGACAGGCCGTTAGATGAGTCCATATTGGTGCTCACCTCTTTCAGAAGCGCCACGGAGGTTGGCTGATCACGAAGCAACATGAAGTACTCGACATTCTGGGCGATCACTCGCATGTCGTATTTGAGCTCGCCGGCATCGTTGGTGGATGGTTGCAACAAGACTAGTCTGCCGTCAACGAGGAAGAGGATGGATGCCGTTGCAACGTCCTGGGAGGGGTCGCCATGTTCAAGTTGAGCATCGGGCAATATCCAGCTGATAGATCGTACCCTCGGCGGTGCTCGAATAATACCGTGAAAGCCGATCTGACCGACTTGTACCAATCTCGCTGACGAGCTGCTCATCACAATGACGAAATGAAGTAAGGTATTATCGTATGTGTAGACAAGGAGCGAATCGGTGCCGGCCACAGTAGTTGATATGGCAGGTGCGGAAATTTGCTCGACATGCTGGACATGAGAGTAGTCCAGTTGTTTCTCTCGAGAATAAAGGCGGATTTCGGATCGAGTATTCACCTCGACTGCTGCAACGAGAATGTGTTGATACCAACACATGCCACCCCTTACGGTAAATTCTCCTTCCGCTTGCGGGTCGTCGAAAGATCGCCACCTCCCGCTTGCGACGCTGTAATGTGCAAGACCTCGTCGACCAGCAATTGCGACATATTTCCCATCAGGTGAGATTACAGCAGTCTTGATCGGCCAGTGGTGGGCGAGGTAGGAAGATGGAGCCTGGACGATCTGCCAGAGCGGCATTTCTGGCGGCAAAGACGTCACGTCGGCTGCCTCATGTCCTTTGTAAATCATGACGCTATTGCTGGTATGTAGTAACCCTCGCGAGACATTGGCCGGGGACAGGCATGAAGCCATTGAGTTTCGAGCCATATCGAGAATCCAGATCCGGTCGTCCACGGTCGGAAGAAGTGCTAATTCGCACCCACCAGCCATCCAGAAAGCAGTGTTGATGCCTTCAAGCCAAGGCTCGGCATTGGCCTGCGCATGAGCGCGATCGGCAGTGAATGTGCTCGCACAAGCCTTGCCGTAGACAGTCCAGGTAGCCCAGCCGTGCTCGAATCCAGCGAAGAGACAATACCCATCCGGCGAATAGCACAGGAACGTCAACTTTCCTGTTGTTGTAAGACCGACGGGCAAGCGTATTTTATGAGATAGCGGAATGTTGCCCGTGTAGTCCTTGACGATATACACGTCAATCTGACCATTCGCACATCCAATTGCAATCAACGAGAACCTAGCATTAATCGCTGTCTTGGTAGCAGCAGCGTCGTCGGTCTCCGGCTCCCGGAAGCAAAACCCTTGAAACAGACTCTTCGGGTCCTCTGGATTGATGGTATTTCCATTACGTCGCTGCACGGCAAAGGAACGGCCATCGTTTGTGATCCAGGCAGCAAGGTTCATAGGCCGGTCGTAGACCATCTCGGTCACTATTGCTTTCCTCCCGACCCATGACATCCTCCCGACCAACTCGGTGCTGGTCTGCGACACGCCGTTGTCCGTCACCCACCTGATGCATTGTAGAGCCGACGGTTTTTGGGTTGCAATCACAAGCTCGTCCTCCAGCGCGAGAGCCCTACTGATGCCGGCATCGATTCGTATGACCATGCGGAATCGAACGTTGACCTCTCGGATTCCATCGCCTTCTCCATGGCCGGTGCTCACAGCCGTCGGACCAATTCTCCTAAAATTGGTATAGCCCTCTCCGCTGCCGCGTCGCACATGTCTGTTAGAATCGGGAAAGACGGTCTGGTAGACCCGAGCATTCGCGTCTGTTGTGACTGAGTAGGTGATGAGGTATCCGAGGGTGGTCTGTACAACGACCGTAAGACCGTCGGGCCGCAGCAACAGGGACGCATTGGGTCCGTATGACTTGATAGATTGGGCGGATCGCACGACGCCAGCCAAAGCAACGGTTGGCTTGGACTGCCACACAACCAGAGAGGCACAGGTGATGGTTACGAACATGCCGCCTGCACGCGAGACCTTTACATCGCGAATGTCCCCGTCGCAAGAGTGTGTATTTCCGGCTTCTGGACGGCCGTCATCTTTCCCAGCTTTATCCTCGCTGGCAGTACTCGAGCTGCTCAGACCATCCTCTGATTGCGCGAGAGTCGCGGTAGAGATACCATCCTTGGACAGGGCGTAGACGTTTGGAGCGCCAATAGGCCAGTACATGGCAATGTTTCAGGAGAGGGACGTCGGCGGCATTGGGGCCTCCGCTTCATCGTCGTCAGGGCGCGGGGGAGCGGGGGAGCACAGCACAGAATCGCGAGCGGAGCATACGGCGGGGAGGACGTTTCTCAAGGTCGGTATAAGGCGAGGTCAAAGTTGTGAAAGGGAGGACGGGAAGGTGGAAGCCACAAGTCCACGCGGAGAAGCCACGCTGTTGCATGTGCAGGCGGCATCGACCCACATATTCGTCTCCAAGCTAGTGCGCATACATACTGCACCGTATGTTCTACCCACGCGACATCGATCCCGCCCATTCACGCATGCGCCTCCGCTAGCCGGTCTTGCACATGTTTGCGTCCCGCTGACAGACGCCCCTTGGCCGCCCACAGGCTACAGCAACCCTCGATCCGCCTCATCAGACTACGAAGCACGAATCTTCTTTGTCGCTCCGCGAGCCCGCCTAGAAACACAGAAACTCCACCATCATGGACGACTTCGCAAGCGACACGGACAGTGACTACACCAGCTACTGGCGGGACTGGGTAAGATTCGTGAATTTTCTTGTCTTCTACTTCCTCTTCACCCTTTGCCTGCCTGCCCGCTGGCCCCCGGCCCTTCACCTCACTGCTGGCCCCAGCCTGGCGACGGCTTGAAAAGGTCGCCGCCTTGTTTGTTTCCTGCAGACCGAAGCGCAGCTTTCGAGTCGACGTCTTTCCGCATATGCCTTACTTTGGCCTTCACGATCATCTCTTCGAGCGCCTCGAGCGCGACAGACGCCGAAGGGCAGCACCCAAATTTGACGCCGACTCCGTATGTCACACAGACACGCACGCCAGACTAATGCACCCGGAGCCCTCGAGCCAGTCTATTTTTTTTACTTTTCTCTTTTGCACTTCGCGAGCGCACGCTAACTTCGATCGCAGTTCATATCCTCGCGTGGAAACGAGTATTTCTGCGAGATCGACGAGGACTACCTTACCGACCGATTCAATCTGACGGGACTCAACACCGAAGTCCAGTACTACCAGTATGCCCTCGACTTGGTGACAGACGTATTTGACATGGAAGTCGACGACGACATGCGCGAGCAAATCGAGAAGAGCGCAAGACATCTTTACGGTCTTGTGCATGCTCGTTATATTGTTACGACTCGCGGACTTGCCAAGATGGTACGCGATCCAACCTGCGTGTGCGTTCTAGCATATGACTGACAGATTCATAGATGGAGAAGTACAAACAAGGCGTGTTTGGAAAGTGTCCAAGAGTCATCTGCGAGTCGCAGCATCTCCTGCCCATGGGCCAGCACGACGTACCCAATTCTTCTCACGTCAAGCTGTACTGCGCAAAGTGCGAGGATATCTACAACCCAAAATCGTCTCGACATAACTCAATCGATGGCGCATACTTTGGGAGCAGCTTCCACAACATTCTCTTCCAGGTCTATCCTGCTCTGCAGCCACAAAAGACGCAACGACGATACGAGCCTCGCATCTATGGGTTCCGAGTGCATGCAAGTGCGGCGTTGATGCGGTGGCAAGAAGAACGACGAGAAGAGATGAAAGATCGCCTACGGGATAGAGCGATGGAGACTGGATTCGAGGAGGAAGACGAGGGAGACGAGGAGATTGAAAGCGAGGAGGATGATGTCGATGATGATCAGGGGCTCGACGATATGTTCGAGGGCCCGATGCAAGCTGTCCAGTAGTGGAGGCAGTCGTTTGCTGGTCGTTTTGTGGCGTTGCGGAGCAATGGAAGGAGATACCACGGGGAATTGGAGGCCAGTCTGACGAGTCAAGACACGACACGACATGCATGCTGAGAGGGAAGCAGTTCTTGTAGCTCAATTCACTGTCAGTCCGCGGATGTGGTTTTATCCACAGTGGCTCTCAAGCGCTCACCTCCGCGGAACACAACCGCTTTGGGCGAGCTCCAAATCGAATTCGGTGCCGTGTCTGCCATCATGTCACGCGCTCATATCCAACGCCATGTGCAGCGATGGGCCTACGTGTGCCCGCGATGTACGGCGCGGCAGTCAGCGAGGCCATCGCAAGCGCGACTGCTGCACACCTCGCCGCCCTCACGCCAGCAGAGCGTCCTCGAAGTGCTCGAATCGCGGGGCCTGGTAAATCAGATCGCTGGGTATCTTCCAACTCTACACTTCCTGACCGTAATCGTATTCCTGACATTCACAGTGACCGTCATGTGCTCGACCAGCTTCTCCGTTCGCGAAAGGTGGGCTTCTACGCCGGCATCGATCCCACCGCACCCTCGCTCCATCTCGGGCACTTGCTCCCGTTGATGGTCCTCTTCTGGCTTTACCGGCATGGCCACCACACAGTTAGCCTGGTCGGGGGAGCGACAGCCAAAGTGGGCGATCCCAGCGGCCGGTTGACAACTAGAGCGGAGACGACCGAGGCTACTATCCAGGCAAACTTCGAGGCCATGTTCGCTCAGCTTGGACAGCTGTGGCAGAATGCAATGGCGTATGGGCAGAGACATGGAAGAGAGGTGGAACAATCGGGCGAGCTAGAGCTTTTGAACAACGCCCAATGGCTGGACACGTTGAACACTCTTGACTTTCTGAAGCTCATGGGCAATGGCATGAGACTGGGTGCACTACTTGGACGGGATACGTGAGTGAGCACATACGGCGAGAGGGACATGTT
Source organism: Mycosphaerelloides madeirae (assembly GCA_002785995.1). NCBI lineage: Eukaryota > Fungi > Ascomycota > Dothideomycetes > Mycosphaerellales > Mycosphaerellaceae > Mycosphaerelloides > Mycosphaerelloides madeirae. The sequence goes on along the minus strand of NHNV01000001.1, from coordinate 924,670 downwards.
TGCTAATCTCTCACAGAGTGAGGAACAAGATGGAAAAGGGCGACGGCATGTCCTTCTCGGAGTTCACGTATCCACTGCTCCAAGCTTGGGATTGGTGGCAGATGTATCAGGATAAAGGAGTCCAAATCCAGATTGGCGGGAGCGATCAGTACGGAAACATCATTGCTGGAATTGATGCTGTCAGATACATCGCGGCCCAAGTTCCGGATCGGAAGAAGCTACTGGATGCTGAAGGGAGATTGAAAGACGAGGCATCCCCTATGGGATTGACAGTCCCCCTGCTCACGACGTCGAGCGGTGAGAAATTTGGGAAAAGTGCTGGCAATGCAATCTGGCTGGATCGGGATTTGACTTCCTCCTTTGATCTCTATGGAGTAAGACCGCTCATCCGAAGCCATAATGGCAATGCTGACGTTCTTCCAGTTCCTCCTTCGCTCCTCAGACGTCGATGTTGAAAGATATCTCAGACTGTTCACCTTCCTACCCATTGCCGAAATCGAAACGGTAATAGCAGAACACCAAGAAAATCCAGGCAAAAGGAAAGCGCAACACCTCCTCGCCAGCGAAGTCGTCGAGCTCGTGCACGGTGCCGAAGAAGCCGCAAAGACTCGAGCAGAGCATCAGACGATGCGCGCACCGACACTGGATTCACTCATTCAACAACTCACTCTCGAAGCCACGCAAGACCAATTCCAATCAGTGTCATCACAAACGACGAAGCTCCCGGTGTCACTCATCCACAACACGCCCTTTGCCCGCATCCTCTACCACGCAGATCTCGCCGCGACAAAATCCGAAGGAGCGCGTCTCATTGCCAAAGGCGGTGTCTACGTTGCGTCAGAGTCTCCTGACAAAGGCGGCGGCGAGCTCAACTTCGCACAGATCAAGAACCAATCTCCGAGTGACCTGATCATGAACGGCCATTTGGTGCTCAGACTGGGTAAATGGAAAGTACGGGTGATTGAGGTCGTCAGTGACGAGGATTTCGAGACATCGGGTCAAGATGCACCTGGTTGGGTAGACTTCAAAGCGACTTTGCCTCGCTAGGAGAACGATCTTCAAATGCGAACTCGTCATGTCTACATTCCCCTGTGTCGATTTAATGTGCATGGGATAGTCTCATGAAACAACAACAAGGAGTGTCGCGAAATAAAACGGCCGTCGAGGCATCAATTTATCAAGCCGATGAGTACTTCATATCCGAACATGTGCCATAAGACTCCATTGCTATGTCTTGTAAAACCACCGGGTATCTCGAAAGGCAAAAGACGACCAACGAAAAAAAGAGATAGAAAGATCAATATTTAAAACCACAACAACCAACGCAACACCTTCACAATACCAACCAACGACTTCTTGGCCGTATTAAACAAGACGACAAGGAACCATACCCACCACATAATCCCCAAGACAAGCCATTCGAGTAATTTAAAGCCCGCGCGGCGCACCATCCTGAACTGTCGCCGTCGCTGCCTGATGATGGCGTCGACAGCATCGTCAACGCGCTTGACTTCTTGCGGTTGTTTCGTTGTGAGCTCCACGTTGAAGGCGTCTGCTTCGTCTGAGGTCTCATGAACGATATTGGTGAGCTGCTCTGAGGCTCGGTGTGCCAGGTTATCTAATTGGGTGTGTAAGCCCTTTGCGGTCTCGCCTCGGAATCGCCGGAGCAGGTGCTCGAATTGCGTCAACGTTTTCGACAGATCGTTCGATAAGAGTCGAGCTGCGACGACGTCCTCTTCTTTCCGCGCCACGCGGTCGATTGTCTGACCTGTCGTCGCGGCGACCTTGGACAAGAGTGGCAGAGTCGCGTCCCGTGGTGTCTCGGCTTTGAGACGAATCTCATGAGCCTTGATGCCGGAAGCCAGGAGAAGGGCACGAACGCGAGCGATATCACGCACGGTCACTTTGTTGACTTGTACAGGTTGGGCTTGATCAGATATGCTCCAATGCCGCCTCGCTTCATGCCCGGACAGGCCTGTCACGGGCAATCCGTCCTGCCGTTTTGGACGGGATAGTGTAACATTAGATGGCACAAGAGACAGGTTGTTTTGCGATGCTGACAAGCGGCGATCGTACCCGATGTCATAGCCCGGGTACTTGTCAGTTTCTCTGCGGCTCAGGTCGGGATTAGAGATGCTGTCTTCATCTGGTAGGTTGATCTTGGGTAGGCGACTAATTCGTGAGGCGCCAATCTCACCGCTAGACTTCGGTTGCCTGTCGAAGGGGTCGCTTTGCTCGGAAATTGGTGTCTCCGCTGTGGAGCGTCGAATGCGACCAGACGGCGACTTGAAGCTAGGCAGATTCTGATTGAAATATTTCGTGCGTTGCCGCTCTTGGTCAAATGATCCTCGTGGGCTGATTTGGCTGTCCGTCTCGCCTGGGTCGTCAGGTCGACCATCAATACGACGAATACCCACATCTTCAGTATCGGAAGCATCAGATTGCGGTCTTGAGATATCGGATGGCAAGCCCGAGTCTGCCACTTTGTCCCGGCTACCACGAAAACGGTCTCCTAGACGAGATCCTTCATTTCGCACAATCTCTCCGATGCGACCGCCTTTAAGGAATCTGCGGCCAACGGAGTCCTTCGCGGACGCGTCTGTAGATGTAGCGGCAGTCGATACTCGATAAAGACTGCTCGATACGCTTTCCGTAGTCCGATGTCTTTTGAAGGGAAAGGGGCGAGATGAGTCAAAGCTAGATCTCGGCTGGCCAGAACTGGGCTCCGCGCTTACAACCGGAGGGAACGAGTTACGATCGCCTGTTGCGAAGTCTGTTCTATCGATGTTGTTACGCTCTTTGCTGCGACTGCGGAGGATTGGAATATGGGATCGCTTGGACGACTTTTCCAGCGGCGAGGCATGTTTGCTCGACTGCCCAGATGGCTTTTCGGTGATAGGGGTGGCATGTCTTGATTTCACTGGAGACGTAGGGACGTCCGAAACTACCTCGTCCACGGAAGCCATACCATGATCAACAGAGTCCATACGACCGTCCGCTGACCGGGAGCGTGGATGGCTGCTCGTCTCAACGGAAAGTCCACCTTGAGCAGTGAGGAGTCCCGAGTCGGGCCGCTGTACTTCAAAGCTACTTCGCACGCTGGAGAATTGCGTGTATTTCGAATCCCAGTGGTCCGGAGAGACTAGTTCTGGAGACGAAAGCTCGCCATTTTCGTCTTCCGCGATCATTCGACGCATGTGTCGCTCCAATGGCCCGATATTCTCGTCACCCCCTTCTGAATTGCCGAATTGCAATGGTGGTGGCTTTCGTCCCTCATCACTCGAAGCACTAGAAGTGCTGCCTGATCTATTGGCACGATTCCGTCGAAGGCGTCCAGGAATGGGGAGCATGTTTCTCCGTCGATGCCGGACTCGGTCATCATGATCGGAATTGTTTGGCAGACTGCGCCTATCCAAGTTATCATCATTCCCACGCTCCGACTCTTTGCTCCGGCGAGGAACTTCGAGGCTCGCCCGAACTCGGCTTGGGAAAATACGCTTGCCATTCCGGTCCTCGACGATGACCTTGTTGCTGTTCGCCTCCAACCAATATGTATCTGCAAGTAACTCGGCGGGCTCGATACACCATCCATTTTCGGGGCGCGTGATCACAGAGCTAGCAGTGTCTGACCTCCGATGACGCTTAGTCGTCTCAGGCTGGACAGCATCCGCTTCGAGCTCTCCAAGAAATGTGGGCAAGTGAACCTGGTCGTCCCCAGGGCGGAACGAAGAGTTCTTTGCCGCTGCCTCGACCCCATCAACCCACTGCCGAACCTTGTCGGTCTCCTGCCAGGTGTCCGGTGGAGCTGTCAATGGTCGTCTTTCTCTATTGCGCAGTCGTCTGTTACGAAGAGCCTGCAGTGGGTTGTATGCGCGGCCAAGCTGATGCTTGCTTTGAGTGCTGGAAACAAAGCGATCCACGTGGTAGTGCGCACTTAGCGGACTGCTTGTCGCCTGCGTCGTGTAGTTACCCGGAGCGAAAGCATCGGGCTTCAGGGGCGGCAGGTTATCCAAAAGACGCCTGTGTTCGCTGGCAAGCTCGAAGTATTTCCTTGCCCGCTCTGCTCGCGACAACGTTGCAGGCGAGAACGTATACAATACATTGTCGCCGTTTCTGAAATTGTGATCGTCTTCCATGTCGTGCTCGCTCATCCTGGTAGAGCCAGGAGACGAGTTATAGTGTCCATTGCTGAGATAACTCGCCCTTTTGGCACTGGATGATGTTGATTTCACCGTACCATAACCAGAATCAAGTCCGGAAACTACTCGCCGGCCTCCAGCAGGCGATACTGGCACTGGTAGAGAGCTACTGACTTTACGTTTGCGGCTCTCGCTGAGGTTGAGAGCCATTTGCACTAATTGTGAGGGATCCATATTTGTTGATCGAGAGCCCGCCAGTCTTCCAGTATTTGGTTTCGCATCTTCACCCACAGACACCTCGCGCGATAGAGGCGAGCCTCGTCGCGACGAGCCCTCCGAGAGCCGACTCTTACGCTGGTGGCCTTGCACGTGGTCGTTTGGGGAGGCAGCTTTGCCATGGCGCTGAGGCGGAGATTCTTCGTTTGACTTGCCGTTGGTGAATATCGAATCCAGCAGGAAGCCTCCCGTCTTCCTGGGCAGGCGGGATGTGTGCGAACTGGTAGGCGACTCCATGCCGCTAGAGCGGTTCCCCCTATATCTCGCCAACTTGTCGCTCGTGCTGCTCTTCCTCTTCTCTGACGACCTGCTGGACTCAGCCTGGGAGCCAGACTCGGCATGGTGCTCTGAATTAAGCTTGACGAAGCTCACATCGGCGGCGGCGGTGGCAAGGACATCCGAGGGGTCGGCCGCGGCCTCGTCATTGTCGGCGGACATGGCACGCGCTTGCTCGCGCTGCACAGCCTATCGAGCATTCGTAGTCGCAAGGAGAAGGCCAGCGTGTTCTGCGCGCATTGTGCCGCAGTGGTGAAGGAGGGCCGCTGCTCCCGTCACCTTCGTGGGCAATAAGAGGAGCAGTCGTTGGAGAGGGATGTTGGGGAATAAAATACGTTTCTTCGAGGAGGTGCAAGGGAAAGCCTGAGGTAATCTGAGCCGAGACACGATCGACGCTCGGCAAAAATGGGCTTGTGAAAGAGGTTCTGCATCCGCCCATCCCAGCAGAACTCACCAGCACAGCACACCATCGATAGTCTCGATATGTCAGCTACCTCTCCCATGCCTATCTCTCGTACACTTCATCTTGCTGTGTTCCTCACACACGCACATTGGCCTACGTGACACTGCCCGCTATGGCCAATTCCTCGCTCATGTGCCCGGATTCAACAGCAGAGTCCCCCATCAAGCACATATCGGATGACTCGGCCCATGCGATCCTGGACGATGGCCAGGACGATTTCGGCGAGACTGAGGACGCCAATGCAATCACAGAGTTGGAAAGACGCCTTCGTCTCAAGGTCGACCTCCGCCTATGCACGATAGCTGGCCTACTCTGCTCGCTCAATCTCTTGGACTCGGGCATAATAAGCTCGGCATCAGTCACGTCAATGCTCTCCGACTTGGATCTGAGTGGAAATCGCTACAGCGTTAGCATTTTCATCTTCACTATTTCGAGCATCGTCTTCCAGTTGCCGTCGACGATTGCGGTGAGAGTAATTGGGCCGAGGCGGTGGTTTGCTTTGATCACCTTTGCTTTCGGCCTCATCACAATGTGCACGGCCTTCATCCACAGCTGGAGAGAAATGATTGCATTGCGGGTGCTGCTGGGCATGGCTATGAGTGGAATTTACCCTGGCCTGACATGCCTACTCAGCGCTTGGTATGTGCGAAAAGAGCAGCAGACCCGCTTTGCTTTCCTACAGACTGGAGAAGTCATTATTTTGGCCACAGGAGGCATCGTTAATTTTGGGCTGAACCATTTGGATGGAAAAGCCGGACTAGCTGGATGGAGGTGGATGTTCCTGGTGCAAGGGCTCATCACCATCCTTCTAGGCTGCATAACCTACTTATGTACGTGAGGCGAAGACTGAGTAACATCTGCGGGTCATATCTTCTGACTTTTTTGTTGTTAGGGATGGTTGACTTTCCAGACCAGGCCCACAAGAGCCTCTGGTTTCTCACTGATGAAGAGCAAAAGCTTGCAGTCATGAGAATTCAGAAGGACAGAAAAGATGTGCAGCCTGAGCCATTTCGGTGGGTTGGAGTCTTGCAGCATGCCAACGACATCAAAGTCTACGGCTTCACTTGCATGTTCTTCCTCCTCAATATTGTTTCGACGGCGCTCAGTTACTTTCTGCCCATCATCCTGTGAGTCAATCTCAATTAACAACACTTGGGCGAAATTGCTGATAAGTAAAGGCAATCTGGAATGGGCTTCTCAGAAGACAAGTCCATTTTGCTTGCCGCTCCGCCATACTACTACGCCGTCATACCCGTCATTCTGTCGTCGATAGTTGCCGATCGATTAAAGCTTCGAGGTCCCATCATCGTCTTCAACTGCATATGCCTCATCATTGGGTTCTGTATGCTTGGATTCGTTGACCAGGTAGCAGTTCGATATATCGGAACCTATCTCGCAACAGGAGCCTACGTGAGTAACTGGGCCGCGATCACGACATACCAAGCCAACAACATTGCGGGACAGTGGAAACGAGTCTTCACTGCAGCTGTTGTTACCGCGGCGAACGGGGCAGGAGGCATTGCGGGAAGCTATATTGTGAGGCAACAGGAAGCGCCGAGATACATGACGGCCATCTGGGTATCGATCGGAAGCCACATCCTCATTATTGCGTTCGTGGCCGCTTTCTCGATGTACTTCTGGCAAGCAAATAGGAAGCAGAGGGCTGGTAATGGATTGCTGGAGAGTACGACGGGTTTCCGATATACGTACTGAGGGAGCGGCACGACTGTCGATTTGGCGAAGATGAAAACGAGACTTTTCACGGTATGGGTTTGCGATGCAAAATGGGGGTTGTGGAAAAGTTTAGACTTGATGAGTGATGTGTATCGACGAGATAGTGTTACAGAACGATGAAACGAAACCATGTGGAAATATTTATATTGGAGGATGTCCAAAGCGGAGCCAATGACGTTGAAAGACGTCGACTCCTTGAATCCTGCCACTGCTGCTTGATGAGATGCAATAGCAGGCTTCGCTTGAAGCAGCATTGGGTTGTTTGCCTAGGTACTTGTTGTAAAGCTTGCACGAGCGCCCTCGAGGTTCTCTTCTTCTCTCGTTGCCGTCCTCATCCGCACCACTGTTCTCCACGCTCGCCGCATCATCATACTCTACAGCCGCCGCCGCCGCCGCCACGCCCATTTCCGCCCGATCTCGACCTCTCCTGACACTGCCGCAATACCTCACCTTCCACGCCATCTTTCACCTCACACGTGATCTTGATTTTCACTCTCCGCATATTCGCACCTGACCGGAGCGTGGTCTAGCGGACCTGCTCGACATCGACACGCGCACGAATATGTTTGTTGACGTGGTCCGGGCTATCTACGACTGGCAGCCTCAGAGCGACGAGGAGCTGGAGGTCAAGGAGGGCGATCTGCTGCTGGTCCTCGAGAAGAGCACCGACGACGATTGGTGGAAGTGTAAGAAGAAGGCAGCATCCGAGGATGAGGAGGAACCGGAGGGTCTCGTCCCCAACAACTATGTCGAGAAGGTGGAGGCTGTCTCCAAGGCCCGCGCCTTGTATGACTATGCCCAGCAGACGGACGAGGAGCTGAGCTTCAAGGAGGACCAGAGACTGGACATATACGACGACACAGACCCCGACTGGACACTTGTTGGGAGCGGTAGTCACTATGGATTCGCACCGGCCATCTATATTGAGCATGTAGAGGCATCTGCGCCTGCGCCTGCACCGGCTTCGCGTGTCCTGGCCCCTCCGCCAATGCCAACGCGGCCTCCTGCTGCAGACGAACCCATACCAGGCGAAGCTGATTATCCAGATCCTGACTCAGCTATCGCTCCCTCCCCTAGACCAGCCTCGACCAGCCCGGCGGCTCACTTGGCAGGCATAATAGCTCAGAGGACAGGCGGGACACAGCCTTCACCGAGCGCCGATCGTGGACTGGCATCGCCACCGCTCCCTTCCAGGCCTCAGTATACACCAGACGAAAGCGAAGAGGAGGCAGCTCCGTCTTTGCCCCAAAGACCGCCATCGCAGACAATCTCTGCGTACCCTCCTCCGCCTCGTGTGCAGTTTGCTTCTCCAGCCTCCCCAGAGCCGCCCGGGGTCCTACCTTCACCTCCACACAACCGCGCCATATCAACATCCTATCCAGATGCTCGTGATGTGGAGACTTTGCGGTCCCCGGGCGGTTTCCATCTATACAACATTCACGAGATGGTACAGCACATGGGAAAGAATAAGAAGATGCCTATGACTCTGGGAATCAACATCGGGAAAGGCGTCATCATGATCAGCCCTGAGAAGAGCAAAGATGGACCGAGCCGGGAATGGACTGCTGAAAAGCTCACACATTACAGCATTGAAGGAAAACATGTTTTTGTGGAACTGGTCAGGCCGAGCAAAAGCGTCGACTTTCATGCAGGAGCTAAGGATACCGCGCAAGAGATCGTATCAGCGCTGGGCGAGCTCGCTGGAGCTGTCAGACAGGAAGGACTGCGTGAAGTTCTGGCTGCTAGTGCAGGCACAGGCGCTGGAAGCAAAAAGAAGGGCCAGATGCTGTACGAATTCATGGCGCAGGGAGCGGACGAGGTGACTGTGGCCATTGGCGACGAAGTGATCATTCTTGATGACACCAAGAGCGACGAGTGGTGGATGGTGCGCCGTATGAAGAATGGCAAGGAAGGTGTGGTGCCTTCTTCCTATGTCGAAATCACAGGAGTGGTGGAGACCGCGTCGGACAGCATATCTGGATTGAATGCAGCCAGAAATACCGTTGAGCAGAATCGCCTGGAGGAGGAACGATTGACCAGAGAGGCAGGTAAGAAGGACAAGAAGCGTGACGGCGACGTAGTGCCTCCAGAACGCCACAGTAGCCTTGCCGGTGACACCAGGCGTACGTCCATGCGAGGCTCCGATAAGCGAAGTTCCAGAGACCAACCAAAGAGCAAGCCAAACTCAACCAGGATCAGGACGTGGACAGATCGGACTGGGACGTTCAAGGTGGAGGCAGAATTCATTGGTCTGCGAGAGGGTAAGATTCATCTCCACAAGATGAATGGCGTCAAGATTGCTGTGCCAGTGAATAAAATGGCGGTCGAGGATCTCGAGTACGTCGAGCGAGCCACCGGTGCTAGTCTGGACGAGGACAAGCCTCTTTCCGATATCAAGCGACGCAACACCCAAAGACAGAAAGATGCGAACGGGACACGGTCTCCTGCAGGTGCCAGCGTCCAGAAGAAAGACGAATACGACTGGTTCGACTTCTTTCTACAATGTGGCGTCAACCCTCAGATCTGCGAGAGATACGCAGCAGCCTTTTCCCGAGATCAGATGGGACCAGAAGTCTTACCGGAGGTCAACGAGCAGCTATTGCGAACTCTGGGTCTCAAGGAAGGGGATATTTTGCGTGTTGTGAAGTTCCTTGATAACAAATACGATCGCAATCGCGGCACTGCATCGCCAGCTCCAGACGGAGCAGCTGAGGGAGGACTTTTCTCTGGACCTGGCGGCGCACTGCGCAACAACACAAGGAAGGGGAGACCCGCTCCAGCAGTGCAGACAAACGACGTCGTCGATGAGAATGCCTTCAAACAGAAGGTCGAAAGTCCAGCCACACGGGACACTTCTGAAGCGAAGGCCACATCGTCTGGCTCTACTCCTGTCAGGGGACCGAAGAGTGGATTCGATGATGATGCTTGGGATGTGAAACCCGTACGAACGCAGACTCCAACAGCTTCCGCTACACCTGATCCTGTGGTTGCTGCTCCCGAATCACCGCGGTCAAAGATTAACGACGATATCGCTTCGCTGTCGATAACGGCGCCTCCCTTGGTGCCTACTCCTGCGGCGCCTCCAGCACCCACTCCACAGCCTACTGTAGCTCCACAGCCAGCACCGCAAGTGCCTGCTCAACAGCCGGCTCCAGTCGCAAACCAGGCCATATTTGAAAAGATCGCGGCACTGGCACCCGCAGCCCGGCAGCAACAATCACAAATGACCGGATATCCGCAACAGCAACTGCAGCCCATGCAAACTGGATATGCTCAGCAGCATATGATGCCGCAGCAGACCGCTATGCCTCGACAACGACCTGCACCGCCACTCCAGCAATCTCCAGGAGGTGCTCTCAACATGCCTCCACCCCCACGGGCAGCGTCTGCTCCAGGATTTCCTCAGCAATCTTCTTTCGGCCCTGCTCCTTTGCAACCGCAATTGACTGGGTACCAGCCTCCGCAACAGTTCCAACCGATGCAGCCTCAGCAGACATCCTATCAAGGATACGGACCAGGCTTCCAGCAGGCACAGCAGAATGGCGTTCAAACAATGCAGCAGAATTATCCTGCATTGCAACCACAACCAACGAGCTTCCAAGCCCAGCCGCAATTTGCGCAGCAGCAATATGGCCAACCCAGCTTCCAACAACAACTGGTCAACGGGCAACAGAATGGTTCGCCTTTTGCAGACCCTCCTCGGCAACAATTCCAAGCAAATCCGTCTGGTCTTTCGAACTCCTTCGTACCTCAGCAGACTGGCTTTCAGCCCGCTTTCAACCTCTCACAGCCAACGGGCATGAATGGCTTCGGTGCTCAGCCTACACAGCCGCAGCCACAAATGCCACCACAACAAACTGGAGGAGTATTCGGACCTTCGCAGCCACTGGGGCTGCAGGCTCCAGCAGCTCCTCTTGTTGCGCAGAAAACAGGGCCGCCGCCGCCGGTGCGCTTTGGTGTCCAACCTGGAGCGAAGCCACTGATTGCTCAACCAACTGGCAGAGCCAATTTGGCCAAAGCGAGTAAGCTTCCTCCATCCTCGCATGTACATGGATGTGACTCAACTGACGATTTATCGCAGCTCCCCAAAATCCATTTGGCTTTTAAAGCACAAGATGATCAGCTTCGGAATGTATTTAGAGAGTCGACGGGCATCGGGATGCGTCAATGTAAATACGGTAGTAATTCGCTCGCTAATATCCGCCAAATACCCCAAATCTTTGCCCTTTCATTCACTCCTACTTTGATATGCTCTCCCCGTCCCTCGGCAGCTGACAACGAAGCTGTGGGGATACTTCGAGAAGGGTGATGATCTGCTTGTCCATGTCGATAGTCAGACCAATGGAGACGCAAACAACCACATCAAGAATCACTGCAGCCCTTTCCGATTATGATATTACGTACAGCCATCTACAGTCGCACGAACACGAAACCGGTTCTTTACCCATGCAAGAGGCCAGTTGAGCCAGACAGCTCCGCCTCTCTGAGCCCGCGAAACCAAACGATATCTTCAGATAAAGCCATCCGACCTCAGCAAAACTTCCATCCTCGACATGCCAGCCATTCTTTCGTTGCACCACCGACCACGGACCGCAGGTCTATGGAGAGACTACTAGTCGTCATCCATGGGCTTTTCCTTGATCTTCTTGCACTCTTCGATCATCGCTCCCTTGATCTTGATCTCCTTGATGATTTCTTGGCTGTCGTCCTCCTCTAAGAGTACATCTACGAGCTTCTCCTTCGCAGCTCGTTCTTGCAAGAACATCCCAGCTGCATCTGGCTCTTTCTTTTGCTCCTGCTTGATCATGTTGGATTGACGCTCCTCGTCTTCTGCTATCTTTCTCTGCAGGGCTTGAGCGGCTTCCATGGCGACCCATCCTTCATTGAGTCTTTTCTCTCTCTTCAATATATTTCGTCGCTCGTTGTGACGCTGGCGGGAATTCACGAAGTAGCAATTGGTCGATGGGTGATTGTTGTATTTACGGCCAGCTGCTTGGCAGAACCGGCAAGATTTCGCGTCGATGTTTCTCTGCGGAGGTCCATGTGGACCGGGGCGATCGCTCGCATATTGGCCATGCTCTCTGCTGCGATCCTTGATCTTGATGCGCGATGAGGAGATTGGGCATAGCAGCGCCACCTCTGTTGCCCATCCTCTCGTACCCCTTGAAATGTGCCTCGTAACGCTTGAAGAGCTCCTCGTAGCCTCTAAAGTAGTGCTCGTAGCCCTTCAAGTAGTCCGAGTAGCACTTGAGTAGTGTCTCGTACCCCTCGACTAATGCACTGTACCACTGGTTGTGCTGTTAATTGTAGTGTACCACGCTTCACTACGGCTGTGGTGGGCGATACGGTGCACCGGTGACGCCTGTGCGCATGGGCTTAGAGTGTCCACCGCGAACGCGACGCCCAGTCGTTCTGGCTTGGACTGGCGGAGCGGGGTGATGTAAATGATGGGTTCGATGTAAAGGTGGCGAAGATGAGATGGTGGCGTTGCTGTGAGATGGACGTTGCTTTTGCCGTTGGGCGGGTGCCATTGCCCCTTCTACTTTCATAAGGCACCGAGTGCATCTTCCTGAACTTGCAGACGGGATTGTCACATGTCAAATTCAAAATAAAGCTCTGTTATTCTGCTACATGATCATTAGCCTTCCAATTTACTGACCAGATGAACACCACAATATGAACGATGTCCACGACGGCCTCTCACGTATTCTCTCTATCCCATCACCTTCCCAATCTCAGACTCCCAACCCTCGGCCCTTTCAAACCCATTCGAGTAGCTGCTGTAGTCCATCATCGCCTGTCTCACCTGCGAGGGGTCCGTAAGGACAAACGGCCCTATCATATCATCAGCATCAAAACCACACTCCCGAAGAGCGATCACTCGACTCACCGTATTGAACCACAGGCTGATCAAGCGGCATGCCCGCCACCAAGATGAACCTCGCTGGATCTACAGCGTCCGCCGGAACGGTTGCAATAACCTGGTCGCCCTTCTGCTCAAAGACAGTGTTGTGGTACGCCAGTACTTCTTGGCTCGTCACACCCGTGTCCCACGTCGTCTTGCCCGCAAGTGTGTATGCAAAAGAGTTCCAACCAGTAGGGAGAGGTTGTACCAGTTTACCCCCGGGCTGAATCGTCACGTCAAGGAGCCAGACGGGCGTGTAAGCCAGATTTTGCAAAGAGTCGACGCCATGGCTTCGGCCACTGATCACCTTGACGGTTACCTTGCCGTCCTCCGTTGTGGTAATTGGAATCTCTTTGGCCTTGAGATCACGATATCGAGGCTCGCAGCTCTTGAGTTCCTTTGGTAAGTCGACCCAAAGCTGCATGCCAACGTTGGCGCTACCATCTCCATTATCGTGCGGCATCTCTGCGTGTACGATTCCGCGACCAGCCGTCATAAACTGTGAGATCGTCAAAACACGGCTGCAACCAGATGAAAAGAGTCGACATACCTGCAAATCACCCGTCTCGATTGTCCCTTTGTTTCCCGCAAAATCCTCATGATCAACTGCGCCAGAGAGAAGGTATGTGATTGTTTCTTGGCCACGATGAGGATGGTCTGGGAATCTTTTTCATGTCGTCAGTCGTGCCAACGTCGATGTTTACTTTTACAAAGTTACCCAGCACCGACACCAACACTGAAATGATCCAGCATCAAGAAAGGTGTAAAATTTCTGAGTCTTGGAGTGCCAATTGATCTCCTCACTGTAGCACCAGCACCTTCCGACTGCTCAATGGCCTCGAAAACTTTCTGAATACTCCTTGTTTTGGGGTTCGCTGCGTTGAGAGATGGATCCTGCGGCGGGATCACGGGCAATCCGACCCATGTTTTATTCGCGGCCATCGCTGTGATGGATCTGTTTTTGAGACCCAGAGTCTTGCTGAAGTTGTTGGAAGAAGAAGCTGCTGGTCTGAGAAGGCCTCTCATGTACTCGCTGGCAGAGTTTTGCTGTTGATTGCTGTAGATGATCGCAGTGATAATTGCCGCTATGCCCACAAAAAATGAAACGAAGAACTTCATAAGATCTCAGCCAAACGTATTTATACCTGGGTGGGTAGTGTCGATGGCACTCGAGGGAACGTCGCAGAAGGGAAGGCATGTACCTAGTAAGTATCGAAGAGCCGTCGTTATTTTAGTCAAAGCTTACGTTAGGCATTGAGCCCAAAGGGGTGATTTAAGGGCCGTTTTCTTTGTGCTGTTAGCAACGATTTGCGAGCATTTGTTCAGCGTAATTCAGCGCGGAATAATTTGGCAGCACAGTGGAAAATGATATGGTGGGGCTGTGGATGTCGAGAGAATGTGGCGAATCTGTGGATCTGTTCCACTTCACACTCATAGGAATAGGAGCTTCGCGTATCGACAGTCCGCAGAGAACGACCTGCTACTGATGCATTTCCGTTAACAGGATCCTCAGGCGTCGGTAGACGTTGCCGTGGTGGTCAGGGATCGAGGGAAGAGAAGGAATCTGGACATCCTTCACGAGAGAGGTCGATATCCATTTTGGCGAAGACGTGCCAAAGCCGAGCCAGGTGGGTGGTTAGCCCTCTTCATATACACCAGAGTGTCGCTCATAACCTTTCCATTTATTGTCATAGCTCTCCCATGTCATCTCTTGCCCAGAGCTTCACAGTACGATCCCTCCCAGAAGATGCAATCCACTTCGCATCAGCTGTGACATCAACAGACAGGACCGTGTTGTCATGACCAGTCAGAGATTTGCACAACGCCCAGTCATCTGCGGACCAGATATTCACAGCCTTGTCGAAGCCGCTGGTTACGACAAAGGTGCCGCTTTTCTTTGGTAGAGTTTCCTCTTTGTGATCAGCATCACCGTTGGTCATGATGGTATCCTTCTGCGGCGTGTTACCTGAGAGCGGGCCGTCGGTACCCTTGTACCATCTCAAATCAGACACGCCATTCTGGTGAGCTCCAATGTTCGCAATCTCGCGCACAGCACGCATGTCCCAACATTTGGCCAAAGCATCTGCGCTTCCAGTCATCAAACGGTAGCCATCACTGCTCCAGTCCAGCGCATAGATCGGTTGAACGTGGCTTTCGAGCAACATGACTGTACGGCCTGTCCGCATGTCCCAGATGCGTCCTATTGAATCGAGACCGGCCGAGGCGATGAGGGAACCGTCTTCGTTGAAGCTGACAGTGTAGACCTCTTTGCTGTGACCCTCTTGGAGTAAAAGCTCTGTCGTTTTCTCGACATCCCACAATCGCCAAGTCGTGTCGTAGCCTGCGCTGGCAAGGTATCGTCCGGAAGGATGGAACTCAGACCGGCATACTCTCGCGCTGTGGCCACTTAGAGAAGCGACCGGTGTGTCCTGCGCCAAAGACCACAGGAAGATCTCGCCATCCTGAGCGGATGAGGCGAGGTTGACGTTCTCAGGTGTAACTGTTGAACTAGGTAGTGTGGCGCCTGGATACCATGTCAAGCCGCCCACGATGCCTTTGTGTCCTCGCAGCACAGCCTTTGTCTCGAGGTTAGGCACGTCAAGGAGCTTGACACTGCCTGACCAATCGCCACATGCCAGCATCTCGCCATTTGGTGCGAAGCGCACGATACCGACAGCCCGCTCGCTGGCAATCTGACTACCAAATAGCTCCACGTCGCCTAGTTTCTCCTTGATCTTCTTCCGGTGCCGCACATGAGTCTGCACTGGTATCTTGTTCTCGATTTTCTGGTGTGCGACTCGTTGTGCAGTTCGTGGTATTGAGTAGCGTGCAATGTCTCTCCGTGCGGCCAATAGGTCTTTGCTGCCCTCAATGTAGAATTCGCCTTCCTCTTCGCCATCGCCGTCCGCATCCGCATCTGCCATTGACTCATCCTCGAAGCCGTCGAGCTCCCGCTCTTTGAGCATCAACTCGCGCAGTCGATCTCGTCGGTCCTCCTTCCTCTCGCCGAACAAGGTGATCGGCTCACCTCTTGATCTCAGCTCTGTTCGCACTCTCTGATCGTCCGTCGGCACGGCCAGTGCAGCAGCCTTGCGCTTCCGCGCCATCTCGTGCATGAATTCCGAGGCATTTTCAGAGGGTCCGCCGGAAGAGAGCGTGGGAAGCTGATAGTTCGTATCGGTCGCTGGAGACAAGTCAGGAATCGGACGCGAAGAAGCTGGCTGTGTTCATAATCATCGACTCACGGACATTGGCAATGTCAATGGTTGTATCTCCCTGTTACAGCGTCCATCAGTCAACCGTCCGAATCGTCTCGCAGCGGGCAGCTCTTGCTCTAGTATGGCATGTGAATATGACTGGCTCGCGGTGGGTGCGGGAGTGTGATTTACCTCTTCCTCGACGTATGCCTGGCGTGCCGGATGCATCGCCATGTTGGCGGTGGGTGGTGTGGTTGGCGACGAAGATGGTATTGACGAACGACAAGGGAAGTAGGCGAGAAACCATCGCAGTCAGACCTCGCGTGAGGCTCAGCTGTAGCGCCGCGCTAGTGGTCGGCAAATGGCGGGCATCCGCAGACCCGGTGAAGTGGGACGCTTCATCAGGCACGCGTATCTGGCGGTACGGTATCTTGTTCTCTTTTCCTGAACTCAATCTTCAAATCACCACCACTCCTGGCTCCGGTGCGCCTCTGCTGGAGATGCACTGAACGATGCTGCTCACCAGCGCAGTGCTTGCCTTCATCGCCATTTCGGAGCTGAAATGTCAGGCGCGCTCTCGTCCCAGCTCGTGAAGCGGAGTCTGACCTTGATAGTCTCTCGCCTGGCCCAATCCTCCGCCAAACCGGCCCTCTCTGCCACTATTGCTCGCTCGTACTCGACTTCTCCTCCCCAGGTTGGCTTCTTCACATACCGCATCGCCGCAGCCTCCGCTCCGAAGCGAGCGCCTCCCCACCAGCCGAAGCTGGGCCAGGACTTCTGGAACTACGCTTCAACCCACGCAAATCCCTCGCCTCCCTACCTGCGATCCAGCAAGAGAGATTCGGGCGAGGATGCTTTCTTCGCGACAACTATTGGCGGTAGCCCGCATCACGTAGCTTTTGGTGTTGCGGATGGAGTGGGAGGATGGCAGGACCAGGGTGTAGACCCTTCTGAATACAGCCAAGCATTGTGCGGCCTCATGGCAGGATCAGCCAATCTCCACGACGTTGACGATGCTGTAAAGCCACGGACGCTACTACAACATGCATACGATGCTGTCATGTCCAATCCTCGTATAGCAGCTGGCGGCTGCACAGCGAGCTTGGGCGTCGCCGGTCCGCAGGGAAATATCGAAACGGCAAAGTAAGTCAGTCGTATGACTCATGCCATATAAATCGTGCACTAACACGAGAAATAGTCTGGGTGACTCTGGCTATCTGGTTCTCGGACCGGGCAAGGTCACGCATCGATCAGAACCCCAAACCCACGCATTCAATACTCCTTACCAGATGTCCAAAGTCCCGGCTAAGATGCAAGCGCAGCATGCCATCTTTGGAGGCTCCACTTACTTCAGCGAAACTCCGGCACAGGCTGATGTGTCGAATCATCAGTTGAAACACGGAGACATCGTTATCTTTGCCACAGACGGCGTGTGGGACAATTTGTCCGCTCAAGATATCCTGGCCGTTGTGTCTCGAGTCATGGAGGAGAACGGGCACTGGTACAAATCGCCAGATTCTACAGGAGCGGAGACTGTGCTCAACGAGACTATGATCCATTCTTTGCCTCGAGAAATTGATGCCGCTGCCCAGGAGACATACTTGCCGGGACAGCTCGCAACAGCAGTAATGCGAGAAGCGAAGCTTGCTGGTCTCGATCGCAAACGGGAAGGTCCTTTCGCCAGAGAGGTCAAGCAGCGATATCCTCAAGAGGGATGGGAAGGTGGCAAACCAGATGACATTGCTGTCGTCGTCTGCATCGCGGTTGAAGAATCGCAAACTTCCGAGAAGCCCATCAAGGCAAAACTTTGAGACTCTCGAGCCGCTCATATTTAGAGACGAATTTCACGATATACCTATCACTTTTTTGATATGGTCGGTCCATTTTGAAGGCACCAACTGCATGCAAAAGGCCACAACTGGTGCGTGATCCCATTGCGCAAAGACACCGCATTTGCATTCCGGAACAGTCGTTGCGCAGGTCAGATCGTATCTGACACTCTGCCTTGCGTCCTTGAAGCCTCGCGTTGCAGGGATCTATGTTGCACAATATCATTACGCGTCAAACAGAAATTTGCGCATGCGGTTGCAAGACGAATTGAGGTTTCTTGTAACGTACAGCACGTTCATATAACGACATACGGTTGCGCGCAGCCTCGTACGACATGAAGAGCCAAGAAGCGATTTTCGGCATCAAGGCAAGGCAGATTCTCAAATTTAGTGGAGACCGCCCACCCGCCCGGTGTGTTCATGGGAGGGGTTACTACCGGGGATCTAGAGAAATCAGTCTAAACATCATGTTTCATACAAAGGAGACTCCGCGGCTTTAGTTCTATCTATTTGGCTGGTCCTAACTCTTCATTATTCACTTACGTTGTGCCGACACCAAAACGAAACTGGGTTATGCCGAAGTGAAAGACCGCAGTCGTTTCCGCTCGGTAGCTCGAAAACATCATGGCTCTTCTGCTCACATTGGCGCTGCCAATGGCAGCAGCCGCCGCCGCTCTCGAATGCACCTCGTCTGCAATACAATCACAACTGCCAAGCAATGCGTCGGTCACATGTGGGTGCAGGGCATGATCTACTCGAAGCAAATTGCTGACTTGTGCCTCTTCCTCCTCGTTAGTCGCCACAGCACTCCCCGACAACTCGACCTTCACGGTTCCCGCCACCGACATTGCATATCCTACGTCACCCACTGGCCTACGAGCGCTGTGTGCAGTTGAAATCAAGGTCAACTCCAGTTCCACTTCCGCATACAGCTTTGGTCTTTTCTTGCCAGACGACTGGAACTCTCGATTTCTCGCTGTTGGAAATGGCGGTTTCGCTGGCGGCATCAACTGGCTCGTAAGTCAATTTCAAGGCCATGCGACATCCCTCTATTGTAGAGTTATGCTAACCTCCTTACCTTCGGATTAGGATATGGGCGCTGGTTTAGGCTATGGATTTGCGGTCATGTCCACCGATACAGGCCACAGTTCCAACACGAGCGATGGCAGATGGGCGCTGAACAAGGAATCTGTGACAGATTGGGGTTATCGCGCCATGCACGGCTCCGTCGTCCTAGCCAAGGAGATCGTATCCGCGTACTACGGCTCATTACCAGAGTATAATTACTACAGCGGTTGCTCAACCGGAGGACGCCAGGGCCTCAAAGAAGTCCAAATGTTTCCCGACGATTTCGACGGCGTTCTCGCTGGAGCACCGGCGTGGTGGACTTCTCATCTGCAAACCTGGACGGTCAAATTCGGCCTCTACAATCTCCCAAGCACAGCGGATTACCACATCCCGCTTGACCTATTCACGGCCGTCGAGAAAGAAGTCCTGAAGCAGTGCGATGGCCAGGACGGCTTGGTTGATTCAATCATCTCCGACCCGAGAGGTTGTAATTTCTATCCTGAAGCGCTGCTCTGTGGACCAAATGTGACCAATCAGACTGCCGCGGGTTGCTTGAAAGCGGCACAGATTGGTACGCTGTATAATATATACCACGACTATGTCGACGTAAACCAGGTTAGTTGGCTGGATACTGGACATCGCAAGGAAGTACTGACAGGAGATATACAGACCTTCGTATTTCCTCATGTGAATCTTGGTAGTGAAGCGCAGTGGCCAGTACTGTTGGGTAAAGAAGAACCGCATGGACTGGGACTCGGATACGTTCGCTACTTCTTGCTGAACGATCCGACATGGGACTTCTACAATTTCGTGAGTGTTTCCTCAATGATCCACCCGATGAGACATGCTTCGGACGGCTGGCTGATTCTTGTAATCGAACAAAGAACTACAGCGTTGTAGAACTCGCGGACACACTCCAGCCAGGTTCCGCTACGGCAGGGGATTTCGACATCTCTCCCTTCCATGCAAAAGGCGGCAAGCTTCTGCACTACCATGGAATGGCAGACGCGCTCATCTCTACTGGATCATCGGAGTACTTCCACTCTCAAGCCCTGAGAACGTTGGTGCCAAAGGGAATAGACCTGGACTCATGGTACCGCTTCTTCCTGGTCCCGGGAATGCAGCATTGCGCAGGAACACCGACTGATGTGAACGCTCCTTGGTATTTTGCTGGTGCCAATCAGGCGGCAGACCTCAGTAGCAGTCTCTCCGGAGTTCCTGGCTTCCGCGATTCTCAACACGACGTGCTCCTCGCCCTCATGCAATGGACAGAGAACGGAACGGCGCCTCAGAAGATCATTGCTACAAAATGGAGCAACGATACTTTGCAGGATGAGGTTCTAAGGCAACGACCGTTGTGCCCATATCCTCGGCAAGCGCGATATAACGCAACTGGCGATCCGGACCAGGCCGACAGTTGGGAGTGTGTATCTCGATATGAGATGGCAGTGCAACATCGTTAGTTGAGCAAGTGGTAACCCTCAGCCAGCAGCCCGTACGGCACTGGAGAGAATTCTCCTGAGCTTCCAGATACGCTAGACCGTATTGAATCCTTTAACCACCCTGGATCGTCAAAGATCTCCACAGCGACACTTCAAGGTTCAATGGGTCGTTTGATGAGTGCAATTTCATCACACCTGTGGCAGCTGTGTCGCAGTCATGTACGTGATGCCATTGGTGGTTTCTCAAAAGTCGTAATTAATCGATTGGTCCACAGTGACCGAATTGCCCATTCGACATTCGATTGGCTGTCTATGAATGTTCTTGGGTGTCTCATCCAGAACGGTCGCGTGAAATGTCCTTGCAAGGGTAAACTTACGGTGAGAATGCACATGATGATGGATGCATCTCGACATTTCCGCGATAGGTTGCCAGAAAGCGAGGCGAGAGAACAAGTCCATTTCAGTACTAACACGGTGATTTCAGGCCTCAGTACAGTAAACCGAGCAGGCAGCGGACCAGCTCGTATACCATGAGGAGCCTTGGGCATCATTCTGGGCCCAAAGAACGAGGCAGAGAAGGATGATGGTTGATAGGCTGTGACAGCTGCAGCTTCGAAGCGCCTGCAGCTCCGCTTAGGAGACAGCTGTTTCGCGAGCCCCGCGTGCCCACCAATCTTGCGAAACAAGAGCAAAGGCGACCTGACGAGGCCCAAAGGAGCACTCGGATCGTTCTCCACAGCACAGGTGGCGGCTGAGTCGGATGTCGTGTTGCCCAGTGTGTTCCCGGATTGTTGCAAACGAGCGCACGTTTGCGAGCCCAGATGGGATGGAGATGCCTCGCAATTTCGTCACGCGCTTGGCGCCTGTCACAAACATCTGACGCTATCGAGAGGCGTTCGATCGGAAATCGATGCTCAATCGATGCTTGTCACAACGTCATGATTGTTACGTGTCGCGATGTGTGGCGGTGGTGTCTTGTCGGAGGAGCGCGGCGAGGAGAAGGAAGTGGTGGTGATTGCAAGCCGACGGACGGAGTGCAAACACGCATCGGCTTCCCGGTGCCACGAAAGGGCACGCAATGCTGCGGCGGGAGTGCTCGAGCGGGCAGGCCTGCTGCGTGACAATTAAGGCGTCGGTGGACGCACAAAGGCCAGGAGAAGGCCGGGGTGGGTGTGTGTGAGGATGGATGGTCGCACGGCACGCGAGACGCGGGTACCTGAGGCACATCCGGCAGGAGAAGTTGCCTTGTCGATACACAAGTTTGGCATTTCCTAGTTAGATGGCATGAAGTCGAATTGACGGTGAGCTGACTCGCGTCCGGCACTGACGACGCGCGAGGCAGGAAGACTGGGCCACGCGCAGCAGGTACAAGATGGGATGGTGATGTCTAGGCAGGAGATCGGAGCCGAGACGCGCTCGACTGCGAGGTTATTCGACATAAAGGTGCGTCCGGAAGTTGCTTCCTCCTCGACGATCCCGGCAGCGTGTGTCGAAGGATTTCGGCGTCGTCGTCGTCGTCGCTCGGCCGCATCGCCGGCTTAGCCAGCACGGTGAAAATCCGGAAGTGCCGTTCGAGGCTCCGATACAGCGGTGAGGCTCAGTGGCATACCGCCTCTTTGCCGTTGTTGTCGGCTCCGAGAAGATGGCAATGGCAACCATGACTAGGTGGATCCTGATTCCGGTTTGGGAGAAGATCCAAGCGAGCCGGCTTCTCGACCGCGACTTCGGTATGGCAGGCGCTGAGAGTGAGTCAACGCTGCGGGTGTCAAAGCCTGATCGGAGATCAGGCAAGGCACGCAGGCTTTAAGATGTTATCGAGCTCGTCGTGTGGAGCGGATGAAGTGTGTGGATGTCGAGTGAAGATAGTCGTTGGGCAGACGACATACACTAACTGGGAGAGTTACGGCAACGGGCACGGGTTAACGTTCGACTAGAGGAACGAAGACTAGACTCGATGGGCCGTTTGTCTCCTACTCGACATTTCCAACGACACCTCCTGTCTTGTCGCACTCTCTCTCCCCGCCAAGCGCAAACACCACCACCGTTCCGCCCACCGCGTACGACGCGGCTCCAGCGACGGGAGGATGGTAGTGGGAGCGACGGGATGGTATGACGCTCGCGGATGAAACACTGAATTCATGCGACAAGCAACTTATGGCGCATGGAATCGCCCTTAAGCTCCTTCAGTCACGCGGCATCTGAAACACAGCGCGCCCGTGCCCACCGTCCACCGCAGCAGCTCGCAGCCTGTGCAGCGAGATGCGCGTGAGATACCTTTGACCTCATCGACGCCAGCATCGCCTCCCAGTCCGGTCTTGCTCCCTGCGATGCAATGCCTGTGCTGCCATGCGTCTCCCAATCCCAAGTCCGCGGTCCGCCGTGCCGGCTGCCTCGCCCAATGTGTCTTGCAGGTGCGTACAGTGCCTCATCAGACATCTGATGTCCCGTGCGAGCCGTACGGATACAGGATCCCGTATACTCGCCCGGCAGCCGGAGGAATGAGATGGATGCTCTGCTGCTCCGCTGCTGTGCTCGCTCGCCCACTACTGCACGCTTTGCAGCACCACAGCAAACCAACTAGCTCCCGATCAAGAGAGCGACGGCTTGCTGCAGCAACACCCGCCGCCATCCTCTACAGCCTATCATCGCCGCGCCCTAACGCATAACAGCCTGATTGAATGCGAGCGTCGGGTATGCCTACAGACAACGCTGGGCGCCGAATGAGATCCTCCCTGCTACCCTCCATGTGAGTCCAGTCTCTGCCCTTCTCCCGCTCAACCCTCACCACCTGCTTACTAGCTGCCAGGTACGTACCCTCTGCTCGACTGCGCTCAACTCTCTTGCCCTGTCTTGCTCCACTACGTCTACAAAGTACTCCTCCCAAGCGCGGGCCCGTCCCGTGCCTACACCCTCCTCCCCGCCCCAAACATCGCGCGCTCTTAAGGTAGCAAGCCTGTCCCTGTTCGCCACCCTTCTATCGCTCTTCCAGCATTGATTGTCGCTCCAGCCTCCAGCCTTCACGCCCCGACTGCTCGTCTCCATTACCAGGCTCAGACTCCTTCGCGACGATCTCAACTACTCCGGCCTCGACGACCCTGTCATCGTCACCCCCATCCCCATCACGCCCTCTGCCCGACTGCCCTTCCAACGAAGCGGTCTGCTGCTTTGCGGGAGCTGGATGCAGCAGAGAGTCAGTCACGTTGCCAGACCAAGCAGACCGAGGCCAGGCGCAGGCTTCGCGTGAGTCCCAGTATCGCTCGGATACATCCGTGTCTTCACCGCTCATCGCTCCCGCTACACCGTTTCTTGCATACAAGAATACTAGTAGCCTCCCAAACATGGCCTACGCCGACGCCAGGTTCGGGTATCATCACGTCCAAGCAGACTCTGCGCTTGATTCCAAACGAGCCACATTGATCGAAGACAACGATTCCGCCATTCTGGATCCGTCCATCTTGGACGCCGATATTATGCAAAGCCCCAACAACGACTCCTTCCGCAAAGGATCCTTCGCCAACAGCAATGGTGTGCTCTCACCCGCTGACTCCCAGGTGTGGGATCATCCATTCCATAACGGTGGTCCCGCTTCTGCCGGCGCATCGAATCCGTTCCACGAAGACGGCAATGCATTCATGAGGCAGAGCACTCAGCAACATCAATCATATGCCCATCAACATCACCCGTCGTCCTGGTCATTCGAAAATGGGTCTGGAAACTGCACACCTACCACTAGCGTCGACTTCATGCCACCGCCTGCACAATTCGATGCCTCTCAATTTCAACGAACGGACAGCGTTCATGGAAACTTCAGTCAAGGTCCGCCGCCGCCACCGCAGTTCAGTGTTGCCCATCCCGATGCTGGATTCATACCGGCGCCGCAGGTCCAAACCCCCATGTCGCCTCACTCCCATCAGGACTGGATGGGCATGGCACAGCAGGAAATGGAGGGAAGACCTTCACACAAACGTATGAGACCTGACAGTCCGCCAAGAACCGTCATTGACTTGCAACGCCGAGACGGCATTCGCAAGAAGAATGGTCGCATTGACATCCCCCATGAAAGAAACATTCAAACCATCGACGATTTGATCGAGAAAACGACAGACGACGAAATGCTCAAGGAGCTCAAGCAGCAAAAGCGTCTGTTGCGCAATCGGGAAGCAGCGTAAGTCCTACCTCAGCGCAAATCGCATGCCTTGACACTGACTCGTATGACAGCCTCGCGTCCCGGCAAAGAAAGAAGAAGCACACCGAAGACCTTGAGATCAAGGAGAAGAGCTACACCCAGCAGATCTCACTCCTCGAGTCGCGCGTCAGCGAGCTGTCAGTGGAGCGAGACCACCGCGATCGGGACCGTCAAATCATTATCCATCGGTTGGAAGAGGCAAATCGCATCATCGAATCGATGCAAGATGAGAAGAGAGATCTAATCATGAGACACAATGAAGAAGCATCGAGTCTGAGGAAGAAGGTCCACATTCTCTCCGAGCAGCTGGAAGCGGGACCTGCGCCCATGTCTGCAGTTCCCAGCAGCACCGGCTTCACGGACTTCAGCGCAGAGATGGAAGCCCTCAACATGGGTCCACATGATTGGGACAACTTCATCCTGGCCAGCAATCTGCAAGAAGATTCCCAAGACGACTCCTTTGGCTTCGAACAACGCGCGCAGCCTGTCAAGCCATTACATCTGCTGGAGAAGAAGCCTTCCGCTTCCACCATTGTGTCGCCCCCGAAGAAGCCCCAAGAGGCTGTTTCCGATCAACCTATCGCCTCCGGCCTGCTCTTTATGCTCTTACTGTGCGGAGCTTTCGTTGCTTCTAAACCTGCCAGCTCTCAATCACAGGACCTTCCAAACATGCCACCGGACGTTCGTGCTGCGGCTCCTACGGTATTGAATAACTTGCTATCAGAGGCCAATCACATCTCCGGCCCAGACGCGTCCCACGTCGCAGCTCGATTAGGCCAAGAGCCTATGCCATCCGGCGTTGCTTTCAACAATAACCACAAACCCACGCGGATGGACAGGATGCATCGCGCCATCACATCCCCGACGAAACAACAGGAGATCGACCAAGCTTTCTCTCTGACACCTGCCCAGTATGCATCGATGACCAGCACGGACTTCCCAACCTACGACCAGCCGCCACCTCCCGGTCGAAGTGATGTTGCGCCACCCCCAAGACGTATCCTCGCGGAAGCACTCGCAAATTTGGAGAATCAGCATTCCCGGAATAGTAAGGCCGAAGTGTACACTCGCAGCCTCCTATGGGATCAGATCCCCGCCGATGTGGTCCGTCGGTTCCGCGAGATCGTCCGAGAAAACAAGGATATC
Source organism: Mycosphaerelloides madeirae (assembly GCA_002785995.1). Lineage (NCBI taxonomy): Eukaryota > Fungi > Ascomycota > Dothideomycetes > Mycosphaerellales > Mycosphaerellaceae > Mycosphaerelloides > Mycosphaerelloides madeirae. The sequence goes on along the minus strand of NHNV01000001.1, from coordinate 899,009 downwards.
GAAGCACGGCAACAACAGCGACGACCGAGCCACGAATTCTCTTACAAACTCGAGCAATGAGTACTATTGCAACCTAGACACGCCTCTCACGACTACAAATGACCATCACGAACGACTCACGTCTACCACGACATCTCCACGACAGCTTCTGGCCAGCCGCCCGACTTTCGGCACAATCTACTTGTTTTTACTTTTTTTCATCTTGAATGTTCACGGACTACGAGGAGTATGCAGAGATGGCAATGATTCTGATTAAATTTCTGGCGATACCCGGATTGATTTGGCGACAAAGAAGCGAAATCTCCACCCTTTTTCCTTTTGCTTTGTTTACACGACGGCGACCAAGACTGTCGACCAACCCGTACCTCACGCAGGACCATGTTCAAATTCTGTTTTTCTCCTGTCGGCGAGCTCTGTGTAGAGACAATCTCGAGCAGGGCGATTTGGGCGTCTAAATTACGAAAAAGACTGTCCGTCTCATGGTGGCTATGTTGATGATTGATGGTGGACAGACTCTTGGGTAGATAGTGTAATTTTGAACAGGCGACTGCACATTCCGACCAAACAAAAACTCAGATGATCACAAACAACATCCTCGCTTTCCAACTCGCCTGAGACCGAGAACGTTTGCACTTTTGCCCTGTCTTGGTACAATTAACTTTTTATCGTCCTCCCCAGCCTCCATGAAATCATAGTCGTTATTCGTTCGCTTTGTGATCAGGCGCGAATGCGTCTCTGCGAACGAAAGCTTGCGAGGCGGCAAGAAGTCCCATTCGACGGAGAAGGCTGTCACGTTGCCCGACTTCGATGGGACCATTGGACCGACGATGAGACAAGGCCGAATGACCTATTTTGGATTGTATTTGTCTGCATCGTACGTGATTAGCACGGTTGTTCGAAGATCTGAGACTCGAGGAAGATTCACCTTTCCAAATCCTATCATGAGAAACGCAGTCAGCTATGTTGATCGGAAACCATCGTGTTGCTACGATGAAGCTGCTTGCACCTCGCCGCAAGCTAATTGGAAGGCTGGCGTGTGATGATGATTGCGAGCGAATAGCCGATGAGCGTCGTCAAAGCTCGCAAAGCATCATGGGACGAGTGACTCTCTCTATCTCTCTCAGTGATGCTCGCGCGGGTGAAGCAGGTACCATCCCCTTGCCATAAGCGACACGAAGGAACTGCTGCAGCAAGTTCTGCAACCCGCGCCGCGCAAGAGCATATGACGAGCTTCATCATTCGCGGCGAGGGGTAGAAGGCAGAAACAAGAAAAAGAAATGCAAGCATACCATGATTGCCCGACTCCCTTGGCGCCTTTCGATTCGGCCAGACGCAAGTACTGTGCCGCTTTGAACTGTGTAATTCTGGTCAGCACCGTGGAAAGATGGGGTGAGGGCATTACCATGTGCGTCTCTTTTCTCCACCTGCGTGCGTCTGACGTGCATGAATGCCCAACATCCAAGGCTGCGGATTTCTCGCGACTTGTTCTTGCATAACGCATAAGCCGCATCAGCAACGACTCCCTGGCCCCCGGCTCAAGTGACTATGCAAATGCTCCGCGCGTATGGCCAAGAACTATACATGGCGTCATATATGGCGGCCTCGTGGTGATGGGAGCTCTCCATAGCTAGCTTGAGTGGCTAACATTCACATGGGCGTTGCAGGCAGGTGGTGGAGACGAGTGATTATGAAAACAGCGGGCGAGATTTTTACCTTGTCTTTGGCACCTCCAAATCCTTCGAGATAGCACCATGCGGCCTCTTCCATTGCATCCGTATCGCCTAGGTTTGCGGCCGTTTCGTAATACTGGCGAGCGGCAATGGGGTCTTTCTTGATGCCCCAGCCATGTCGGAAACAGTTCGCGAGCTCGCTGCAAACGCAGTAAGGTCAGCACGGGATCACATGGTAGAAGGAGACGTAACATACAAGGTTGCTAAGACAAGCTCTCCTTTCATCGAACCGCCTTTCTTCATGCCCGAAGCCAGGGCTTGCTGCTCGATCGTTGCTGAATTGGACGCCGCAAGTGAGAGGTAATGAATTGCTCTCTCCGGTTCGATCTCGACTCCCCAGCCATGCCGTAGAGCAAGGCCTGCGAGCACTTGTGCCAAAGCGTTGTTCGCTCCTTGAGGATTTGCAAGTTTCACGAACATGTCTGTTGAACGGGCTAGATCTCCAGCCTCGTGTAGACGGATGGCCTCCAGAATATTCAGATCCCCCGACAAATCTGATATGCTAGGACTTCTGCTCCTATTGTGTCCCTGACTTGAGCTATTATCCAATGAATTCTTCGGATTCATGGCCAGGAGAGTCGCCCGCTTCTCCCATTGTGATTCCCGATGTTCTTGTGCCTCCTTCTCTTCTGTACCTTCTTTGACTGGCCCTTTCTGGGTCACTGCGACCTCTGGCGCCGCAGGTAAATCATCTGGAAGGTTAGAGCTGGATTCCGAAGAGCGTGACATGTCGCGTCGGTGCAGGTGTAGGCGTTGAGAGAGTCTCCGGTCGCCTCGTTCTCGGACCGGCAGCTTGTCTGAGGCAGCAGATGGCGCAGCGGTCGGGTCTTTGGTGAAGGAGGCATTCGAGGAGTTGCGGAAGCCCAGGGTACGTTTGTCCCCCTTCGTGTCTCTTGGACCAGGGCGCAGGTCTTCTGGATAAGTCGGCGGCTCGATGACCTCCTGGGATTCTGTCGTCGAGCGTATGAACTTGAACTCGGGCACTGCGACAGGTGCGTCGTGGGACGTCTGCGCTTCTTCGATCTTGCTCTTCTTCTTCAATAGGTCCCTGAGATGCGGCATGTTGGCAGCGTGTATGTATGTGTGTGTCCTGTCGATGTGAAGTACAGCCCAAGTGAGAGAGTTCACGAGCAAACGTGGCGGAATGAGCGGTTAGAAGAAAGTGAAAAGCGCCTACCGGGGCCAATGGCAATAATAATATGTCAGGTTCAAGAGACCTTCAATGGTGGTGTTTGCAAGTATTACTGGATCAGACTGCGCTGATCGAAGTGCTGATCTCTAGCTGGAGGCAGTGCACTGTGCAGCAGCCACAAGCGGGTATTTACACCGTCATATTATTTTTGGACGCGCTTGGTATAGTATCAAACATGGAAATGAGAGGCGTAGGAGGTTCTGAAAGTAATCTTGTTCTTGAATTATTTTGCTTTTGTCTTCTTGCTATTGCTCACAACAGTGAGATTTCTATTCTTGCACACCAAACGGGTATCATGTGAAATGTTTAGAAGGCCGTCTCAACCCAGACACCGCGCCATGCTCAAAGAACACTCTATTATGCAAAGCGCTTCCCTCGGCTGCCCAAGGTATGTTGCTTTGGAAGACGACCTTAAGTAAAAGCGACGAAGTCCTGCTGTTGTGAAAGTGCGTGGCTTCCATCCGTGGCACCCATCACCATTTCGTCCTCCGGTACATCCGAGTCGATGTCATCCATATTCTGATCTGGTTCTTCCTCGCTGGACATGTCGGATTCGTCCTCGGATCCAGTCTTGGCTTGCCGCTTCGCAGCCTTGCGCAAGTTGCCGGCGTGGTCAATGTGCGGCAGCGAGCAGGAGCCCTTCTCACGATCATCGCAACGACCGTGGGAGGAATAGTCTGGGCACTCGAAGACATGGCGGTTGTCACAGTTAGGGCCCTTGGAACAAAATCCAAGAGTCGCAAAGGGACGGCAAACACGGGTGGTAGAGAGGGTATTGACATGGGGATAGCGGCATGCACTGTTCGTGCAGTTGCCGCGAAGGAAATGGGTGCATGCGGGCACACGGTGGTAAGTCAGCTCATGCGAGAGGTCGCAATTGCGACCAGAAATGCAAGAGCCGCTGCGGAGGAAGTCTTTGCAAACCGCAATCTTGGTGGGATCGTGGGTGAATCTGCAAGCCGGTCCAAAGGTACAGTTACCTAGGTTAAGGTCAGTATCAATAAAGGTTGCGGTACTGGCTCGCTTGGCGGAATCGACACTCGAAAGCGGGGTGCTCCAGCACAGCCAGTGCTCCAGGTTGGGAAGATTGGGTACCATGTTTTGTGAAGTTCTCGCACTGCGGCTTCGTGGCAGGCTTGTGGTGTCTGTGTTGATCAAGGTGTAAGTCCGGATCGAAAATCATTCGGGCCAACGAGGTACTGTACCTCTGTGTAATATTGGAAGTGTTTGCGCGCACGAGATTGCCATGCTTGGTCCGGATGAAATCGACACCTGCTATCGTGGCCTTCTTGGGTGTCTCCTTGGTGTCTGTTGACGGGTCTGCAATGTTCAGCGTCTGAGTTCTCGACATAGAAGGGCCCTGCTCACCGGGGATGCGGATTAGCTTGCTGCCGTCATTCATGAGCTGGTATCTAATGCCCTCAATTTCCATCTCACGGGCCAGGTCTTTGCTGGTGGCAGCGTTCTGATTGCTTCCTTGGCGTGCTTGCCTGACTGCGAGCTGCTTTACTTGATTGTCTGAGTTCATCTTCTGCTCTCGCTCGAACGCCTCTTTGGTCATCATCTGATTGACACCAGCACGCCGAGCCATCACGAAAGCGTCCGGCTGCGGCACAAGGGCATTCTGCGAAGGAGGTTCGGGGGCGGTGGGGTTTGAAGGCAGTCCACGTTGTTTGTTTCCGAGTATGAGGGTGCGGTTCTTGTGCGGGAGGAACGATGATCGCCCGCCATATGGCGACCAGCGACTTGCGCCGTGATTGTGCTGCGGCGGTAGGCGAGGCGCGTGTTGTTGCATCGGTGGGTGCTGTTTGCGCTTGTTGATTTGGCCCGCGAGTGCAGCGATCTTGGCCTGAAGTTCTGCTTCATCGTCCATACTGGCTGAGTTAGTACACAAATAATACGGCCTACGAGCACGTCCAGTGAAAGGGGGAAAAGGTGTAGGTGGGTGGGTGAGTGTGTGTGCGGGTGGATGGTAGACGTATGGTGGCGGCTTTGAAACAAGAAGGAACTCTCGAGATAGCGCGCGCTAAAACTTCGGTTAATATTGCCAATCAGGAGCCGCCTAGCGATATTCACTTCACCTGAAAGTCTACGAGAAGGATACTGACATTCGCAGATCAATAGCCTTGCTGAGTTTCGCTACGTCGATACCTACCATCAGCGCGACTACTCATCCTCTTCATTGCCCTCATCAAGCGCCAGCCACGCACTCCGACATTTCACGGCTTCCGACCGCACCGCTCTCTTCCCGTCATCCAAGCATCCAAGCAAGTTTTTGACCACAGGCCGTCGATACGGCATGACAGCCTCCAACTTCAGTTGTCTTGGGACCAGGGCCAGACACTGCAGTGCCTTCGCTCTCACTTTTGCCACATTTCCGGGCGCAGATGTCGAGTTCAGCAGCCGCGTGATCAGTGAGGCAGTGTGCTCAGAAGCACTAGCAGCATCATGCATGAGCAAGGACTCGAAAATGGTCAGCGTCGAGTATTTGATCTCGTGATCAGCCAAGTCGTTCAGATCGAGGCTCTGCAGTAGTGGCGGCGCTAAAGCGATCAGTGATGGTTCAATCACTGAGAAAGGCAACCACCTGAGAATCCCTGACAGCGCCACCAGATAGTTCGGCTTCACTGAGGTCTCCGCTGCTCGGACGCTCTCAATCATGGGAGGCACTGTCTGATTGAAGGTCTTTTGCTTGTAGAGCCCGGAAACGACGCAATGATTCTCTTTGGTGAGAATATCGTCAGGAGCCAAGATTCCAGCAAACCGTCGAGCGAATGACTTCTTCTCTTTTGGCAGTTTGTCCAAAAGTAGCTTGATGTATTTGGAGGTGAGCTGATTGCATCTGCCTTGGATGACAAGTGCCTTCACAATCGCAAAAGCAATCGCAGTCTTTTCTTCCGAGAGGTGGTCCCTAAACAACCTCTCAACCTCGATACCAGCGTCGTTCAACAGTTGTTCCATAGCTTTGGGCTGAAGAAACTTGTTGATCAGAAGCGAAAGATGTCGCAAGACGACTCCTGATCCAGTCGCGTCTTGCTTCGTACCGAGCAAGTAGGCCACTTGTGCGCGAAGCAAGGAGATGATATCACTGGGCTCTGCGATCTCCGGTCTGATGGCGGCATAGAAGTAAAGTGAAAATGGCGCAAACACTCGAACAGAATCGAGACCACTTTGATCATTTGTAGGCTGCGGCAGCCATTCAAAGCTTTTGTTGTAGATGGTGCTTTGAAAGTGGGGGGTTTGCTGCCTCAGAATGATGTTCGCGAGACGACCAACAATCTCTGTCATGAGATCATCTCGTTGCGATGGTAGGGCGTCTCGGAGGTGTGAGATCAGTGGGTCGACATACTCCGAGAAATAGGCGTTACGAATGACACCGTCTGCTTGTAGTGGCGAGCCATGCCCAAAAGTGTAGAGCATCGCGAGTAGTAAAGCTTGTTGGTATTCTCTTGATGCGCCCTGGTGCCTCGCAGCGCTCAGTTTGTTCATGATACGCAATATAACAGTATCAAAAATTTGCTGCTCGCTGCTCAGTTGCGCAAATGCTTCCAAAACAGGCTGATATGCGCTTCGGTCTTCGGCAACATCTGGCAGGTCGACCATGAACGCCGGTACAGCCTGCTGTCGGATCGCTTCTGGCACTGAGTGAGCCATTTGAACGAGTGCTTGAATTGCCTCCTCACTGATGTCCCCGTGTCCTTTGATTCGTTCATGCAGCACAATTTCCACGACCGCATCGATGGTCCGTGCGGTCTGAGCCTCCGAGAGAAGCCCACGAATGCCAACAAGCGAAGCGAGACCATTCAAAGCTGTAAGGCGGAATGATACTTCGGCTTTTGGCGCCTTTGCCAGTGCTCGGGTCATTGCGTCCAGAGCATCGTCTGCGAAGGCATTCAAGCCTTCAACATTCCCCTGATCTCCATCAATCCGTGCCTCGACATATGCTTTCACGATCTGATGGTAGACTTCCAGTAGACCCCTCCGCTTCGCGATCGACTCTGAAGCATGGTAGAGCGAAAAGAGAACAGGTAGAATGCCCTTGGCAACTTTGTCTGCCACGAGCGGTCCTGCCTTTGCAACAGCGTGTAGTATCCGAGCCGCACCGGAGGATTGTTTTGTAGGAGCATCTTCAAGATGCTCGTTGCATTCTTTGATGATTGGTCGCAGGTATGAGTTCAACGGACCTTCTGACTGAGCAAACTTCTCTGCGATGAGCTTAAGTGCTCCCAGAGCCTCTTGTGCGAGATCCTCTTCTTGCACGTTGATGATCTCAAATTTCAGAGCATCCCACAGCGTTACTGAGTATAGATTCATGGTATTGACTCCATACCCGACTGTGCAAGCCTGAATCGTCTGAAGCACGTCTCTCTTCGTATTCATAGATGTCGAGTCCAGTTTGTCCAATAGAGCGGGAAATGCGTATGGAGCGAAGTCGGAGTTGGCCGCAATGCAATCTCGTAACCTGTCTTTCAGATCCTGTGCTGTAATGCCATAAGGATCGTCTGGCGGCGGCTTGAATGTGATCGGGAAGTAGTTGAATACTGCTTCGAACAGGTCCTGTGCGGCTGCTTGAATGTCCCATTCGGCCATTGGAACTTGCAGCATTGAGAAGATGATCATCAGATTCCTTGGATCCTTTTCTCCTTCAAAGTAGGAGATGAAAGCGTCCATAAACTGAGGATCATCTTCATGCAGCTTCCTCATCGGGTTGCGGTATTTGGCCAGAAGCAAGTTGACCAGCTGAATGATGGGATATCGTTCTGTTTGCAGCTTGAATTGTCGAAGCGGGTGGGTTTGGTCGATAAATGTGCGCGTCACTTTCTGTGCCAGCTCGGAATCCCATTTGCCACGCTCCTCCAAAGCGAGCAATGCCCGCGCAGAAGCCCCGATGCCTTCCACATCTCCTTCTATTCGGCCCAGAATGAAATCGCAGAGAAGTCGTCTCTCCTGTCCGGAGAGAAGTTTTGGTGGCACCTGCTCCAAGACATCGGCCAGATATGACACTGACTTGGCGCGTATGGGGCCATCTTCCTTGTTATTGATGTATTCTTCGAGGCTGGTGATGAGGTCCACGAGTTTAATTTCTTTCGATTCCAGCTTAGTCGCGCTCTGGCCTGCTATCCGCCGTGCTTCAGGCTTGTTCTTTTCCGCCTCCAAGAGGTACAGCTGAATGTCGCCCATTTCTCATGTCTTTGGAGGTTTGAGGTGATGAGTGGACATTTTCGATTGCAGATCGGAAGCAGCGAATGACGTGAAGCGTTTACTTATGGTACAGGCGGGTACATCCGTTCTTAGCGTGCTGTGATAAAAGTAGGAGGCATGGAGAAGGTAAGAGGGTGGAAAGGACAGTAGGATATACATGTTTTCAAAAATTATAGAAGAAAGTACTCAACGGAATAACAGGATTCCTCTGAACTTGTAGTGGCTAGTTTTCAAGTACAATTCCCATGAATAGCGGAGCTATCTCTGGCTTCTTCCCCGTCGGACACTCTCCCTCCTTAGTCTCAAACATGAGTGGAACTCCCTTGTGGCGTCCTAGTATGAAGGCCGCTCACTGGAACATCAACCTGGATCTCTTATGATCTTGCCCTTCTCCATACGTGCTCCTCAATCTTCGTCTGTTCACTGTCGAGCAGCGGCGGTCGATGATGGTGGATACTGGGCGTGTCGAATGCAGACTTATGGCGCTGATTCGAACACGCACAGACCTGATTTACCTTCACGTCGAGAAGTGAGACTGATCGCAGCTGATCGGTGGCGGCGATTGAAGTCGATGCGGATTTGCGTGTTTGCTGTTGTAGTGGTCGTTCAAGATCGCATAATGGCGTGGCATTACCGCCATCGATGATGTATATGTCGATGCCCGATGGCTCGCCGTCTGAGGGTATGTTTGTTGTAAGTCTGGCGTATCCATTCAAGGCCCCTCGCTACTTGCTTTCGAGATCTGCCTTGACCTCTTCAAATCCAACGGCTGCACAACAACTTCGGCAGGTATCGACTTCTGCTCATTCTTGAACCCCATCATCTGCCCGAAAATGCCACCGGGCTTGGGCACGGGACATTCTCGCTTGGACCGTGCATGTCCCATCACGCCTGTATTCGCGTCATCTCCAATCTCTTGTGTGTCCACAGCAGTTTCTGCGATGTCCTTGCGCTTTCTGCGATATTTTTTGCCGTCGGAGGTTTCGAAGCTGTCGGCGAATTGACGTCTGTCGACGGGACACGGCAGGAGGTGGGGCGCCGCTACGACCAGGAATGAGATGGCCAAAGTAGTAGTGAAAAGGGTGCTCGTCGACCGCGAGCGCGGATGAAGGTGGTGCATGGCGCGAAGGCGATCGATGGACAAGAACAAATTTCCGAGACGAAAGAGACCTTGAGCTTCCAGGAGAACATGCGCGCTAAGCTCCCGAGATTCCGCCGCCTAGCTGCACTTCTTTCAAAGGTTGCTCGCAGCATGTGATTTTTCCACATCATTGTCACTCCACTCCGTATCTCTGCGCGAGCGCATCAACGATTCGAAACTCACGACACAAGATTTCACATTCCGCGGCATGACAGAAGTCGAAATAGCGGTGCTGATACCGTCTACCGACGCAGAGATTGCGCCAGAGGTCACGCAGCGAGCAGCAGAGGCAGTCCGGACATCTGCGAAGAGAACGCGCGATGTGTTTGCAGCAGACTTCGCCCAGACCTCAGCACTCAGCAAGTCCACTCAGCCAGCTGTCGCACCGAACGATCCGTCACCTCTCGAGAGAGCACAAAAAGCGAGTGTCGCATCGCGGATACGGAGCGAGTATGCACACGTCAAGGAACTCCCAGCCGCGCTGGCGCAGAAGCAGGCAAATGCAGCGGCAGGACTGGCAGCGCGAAGAAAAAAAGTCAAGGCGGACGAGCAGGCGAGTGATCCGCAGATGGCCAAGATGATTGAAGAGGCGTCAAGTTCGAGACAACAGGCACAGACGAACGGTACCTCTATGGCGCTCACGAGGATAAACGGGACCGCAAATGCAAAGCTGCCTCCAAACGCGAACGGACCTACTCCTCAGCGCAATACACCGTCAACCAGCTTGGTACGGCGAGATACCGTAAGACAGCAGAAGCCGCAATGGCATCCTCCATGGAAGCTCTTCCGCGTTATATCAGGTCACCTGGGTTGGGTGCGTGCCCTAGCGATGGAGCCTGGGAACCAGTGGTTTGCCTCGGGTGCTGGAGACCGGACGATCAAGATCTGGGATCTGGCCACTGGTACCCTCAAACTCACCCTGACTGGTCACATCTCGTCAGTACGTGGCCTAGCTGTCAGCCCTCGACACCCGTACCTCTTTAGCTGCGGTGAGGACAAGATGGTAAAATGCTGGGATCTGGAGACGAACAAGGTCATTCGGCACTACCACGGTCATCTTTCTGGCGTTTACACTATGAGCCTGCATCCTACGCTCGATGTACTCTGCACTGGAGGTCGTGACGGAGTCGTCAGGGTGTGGGACATGCGCACACGGTCAAACATCCACGTCCTGAGCGGACACAAAGGAACGGTGTCAAGCATTGTAACGCAAGCCACCGATCCCCAAGTCATCTCGGGCAGTCTTGACAGCACAGTTCGAATGTACGACCTCGCAGCTGGCAAGACCATGGGTGTCCTTACCCACCACAAGAAGGGTGTACGCTCGCTCACGACACACCCGACAGAGTTCACATTCGCATCTGCATCACCAGGACAAATTAAGCAGTGGCTATGCCCAAAAGGTGATTTCATGATGAACTTTGAGGGCCACAATAGCGTCATCAATTCTCTTGCTGTCAACGAAGACAACGTCCTATTCAGCGGCGGTGACAACGGCAGTGTTGCATTTTGGGATTGGAAGACTGGCCACCGTTTCCAGTACGAAGACAGCGTGGCTCAACCGGGGTCCCTGGACGCTGAGGCCGGCATCATGACCAGCACATTTGATCTCACTGGACTCCGTTTGATTACCGGCGAGGCGGACAAGACGATCAAGGTCTGGCGGCAGGATGAGAACGCAACGGAGGAGTCGCATCCACTCGAGTGGCGGCCTACACTCGGGAGGCAAAAGTTCTAGAGCAGACGCGCTGTGATGCTACAACTAGATACCCACTATTCGTTGTCTGAAGACTTAAGCGCCAAAACCAAGCCCCCGACATTCCTCGTCGTCTCTTAAAGCGCCCCGAATGTCCTCTTCGCCGACACCGAGTCTAACCCTGCCTACCCGGTCGCCATGCCTGCTTTCCACTCCAATGACACCCGCCTCTGCGAGTTCCTGCGCAGCATACCCAAAGCCCAAAACTCTCGGGAGTTTGTCCAACTCTTTCTTCGCGGCTTGTCGACCACGTTTCCCAGGCGTGTTGCTGATAAGGGCATTGTCTTCGTCCTCCGGCTTGCCATTCAGTGTCATTAAATAGTCTCCGACATTCTTGCTCTGCGCCATAGTGCCCAATTTGTGCGCTTCGTCGACAGTATCTGCCAGCGTTGCCTCTGTGATGCCCGTTCGACGCAGCCTGGCGAGCAAAGCAGCGAGAAAGAGCTTGCTTGACAGTGGCAGTGAGCGCAGATGTGCGGCCAAGGGAGTCGAGGTCGCTTCGTTGATGGCGCGTTTGATTGTCGCAATCGTGACAAGCCCTCTCTTCAGTGCACCTGCCATGGTAGCCGCTTTCAGACGAGCTGGAGTCTTGCTAGGGGTGTTGGGGTCTTCATTCTCTTTGCCAGGCTCCTGCAGCAATGTCTCTTGCTCCGCGATCTCTACGGCTCTTCTGCAGATGTCAAGGGCTCGTCTTGCATCACCCGATACAGCAGCAACCTTTCGACTGGCAAACTGGACAGCGTCGGATTCGACAATGACTTTGCCAATTCCTTCAAGTCGGCTTTGGATGATGGTCATGAGCTGGGTATGTGTGTAGCCTGGGAACGTTATTCGCGTCAGGCCGAGTCTGCTGGAAATTTTGTTCGAGAGAGTTCGCTCTGGCAAGTCCATGGTGTTTGCAACGGCGAGGACGATCAGGCGAGAGTGTCGTAGTTGAGGCCAGTTGAAGAAGTTGTACATCACACCTTGGTTCTTGGTCACAAGCTGATCGAGCTCATCCATGAGGACAACGCATGGAACTCGTCTTGGACTGGGAGTGGTGAATTCGCGCTCCAAGAGCTCCAATGCATGGGCTGAGCTCACTCTGTCGCCTTTCAGAGCTTCCCAAAGTAGACTGTACGATTGATGAGGGTCGGTCACTTTCATACCGTTGATCTCCACGAAGTAGAAGTCGTCGAGCTGTTCTTCCGCCACTGCAGCCTGTAGGCTCGCTACAACTTCTCGAACAGTCGCCGTCTTGCCCGTGCCCGGCGTGCCTGAGATGTAGATGCAGGCGCCAGTACCAGCCGTGATCGCCGCTTCCAGATGTGAGTGCACAGTATCGAACTCCGTTTCTCGACAGGGGAGAGCGTGTGGAACAGCAGATACGTGGAGTGTCGATCTCGCGAGCTGATAAGGCGAGGACTGGACGTGTGATGGCGAGAGCATGCGCGTACCAAGCGGTGTAAACTCCAGTGGCTTTTTCGTAACAATTTTGCGTCCATTTGGTGTTGTGAACTTTCTGGGTGTGAGCTGCTTGGCCTTCGAAGGAGTCGGGGTGGCCGATGCGAGCTTCCGTCTCTTCTTTGGTGTTTGCGGATCTTCGTCTTCATCGTCCATAACGAAATCATCCAAATCTCTGCCCCTTTTCGCGTTCTTTCGTCGCCTCGTCTTGACCGTTTGGGAGTCGACCAGCTCGACCAGTCTGTCCATTTTATCCGCTCCCGAACAAACGTCTTCCCACTTGAACTCCTCCGTGTACGTAGCTGTCCTTGTATTTACTCCTCTCCGGCAGATGAAAGTTTTGCCATATGCAGCAGAGTCTCTGGGTATTTTGCCTTTGGGGTACAAACAACCGAACTCAGCCTCGGACAGCACGCGTGCCTTGCCGTTGATGGTTGCCAACCCATTTTCGTCGAAATTATTCGTGATGTAGAGCTCATTCTCGAGGAAATCTGTCCTCTTGTTCTTGCTCCTGATCTCTTTCTCCGAAGCAAACCAGAGCATTCTGGCCTGCTTTTCTATCGTCACATCTCCATCATCGTCCTCGGCCTCGCCCTCGATGAATTCGTTCAAAATGGCGACCCAGGCTTCGTTGCTGGCTGGAGCCTTCAGGAGGACAGCGTCGCCCAGGTAGCATTCGAAGGAGCCCATCCGAGCACCGACAATGGACGTCTTCTTCGTGGCATCGTAGATCCATTCCCAGGGATGGTCTTCGAAGCCGAGTTCATCGTCGGAATCATCTCTCGTCACGCCGCCAGAGAGATAGCGTCTGGCTTGCTCGACATTCAATCGCTTGCGTTTGGGTGGCATTTCAGCGAGCAATTATTCTTTAGCGGTTATGGTAGACGGGATGTCGTTTTCGAGGTCGCAGGAGAACGCGTTTTGACGCGCTAGCCACGCGGTTCAGTCGAATGGCCCAATCAGGAATTCCGATGCGAGGAGGAGGAGTGAAATCTCACTTCAGTTCGTGCTCCAGGTTATCTGCTGTTTTCTTCGATTACGAACTCTACCATCAATACTCGGCTTCCGAGGGTTAAGACACGGAGGCATTTTCTGGTGCTACGGAAGACCTGCACGATTAGTTCAGGGAGGCACGGTGGAGTACGTGTCGCCCAACGTCGGGAATGTAGGTATGATCAAATACATGCATTCATTGAAAGACGGCCTTTCCTCAAAATGGCTTCTTCGAGACGATCCGAACCCGCCAAGGTGAACAATACGCCAGCCAGAGAAAGTGCTCGATATGACCAGGTTATTCGCTTACTATGCTCTCGACGTCCAGTCCACGGTTACGTTTAGTACTCCTTTCGGGTTGGTCAAGGCCAACTCAGGCATGTGGAACTATATCTCGAGCAATGGGGTATTTATTCCAAACATCGATGTCATCTCTCACAGTGTCACGATTAGAGCTTTGTTCCAGCACCCTATCGTACAGAAGCTCGTGGCACCAAAGGAGACAGACCGGGAAGGGTTCGGTCGAATGAAGAAGTTTGCTTCCGATGCTATCGCCGCAAGATTCGGAACTGGGGACGTGGACACGGACGCGAAGAAGAACGATATACTTCCTGCGTTCAGAGCGCGTGGCCTGATGCTCGACGAGTGCAAGAGCGAGAGTCTGATACAGCTCTTGGCAAGAACTGACTTCCCCACTATCACGATACGTAACACTATCTTGCGTTTCGTGAACATTCCGAGGGTCTACAACAAGCCACAGCGAGAGATCGATGAAGCAGTCGCTGCTGGAAAGGTGGCCGAAGGTAGCATCCATTCGACGCAGAGGCGCGCCGACTACCTTACCTCCAAACTGTCATTCGGGAAGGTTTTCGCAATGCTCCATCGCTGCTAGGATTTTCAGATAGGATCGCGCCTCTCGAGAGAAAACGCATTGGACACATATTCTTCCCTGGTGGTCGTGTGGTAGCAATCTGTGTAGATTCCGTAATACACCGAGAGGATGTCTTCGGACCTGATGTGCAACTCTTCCGTCCTGAGAGATGGACTGAAGCCGAACCCCAAACTGTAAAAAAATATCAGCGAGTTGTGGAGCTTGTGTTCGGTAGCGGACGATATGGCTGTTTTCGAAGGAATATTGCATGGGTAGAAGTGGGAAAGGTGTTCTTTGAGGTATGGTGGTAATGGAATTACGATCGATGGAGGTTTGTCACTGACTTCATACAGCTGATGAAGAATTTCGGGTGGCAAACCGTGGATTCTCTCAAACTTGTCAAGGAGCGGCGAGTAAGCGCCAACTGGCTTCAAAAGGGTATGGATATGGTGGTCACTGAGCGAAAGACGACGACTCTCGAAGCGATGAGATTGCAGAGTAGCGCCAGAGCGATGCTAGTTCCGTAGTTGAAAGTAGTGTTATTGAGAGTGAGAGTATGACTTATCTTACCCTAAGTCGCCGCCTTCGTCCACTCCTCCGATTGACTCTCTCAGTCTCGCATTGTCCATCTTCTTTGAAGTCTGCACTTCTTCACGAACGGAGAGCATCTCGCGTGACACTCTTTCGATATACTCGCAGTAGTGCCTGTCTAAATTACTCGATCGTTTTTGGCTCGCGCATACGGCCGGCTGCCACCTCTGCGTGACATACCAGTCCTTCAGACCAGTATGTTTGTCGGTCTTGATAGGATGTTGTTTGTTCCGCATTCGACGAAAGTTGAGGTAATCGTTAGCGATATTGATCTCTTGTCCGTCTCCCAGACCTTCGCTCACTGCCGCCACCAGTCTCAAATTGCCCGTCATCGCTGCAGCCTTGTTTTCGGCGCGGACGGCGATGACCTTCTTATCGCCTTTGAGGCGGGTCATGAAGATGCGGAAACGAATGTAATGATACTTAGACCATGACCTTCGTCGTCGGTGCCACCAGAAGTGTCCTCGAGGATGGCAGTGATGTCGAGAATCCCATAGAGTGCACGAAGCCATTGATACACAGAGCGCTGGAAGTATGGCTTTAAGATCTCAAATTCCTGGACTTCGGTGAGCTGGTGGAAGGCGCGCTCGTTCTCTGGGACCTCGTTAATTTCGTTGTATTGAGATGCATCGTCAGAGATCGAAGCTCGCCTCGCCTCCGCGTCAGCTTGAGATTTGTTCACCTGCTTCCGCCGAATGTTCTTGTATCTCTCGACCGTCTTGAAAACAAGCGGCTCTCCGTTTCCACTCAACAGCTGTACGCCGTACAGGTCGGTGTATCTCAGGGCTTGATCGAGTTCGTTGTCCCAGTCGTCCAGATTATCGTGAGCGATCTTGAAGAACTGCGTCCCCTAGTCTGAGCGTGTCTTGTTCTCCTCGTCACTCAGCTCTGCGAGCGGGATTTGTAGATTACACCAGTTACGCTTGAGCTCATTGATCCGGAGTCGGTAGTTATGCGTACTCTTGGCCTCCTGGACAACATGGCGCAGAATGCCATTCGCCTTGGTGAACGATGTCATTCCAGACAGGCGCTCCTTGATCTTCGCCGCGCACTCATTGGCTATAGCAACCTTTACGCTTGACTCCTGAAGTAGCGACTTGTCGACGTGTCCAAGGAGGATGGCTCGAAGCTTCACACCCAGCTTGGCTTTCTCCTGCCTCATAGTGAGCTTTGTCGGCGTTTGGCACTGTGTCCGATGCGGCGTCATGCTTCGCTTGACTACTGGTAGCCACTGCTAGTGCCTTGCTGTCCGTGACAGTCGGAGGTGCGCTTCGAAGGCTGTCGTTCGCTGTATCCAGAGATACCAAATTTCGATAGCGACAGCGGGGCTTGCCTGGATGTCTTCGATGTCTGTCGGCTTGTTATGCGGGAAAGGAGGTGTTCTAATGAGGAGGTCAGAGAATGTAGTGGCAAAGGTTGAAGAGCGAACCGAAAGATCAAGTATGAGAGATCGCGGATTTTCACGTGCTGTCACGACCGCGACCGAGTGAAGGAGAAACGGACCCGCTCGACGCTAGTAGTACTAGCGGCTTCATGTGAAATCAAGAGAAAAGACCTTCACGCGCTTTTCAAGCTCGTACCTCCTCGAATTATTCACGTTTGATCCACTCGACGCTCCTTTACACACCTCTACTGGCACTGCGCTCCAGAACTACCGCATTTTCTGCTCACACGCCGTATCGCACCTCTGCATCTCGAGTAGCATTCGCAAACATGGGCGCAGGCCACAACAGTACCGTCAATGACTTCGTAGACGTCCAAGGTAGTCCCGAGTATCTTGCGCAAGCCGGAGAGGGTCTGAAAGACAACATGGACCTGTACGCTGTAAGAAATGGTCTACTGTTTACTGTTAGCTGTTATACTCGAGCAGGAGTAGCTGACGAGCCGATAGCTCACTGTTCTCTTGGTCCAAAGAACAAGTTCCGGGCGAACTCAAGAAGCGCACAAATCTCCTGAAGGACGCTCTGGCCAAGGAACAGTGCTGGTTCTGCGATTTCCAAGCACTATCGATGTTCTATGTCGGAGTGCCAACCGAAGGACCACAAGCCAGCATGGAATCTCCTCTCAAGGTACGTGTGTCTCAGATCTTCGAGTATCTATCCTGACCACGTACACTTTAGGATACCGGCGAGTTCGAGGGCATGTTCTTCGTGAAGAAGATGTTGGAGACGAAGAGTACCCGGCTCGTATGAGAAGAGCGATGCACCCAATTGAGGGTTTCGAAGACCACACGATCGCCTCCCATTGGGATCAATCTTCTTCAAAGAGATGCAGATGAAGATCGCTGAAAGATTGCTTTTCGCCTTTGAGAAAAAATTTGTGCAGTAGCGACTCAAACACATTGGGTTCTCTTTCATGTCGTAATATGAGACGACTATCATTCCAGCTCCTCGAATCGCCCTTCGTCGATAGCTTGCTCGACCGGGTTCTTTACGTCCACTACGCCTGTGGCTTTGAGCCGTTCGAACAGCACGAATAGCCGCTCGGCCTCGCGCACTTTCTCCTCCTCGGTCATCTCTGTAGTCCCCGGAGCGTCTCGGTCTTCTGCGTCCCACCTCTGTCCAGTAATTGGATTGACATCTACACCGCCTCTAGTCTCACCACCGCTCTTGCTGCTGGCTTCTGTGGCATTCACTGGAATTTGAATGTTATGACTCATCAAGAAGCCCGATGCGAATCCGTAGCCGATGTTTTGAACAAACTTGGTGGCATCCTTGTCACTCATCTCGAAGAGGAGACTGGAGATGTTGTCCCGCAAAGTAGGCAAGTTTGGTGAGCAGGATAGTCGAAGCAGTCGAGCTGAGAGCGTGTCGCCTTGTCCTAAAGGCTTGTCTCGGTCCTTTTGCTTTGGCAGCAGAAGCCAGCGCATCCAGTGCTTCATTTGTGGCGTTGCAAGCTCGTACATTCGGCGAATCAGAGTACACAGGGGTGCTGCAGCTTGGTCCAGCTCCTTCTCGGGCTGTTTGCGGATCGCCTCGTCAAAGATGGAAGTAAGACGGTCAACGACAGACTCCGGATCCGAGTACGGGAAGAGAGGGTTCGATCTCTTTTCAGGACCAAGTGGCGTCTTCTTGATTGCCGCATCAAGATCCAGATTGAGCAGAGCGTTGAGAAGATAGGTTGTTGGCGATTGCAAAGGTGGCGTCAGCGAGGGATAGTGCAGGAGGATGGCAATCAGCGGCTCAACAGAAGGAGTGAATTTGGGGATTTGCTTCTGATAGTAGTACGTGATGTTGAACAGTAGCTTGAGGGTCTCAACCATAGCCATGTCCTGGATGGGCGAGTTGTTCGATTTTCGTTGCCCGGATTTTGTGAAGTTCTTCGCATGTCGAGCAATGTGCTGATTGATGCTGTCGGCGAGGTGGTTCTGGTCGATGAGCGGATCGAAATCGAGCTTGGTGTTGTAGGTAAGGAGGAATAATATCCGGGATATCAAGAACTCGTCGTCTCTGTCGTCGTTTCTTAGTCTGTCTGCAGCCTTTGAGCCATACCCCAAACGGACAAACGTTTGGCGACAAGACTCGTTAAGTAAGAATGCGTTTGCCAGACACCTCAGGGCTTCTTTGGATGTGCTGGAGCTTTGCTGGTCAAGACCATATTGGGAAAGAATGGATATGCCCTTGCGTTGATCAGCTTTGGCATAGCGGATTGAGGCTCAAAGACGTACTTTGTTTGTGAAAATGGAACCTGCGGTGTCGAAACTGCGGCCAAAGACTTTGACTTGAGCCAGCGTATCTTCTTGCTCTGGATCACCGCATCAGTCCGGCGGACAGTAGACGCTGTCTGACAAGATTCACTTACGCTTCAAGCTAAGTTTCGCGCTTGCCAAATTCTGCTCGAGGTCCTGCAACAAGCGATCGACCTGTGCAATGCCTGTGCGTATCGATCAGTCTCGCACATGCTTCGCGTTTGTCGACCTGGACAAACCTTGAGCTGCCTCTGCGCCCGACAAAAGGGCGTTCTGCGGTCGCGTTGCCATCATTTCGGCGTTTGAGTGACCGTGGTGTCGCAGCGAAGGGAGGAAATGAGGAGGCGGGCGTGTTGGCGGGGAAAGGGAAGTGCCAGAGTTCCGGTGCGAGGAGTGAGATGTCCTGAGGTTGCCATATGTATCTTACCATTCGTCATCTGGTGAGCTGGTCAGCCTCGCCCGTTCCTGCCTGAATGTGTTGCGTGGCGCCTTCTGATCACAAGTCGCTCTTGCAAGTTGCTATGACGTTGCCGTAGTTATCGACGTATGTGGTCCTAAAGCGCTTAGCGTAACTGACTCATCCAATGCACTAGGAACGCGCTTGCCAACCACTTTACGCGCGACTTCCGTGAGAGGAAGCGTGCACGTCCTCGCTGCACCTCACGCGTCTTGAACTTTCACCGCGTGAGCTTCACCTTTGCCTTACATGTAGGCTCGACATGTCGCCGTGCTCTTGACGAGCATTTGGCCGGCCTGCTGCGTTCACGATGTTGTCGTCTACTGGCTCCGAATCGTCGCTGTTCAACAGACTGCCCGCGAGACCACCCACGCCGCCGAAAGACGTCGAGAGCGACGTCGACTTCGAGCCAACCCTGCGCTTCCTACGCGACGGACACGAAGACCCGGCCGCCCCAAACACCAAAAAGGACTCTACCGCCGCGGCAAGGCTTTCCACGGACACGCCGCCACCGCGAAAACCAGTAGCTTCATTGCAGCAGAGAGATTCTGGCACGAAAAAGGTCGACTTCTCTCCGTGGCCCACCGTTCACAAGATCCCCCACCTCGGCCAGTCGAGCTCGCCAGACACGCGCCTCCAACGGCAAACGCCAATACGACGCGAAACCAAGCCTCTCAAATCCATCCTTAAGGCTGCTGCAGACCACCTGCCACCCACTCCGGATGACCTGAAAATTAGTCCTTTCTCGTCCGAGGAACCCGGCAGCTTTCGCAAGATGTTGCAATCCGTGCTGCGGCAGTTGGCCAGCCCGGCTCGAGACGATCGACGCGATGCCTATCTAGCTCTGAACAACGCCTTCAAGATGTTTCAAGGCGTGCCCGAGCCTCAGGCCATCATCGACAAAATTGAACTTCTGCAGCAGTTCCTAAGCCGCGACATGGCATGGAAAGACGGTCAAGGCCGGCTGGACACTAATATTGTCACGCAAGCCTTGACGCTTACCGTAGCCCTTCTCTTTAATGCTGCAGCTGCACCTGCGTTCGATGACGACTTTCGATCTTACCTTTTGGACCGGAGTATAGTTGTCTTGGAACAGCCCGACGTGGCTAAGGCCATTATCAAATCCCACGTACAGCTGCTCGCCGCTCAGCGATTCCGCTCTCACGTTATGACAGCCGCTCGGGCTGAAAGACTTGTTCACCTCCTCCGAGGACTGGAGGATCGATGCTCTGGCAACAGCATCGTCGCTACCCGTCTGATGGCATATCGAAATCTTATAGAACAAGCTCCGCCTACGATGCTGAACCGCATGCGAGATTGGATCGATCACATCTGCCACGGTATGCTCAGCAGCATCCCTGAAATTCGGGTCAGAGCCATCGAAGCGTGCTCCCAAGCAGCAGTAATGCTAGGGAGTCAAGCTCAGGCAGCAAAAATAATCTTGGAGACGATGGACGGAATTGGAGAGGATGAGCAGTCTTACGGCGATTTCTTCATCACTCGGCTTGGAGAGATGATCAAAGACAAGGAGACTGCAGTGATCGTGCCTCAAATTTGGGCAGCCATCATCTTGTTCTTTCGCTGCAAACGCAGGCCTGTGGACAAATGGCCAAAATTCCGCGATTGGCTCCTGATCCTTCAGAGATGTCTCAATCACAGTGACTTTGAGGTCAAGCACCACGCCAATATCGCCTGGAACAAGCTTGTTTACGCCATCTTGCCTGATGGTGATACTGCCGAAACCATGCGATCCATGCTCAAGGTTCCCATCATAGCCGCGCTCGATAAACGCGGCAACGACAAGGCGTCGCAGCAACAGAGGCAGATCGCGCTGAAAAGTTATTGCAACTTGCTTCACTATGGCCTTCGACCACGTCTGCCGAACGAGGTGGTCGATAAGGCGTGGGACCTGTACGTGGACCCGGTGCTCATCAACATGGCAAAGTCGAGAAGCAGAGGGCAGCAAAGCGTGTGTCGAATCATCTATGGTCTTCTCACGCGAAGCTCAGGTGTTTGGAATGCAGACGCTGCACTGGACTCGAAAACGATAGAGCCCGAAGAACTTCCCAGACTGGAGTCAAAATGGGTTCGCTCTCGACTCGGCAGACTCATAAAAATCATAGAGCCCGTTATACTCACAGGGATGCGATCATCACCAGACGCTAACAAACCTGTGGACATTTGCTGGCGGCTACTTCTCCAGGCCATCTCAGAGGCTGGTGCCCAAGAAGTGAAGACCACGAACGAACTTAAGGACGCCATTGCTCAGCTCACGAACCTCTTCCGGAGGATCTGGTTCGCTGAATTGAAACCAGATCGATCACCTTCTGAAGGTTCAGTCTGGATGCATCGCTACCAACAATTACTGGAGGTGGCCGTCGATACTCTTGGCCCTGGACCTTTCGCCGAGGACATTTTGGCCAAGACAAAGGAAGACGAGGTTGAAGCAGCTCCAACGCCTTCGCAGAGGTCTGCCAAACACCCTGCATCTGCTTATCCGTCATTCGTCTTTCTATTTGCGCTATACTACCAGCCTCGTCAAGACATCAGTACATTAGGCCTGTACAAAGACTCCGCTACTTGGTTCCTACGGCTGCTGGCCAGCTCAAAGGGATCCGCATCTGGAACTCTCGGTCTACTGCATCGCTGCCTTCAATTTTCATCTCACCTCTCTGCTGGTGCGGCAGCTTCTGAAGCGCCATCCCAGATTTGGTGTGCAGTCGCGGACAACGCTATCGAAATTGTCGAGGCGCAAACTTCCAGCGCTCCCCAGCCGGGAGAGCAGGTCATGGGGAATATTCTACGTTCGTCTATGGACATTTTGAATTTCGGCCTGCGCTACGCGACATCATATCCTCTCTGCTTGACTCAAGCGCTCAAGCTTTACTCCATAGCATGCGAGACTGGGAAACACTGCGGCGGCAACGGCGGTGTTGCACTAGGTGTTATGGAGCCTATGGCGAAGTCGCTTATGGATGTTTTGGATGACATGTCCATTGCAGTATCACTGGCCATTGGCGAGGCCATGGCAACACACGGTGTATGGCCAGAGACCCGCCAGGAACTTGAGAAAAGCCGCAAAGCTCTTTGGGTCATCAGCCTCGAACTACCTCGGATGTCACATTTCGACCCCTTCGATCACGTCTACAGTTGCCTGAGAGCCATCTTGGCGCGCGTGTACGACCAGCTGCCCAAAGACGAGATCAAAGCCAACCTTCAAATCGACAGCTTCTTCAGTTCGCTGATGAAATTTGTGCGAAAATGTCCAAAGGCCATACTCCCAACAGCGCTCCGCCAAATTCAAGGCGGCTTAGTCGACTGGATCGAAGATCAGCAGCGACAAGTCTTTCCTTTATCAGGAGTCAAATCCATCTTGTCACCCGCGCCAGTCCTGAGATGCGTATATGATCTGCTGCAGCTTATGAAGAGTCTCCCACGCAAGGACAGTGCGCTCCTGCAATCGATGGAGCCGCTCCTGGTTGCGTGCTTGTCTAGCCCGAGCAAAGACACTGTCAACATGACCATTGAATTCTGGAACACGACTTTCGGCGTGGAGGTGGATCTGGAGTATCCATCGCTGATTCAGAGTGTCCTTCGTGCAAGACGAGATGAGGTACACCTCGACCTGCCCAACTTTCCTGGAGATGTTGATGGAATGGAAACTCCATCGTTCCCGGCCTTCGCGGAGTCTCAGGTTGCTTCATTGTCGATGTTGGGTTTTGGCTCGCTGGGACCGCTTGTGGCTGCTGAGATGAGAAAGGATTCTCCGCGTGAGAACATCTACATAAAACAGCCCTTGGCTGCGCAAGGTCTCCCATACGATCCCAAGCCACCAAAGAGTACGCTGGCGACAAGCACAACGCCCAAACGCCGTTTGCGTCATGATAACTCTCAGGTCGACTTTGCACCAATTGACTCTCCTGCGATCTCATCATCGAACGAATCGTCGCAACTCCTGACGGAACATCGAAAAGAGGTGCAGGCAAGGCAAAAAGGCGATGCTCAGATGTTTCCAGAGATATCATCCAGTCCTGCCCAACCGACAAGCAAATTCAGCATCGCTAAGAAATTGGACTTCTCGTCGGACGCGGGACGGCATGCGGATGCCAACGGAGCAGTCTCGACGCCTACAGGTCTGCAGGACGGCAATCCCATGAGCGACGACATGCCATCGTCACCAACTCCGCGTGCAGCCAATACAGCCACAGAAAGGAGTGACCTTGCCGATTACAGTGACGATGAAGAGACAATCTGCGATCCGCCGTCATCGCCTCCCCGCCAAGAAGATCGTTTTTCACATGCTCGCAGAACTCATCCAGACGACACAACCGTTGTGGAGTCAACTTTCGTTGAGGAAAAGGGCATTGGCCGTCCGGAGGCACCCGGACAATTAGCCAGTGACGGCAGAGGCACGGTCGACATCGATGGCTCAGATCTGCCTTCAGGCACAATGCTACCAACGGCTCAGCTGGAGCGCGAAACGGCCGCCGTCACCGCTGAGACGGAACTTGAGACTGCCCGTGTCAGAGACCACGCGGCTCCTGCACAGCCAGACGTGCTGAGGAGTCAAGCAGATGTCAAAAACCAAGGTCGGCATCTACCGACACCCTCCCGCATCCAGGACTCAATGATTCAGCTTGAAGTCCAGCCGAAGACATCACTGTCGGAAGGGGACAAAACACCGCCATCGAGTCGTGGCAGCAAGAAGCGTAAACGGAATGAAGACTCAGGACGTTTTTCGAAGAAACGAACGAGATCTTCACCCTTCAAGAGCTGGTTTGGTAAAGTGATTGGACAAAGTCAAGACGAAGACATGGAGGACGAGATTGTGGTTGCCAGCAGTCAAACGCGGTCTTCACCAATCCAGGAGCACGTCACTGCTGTTGGTTCGTCGCAGCATGAACCCGAGCCGGAGCTCCGTCGTACGAGAAAAGATGTTAGCAATGGCAAGCAGGAGCCGCAAATTAAACGCAAACCAGGCCGACCAAAGAAATCCACATCTCAAAGCCCAAGCCAGCAAGAGCAGACCACTACCAAAGACCTAAAGCGACGAGCATCTGTCGTCAGCAACAACGACGAATACCCAAGCATCAGTGTCATTCAGGATGCTCCCGCACCCGCCATGGCCACGAAAAGGAAATCTTTCCGATCATCTGAAGACACCACCGACGCGGGCAGCTCGTCGAGAAGCGTTGTCCTCGGTGTGATGCCATCTCCGCCGGACAGATTCACTCCTGCGCAGAGAGATGATGAGGTTGATGGAGAAGACAGTGACGACTCCGCCGCGCCAGCGAAGCAACTGGAAGCCGAACAAGCGAAAGCTATTGGAGATAGGCCGATTCTCCAACCCAAGAGCATACTGAGCCGGCTGCGTGACGTTTTGGGCGATTGCAAAAAAATGGTATTTGGTTCCCAGGAAGAGGAGCGCGAGTTTGATGATGTACTGTTTGAAATCAGGCGTGAGGTGCATGATGCTGGAAAACGCCAAAGACAGCAATAGTGAAGTTGCATTGCTCAGGATGCTTGGAGCCCTGCACCTGGCTGGTACCTTTATATCTTTTTGCATGACACCAGGCGAAAAAACTGATATTTCAAATGCTCTCCTCGACCAAGTATCTTACGCCAGTACAGTGAACTTGATGACATTCTCCTCGTTCTGATTTGTGATCGCCGGTACCAAATTTACTTGCCCGATTTTCATATGAATCCTGCAGACGACCGCTTAGACAAATTGTCAGACACGACGGACGACGAGCATTACTTCTCAGGGGTTGAATAATCCGCAATCATAACTTGTGGCAGTAATTGATGAGATAGTATATAAAGGGAAGTGCATCGAGTAGAGACCGAATAGACATCCGTCACAAACAACATGTTTTCCTCCAAGTTTGCAACTCTTTTAACCCTCGTCTCCATTGCTTTCTCTGCCGCCTCAGAAGCAAAACTCTCCACCAAGTCATGCATCAACCACGATTGTAGCGCCGTTCGAATCACCCTTTCTCATCCACCCGTCATTCTCTTCGACTACGAATTGATCGCCGAGCTCAACACCTTCCTATCATCTCTTTCAGAACACCACCAAAACCGTCGTCTTCTCCAGCAACGTCTCCTGGTTCTTTGCCAACCATTTCGATCTTAACCTTCTCCTCCCGGAAACGACCCCTCCTAATGTAAACGCCACAGCGGTTGATAACCAGTACAACGCAAATCTCGACTTTTCCCTCTCGACGCCTGTCATCTTCATTGCGGAAATCAATGGCCGCGTCTGGGGCGCCGGAAATGAAAACATCATGCACATAGATATGCGTTTCGCCGGTTTTGATTCAGTGTTCGGAGCGCCAGAAGCAGCGGGAGGGCTGATACACCAGGGAGGCATCCAGCAACTCGTCCAGCTCGTTGGACCTGCTTTGACGACCAAGTACATCCTCTCGTCGGCACAGGTGAATGCCACGGAGGCCGCCCGGATCGCATGGGTGAATTCGGCGTTTTCATCTGCATCTGCTTTGAAAGAGCATGTCGACGATCTTGCTCAGCGGATCGCTATGTTTGATTTTGAGGTCATCGAAGCTCACAAGCAGAGTATTGCACGACAAGCTCCACCATGGAAGTATGTGGACGAAGATCGTGCTGCTTTTAATCGTTTGGCTGCTCTTCCATCCACGCAGGCGAAGATTGCTAAGATCATCAGCGGGTCAGATGATCAGACGATTCCGTTTAAATACAACCTGAACGATAACATTGTCAGCCTGCTGTATTGATGGCCTTGGTTCCTCTGGCACTGCACTGTATTTAACTAGGAGCAGAACGAGTCAGATGGATAATTGAGGGGTTTGATCTGTTAGGAGGACTTTTGTTGCTTTCGTTATGTATATCTTTCGACAGCTAGAACTTTAAGTCCAGATGCTTGTTAGCACTATTCCAAGGACCAGGCCTGCACATCTCATACTGTCTCTACACCACCCAAGCGTGGGCTCGACTTGTGCTTCGAATATAGGCGCCGCATGTGCATGGGCGAGGAGTCGTATTGGAGAAAGTGGGACACTCGATGTCTGTCTGTTTCGAAAAAGGCGCTTTTGTCATTGCTGTGATCTTTTGATCCTCTTCTATAGCTCGTTGTCGTCGTTATTTCATGGTTCATTCCTTCTGTCATCCGCGATCAACCGTCACAGCAAAGCTCGCCATTCCGGGAGTCAGTGAGCACGCAGGATCTGTCCGCCCTCAAAAGTCTCGCCTGGCTCCAGCTTTTGCCAGCCATCAACAGCGCCTACTTCCACGCAGAGCATGTTCTTGTATCCGTCCTTTGGCTCGAAATCACCCATACCCTTGGACTTTTCGATCCACGGGTTCCACACCACGCTGTCCACCAAGTTGTCGCGTTGGACGTCAAGCACAGGCTTGGAGTCGACAACGACGGATGTGGTATCCTGCTTGATGCTCTTGTACACACGGTCCACCTCGCCTGCAATCTTCACTGAAGGGTCCATCTGCTGGTGCTCCGTAGCATTGAGCATCTTGTCGATGTAGGTGGTGCTGCCCAGTCCGTTGATCACCGTCTTGGTGATGTCATCGACGTGGAAGTACGAGTGCAGGAGCATTTGGAAGTCGAAGCTCTGCTTGCCCTCGTTGCGTACGTTGAGCATCGTTTGCAGGCCATATTTGCCGAGTGTCACGCTGTAGACAAGACCGAACTCGTATGGCCACGCCTTCTTCGCTTCGTCACTGAGATTGGAGTGGGAGAGACCGAAGTCAAGCTTGACGCTGTCGTCACCGCCCTTGGCAAGAGGGCCAGACTCTGAGGAGGACTTGCCCAAATACTCCCATTGCGAGTTCCGTGCAAAGCCGTGCTGCGGGAGCGACGAGGTAGCGTGGTCTTTGGGGGGAGGGCCGAAGTTGGGGAAGACGAGGGGAATGCCGCCTCTGTAGCATATCATATTGGCATCAGCTTCTGAAGTTTTTCATAAGCCGTATGTATGCATGCCACTCACCTGACAGGCTTGCTGCCGTCCAGCTTGGCTGCCGAGCTCACCCAAAGTCGCTCCTTGCCGTTGCTCTTCCACGATGTGACGGTTGCGCCGTACAGCAGCACTTCGACGGAATCGCCGGTAGGCAGCGAGGCGACGACGGAGCCCTTGCTGCTGTGCACGCTGGGCTGCGGTCCAGTAGTGGATGGGCTGATAGCCGAAGGGCGGTTGGGACGGTCTAGGAGTTCACATTGTCAGTCAAGCTGCAGGTAGAGTCTGGTGACGGAACAGCAATCATACCCATGGTGCTGAGGTGAGATGTGGTGATTGTTGGGGAGCGATGTGGAGAGAAACGTATTCGACGGCGCCAAACCAATCCAGAATTGATGATTGAGAGATGCAGACGAAGCACCAGCAAAAGGTATCACCGGTATAGTTAAAAGGTTGCCCGCAGAGATGCAGACATTGCAGTAGTCGGCGGGGCAGCACGTTTCAGAAGACGGCACGTATGCATGTGACATCACGTCAATTCATTTATCCCTCTTGAAGATCACACTGTTATCTCCTCAACGATGCACTGCGGAGAATGGGTTGGGGGAAATGTCAAGCATTTCATAATCACAGTTAACGAACTGCCTCATTGCAGTCCAGTGTAGCCTCACAACGCCGTTTCTCGCCAGTAGCCTTTGCTCTTCCCAATAAGACGCCGATGCAAAAGCCGTCCCATGATCCTGTCACACAGAGGAGATAGTCTGGAAAGCTTACCGCGTGTCTCCTTCCCGAATGCCATATCCCGTGTAGCCTCATCATTTCATGCTCCTCTTTCTTTCAATTCATACGTCAATGAAACCCATTCTTCATGCCACCCATGAACTTATTTCCCTCCTGGAAGTATGCGTGGTGGACTGCCTGCTTCGCGCTCATTCGTGCGGCCGGATCGAAGACGAGCAGTGCGTCGAGCAGATTGAGTCCCTCGTCGCCCAGCACCTTGACGCCATCCGCATTGACAAGCTCATCGTCTTGCTTGCGCTCCCATTTGGGGAACGATGGCTTGAAGTCGGGAAACGACGTGACGCCGGGCCACTCCGGTTCCGATGGTGTACCCAAAAGACGGAAGATCTTGAAGATCTCGTCAATCTCGCTGTCTCCCGGGAAAAGAGGCTTTCGAGTGGCCATCTCGGCGAAGATGCATCCAACACTCCACATGTCCACGCCAGTTGAATACTGTCGTCCTCCAAGCAAGATCTCGGGCGAGCGGTACCAAAGCGTGACGACCTCGTGAGTGTAAGTGCGGAGCGGGACGCCGAATGCGCGAGCAAGACCAAAGTCACCGATCTTGAGGTCGCCGTCCTTGTTGATAAGCAGGTTCTGGGGCTTGAGGTCGCGGTGGAGGACCCGGTGCGAATGGCAGTAACGGATACCGGACAGCAGCTGATATGTGAACTTCTTGACCTGAGGTATCGAGCACGTCAGCGTTCGCAGCGTTGCGCAGATTGTGCCTCATCTCACCATTTCTGGTCCTAGACCCAAGTGTCCCGTAGCCTCCAAGACACCGTCCGGCAATGGCTTGCCGCGTCCACCCTGGCTCACGGGAAGAGCCTCCATGTATTTCTTCAAATCGAGGTCCATGAACTCGAAGACCAGGTACAGCTTGTGTCCGTCGGCGTGTACAATGTTAAGTAGACGAAGGACAGCGGGATCGTTCATCTCTTTCAGCAGGCTGATCTCGCGGATCGCGGTGGACGGGACGCCCTCGTCTTCGGCTTCGAGACGGATCTTCTTGAGGGCGACGATGCGGTGGTCGGGCGTGCTGAGGTCGCGGGCTTTGTAGACGACACCGTACGTGCCTATTACGCGCGTTCTCAGCTATGCAACTTATTACGTGAATCGACGCTGTCGTCGCCAGGCACAAGAGGTATACTCACCCTCGCCGACCTTCTCCATCTTCTGGTAGTTCTCCATGGCTGCAGTGAGTGGTAGCTGTGCAGAATGCGGGAGCGCTGTAGGTGTTAGTGTTGAGTGTTGCTACCGGTAGCTATTTGGCTCCATCCAGGTCCAGTCCGGGCGACAAAGGCGGCGGCGCAAAGGGTGAAAAGGAGTGAAGTGTTTGGCGTTGCTGCAGCTTTGATTTGGCTTGGTTGTTCCTGCAGCAGGCTTGTGTACAAACAAATGGAAAGCGTGATCCGGGATTAGCCGATATGCGATGTTATTAACCCGCCTGCTCCGTCACTCACAGACATACCATTCCAGCCTTGCAGACGACGGCCGGCAACACGCGGAAGAAGTGCCTATTACCCTCTGCATCTGATACATAGTTGCACACGTCACACTTGGACAGCTACCGGCGACCATTCACGGCAAGTTGACTTGTTTTCCCTGCCTTCGATTACGTCTTCCATATCGCCAAGAACCTCAACCATCAACATGGCGGAACAGCAAGTCGCGGAGATCATCGTCAATTCCATCTACAACGCTGGCGTCAAGACGGTGTTTGGGATCCCTGGAGCCAAAGTAGACGCTGTTTTCGACACCTTATCCGATCATCCTGAGATCAGGCTGGTCATCTGTCGTCATGAGCAAAATGCAGCCTTCATGGCTGCGGCGACAGGAAGGATAACCGGAAGTCCTGGAGTCTGTGTGGCTACATCAGGACCAGGCGCAGGAAATCTCACGACCGGCCTCGTTACAGCTACTACGGAAGGTGATCCTGTGGTGGCTATCATTGGATCAGTCCCTCGATTGCTCAGTACGAAGCACACACATCAAAGCATGAAGGCTCTGGAAATTCTAGGGCCGACCTCCAAATCAGCCACGGGAATCGAAGTTGAAGATCAGGCTGCAGAGGTCATATTGGCATCATTCCGAACAGCGAACTCGAATCCCAAGGGAGCCACTGTTATGTCAATTCCCATGGACGTGGCAAGCATGAAATCGAAAATCACTGCATTTCCACCTTCAGCATTCAAGGCGCCCCTATACGGAGCTGCGCCTGTAAGCAGCGTTAAGACGGTTGCAAGGATGATCGAGAACGCCAAGCTACCGGTTCTTTTCCTTGGAATGCGAGCTTCAAGTACTATCGTGGTCGGAGCTGTTCGCGAATTTCTAAAAAAGCATCCCATTGCAGTTGTGGAGACCTTCCAAGCTGCCGGTGCTGTTCCTGAATCATTGGCAGACCAAGTGTTCTTCGGCAGGGTTGGACTTTTCCGTAATCAGACAGGAGACAGGCTTTTGGCACAATCTGATTGTATTCTGACACTGGGATTCGATCCGTTCGAATACGATGCCCCATCATGGAATCCAAGTGGAAAGCTTCCGATCGTACACGTCGATTATACCGCTTGCGATTATGGAGCTTATTATCATCCACAAATCGAACTCCTCGGATCGATCAAAGAGAATATGTTGGCTCTTGCAGATGAAGTCAAGCAAGTCACAGATCCGTCCAAGGACGAGTTTTGCCGGAGCCTGACAACGGAGCTTAAGGCTGCCCATCAAAAGTACGAGAGTACCAAAGGCGCCAGTACAAGTCTTGTACACCCTCTACAGTTCATTGCGGCGTTGCAAAAGGTAGGCAGCTCCACGTCCATATCCATATGATCCACTAACTCGTTACGAAGCGTGTGTCGAAGGACACTACTGTGACAGTTGACGTGGGCACTGTCTACATCTACATGATGCGTTACTTCTATGCATATGAGCCCCGCAAGCTGCTCTGCTCGAACGGCCAGCAAACATTGGGTGTCGGCATGCCCTGGGCAATCGCAGCATCGTTGGCGCAAGAACACCCCTGCAGCTCCAAGGTCGTATCACTTTCAGGGGATGGCGGTTTCATGTTCTCTTCTCAGGTGAATTGATTCTCTTTGTTGGCTTATTGTAGCAGTGACTGACTACCCACAGGAGCTATCTACGGCCGTTCAACAAAAGTGTGACATTACCCATTTCATCTGGAACGATGAGGCTTACAACATGGTACGTATAAAATCGACGACGGCCCAATCAGGACAGTTGCTGATCCCTTCTTATAGGTCGAGTTCCAAGAGGAAATGAAGTATGGCCGAGCAAGTGGTATCAACCTTGGCGGCGTCGACTTTGTGAAGTATGCAGAGGCATTTGGCGGCAAAGGCTTCAGGATAAACGATTCGTCAGAGATTGAGGAGGTTATGGAAAAAGCTTTGGCTCACAAGGGTCTGTCGTTGGTTGACGTCCGTATTGACTATTCTCATGTTAAGGATCTCGCGGGCAACCTGATCAAAGACAGCGTTGGGTAGAGATGACGTTCAGGGATTTGGGACGCACATAGAATTATAGATTGCACCGATCCGCTGGTTTGCATTTTTCAAGCAAAGCCTCTGGAAAGAATATTCCAAGATACGGCGACAAATTTCACCATAGACCACGTCCATTACTCGTAACACTGTTACATCGCCCATCTCATGGCCGGATGGCCCGAGTAAACAAAGTCCGAATGCTCTTTAGAAATGTGCCCAGCTCTTTAGTCTCGTTCAATCGTTCCTGTGCCTCGTCGACGTTGTCCCTGTTCAGGCGTGGCTTGGTGCTGGTGACCTGATACTCTCTACCGCCAATATGTAGCTCAAACCAGCACTCCCTTTCAGCGTCCCGCTCATCGATGCAGAAAAAAACAAACTTGATTGAGTCGTCTACCCCCGTACCCTCCATCCGCATGCCAAGGCAGTTTTCCCAGAATTGTAACTCAGGACTGTTGTTTCGAGCTTGTGCGTCTAGTGATCGTTGATGGGCAGCTTGTGCGTCTTTGCGCTGTTTGATGGCTGCTTGTACAGTTGCGATTTCCGTCTTGAGGTTGTCCCTTCGAGATATGTGCTCTTCCTTTTGCGCGGTGAGAGATTGAATGGCTTCATGCATCTCTTCCGTTTCTTGCGCCTCTCTTGCCACAATCTGCGCATGGTTTGATGACTTTGATCCGAGTTCGGCGATTGTTTGTTTGCGCTGTCTCTGCTGATCTAGTGGACTGTCAGGTTCAGACCTCCCATCTCGACACAATTGTGAGGATCTTTACCTTCCACTTCAGCAATGTTCATGCGGAAGGCATTGCGCTCTTCGAGCACCCTCTTGCGGCCTCGTTCGATAAATTCGTCAAATCGCGCAGTGAACTGTGCCATGCGCTCGCGTAGGTCATTGAAGTTGAAGTCGATCGAAGGAAGCGTGTCGGCCATTGAGGGCGGTGCTGCGGCGGCGTACGCCTGACTCCCGCTGTGCGAGGAGCCTAATCGACTCGGTGTCATTATGCTGGCGGACATGGCGTTGATACCGTATTTGCGAATTACGGGCGTATATTGCGCGAGGACAGAATAGTTAATGAGGAAAAGAAGAAGAACCCGCTGTCACGCGCGAAAGTAAACATGAGCTCTTAGCGCGTAACGGCAGTTGCCGGCCTAGCAACGGATCGCGCTTGCCTCATCTTCAACTTCTTTGCAAATCTCAGTCTCATTTCAACATCATTCTCACGCCCATTCACCCACAAGCTCGCAGGACAACGAGACAACGACTTCTCTACTATGACTAGGGCTCTATCTTGTGCGTTCTGGACACCACGCGCAAAACCGAATGGATGACAGATCAAAGTTCGACCTTCCATATGGTCATTTCGGACGCGGCAACTACGACTTGCTCGAGCGCGCATGGAGTTTTGGTCGCGCACTAACTGTTGGAGAGTCCTTGATGCCTCTTGAGGATGCGAAAGACCCAAGGACATATAGCGACTCGAGCCATAACTTCAAGCCGCACGACACTTCTAGGGAGCCACTGAATCAGAGATATTGGAGACAAATCAGATCTCTTGTACGACGGTATCCGAATTTCCATGCCGCGGCTGATCTCCCGGTTTCACTGTTGAAGGTGTCGGAGGCAGTCGAGGCCGCTGCAGCGAACCATGATCCTTCGCGAGGAAGCCTCATCTCTTTCTCGCATGTCAGATCTGTGACATCCCACAAGCATGTACCCATTGCTGCATATGCATCTGGAAATGCTGGTTGCGAACTTCACCTCGCTCGCGTGCTGGTAGAGAAACGAAGCATAAATGATGACACGACTTCTTGGCTAGAGGTTCCCTCGCTTTCTGGAGAAGAGACATTGACCAGTCCCGGAGGACCGATTCAACAGGTTACATTCGGATCAAGCTCTGAAGGAGGCAACGCATTTCTTGCTGTGCGACTTCTCGACAAGATCGTCATCTACCAGCCAATCGTGGGTGCAGCTATTTCTGCAACTGACGACGGATCGTCCCTCCGCCTCGACCACTTGCACAGCATCCCTACGGACGAAGGGCTTGATCAGCGGTTTGCTGATGTCTCCTTCAATCCTTGGTTCCCACAGCAGGTTGGAGTGGCGGATTCTACTGGTACTTGGCGTGTTTTTGAGTTCACCTCTCGCAAACTCGAACGAATAACTCGAACATGGACTGGTGATGTTTCTGACCGTGACACTGCCCAAGAAGCTTTGACGGATGGATGGGTTCGAATCGCCTGGGCTGGAGATCTCGAAACTCTGTTGGTGTGTACACGAACGGCGCTCCGGCTGTGCAGCATTGCTGGGCAGCATGTCAATACAGTACAACAAATCGACATTCAAGCCGATGGAGATGGTGCCTCTGTGTGGGTCGTCGATTTTGTGGTTCTTCCTTACGATGCAAGTCACTTTTGCCTCGTAACTTCACAGTATCTTCTCATCTACGAGGTCCAGACTGGTACGTCCCTCGGGACTTCATGCCATGTAAAGACACGGATCCGGCACTTCAGGAACCCCGAAGATTTGGGTCTCCGACTTACCTCTTGGACCGAACAGGGCGCTTTGCGTCTCGTTCTATACTCAAGTGCTTACACATGGGCATCGGTATACAGATGCAGGATCCCTGGGCTCAATCAGCTACTTGCCGAAGACCCAATCTGTCTAGCAACACATGCGGATCGAGACCGGGCGGAGGACGCTTTCAACCAAGACTTGCATATCCAACCTCTTCGGGTTGTCCAAAAGCAACCACCAGGCGCTCAAAAGGGCGCTTCTGCAATGAAGCTGAAAGACTTGAGCACCTTTTACACCGTGAATGCTTTGCGAAAAGATTACTCAATGACCGAAGGCCTATGGCAACGCTCTTCTCTGGTGAACACAGACACGTCAAAACATTCATTTAAGTTGTTCTCAACGAAAGACGCAGACCGCAGTAGCTCAAAGTTATGCAAGAGCGAGTTCATCGTGGACGATGTACTGCAAATAGGAAGCCAATCTTTCGACCGCAGCGAACCGTTTGCTCGCCGTACGAGACGTCAAGTTCTCGAGCAGGATTCCATTGACCCCACAATCAACATCGAGCTCATTGCCAACGAATTGAGCACTTCTGTTGATGTAACTGTCGATCTGAGAGATGTCGCCTCGGATGTAAGAAATGCATTACTGGGAACTGTGTCGGCGGAAATGCTACCACTCCAGATCCTGGCAAGGTTCGCAACGTCCGAAATCGTAGCAGGCGATGTGGAAGAGGCGTCCCAGATGTTGGAAGACATTATTAAAACAGCGCCCAAGGAAGCAGATATGAAATCAGGAGTCGTCGACGAAGATCCTCCTCTGCGCAACGCAATGTTTGACGTCAACTTGCCCGATGTCACAGGACTTGGTGAAGAGCTCCGAGGTCTGGACTTACGTTCTGTTTACGATTCCCTCATCTCCAGGTGGATCAGCGCGCTTCCGCCTCAGGTGCCCGGCTGGGTTCGCCTAGCCAAGTTCGACATGGTCTCACGTGCTGCTGCTGAGCTAGTGTTGGCAAGTCGCATGATTCGCGTGCAGGACTACAGCAAGAAGTCAGTGAAAGAGGAAGCTGATGAAGAGGGCGAGCCATCTGGCCAGGTCTGTGAATTGCCCGTGAGAAGCTCTGGATTTGGCTCATCACACAAGATTTCGTCCAGTCCACTGGCATTCGACGATGATCAGAAGGCGCCATTGTTACCCACGCCCTCACCGACCGCGACACCATCCGTCGTTACAGCTTCGAGTCATCCTTCGAGTTTCGCCGCCCCGGAATTATTCAGGCTCAGCAAATACACAGCTTTGACCAAGCCCTCACCATCACTTCTGCCTCGGTCAATCAGCAATGTCTTATCACACTGGAAGCCGGGCGAGGATTTGGACGACTATGACTGGCTGTCTACATCTCGACATCTCTCGCAACGAGACGACGACGGCGAGGACGAAGAGATGACAGAAAAGGACCGTCAGCGCGTACAGCGACGAGCCGAACGACATATCCGCCGACAACGCAAGGAAGCGGCTTCTAGCCAGGCTCAACAGTTGGCGAGTAGCCAAGCGACAGAGATATTCAGTGCGAGCCAACCTCTTATCAAGATGGAAAATCAGTCGAGTGGTGTGGCGGGAAGCAGCCAAAGCCACGGTCCTGCTGCGTTTGCTGCAAGTCAAGTTGTGCCTGGACGTTTTGGAGGTAGACCACCTTCGAAGAAGAGGCGCAAGCAAGGATTCTAAGCTTGCCGACTTCAACGTGTGCACCAGTATGTGAGCATGAATCTGTGCACCGCGCACGTGTCGTCGGCTTTCTCGCATCTTCATTCCGTGAAGGCCAATCTTGCCAAGACCTGGAGATTGTCGATCCCCAGATTTATCGTTGACGACATTATTGCAAGATTGTGGAGAAGGTCAAGTGCCGCGGTGTGCTCGGCGCAAGGAGAAGTGTGGCCTTGCCAGGAACCGCTATACTACGTAATTCACGAAGCTATGGTCTTAGACGTGGTCATCCATCCGGCTGTTTGAGAGAAATATCGCACTTTCAACCACGACTGCCCATCTATCCAAGTTCTCGAACGCCAAAATGGCACCATCAGTATGCTGCAACTCACCACATGACAGTCAACAACTGATAGCTTTAGAACAGCAAGAAGACTCTCAAGGAAAGGGCCAATCCGACACAACTCGGCGACCCTGTCTCTCTCAAGGCTGAGACGTCGAACTCTGTACGTAAACAGTCCCGTACGCTTTGCTGATTCACTCGGCTGATAAATGACAGGAACCGACCGAACATGATCGCGGTGCAAGAGGAGAAGGCAGATCGCTCAAGGACGTAGCACGGGAGAAGATGAAGACCAACCCATCGATGCTTGGAGATCCGGTCAGTCTCAAGGCAGAAATATCGAACACGGAGCCGACAGAGAATGATCGTGGAGCGTTGGGAACGAGTAAGAGTGGGAAACCAAAGATGTAATATCGGAGAGGATAGAGATACTTGTACGATGCCAATCACACGTGGACTTCTCGACTTGTGGCAGTCGAGTATGAAAGCGCAGTGCAGGAGTGCGCGATGGATACTATCGCGAGCTTTTGATACATATGCTTGAAGTGAAGCGAAGTGGAAATAAGTGAAAGGCGAGAAAACCACATGCTGCATTGCCTGCCTGCTGCTCCGTCTTCTTCTTTGCTCTGTTCTTGATCTTCAATACTGAAATCTTCATTCAATCTCTGACATATTCAGCACAGTCCACCACATCACGCCGAGCTGTCGCAGCTTGACACTCACGGACAAAGACCCTCTCAACTACAGGTCACTCTTCACTACCATGTATACCCCTCACCTCCCCAGACGGCAGAGAAGGTAGTCAAGCACGGCCTCTTCAAGACCGTGAAGACGCCAAAGCCCGTTTTCTACAAGGACGTCTACGGCACAAGCCACTTTGACGACGAGTAAGCTGAAGGCGTGGTGGACGCTTGCGAATCCGAGTCCGACAGCGACGACGAGGAAGCATTCAGCAAGTCGCCTGAGTACCAGAAGCTTTTTGGGGCCTATTCCAAGAAGGCTGTTGAGGACAAGGGGAGCATTCCAGGTGGCAGCGGCGTCATCACAGGTATGGTGCAAAAGTGGGATTCTGTTATCACTTGTCAATTGGCTTGGAGCAGAAGATCAGGAAGCAACCGTGGACACCTTTGGAGACAGCGGAAAGAGAGCAGAGCCAAAGTACAAAATCACTCCAAGCAGTAAACCTCGACGGTCTGTTCGCACGCAGAAGCTTCTCACCAAGAAGGGCGGCATGTTCGGTTTGGCGACCATGGACCGCGTAGACAAGGGTGACGCTTCAGAGACGGACTCAGAGAATGGCCCCACGCAGGAGCAGGCTTTACCAGAGAACAGCACCGAAGTGGGAGAGATCGTTCATAGGCCGGGTCGTGCGAAGAAGCGACGCCTGGCTACTGTAGCGCGTCCAGCATCTCGTCAGCTTCTGAGCGAACAGCTTCGAGAGCAGAATATGGCAAAGACGAGCGCCAGACGTGATGCTCGGCAAGCTGAGAAGGCAAAGGAGAAGGCTGAGAAGGACAAGACCAAGGCTGAGAAGGCGGCCAAGCGATCTAGCCGCGAGATGGCCACGGCCGAGAAGAAGGCAAAGGCCACGATGGCGAGAAAGGTGGAGAAGCGCAAGGCGTTTGTTCTGCTCGGAGACGACGAGGTGGTCCGGGGCGAGTATCAGCGGTATGACTAGACCGCCTTATCAGCGCGCGGTCTGGCGTATTGATACAATACAGAAGCGTCAAGACGACGAGCATCCAGGAGATGGAGTAGATTGGTCACGGTATGCCCGTCGGACAGAGCAGATACCCCTAAGTATCACAGCTTCATTTGCTGAATGCCGTTGCACGACGTGAAAGTGAATGCTCGTGTTATTCGACTGTGATATTATACGTAAGTAGGATGTTGCTGGGGAGACGGTCGTAAAAGCCAGGATGCCATTGGCGGTCGTCAGATCGACGCCGCGGCGCTATTTTCGATGCGTGGCAGAGAGCTTTCCTCGTCATTGTCGTCAACGAGGGACTCGAGGAATACACGTACATACTTTTGGTCCTACATGAGGCATTACCCTATCAGCAGGCAATTGTTCTGCTGGAAGACCATGCTGCATCCTCGGTACGAACAATGGGTTTGACATATTATCGAGGGATAGGGCTGGACAAGATACTCTCAAATCTCCTCTGGTTGGCGATGAAGGCGAAAGCGTATCTCGCCAAGCTGATGGCATCCGGCTTGGCCTGCGACATGCACCCGTTCGTGTTCCCAGTTTACAGCGTGTATTACAGGTAGAAGCACAGTCTGAGAGTGCTAATCACAATTCTCTTCCCGCCGCCGCCGCCGCCTGCCTTCTGCGCGTTTTTGCCATCTCTCCAACATTCCTTCCCTTCGAAACGACGACGTCAGCCACGTTTCTCCACGTTCCCATCCACCACCACGTGTCGAATCGCCCTAGACATCACGTCGGCCCTTCGCGTCGCCCAGGCGTAGAACAGCATATTTCGCGTACAGATCTAGCTGGCTCCCACTATGGCTACCGAAAGCACATCTTATTCACACCACCATCATGGAGGCAAGGCCGGCGATGCCGTCGAGAAGATGCTCCAGAAGACCGGCCTCCGCCACGACCCTGCCTACCAAAATCACGCCGTCGACGCCCGCGACACCACGAAGTCGGTCTCTGACCAACCCGACGGCATTGGCACCGGCCCTCAGATCGTCAGCACGTCGGGAAACACAGAGATCATTGCTGGCCCATTACTCAACTATAAGAGAATGAGCGGGGAACACACTCCTCAACCACAATGGCATGGTAAGCAAAGCGGAGGCGGGGAGGCACCTTATATCTCGGACACCTACTGACCCTCCACCTCTTCGCTTTTAGGTAGCGTCTTGATTGTGACAACGCCTGGCAATGTACCTGGCGAGCTGTCTGTACACTCGCTTGGACCCACCGGCAGCTCCCCTGGTACTACAAATGCTCCTTCTGCGTTGCGTACCTTCAAGGGTGAGAAGCTGTATGAGGATCCGAAGAAGGGTTTCTGGCGCTTCTTAATCGATGTGCCATTCGAGGAGCAGGAGACAACTTGGGAATACAGCATTCCCAAAACTGTCTCCGCAACCAGCAATCAGCCATTGGATAGTACGAAGAAATTCGTGGTTCCTTCGAAGAACGAGAGCATGCGCATCATGTTTCATTCATGCAACGGTTTCAGTGTAGGAACTGATATGGATACGTGGACGGGTCCCACCTTGTGGCACGACGTTCTACGAATCCATGCTGCCCAGCCTATCCATGTCATGATCGGCGGTGGCGATCAGATCTACAACGACAACGTGCGCGTGGATGATGGCCCTCTGAAGGTATGTTTCGCTGCGGAACAACGTCTACAACATTCCATCTGACACTTTCTCTAGCCTTGGACTGAAATCAACAACCCCAAAAAGAGAAGAGACTTCCCCTTCAATGAAGCGATGAGGGCCAAGTGTGACGAGTTCTACTTCAACAACTACGTCCGCTGGTATACCACGGAGCCCTTTGCGACCGCAAACGCTCAAATTGCACAGCTGAATATCTGGGATGATCATGACATAATCGATGGGTTTGGTTCATACACCGACCACTTCATGAAGTGCTCCGTCTTCCGCGGAATAGGGGGAGTGGCACACAAGTACTACATGCTCTTTCAGCATCACATCCCTCCGCCTCCATCGACATACACCACCGACGCGCCTCAGACAACCAACACGGTGGGCAAGGCTCCAGCCGTCGACTCCATTCAGCTGAAGGACACGTATGTAATGCTCCCAAAGACAGAAGACCCGAGCTTCATTATTGGAAACAGCCCAGGTCCCTACGTGGAAGAGCGAAGTCGCAACATGTACTGTCAGCTCGGAAAACGGATCGCTTTTGTTGGTATCGATGCTCGGACAGAGCGCACTCGGCATCAGATCAACTACCCTGACACCTACAACTTGATCTTCAAGCGCACAAGCGATGAACTAGCTCGGTCCAATGGCGCCATCAAGCATCTGATCTTGCTTCTTGGAGTGCCAATAGCATACCCAAGATTGCAGTGGCTAGAGAACATCCTACAGAGTCCACTCATTGGACCGATCAAGTTCCTCAACAAGCGTTTCGGTATTGGCGCAGGCGTATTCAACAAGTTCGACGGCGGTGTGGACCTGCTGGACGACCTGGACGATCACTACACGGCTCACCAGCACAAGAAGGAGCGCAAGGAGCTGATCCTACGTCTGCAAGAGCTTGCAAAGAAACACAGCGTTCGAATCTCCATCCTCGGCGGTGACGTCCATCTTTCTGCCCTGGGACGATTCTACAGCAAACCAGAGCTGAAGATCCCCGCCGAGAGAGACTGGCGATACATGCCAAACATCATCAGCTCGGCCATCACGAACAAGCCGCCTCCTCAGGCCGTCGCGAACCTGCTGGCTCGGAGAAACAAGATCCATCATTTGGATCACGAGACCGACGAGACCCTCCTCGAGCTTTTTGACAAGAACCCTGGCGAAGGTCAGCCTGGTGTCAAGCCCAAGACCGCAGCGAACAATCACGCAACCATGCCGAGCCGCAACTACGCACTGATCACAGAGTCGCATTCGTACTCGGATGCCCAGGCCAGAGGTGCAGTCACGAACGTCGTCAACGGTGCTACTGCGAACGGCGGAGCGAACGGCGGAGCGAACGGCACCACTGCCGCGCACAACACCGATTTCGTCGCGCCTAAGAACCCTCGCGAGCCTCTGCACAAAGGCGAGGAGCTGGCTGGCACGCAACACCCTGCCGCTAGCGGAATCAAGAAGACTGGTCTGGCGGGCGTTGATGGGCTTGACGTGACGATTCGTGTCGAGATCTCCTCGGGAGACCCTGAGGGCAAGACAGAGGGATACGGATTCAGCATTCCTGCTTTGGAAGCTGGTGCGTACCAGGGACAAGGCGAGAAGTGGTAGAATCATTCGCTGCGTGCCTTTCGCCAGTAGGGGAAAAGAGGGAATACCCGGAACGTCACTTTTTTGTTTCGCTGGACGACAGCACTAGACCTGCATCGTGGATACCCCTTGTAAGAACATGGTTTTCTTTAATTTGCACCAATATATAACCGTTTGATTCCAAAGAGTACCTGGAATCGCTTTTGTTTTGACGCTGCTACAATCACTTGGTTCCACTACCTCATGGACCTGATCCGCAGCTCCTTGTACTTGTTAGAATTCTGAGGAACTGATGCCTTCACCCTCGGTGCCGCCCACAGAAAGTCCTGGATCTCAATGCGCATCGACTCGCGCTTGAAAGCAGATGTGGTCGCTTCGTCCAGTAGCTGTTCAATATCCGCGCCTGAGAAACCCTTTGACTGGCGTGCGATCTCCGCGATCTCGGGCGTGAAGTCGACGGGTCTGCTGCGTGCAAGAGCCCTTAAGATATCCACACGTTCCTCTTCCCCGGGGAGATCGACAAAGAGCTGCGTTCCAAATCGACCGGGTCTGAGCATGGCATCGTCAATCATGTCTGGTCGATTCGTGGCTGCCACGACGTAAATGCCAGCGCGGAGACTCAAGCCGTCGAGTTCAGTGAGGAGGGTGTTGACCACGCGTGCGCTGGCCTCGGAGCCTGAGTCGTCTCTTCTGGGTACCAGAGCATCCAGCTCATCGAAGAAGATGACGCAGGGCACACTGGATCTTGCGCGCTGGAATACTTTGCGCACGGCGGCTTCGGATTCTCCGACAAATTTGTTGAGGAGTTCGGGACCTTTGATTGAGATGAAGTTGGCTTTGCTCTCTGCTGCGACGGCTTTGGCGAGGAGAGTCTTTCCGCATCCAGGTGGACCCCAGAGGAGGACTCCAGAGGCTGTGTTTCGGCCTAAGGCTTTGCAGAGCTCTGGTTTCTCGATTGGATCGACAATGGCGGATACGAGCTCTTCTCGCACCGACTGGAGAGCACCGATGTCTTTCCAAGAGACCTCAGGGACGGTAGAAAAGCCCTCACGCTTGCTTGATGGGATGATATTTGGGAGGACGTGGAGAAAGTCGTCCATAGCCAGATGCCTATGTTCAAACCCTGCAGGCTCTGGTAGGTCTTTTCTTTTGAAACGGGCAACAAGTTTGTGTGCAGTTCTCACGCCCTCTCCGGCATTGGAAGAACTACGCGAGTCCAGGTTAAGTTCTTCTGCTTGTCGTATCAATGCTTTTGTGTATCTGTGTCTTTGGCGGGTCTTGGCTTTTCCAACAAGATCCTGCAGGTCCGCTCCGACAAAGCCAGCAGTCATTTTGGCAAGCTTGTGAAAGTCAACATCCGGAGCGAGAGCTATTCGGCGTGTCTGCGTCTCGAGGATGCGTTGCCGGGTGTTCTCGTTCGGCACATTGATGTTGATCTCCGTGCCGAATCTGCCTCCGCGACGCAATGCAGGGTCGATGCTGTCAGGTCGATTGGTGGCAGCTATCACAATGACAGGTTTGCTCGGATCCTGCTTGATTTCGTCCATGCTGACCAGAAGCTGTGCCACGATTCTCTTCTCCATTTGGCTTTGACTCGAGTCTCGCTTGGGAGCAATCGCGTCGATTTCGTCGATGAAGATGATGCAAGGGGCACATTTCCTTGCTTCTTCGAATCGGTCTCGAATGCCTTTCTCGGACTCGCCACTCATGCCAGAGACAATCGAAGGGCCCATGATCTCAATGAAGGGCACTTCTGCGGTTGCAGCGTAGGCACGAGCCAGGATAGTTTTGCCACAGCCCGGCGGGCCATGCAAGAGAATACCATTTGATGATGAGGTCTGCTCCTCTTCAGCTTGCTCGGTGTCGTACAATGGCATGATGATGAGATTGTTCATCTCGATGATGACATCGTCCATGCCTCCAAGATCCTCAAGGGAGATGCCAGACGGTGGGGAGGTGTTGATTTTCTCCTGCTCACCATTAGCCGTTGTGATGGACACAGGAATGGTTTGATATTGTTATAATGCCATCCAAAGCATGAAACAGAAGTGGACGGGGGAGGGGGCTTCACTCACTTCGATTCTCTTCTGCCTCTTGGGAAGGGATTCGCCATTGGCTTTGCGTTTCGTAGAAGAGCCATAGTCGCCCGGAGTCTCCACTATTGCACGCGCCGCAGCAGGTGGACTTCTGGGGGCCGCCAGATTTGCTCTCAACGATTTGTTCATGATCTGCGCCGCTTCGTCGCTGTCGGGCAGGATGTCGTCGATTGGTGCTTCAGAGTCGTTCTCATCGTCCTCGATCCCAAGAAACTCTATCACGCGCTCAATGCTGGCCAGTAGCACCTTCTTCTGTCGGCGCTTCAATGACGAATTGGACTTCTGTAAGGCCGTGTAGAGATCCGGTACCTTGGCCGGCACGCCGTGAGATAAAAATTGCTGTACAGCCAGGTGCACATCCGTGTCGAGGGCTCCTTGAAGGCGGGCCATGATGAGAGCGGAGTTAGGAGGGGCGCATTTCCGTGCTTTGAACCATGTAGGGAGAAAAATCTTGTGATTTGCATGTGAGAATGAGCAGAATCATGCCGCGACTTTTGAAGACAACAATCCCTGCACAACGTGGCGGCGGCCGGCGGTCCTATCGCCTATCGAGTCGCATGACGTGAACGTAGGCCGAGCAACCCTAGAGCTGGAAGACTCAACAACTTTCCACTGCTCATGGCCTCAGCATACTCTAAAATCGTCACAGCGTCATGGGTAACTCTGGCAGCTCCAACAGAATATCATCCCAAGACAGGTAGAGATCCTGCTACACGGACTTTCAGACCGTGCCAAGCTCACTCCCGTCAGGGCGATACTCGACTTGAAGATCCAACGCGATAAGCTACGGCAGTATCAGAAGCGCATAACCGTAATCACCGACCGAGAGACCGAGATCGCAAGAGAATGTCTTCGAACCGATAATAAGCAGAAAGCTCTACTTGCCCTGCGGAGGAAGAAGTACCAAGAGTCGCTATTGGCTAAGACGGACCAGCAACTGGCACAACTACAGGCGCTCACGAGCGATGTGGAGTTTGCTTTGGTACAGAAAGATGTGCTGTTTGGGTTACAGCAAGGTACAGCTGTTTTGAAGGAGATACGTAAGGAAATGGGTGGCCTGGACAAAGTAGAGATGATTCTGAGCGAGAGCGAGGAAGCACAAGCATACCAGAAGGTTTGTGGCATCATCAAGTACCACTGGCACTACGGTATGGCTGACACATCTTGTAGGAGGTCAACGATATGCTCAGCGGGAAAATGTCGAACGAGGATGAAGACGAAGTTGAGGATGAGCTGCAGGCTTTGGAGGAAGCGGAAAAGCGAAAGGACCAGCTGCCGGACGCACCGTCTTTCACCTTTGGACAGCTGCCCAACGCACCTCAGGGCGATATAAACAAAAATGGGGAAACAGAGGAAGAAAAGAACAGGCGGTGGAGAGAAAGGGCAGCAAAGCAGCAAAATTCGGAGCCACTCGCGGCGTGAAGAAACTAACATGGTGATTATGCATACAGCGACGGCGTTCTATG
Organism: Mycosphaerelloides madeirae; assembly: GCA_002785995.1. Taxonomy (NCBI): domain Eukaryota; kingdom Fungi; phylum Ascomycota; class Dothideomycetes; order Mycosphaerellales; family Mycosphaerellaceae; genus Mycosphaerelloides; species Mycosphaerelloides madeirae. The sequence goes on along the minus strand of NHNV01000001.1, from coordinate 854,663 downwards.
ATACCCCCTGGTCTCCATCAGATCTCAAACAGCGGCGGTCATATCTTTAGCATATAAAAAGCGCTTCTAGAGCTGGCAATCATCACAAGCTGACCGTCGACCCCACATCACGCCCGCATTTCAAGCTCGACTTCTGTTCATGATCAACAATGTCACCACCAAACATTTTGACACTCTTCGGCTTACCCAAGGTTGCCCACAATGACACACTGCCACGACGAGCACGACGACCACGTCCACGACCACTCCGAAGGCGCCACTCACGACCACACCGATGACATCACCCCCGCTCTCCAGAACCACATCTACGGACAAATCGATTTCAGCGCCGTCAACACCCTAAACGAATCAGAGCCACGCTCAGGCTCCAAGATCCTCCAAAAGACATGGACCGAACGTTTAGACCCCTCCCCAGAGCTAGTCAGCGACGCAGACGAGCAAATCCTCATGCACGTCCCCTTCACAGCCCAGATCCGCCTGCACAGCATTCTCCTTCGAACATCAGCCACAGACGCAGCGCCCATGACGCTCAAACTGTATGTCAATCGTGACGGATTGGACTTTGCGACTGCTGCGGATTTGGAGGCGACGCAGAAACTGGAGCTGGCGCAGTCGAATGAGGTGCAGGAAGTGCCGGTGAAGAGGGCGCTATTCAATACTGTGCGGTCGTTGGATTTGTTCTTTGAGGATAATTGGAGTCAAGGAGAGGAAGATGAGACGAGGATATGCTATGTTGGATTTAAGGGCGAGTGGATGAAGTTGAGTAGGGAGCCTGTCAACTTTCTGTACGAGGCAGCCGCCAATCCAACAGACCACAAGCTTGCTTCTGGGGTAGGAGAGAGGTTGGGGAGCGACATTGGCGGTGCTGGTGGTGGCAGACACGGGATGTGAATTGAGAATGGTGTTTTATGACTACTGTGTCGAGACACTGTTCAAAGGTACGGCACATGTCCTGCTCCCCTCAAGACTTCTTGCCAGCAAGGATATCCTCAGCCTCCTTGTTCCTAACTCCTCCACTTGTATCACTTTCCGTGAGTTTGAGAGCTGCACCCTCTCCAGAACCAGCACTAATGCTGTTCCTCGCTGCCTCCTTCAACCGGTCGGTGTCTTCCTTGCGCAAGTCTTCTGCCTTGTTATCCTTATCCTCATCGTCGTCCCCCAAGGAAAATGGATCGTTGTCGTCCTCTGGGTGCGGCGCCACACTAGTCAAAGGTTGCCACTTTCTATTCTTGTCGGCTTCAGTAGAGTCCTTCCCAGACAATCGACGCTCAGCCGCATCGACTTCGTCTACAGGTCCGCTCTGCGGAGGCTTAGGCTGAGTCTTGAAGAGGTCTGGGTTGGCCATCTTCCTGCTGCTGGTCCGCGGTGGCTGTGCTGGAGCTGTTCACAGGTTAGCGACCCCATTGGTACATGTGATCAGTGTATACACGTACGCGCTTCGTCATCACGAAGCTCCAAGCGCTCGAATTCCTCCTCGCCAAGCTCGTGCGGATCAGCGTCGTAGCGCTGCGCCTCAGTGCTCCTACGTGATTGTTCGACGGACTTGCGAATGCCGTACAGCTGCTCGCTCTGGCTGGATCCGAAATTCTTCCTCCCTTCCCAGCTCCCAGTGTTCTGCCTCGAGCCGGCTTGTGAAGATGAGTAGAGATCCTCGTCGTCCTCATCTCCGTCGAGCTTCTTCTTGAAGTTTGTGATCCAGCTATTCACTTTCTTCTGGGTCTCGAAAAAGCCTTGCTGGATGTTCTTGCCAATCTCAGGGAGGTCATCGTCGAAAAAGTTGCGTTCCCGCTCCTCGTCGTACTGGACCTGCTGGTTGGGCGCTCGGCGGCCTGGCTCACGCTGGTTGTATCGTGTCTGTGACCTCTGTCCTCCGCTGTTGTATTGTTCGGCGAGCTGCCTTGCATACATCTCATCGGCTTCCATTTGGTTCATGGATTGGCGCATTGCGGGGCGAGGAGGCTGTGGTGGAGGTACATCATCTGCCTGTCTGAAGTCCGGGTCTGACATGCCCAGTAGCGCATTGAAAGCGGGCTCGACCTTGCCACCGCTGGCATTGAGTACTGCCTTAACGACCTTGGTGTCGATCGTGGGGAAGGCCTCGATCAGGGTATTCTCAGCTTGTTGCATTGGGCTCAGAGGCCTCGGCGGCTTCGCGGGTGGAATCTCCTCGTGACCTTCTTGGAAAGCAACTCGTGGCCGTGGAGAAGGTGATTTCGCCGGGATCTTAGTGGGTGTCCCGTGTCCTTGCGGCGATACGGTGCCTGTTTCTTGTTCGTTATCGTCGAAGTCCATCTCTTCTCGCGTGGTGGCCGATTCCTCGGGTCGGATTGGGGACACAGGCTGATGGTCTGCCATGGTGATAGATCGTAGTCGGAGTCAAATGAATGTCAGAGTGTGAGTATGAGAGACAAGTGGCAGATTGTTTGTGCTTAAGAGAGAAAGACGACCAGCGGATGCCTGCTCGGGTGACGACAGCGCTCTTGGCGTGCAGCTTCGAAAGGACAACGGCGATCCCTCCACGTGCCTGACCCCAGCATCACGAGTCTATCTTCATCACGCATACATCAGACACTCAACCGCTCGACGGTATGTTGTACGCGACATCCAAACAATCAATCCGCGATTCGGCCTGAAAGATCATGGCCGATTTCGACTTAATACCGGCGCTGCACACGCCGACTTCACTGCTGCCAATCGCACGGCACAAGAATGCGCTGCTATATACGATCGAGCAGCAGCCCGTGACGGTCCTGATCGGCCAGACGGGCTCTGGCAAAACTACACAGCTCCCGCAATACCTGCTCCAGGCAGGATGGGCCGACGATGGCAAACTCATCGCCGTCACTCAAGCATGTATGACCTCGTTCGCTCTCGACGTAATGATAGTTGACGGCTTCTTACAGGATTCTCTTAGCCACGCAGGGTGGCCGCGACGACTGTGGCGAGGCGTGTCGCTGAAGAGATGAGATGCCAACTCGGGCAGGAAGTTGGCTACTCGATTCGATTTGAAGATGTCACCTCTAAGGCCACGCGGATCAAATTCTTGACGGATGGCCTCCTTCTACGAGAGGCGCTGGTTGATCCTTTGCTGTCGCGGTATAGCGTCATCATGGTCGACGAAGCACATGAACGGAGCTTAAGCTCAGACGTCCTTCTAGGCCTCCTCAAGAAGATTCGAAAGCGAAGGACCGACTTGAGGATTGTCATAAGCTCTGCAACACTACAAGCCGAAAGCTTCTTGACTTTCTTCGCCGGACAGGACGAGTCTGAGGCGTCTGACCCAGACGCAAACGGCAGCATCGGCAAGATAGTCAGCGTCGAGGGAAGAGCACATCCCGTCGACATTCATTACCTCACGCAGCCCTGTGAGGAGTACCATGAGCGGGCAGTGAGGGCAATCTTCGACATTCATTCATCAGAGCCGAAGGGCGATATTCTACTGTTCCTGACAGGTCGAGAGGAGATCGAGTCAGTTATCGAAATGATTGCGGACCGCCTCCCTTCTCTACCACCTGGCTCCGATAAGATACTGCCTCTTCCCCTATATGCCGGGTTGAGCACGGAACAGCAGATGTATGTCTTCGAGCCCGCGCCTGACGATACACGCAAGATCATATGCTCGACGAATATCGCAGAAGCCAGTGTTACAATCGATGGGATTGTCTATGTGGTCGACTGTGGCTGGGTCAAGCTGCGAGCTTACAACCCTACGACTGGTATCGAGACTCTCACTGCTACGCCTGTATCTAGAGCTTCAGCAACACAACGAGCCGGACGAGCCGGACGTACCAAGCCCGGCAAATGTTACCGTCTCTATACCGAGAGCTCGTTTAACTCTTTGGCTGAGGCGACTGTTCCGGAAATCCAGCGTTCGAACCTGGCCCCAACTATACTACAGCTGAAGGCGCTCGGCATTGATAACATCGCACGTTTCGACTTCATCACACCGCCACCTGCCGAACTCGTCATTCGTGCTCTAGAGCTTCTTTTCTCCCTCGGCGCCTTGAACGACTACGCGAAGCTCACGAAACCTCTCGGAACAAGAATGGCTGAATTAGCACTGGAGCCTATGCTCGCCAAGTGTCTCTTGTCCGCGCCACCGTTTGGCTGTTTGTCCGAGATGCTCACCATTGCGGCCATGGTGAGCTTGCAGGGCAACGTATGGTTCACCCACGACACCAAGAAGGCAGAAGAGTCTGCGCGAAGGAAGTTTGCAGTTGAAGAAGGCGATCACCTCACTCTGCTCAATGTCTATCAAGCTTTCGTCACGAAAGGCAAGAAGGACGCCAAATGGTGTCAATCGCACTTCTTGAACTTCAAATCGATGAGCAGGGCTGTCAGTATCCGTAACCAGCTTCGACAATATCTGGAACGTTTAGGCATCGATGTCACCGAGTCATTGAGTGGCAATGAAGTGGTCAGGGCCGTCGGCAGGAGTCGCGAGGAATCAATCCGAAGATGTCTGACCAGCGGCTTCTTTGCGCACGCGGCTCGCATGATGGCTGACGGCACGTTCCAGACTGTCAACAGCAGCACCACTCTCCATGCGCACCCTTCCAGCCTCATGTTCAATCGAAAGGCGGATTGGGTGATTTTCAGCGAGGTCATGCAAACAGGCGACAAGACGTTCATCAGAGACGTGACGAAGATCGAGAAGGCTTGGTTGTTGGAGTATGCTCCTGACTTCTACCAAGTCAAAACATAGCATCAAATTACGAATCGTTGCCCCCGAATTATATGCTTCGTTTCACTGTCGTATTATCGTCATGTCAGCGGAACCAATAGTTCACTGAGCCTGTCATGCCCTTGCCAACGCCTTTTACAGAATGCCACCACCCTTTCGGGATGAACAAGCCGTCGCCAGTATGGAGCTTCGCTTCCCATAATTCATCATTATGCTCATCTCGAATACTCCATATCTCTGCCTCCAAGGCTTTCTTCTCAGCTCCCTGCATCATCTCTTCACCACGCAAAATAGCGGACGCAGACCCACCAATCTTTTCTTGCACTCTTGCAAAGATAGACAAACCAACTTTAGGCCTGCAGAGCCGGATGATTTTCCTACCAGCAAGTTGCACGAACAAATTGGGGTTGGGATCTCGATGGAGAGGTGTATACGTTGGCGCCTGACCTAGCCAGATAGACGAGTCGTAGACGTCTCCCTTGCCAGCTTTGGTCACGATTTCGGGTGTGGGCACGTCCTGGGCGAGGGCACGAGGTATATCGACAAGTGGTACTTGGGCGAGGTAGACCTGGGCGGTGGGGGTGGTCATGGAAGAGGCACTGAAGAAGTCGTTAGATGGTGCTGTTCGTCGGATCGCCCGCGCTCCTGGCACGTAGGAGCTGAAGTAGCGATTGCGGGACGGAGTTGTGTAGTGAGAGGCGGAGGCCTTGACGCACTCTAGGAAGAAGCTCAGCGATTGCTCGACGCGGGCGAACTGGTCGTCGTTTGAGATCTCGAGCGGAACGAGGACTGCGCCGAATTTGGAGAGGTATGCTGCATTCACGGTTGTTGGGCCACCGGCTGGAGGCTTGGTGAACCATTTTCGCACTGCAGGCATGTACGCGAAGTGCTTGCGTGGGAGCAGGGCTGGCGTCGCTGCGTCGAAGGCATCTCGCTGAAAGATCTCCAGAGAGCCGTCCTGTAGAATGGGCACGGATCGGGGGCCAGAGAAGCTGGCGAAGCGTCTACATGTCGTCGGTGCCGTTGCTGCCATGCGCATGCGGAGCATCGGCCTGAGCGAGCGCGACGCGGTTAACCTATTCCGGCGGAGGAGGAGTGGTTGATGTGGGAGAGACGACGAAGTTGGAGCTCGATCGACAATATCGTCGCCAATGCCCACTTAGTCAGCTCTTAACTCGTCTTCAGCATCAAGAAACTCATCGCCTCCAATTCTGCCACCAAAATGGATCCATGACAATCCATGACATGAGCGGCAAGCCCAAAGAGATCGTGCTGGCTTACCGCCACCTCTACCAGCACCTCCTCAGAGCCGTCCAATTTTCCAAACCCGCCCGCTTCGTCGTCCGGGACCGCATCCGCAACGCCTTCAGAGCATCAAATGCAGAAGAGTACGACGCGGCCAAAATAGCCAGGACACTGGAGTTTCTGGATGGCGCCATCAATTCTCGAGGCCTGGAGCATCGTGTGTTGAAGAATCTGATGCACGTATGGTGGGAGAAGGAGAAGGTGTTGAGATCTCTTGGGTATGTCGATGCGTTCTTGGGAATGTGCTTCTGTTTGGAATGAATGCTGATGTTGGATATTAGGCGACCGCACGATTTTCTTATGCGTCGGAGAGCGTATGTTCATTTCGATGAGACTATTGCGAAGCTCAATGAGACTATGGGCACGTGTATCAAGTGAACGGTCTCCGAGCAGATATGCGGAATCCTCTAACATCTGGAGTGGCCTTTACAAGCTCCTTCCATCACGCGTCCACCGCGACTGGACGAAAGTCGCTTGATATGCAGGAATTGTGCAATAAGTCAAGGCCGCTCAGCGAGGAGGTCGTGTCTGACTGATGTCCTGGACAGAGAGGCCATCTGCAAACGGACCTTGGGGGACTCAGTGAGTTCGACTGCCGAACGAGAATCATGTTTCAACTGCTCGACTTACAACAGTAAAGCCAGGCAGCACAGATTGGCAAATGAGAACACAACAATATATCCATAAATCCACTACTTTTAGGTATTCTCCTCTCGCCGAGCGCCTTCGCTCATGTTGAATGGAGCATTCCTCGAGAACACTTCTATACATATTCCAATCCTTGCATCATGTACAATTACGACGTCTTCTTGCCCGCCTTCTGTTCGCGATCTCTCTTCGCATAAATTTCTGCCGTAAAAGGATCCTCATACGCCAGAGCAATCTGGTACACCACCAGCACCAGCCCACTCAACAGCACGCCCGTAGGCTTGCCATACCACAACGCCGTGCCCAAAAAACTCATCGTACTACCATAGTACATCGGCGACCCGCTGACGTTGAAAGGGAAGCCAGTAACTATATGGTCCATGAGGATGCCAAAGTAGTCGCCGAGGTAGGTGCCCGTGACGCCGAGCGCCCACATGCTACTGAGCACGAGCACATTGCCGCTGGCGACGAGGCCGACTGCGAGGCCCTGCGAGACGAAGCCCTCGAGAGCTGGGTGGGAGGGTTGAGCTCGCAGGGCACGCTCGTAAAGGGCGTCCCGGAAGAGACCAATGGAAAAGATGACGACGGCGAGGGCGTAGCAGCCGTAGTATGGGTTACCGCCGACGAGTTTGGTGATGGTTTTGTGTCTGTATTCTATCCGGGCCGCAATGTTCCAGAAGGTTGGGTTGAAGATGATGCTGGCTGCCGAGACTGGATGAGGCTGGGTTAGCAAGCTCGAACATTGGGGAGGGATTTGAGATCCTCGAGCTTACTCCACAGGCTCGGCTGCTTCAAGTCGACGTATTCGAGTAGAGAGGCCATTGCGGTGAAGGTGTTGTTTTCTTCCGTGTGGAAACGTTAACAATGGAAGAGTAGTTTACAAGATAAAATTTTGGGCGAGAGTCGGAAGCTCAGCACAGTGAGCTACATAACTACGTCAAGGCAAAGCTTCGAAGCGAGTGGGGCATGCGGAGGGGTTCTGAGCCAATTACATTAATATCGCGCACAGCGAGGAGGCGTCTCGTTATGCGTGGTCAATTGCATTTCCTGTGCGGGACATTGTGAGAAACTGTTAATTTCGTAATCCAATGGTATGATATACTTGGTTACATGTCCAAGATCAGCTGGTGGAACTCCTCTTTCACAACAAGCCGTTTGACTCGCATGAGAAAGAACCGCCAACAGTGCCGTCCCTGTAGCCTTGTACGATGCTCTCGACCGAAGCGTATGTTCCTGCGGTGAGGAAGAGGAAGCCAATGCAGATGAGGATGACGTTGAAAATCGCACCCATCCAGCCATTGATGCCTCGAGTCTTCCAGAAGCCTGCGCCGTGGTCCACCCTCCTCATCCTGAGATAGGCCACGCCCCAGAAGATGAAGCCGAAGAAGCTATCGAAGAGCGAACTCATCAGGGAGAGCAGATCGGTGAAGAATGGGATGACTTCAGCGATGATGAAGGCCAATACCCATGTGCAAGCCAGAATGCCCGCCCAGGCAAGCCAACCGGTCACGGTGTTTTTCCTAATGTGGTCGGTACCGGCGAAGATACGGAAGAAGATGAACCGCGAGGTGATCGAAGCATACAGCACACCCAGGAAGATAATCGTGGGGATCATGAAGCTGAAGCTGACTTTCAGGTAGATCTCGTTACCAAGCGATCCGAAGGCCGGCGCAGTGTAGTAGTTCGTTCCAGTGTAGGCATAGATGATGGCGCCCACCAAAGAGAATAAGATAACTTCGGCGACCGTCACAGCCCACAAAGCCTTGGGAAAGTCCTTTGGTTGCCTCATTTCCGCGATGAAGGAAGGAATCGTGATTTGCCCGATGAACGTGTAGCTGATGTTCATGAAAGCATTCATGCCAACAACAAACGTGGTCGCAGGAGGTGGGACAGCCCAAACAGCAACGGCTCCCTTCGATGGCCAGCCGGCTCCTGGGTGGTCTTCGATGGCTGCGAAAATCGTGGCCAGCATTACCGAGATGAAGGTAAAGAACGCTGATCCCGCAGCAAGCTTGGAAAGCGTGTTGAAGGTTCGCGGCAACGAAAATGCCCAGGCAGCGGCAGCTACGATGGCGCTGAAGCCAACAGTGCACACAGCGTGGTTCGTCATCGTGTTCAGGTACTTCGATCCGGTCAAGCAGTGGAAACCCTGGATGAATGTGTTGTTCAGGCAGAACATGATGGCGGTGAACCACCAAGCCCATTTGCTGTTCCAGAAGATGACTTGGCCAACGTCGCATACGTCCCTGACTTCAGGGTGGCGCATACAGAATTCCCTGCGGCTGCGCGTTAGCATTGATCGCACGGGACGTTAGTCGAAAGCGATCCACTCACCAGACAATCAGAGAAGTGTAAAGGACCATGCCGGCGACCACTACGGTGAGGATGAGTCCCGGAACGAGACCCAAGAAGGCATAAGAGTAGGGAAACGACATGATCGCCAGGCAGATGTACTCAGAGAACAGTAACGCTGCAGTCTGGCCGCTGTCAGAAATGATAGTCTTAGAGGGATGGAATATGGGGAGTAGCCATTAGACCTGGGCTACGCACCATCTGCCAAGAGCAGGTTTTGTAATTGATCCCGGCGTCCTCGCCGTCCATCTGTTCAGACAACAACGTGTTCGTATCCCTGATCTCGTCCGCTGGCCGGTCAATTCTGCCCCTCTCGCGCATCGCAGGCTTGCTGCCTTCCTCTGCTTTACCAGTCGCAGAGACATCGTATTCGGGTAGTGGGCTGTCTGAGCCCGAGCAAGCCTCATTCTTCTTTTCGCCGAAGCCGAGCACCATTATTCAAGCAGGACTGGAGCCGAACGCGCCCAGGAAGTGGTAGAAGGTGGAGGAGATCAATAGCATTAATTGCGGTGTTGTCGAGAGAAGGGATGCGCAGCGTGCACAGATCGAGGGCGGTGGTCGTCGAGTCGGCTACCAACTACTACGGATGTCGCAGTAGCAGCAGCAGCAATGTTCGTAGAGAGGGGGAAGAAGAGGAGCCCGGGGCGCATGCGATAGTAAAGTACTACAGTGAGATGCAGTAGTAGTGTAAGAGTACCAGGTTCCAACTGCAGTTACTGGGAGGGCGCTGAGGACTGCCGATCATCGCCACCAAATGCGAAAAAGGCGGACAGTCGACCGCCAGCCGGGCATCCTGTCGCAGCCATCATTGGTTGCATCATGCACCGTGTGTCCTCGAAGACGGCCTGCTGCGCCGTCCATGTGCGGGAGAAGGATGCGAACGGTGGGGAAGGATTGCACCTAGTGGAGGCCAACCCAAATGTCCACCGCTCCAAGTCTCCCACAACACGGGACCTCTACATATCAACGCACTGTGAATACGGAACGAACAAGCAGTGATTCGGCATGCCGTGCTTATAAAGTTCCCTTGTCGCTCTTGTCCTTTTTGAGGGTCTCATAGCTCAATCATAGATGAAGGCTTGAATACACAGCATCTAGCCGCACTTTTACCAACAACTACGTACGCCAAGACAATGCTTGAGGATGCCACATCAAGCTTAGCCTGCATGAAAAAGGAACCGATCAACGATTCATCACGCGGAACGAAGCTACGTGCGTGCGTGTGTGTATTCAGACTTGAATTTTGGAGTCTCGTGCTTCTACAACAATATAAACCACCTTCCTGTCGTCTTTGTGTCTGGTTTGTTCATTCTGTGGACCATGAATGCTCGGAAAAATGCCTGGGTGAGAGCCAAGCCTTGCAGGATCGACGCTTATCGACATCCTCGTCAATTGGACGTCCAGCCGTATGCCAATGCAACCGGCCTTAGCGAAGCTTTGCCAGAGCCTTGTCGGGGTTCTCAATCTGTCTCTGGTTGATGTAGTTGCTGAGGCTGCTGGCAGACGCATTGTTGCACGAGTCATTCGAAGGTATCTTGCAAGATGCAGCAGCCTGAGCAGCATCGCCTTCTCCAACGAACCAGCAAGCCGCTTGGATGATTCGGAGTACCAACTCAATCTCTTCGTCGTTCTGAGGGGCGTATACCATCACGAAGCCACGAGGTAAGAATTTGTTCGAAAAGACACCAGCCAGGGGATGGCGTTCGCCCCAACCTGCTTTCAAGACGATGTTGACGTCTAGTGGATGTAATGTAAGGTGCTGTTCTCGTTTAGCTGGGCGTCAATGAATTTATCACTTCTTTGAAACATACCATGGATCCATCAGAGGGGTGGACATGCACGATCTCCCCTTTGCAGGTCTGATTTGCAGGACAGACAGAGAATAATCCAGTGCTGTGGTGCTCAAAGCACGAAGTGCCAATAGTCAAGTCGTTGTTCGGTCCAGGTGCCATATCTCGAATGGCAGCAGCCAATTTCGTGAAAATCCCTCCATCCGCCCTCTGGTCAATTTGCCGGTGGGGGGCGATACCTCTGGTGCGTGGACGTTCTCGCGTACGAGCAGGAAGCTCGTGAAGGTTTCCTTTCCTACAGTGGAGATCGTCTTGGAACACTATCGCAGCGTTTGGATTTCGCAAGGCGAATATACCAAGAAATTTGATTCGAATGTACCCGTTCCATGTCTGAGGTGTGCCACCCGGACCCAGTGCGATCTGAGTCACGGTCAGCATTTGTATATCAACAGTGAGGCAACGCAGACTTACGAACTCTCGAAAATCCTTTCGAATATGGACGATGGTGAGGCCAATTAGTAGCACTGCGAGCAAGCGCCAGGCCAACGATACTGGCGCATAGCTGGGGCAAGCTGCTTGCAAGTAGGAGGGCGCCATTGGTTCCGATAGTCTGAGGTGTGAGAATGACTTCGGAGCAGCGAGGGGAGTATGAAGACTTCTCGAATTGTGATTGTTGCGGTTGCTGTTCGTACTTGTACTGCCCTCGAATACTGGGCAAAGATAGCTATTCAATGCAGTGAAATCGGGAAGCCAGCAATCCAACAAATTGCTCCTGCGGTTTCGATTCCGATCGCTTCCACAGCGTTTGATTTGCACGGTGGCAGGCAGCTAGTGAAGATTTCCTACCCAACGTGAGCTTTCTGCACGGCGAGGATGCGTGTAACGTGGGCACAATTGACTGGGCGATACCAATCAACTAAGGCTTGACCGCTTCGGAGCGGATGCAAAAGTCTGCTTCCGACGGGAGTTGCCCAAAAAGCGTTGAGTACATATCGACTTTGAAGCACAAATCCGCTCTGTTCAGAGTGCCAGCAGATGAGCGCAGTACTGTCACGCGCATGGTCGGTTTGTGAGAGTCAGGTGGCTGCATGGAGAATATCCTTGGCATCTGCGTGGCTTCCGCAGTGCAGGCCTTGCTGTTCGCGCTCGTGATCTGACTTATTATCTCTTACAATTTCGTACTCTTCACTAGACCTTTCTTGATGCCCGTCAATTCTCCACCGTAGCCTCCTCTTCCTTCGCCACCCTTGTACACTGGCTTGATCGACGCAAGTTTCTTCTTCTTCTCTTCGAACTTCTTCCTCTTCTTGACACGCGGATTCCGGACGTCCTTTTTCCTGTGGGGTGTGAGACCTTTGTTTTTCTCGATAGCGTATGAGATCTTGCGTTTTCCATCGACACCGACAGTCTCTTCTTCAATGACACGGCCACCCTGGATGGCAGCTTGACGTTGGGCTTCAGACAGAACGACCTTGTCACTCTTCTTCTTTGCAGTCCGTGCAGCAACAAGATCGTAATAGTCGTCCTCATCCACGTCGGCTCGTATTTTTTGAGCTTGTCGATGATCGTCTTCATCGCTCTCCCCGCCAAGGTCGGCATCAGCACCCGCCCCACGACCACCACGTTTCTCTGCTTCCGCGTTCAGGCGTGCTTGTCTATCCTTTAGTCGCTCACGGTAGGGAATGTCGTCGTCGCCACCAGCATTGCGTCCAGCAGCGCCACGCTTGTTGGCCTTTTGTGCGATTTGTGAGGTGTAGAATCGCAGACTCTTCTTCTTCTTGGCTTTGTCCGCAGCCTCTTGTGCCGTGAGTGGGGCTTCTTCGCCTAGCTCTGAGTCGTCCTGGGAGATGAGTACCGTACGATGCGACTTGTTGCTCACACGCTTGCTTGACGGCGCAATGAGGGCATCCAGGTCCGCCAGATCCGCTTCTGTGCGCTTTAAACGTTCCGCTTTGCGTTCATCAGCTGCAGCACGCACGGCTTCAGCGTGTCGTTGTGCGCGAGTCTTCTTGTTTTGCGAACGCTCAATAAGGACTTCTTCCACATCGCTACTCAAATCGAGCTCGTTCGAGACTACTTCGTCCTGGTCCAGCGAGGTAGCATCAGGTGCCTCAAGCTTGGTATCGTCTGACAACTGGTCAATCTTGTGCCATGACTCGCGGGTTTGCACGAGGCATCCCATAATTGGGTGATCTCGAAGTTGCGCAGCAGTCACGACCGAGGCTCTCGTATCGCTTTTCGAAGCCGTTGATGTGAACAGCGAGAAGTACATCACCAGCGCGCCCATGTACGCTGTTGCTGCCCTCAGCTTCGTTCGAGCAATCGTAGATTCTGAAGCTCGTTGCGAAAGATCGCCGTGTCTCTCTTTGAGGTTGAGCAAGTCTTTGCTCAGAAGCTCGAACTCCGGATAGCGAGACCTCAGTAGCTTCAGACGCTCCGCAGGCTTAAGGCCTGCTGCGATTTGAAGTTGAGGAAGCACCTCTGTCACGACCGTGTCGTCGCCTTGAACATCTTTCTTCAATGTTCCCTGCTGCCAGTCGCTCTCGTCGAAGCCATAGTCCGCGGCTTTCATAGACTCAAGCTGCTTCTTCTGTAGGCGTAGTGCTTCCGCCTCTTCCTCAAGTGCCTGCTCTTCTGTTTCGATCGCGTCGGCGCCATAGAGCGCATCTTTAGAAGTTCCCCACCCAAGCTCTTCGAAGTAATCGTCATTGTCATGATATCCATCGTCTTCCGCTCTCGATCCCCCAGACTCGAAGTGTTCATCAGCGCCGTCTGCTTCCTCAGCATCGTCCTCGTCGTCGTCAGAATAGCCGAGTACTTCTTCGTCAGATGGCTGCAGGAAATCTTCCTGCTCAGCCCATTGCCGCCGACGCTTTGCCTGCGGATCCTCGCCAAGGCCGATCTCGTCCTGGTTGAGGTGGAATTCGTCGTCGGAAGCGGCAACGTCTTCGAAAGTTTTTATCCTCTTGCGGGCGTCCCTGGGATCCAATTCGGCAGGACCCTGAGGCTCGTCTGCTCGCGATGCCTTGCGCTTCTTCGCCATGGTGAGCAAAATGCAGGGCCGTCCGTGATGACGAGAAAGGTGGTTAAAGGCGGATGTAATGTGACTGGAGAAAAGTCGAGCAGCCGGTCCATGCACGTCGGTGGATCGGGCTCGCCTAGCGCGGTTCCAGCAGCGTGGCGCCGGGCCGCTGTGCCAAAGGGGGAAGGGATATGATCGCTCCATGAAAATCTGATTCGATTAACATTCACTCACATGAATTCACATGCGGCGGTATAGTCGCACACGCGTGCCAGATATACAACGCAGTGCGCTACGTTGGGCAGATGCAGCAACGTAGGATGCAGTCAAACACGATGGCGAGCCGGGATGAGCCTGGCCGCCGCAAGCGCCATGATCCCAGACAGGCGTCGTCGTCGCCGACTTGGTGAAATTGTGACAGGCGGCACGCTCCGACACATCCACCACCACGGCTCATCATATGCAGCTGCGAGCGCATCTGGGTGCGTCCTGACGGCACGAGAGCGCGCATCCCATCCGCATCGCTTGAAGCAGCACCGGCCCCCTGCACGAAGCCTTGAGGATTGACCGCAATGCCTGTTCCCATCATGCTGAACACTCGTCAACCCTCCGTTTCCCGACCTCTCTCCTCGCTTTGCCTGTGTTTCTCCCAGCAGTCATAGCCAGACTCTTCTCGCAGGGCTCAACCGTACGCGCCGACGTTTCCTAGACACGACCACCAGGTTACGGGAAACCACACTTCTGGCCGTACGCACTGCAATTATGGAAGACACGCAGGCGCAGAGCGATACCTGGCCAACCCGGGAAAGCTCCCTTCCACGACGCTCCAGCTCTACTGCCTCGCATACAGCGCCCACGCGAAGCGGAAGGAAATGGACTCCGTCATGGCTGTCGCGGAGTGGGAGCGTCCGAATTGATGCCGCCACTCGGAGCAGCAGGAGAGTGTCGACATCAACAACATGCTCATCCACTATATCAACCAGCACCTACTCGTCAACCGACACAAGAACCTCGGACCATACCAATATTTACCAGCTACCGACGATCAGGTCCGACGAATCTGATGGCCGGGAGTGTGGCGAGGGCTCAACTTTCAGCTCCGTCAATGACGCTACCGTGGCTCTTCAGTCAATGGCAATGTCTATCCCGGAAGACGATGAAGCCTCGTATCCCCGCAGTCAAACATGGCGCACCGAGGAGAAAAATTTGCCTCCCCTACCGAACCGAAGCGAATCTCGAGCGCGGTCTACTAGATCTCGTGTCTCCAGGCTATCTTCGCTCCAGAATGACGATACTATTGGTCTCGCCGAAATCGAAATGGCCTCGCGAGGATATACTGGCTATTGGCGCGCATCCTCGACAGCCCATATACCTCTAGCTGCGGCCATCTGCGGAACCATGCTGTTGACTACCAAATTACCTGCCCGGCCTACCCATGGATCCGTTGTATCAACAGAGGACGCTGACCAAAACCGCGCTGCTTTGTTATGTGAGGCGCTTGAGGAAGCATCGTCTCCGGACGATGCTCTTGATGCTGTGCACGAGAACACCCTGACTACTGCAATATTGGCCGTCAGACAGAGCTTCGACGCTGCGAAGACCTTCACAGTACCCGACAAGGTGGCGTGGGTGATGTACCAGAAGATCGCTGAAGCCAGGAATCATCCCGATAAAATCGCCGGCCTTTGGGACCATCTCTCCAGACTCCTGAAACGAATACCGCAGAATGTGTTGGTGGTTATGATATTCCTGCTAGCAATATCACGAAGACTCCAGGGCCGTGGAATTCTCATAAATGGAGCCTCTTCGGCCGTGTACTTGCTGCAAGGCATGTTCCCAAGATATGTCGCAGAAGACGCCTCGAGAATCTTATTGAAGAACTTCGAGAACATGCCAGAGGATCTACCGCAAGTGTTAGAGAGCCTCAACTGTAGATTTGCGGGCAGGAAATGTAATGTACTTGCTTTGATTGCAACGAAAAAGGCAAATAATGGACCGCAAAATCCTGGGAGAGGCGTTCAAGAGATACGCAGCTCGGAGGAAAGTGAGGCGCAATGGTAATTTTGGAGTTGATACCCGATAATGGAAATGGAAATGGTCTTGAGTAATCACAGATTGCATACAGAGCACCCAGAACATTGCGATTGAGGAGCTCTTTGCTTCAGAATGCATGTGAAAGTGTGATGTACAACAAGTGCAGGATGTAACCATTGTCCCACGGTATCCTTATATGAACATCCGGATCATGTGGGCTGTCGAGAGCCGTGACTACGGAAAGTGTTCGCGGTCTGGATTTATCAGCTGCCTGCATGAATATGCTTCATTTTAAGATCGCAACATGCGTGGTTTACAGCGAGTGATTTGATATTCTGCCAATGAAGAGAAGGCCCGGTAGGCTAAATTCGAGTAGATCACGCATACGAAGCACCCGCAGTAACAACTCCGTCAAGAAGTAAATTGCATCTCTCTCCAACAATTCCCACGCCCAACGCCAAAAAGGACCACTAGCGGAAAAGCAAGTCATGGCTGATGCACCGTCAGCGTGCCTTCTTTCCACTTCGGCCACTTCGCCTTGGTGCTATGACTAGGCCGGATACCTTCTCCCCTACTCGACTAAAAGCGCTTGACTGGGCATAAGGCTCATTCGGGTCCTTGTCGTGATCCTCCACGTGTTCTTCTTCTTCTTCTTTTTCCACATCCTCGTCTGCGTCTGCTTTCTTAGACTTCCGTTTTCTTTTGTTATCATCCAGAGCTTCTTGCACGGCGAATTCGACACGTTCTTGGAAACGTCGCTTCTCCGCTTCGTCCTGAAAATCATCCATGACGGTCGATTCTTCCTCGCACGTTGTGCGGAACACAAGATCGAGCACACCGAGGTGACCGAAGTTTCCTGGCTGCTTGCGTTTCTTGACGGATTCAAAATGAGCCTCTGTACGCCGTGCCATGCCTGTCAAGATTATGGTCGATGGTAGGACTGAGTAACCGGAGAACACGAATAGGTCTTGGAAACTTGTCACTAAAGGGCAAGGGGGGGTCAGTAGATATCTGGAATGTTGGATGTCTCCTCGCCCTCAATTTGCTTACGAATGACGAAGAGAAACCAGGTCAGCACATGCCATCGGAAGAGATAAGCCGGGAGGAACGTGGGAACGAACGTTGCGAGCAGGTATGGAGCTGGATGGTCGTACGCCGCGGTCAAGCTGAATGGGAATATCGAGTGCTGCCATCTTAGGTGCCAGGTCTTCAGGACGGAGTCGTACCTGTGCAGCAAGTGCCTGAAAACGAAAGGGTGAAGCGTTAGCAAGTGTCTCAGAAGACATGGGGTAGCTTCGCCTTGCTCACCGATGGACAGCATAGTGTACCACGCCGCGGACGACGAGTCCCTGAAGAAGGTCTTTGACGATAGTCCAGGGAAATGGTACTGAGGCCTTTGTGACCTTGATCAAGCTCCGCAAATGAAGGACTTTTGTGCAAAAGACCTCCAGGAACCCTTGCAAGGCAACAGCTAGAATGACATTGAAGAGGCACACGAATACGACAGTCACTAGACGCTCCCAGTCTAAGCGAGCCGGATGGTGCTTGTTGCCGCGTGCCTTGATGTTTTTGCTTTGCTTCGGCAAGATTGCGTCGAAAGCCAGGAAGGCCAATGCCGGGAGGAAGTAGCAGACGAGCCGCAAAAACAGGGTGCCGTAAATCTCTATTTCCAACTCGCCATAACTGATGAGTGATAACACCAGTCAGTTTCTGCCTGAACATCAGACTTATAACGACGCACCTTATGACCAATGACGACCAAGTCAGGTAGAAAAAGAATGCGTTCACCGTGGCCGATGAGCCACCGAATCTAGGGAAGTCAGCAAATTTTCGGCGACATATGGGCGCCTTTCGGCCTATACTACTTTACGGACATTGGCAGGAGGAAGAAGGACAGCAGCGGCAAAGGAAATGTGACGAGGCTCGTCCCCTTCGCGATCAGTTGGCCGTAGACGTCGGAGAAGCTGCGAGGTAAAGCGAATGCGCGGCCTCTGAGATAACCCCAGCCATACCACGCATTGTCGCGGGCGTACTGAATGATGTTCATGGTCCTGTCCGTTTGGTCGGTAGCGCGTTGCGGATTCCTTGGGCTGGAGTGGAAGGCGCGAATACGATGGCAACCTGGAATCGAAACGACACGCGCAGGAGCCGGCAGTGCAACGCAGCGCAAATGCAAGAATAACAATAGCTTCCTTCTCAGCTGATGCCGACAAACCTGGAAACCATTTCCTTGAGCGCGTCGCAAGGCTGGATGAGGTCATTTGGGAATTGGTCCGTGCCGCCAAGTCTCAGCAACGGCGACGACAACACTCGACTTCTCAGCAACAACAACGACGACAACAGCTTCGTATTATTATTGAAAACTATTGACCATCAACCCCGACACCACACAATAGAGGCTCCGCCTAGCTACAGTCAATGTGGAGCCGTATACCAGATTGGTACTGGGCTCGCCCACCATCATTGCTCGTTTGCCGTGCTGCCGCGCACATGGAGAGCTGGCGGCCCTGACGTCGCCTGCGCCATGCAGGAGCCAAAGTCAGTCAGCCAAGAGAAGACGGAGGAATCGTTATTTAGCCTGCGATCGAGCACGCTACACACCCAGCAGCCGCATTGGACCGAGCGGCACCGCCGCTGCTGATAGAACGTTAGGTCAGCAGGAGTTAAGCATGCAGTGATGCAGCCCACAAGGCTGAAGGCACTGCATAGTCAATCCGAGATAGGTAAGTTTTATCATCGACCGTCAGCAGCGCGGCTCCAACTCTCGGGTGTGCTTCTGGAATGCCAGGAATAGACCGCTATACATCAGGACCTTCGTGACTGCGGCTACGACGCTGCCTTCGAGGAATCCACATCACGCCCTGCAGAGCAAGCGGCCGCGTCGCCATCCTGCTAGCCGAACGCTTCTGCGTGCTCACTCATGACGGTGATGTAATATGTCATTCGTTAACAATTCAGCAGGCCGCATTTGCGAGCGGTGGACTTCCATGCTCTGGATGACTCAGGTGACGCTGTTCGAGATGACATACTAATCTTGGTCCTACCTCCGTCCGTATGCTGATCTAGCATCTTCTCTATAGTTCGCTCTGGTCGTTCTCGAGGAGCATTTAAACACCCAGTCTTCGCCCCCAGCTGGCGCCATGTTCATCAAATCGGAGTACGACTATCTGCCAATGGAAGACGGTCTCGGAGAAGGCTCATCATCAGATCCATACATTCGCATCAGCGGCGTGACGAATGAGAACTGGAGAGGCAAGAACGATCCTACAGAGAGAAGGCGTATCCAGAATCGTCTCAACCAGCGTGCTTTCAGACAACGGCAACGCGCTGGAGAATCGCCAAAGCAATACAAGCCGCGCAGCGTTTCTTCCGGTCCTGACGACGACGATGCGTCCTCGACCCCGCCACCAGAAGACCTCATATCCGCCGATGAAAACAACTCGGCTCCTGTTACAGACCAGCCGGTCGGTCAGACCGATTCGTTTGGCCGAGTTTGGGACGAGCTTGCACGACTAATCAATCGAAACCTGATGGCCGCAGCATCCACGAATGCAAAGAAGCTGGGCATCGACATGGACTCGCTTCGAAGTGGCGCACCAGCCTTGACGCCTCTTTCTAGCAACAATGCTGTGCCCACTACGCTGCAACCCGTGCCGTTGCAGTATCAAATACCGCATGATTTGATCATAGACATTATTCCTCATCCACGCCTACGGTTCAACATTCTCCGGGCTATCGCAACGCAACAGCTGGACGGGTCAGCATTTTCCAAGCATCTCAGAGCATCAGGCGCACTACAATGTCGCGAAGGACAATGGCAAAGAGGTGGTCTGATTGTATGGAGCTCGCCTGAGCAGCTCGCCAGCTGGGAGCTATCCGAGCTGTTCCTGCGCACATGCGGTAGCTTTCTTCTGCCAGGCTGTGAGGATCTTCTGTCTGCGACAAATGCATGGAGGAGTCGCCGGGGCGAAAGAGCCTTTCCCGCATCAATACCGTCCTAAGACCGAGATCCGAGTTGTTGGGTCTAGAGCGGTGTGCACTGCCGTTAGTGACGAAGCTGGATTACTCACCGAGGGCCATCGTATGCATATTACTATTGTTGCAATGACGACGTCTGACGAGCTGTTTCGGCAAAATGGATGAATAGATGAGAGCAGTTAATACCATTTTTGAAGCATACCACGGTACAGTAAGATGAAGTTGAAACAGAGTTCCAAGCTGCGCCTCAAACACATGAAGCGTAGATCCTTTCACCGCTGGTGAGATAGTAAGGGTGTGTCTTTTCGTGTGACATCATATGAGGACAGACTGGCCTTTTGAAGATACGAACAGCCAACACAGTGGAGGAGAAAATACTTTCCAATGCAGTTCTGAACTTAGCGACATGCCTTCGACGTACATGTATGCAGTCAGAACACTGCATCAGCCTTACATGCTGCTATTAAATGCGAATGCACGATCGGGAGTTCGGCCGGCTGCAGTCCTTGATAGGCATTGCGGACAACAACGTCGAAGATGGTGCTCCCCGAATCGGTATCCCGAGCCCTATGCCGGCTGATAACAAGGCCGAGCTGCTACCGCCTGTTATCGTCATTGCGGCCAGCCACGTCTTGCGACTTGAGGACCGATATTCGACAAATGACCGCCGCAACGCTGAACCCACGCCATTTGGATGGTTTGGAAGGAGCTAAAGTAGTCCATGGATAGTAGCGACGGGCAACAATATCGTAGAATGAGGATGTCCAGCCCCAGCTATCACGCGAGTCATCAAACCAACAAGGAGGTCGATAGAATGGCGTTGAGCCCCCCGCTAGCTGGGGAGACGGATCCATTTTTCTAGTCTGCTCGGCGTCCTTTCTGGAGGTGTGGTCACCATTGCACTGACTGGCACTTTCCCGTGTCGTCGACAACAGCAGGAACTTTGCGATATAGCAAGAAACAGATCTGGGCAGCACATTTTCAGAGGAAGAGGGGAGCAACGGGTGGGCTACGGGATGTTCAGATGGCGGCTGGCGACTCCGTTCTAGTCGAAGGCTCTCCTTAAAAAGGAATTAAGGCTTGGTGATCCCTGCGCTATCGTTCCCTTGATTTCCTCCTCGCGTGCTCGTCCCGCCCGCCGCCGTCAGTGGAAGGCCATTTATTGTTAATTAATTACCGCCGTACATACCCTGGGACGGTGCATACACTCAATCTCTACAGCCCAATCGCGAACGATGACGGCGGCGACCTGGCTGTGGACGCGGTAGCTGTACGCCCTCGCAGAACCGCGCAGCAGCAGCAGTAACGGACGCCGCGAAGACCTTCGTCGACGCCGGCGACGGCTTAACTTCAACCGCATTGCATACGGTCCGCAGTCGCCCATCATACCAGGACAGAACAGGCACGACCGCCCACGGCAAGAGGAAGCAGAGCCACAGTACGAGATGCCCGCCGGCGCGCAGAGGCACTATAGCACAACTACCGACCGCAGCGACCCGAACCCGCGAAAGGATTATTGCTCCCTTATTGCTGCCGCTGCCGCTGCATAGGAGGCGCCCTCTTTCGTGATGGATCTCGTGGACGCCCGCTCCTACGGCGACCCATGGGACGATTACCGCCAGCCCGCTTCCGAATCACCGTACCGCCAGACACCAAAAGCTTCGCCCAATCGTGTCAAGACCAAAGGCGCAAGTCCGCAGGTCATTTCTTCCATCCTCACCTCGCTCGACACCCTCACCCCGCTGCCGAATGTTCCCCTCACCAACGATCACCACTCCGACAGCGCCAGCAAACGCTCTCGCGCCGAGTCCTCTACTCGCTCTGTCACCAGTTCCATCTCGTACAATCGCACTGTCTCCTCTCCAGGCTTCGGCGTCGAATATGGCACCGGCGTGCAGCTGGACGACGAGGAAGGCTTGAGTGATGCTGCACTGCCACCGACCATACCCACCTCGCGGCCGCCTTCCGGTCTGTCCAACTACAACATCGCAAAGGCCTCGTTCGTCTCCACCAAACGCCCAACCACCGCCGTATTTCGCACGCGGCCAAGCTCGCGCAGAAGCTCGTTTTCGGCAGCAAGCGACGCCGGAGGGAGCAAGAAGAATAAACTGAGCTCGGAGAGTTGGGTGCGGATGAATGCCGAAGTAGACGACAGGTCAATTAGCTCGCGAGGGAGAACACCGCGGAAGGGCTTGCGACGGGTGGAGTCGCAGGATATGCTGAGGCCGGCAGCGACTCCTCCCTCGCCCAACGCTTTCTCCGACTATTTTCCTCCAGTGTCTTTGGCCGAGCAAATCATCGCGAGAAACCCACCGCCGCTCTCAACGCCAAAAGGGAGGCTATATCTCACCGACGCAACTATCAACGAAGATCAAACCTCGACCGATTCACCGATATTTCCAAGTCCAATCTCGCGCTTACCAGAGCAGAGCGCGGTCCCAGAAACGGAGAGCAAGCCAGCTTCTGAAAGCAAGCTTGCCGTCGCAGAAGCGAACACACCGCCATTAAAGACGCCCAGTCCAATTTCCGACTCGATTCCGACGAGAACTTCGTCCCTGCGTCAGTCAAGCAATAGTCCAGCTTCTAAGAAGAGGAAAAAAAAGAAGTCGAGAAAGCAAGTGGAAACTCCGGCCAGTTTTGAGAAGATGGGTTTCAAACAATCCCCATCAATACCAGATTCAAGCTGGGCGGATCTCGGCGAGGATGACGAGACCGTCAAACGCATCAAGCAGCTTCGCGAGCAACGAAAATCCAGGCTGCAGGAGCACATCCTTTATCCTTACTCTGATCCCGCCCAAACTGACCCAGAGCCCCAAAGTCCACTCGTACACGAGCTGTCAGCACCGTTAAGCGAAGAAGCGAAACAGGCCTCCCGTATTCGACCAGCCGCCAATCGTGTTACAACAGAGCCATCGCAGTCACAAACAACTTTCAGGGGTGAAGACGTACTATCACCGAATTCGGATGGACAGCGTGAGACTGGCAGCAGAGGAATAAGCGAATCGCCAACCATAGGTCGGCAGAGCAAATTCTATATGGAAGTAAAGCGGCCAGCTTCGGCCCACAACCGACCAACCACATCAAAATCGGAGCATTCCGCAATCCAGCCGTATTCATTGGATTATTCATATTCCCAGGCGATGGACGCTCTCGATGGTGCGAATCTCTATGGCCTGGACGAGGAACAGCTGAGCCCCGAATCATCGCAGCGGAACTCCCTACAAATGAAAGGATTGGATTTGCAACCACCGAGGACTCGTGTTACACATGCACCAGTCCAGCACAAACTCTCAAAGAAAAACAAGAAAACATTGGCAGAGAGATGGACTCCCAACAATACGGACACTGCACTGGATTTCGAGAAGAAGAAGAATCGACGGAAATCGATGAGCGATGCCCGGTTGGCGCGAGCCACAGGACAAGAGGAGCAGCTGGCGCGAAGAGACAGCATTGAAGAGGCAGTGAATGACTATCTAAAGGCCCCACGCCTGAGTCGAACGGTGGCGAATACAACAACAGGTCGCACGGTTGCCTTCTCCGAGGTAGGCGATCCAGAAGGCGCCGCAGTCTTTGTATGCGTAGGCATGGGGTTGACTCGGTTCGTGACGGCTTTCTACGACGAGCTTGCGACCACCCTACGACTACGTCTGATCACGTTGGACCGTCCCGGGGTGGGCGGTAGCGAAGCTCTTCCCTCGTCAGACAAGAGTGGCCCCTTGAGCTGGCCCGAAGATGTTCTTGCCGTCTGCCAACATCTCGGCATCGTCAGATTCAGCATCCTTGCCCATTCAGCGGGTGCAATATACGCCCTCGCCACGGCCTTGATCCTCCCGCATCTGGTGAATGGCAAAGTTCATCTTCTGGCACCCTGGGTACCGCCCAGTCAACTTGAGGCGATTTCACATCCAGCAGCGTCTGCGCCACCGGCAAACCCACTGCCGCGAAGTCAGAGATTCTTGCGCGTACTCCCAACGCCATTCCTGAAGGCAGCGAACACATCTTTCATGACTGCCACCTCGGCATCGATCAAACCTGCAAAGGCGCGCAACACGCGGTCTGGTGCTGTTAGGACTCCACCGCGCAAGCTCGCCAACGCCGAAGATTCACCTACTAGGCCAATGAGTACCGATCGGCCAGACTACACCAGGCGGGAGTCAATCATGCTGATGGATCGATACATGCCCACTACGCATCCTCTGGATAATTTCCCACCAACCCCTCTGAGAGAGGATGATGAACGTGAACTTGCGGCCTTCAAACGGAACTCGCTCATTGTGTCGGCAACGGCGACACCCACAGATCCGAACCTCGCATATGCCTCGATCGGGCTCAATGCCGCGGAGCATGCGGAAAGAGAGCGCCAAGTCGAATACTCTAGCCGCTTGACGCAGCGAACGTGGGAGCTGGCCACTCGGGATAGCAACCCAGCGACAGACCTGCTAGTTTGTCTCGAGCGCACCCGAGACGTAGGCTTCCGATACACAGACGTTGGGCGCGAAGTCGTGATCACGCACGGATCAGAGGACAAGCGAGTACCGATTGCCAACGTCAAATGGCTTGCAGAACAGATGAACCGACGCGCGCTCGGACTGAGCCTGGGGGATGACGCGCGCGAAAGCAAGGAGAGCTACATGGATGCTCTTGGGAGAGGCGGCTGTGAAGTGAGAGTGTTGAAGGGCGAAGGCCATGGCCTGATGGCAAGCCCATCTATTATGAGCGATCTCTTGACGGAGATCGCAGGGTATTGGGTTGGAACCGACCGAGGCCGTCTGTGAGGGATGGTTTATCGAATTTTGGGACGAGTTGAATAACGAAACGTGGAGGACGACTGCATAGCCGTGGCACTGGTTTTGTCTGGCAGTAGTGAAGATTTCATTGGCGTGTTTGTTTTCCTCTAGATACCCGGTTCGCCTGTCCGTTTAATTTCCGGATGGCGTTGCAAATGATATTAGCATTTTGATTGAGACTGTACCTGACGTCGATGGTCGCAGGATTCATCATTCAAGGATGATGCTGCTAGTGGGGGTGTTCGCAGTCCGTGCAACTGTTGTGCCTGGGCCCTAGCAACCAAAGTTGGAGCAGCAACGACATCTTGAATCCTGTCGACACAACTTTTCAAGAATACTTTGCAGGCTGATAGGAAAGACAAATTGATCGACTGCCTACTCTTCATCTCGTTGCCGCTGAACACTCGATTGTGACGTGGACGAGGTAATCGACGAGGTCGGGCGAGGAGGCTGGGCCATCCAGCCATCTCTTTCACAAACTCACCACCACATACCACACGCGCGCCCTCACTGCGTCTCACTTTAAGCTCTCCCTCACACTCCCTGTTACTACTGAGCAGTACCTGACACTAGCAGTGTTTTTGCCATTCGATCGTTACAATCCACCCAGCGTTGTGCGCCGAAAAGAAAGACGGTCGTCGAAAAAGCCAATTCCACAGCTCTTGCGGGGTACATCTTTATCTCTGAGCACTCTCGAGCACTCCCGTCTGCATTCCTGCATTCCAGCAACCACCTCCCGACAATCCCATCGCACATTCCTCGACTGCCCACGAGGCGCACCCGAGGCGCCATGCGCTTCCTCCAGGCTCCGCCACCGCTGCTCCAGCTCCTCACCGCCATCCTGCTCGCCTCTCCCCGCCTGGTGCTCGCCAACCCGAATCCACACCCCTCCGAGCAGGCCGGCTTCTCCTTCAACCAACTCTTCGCCCGCTACGAATGCGACGGTTCGCTATGTGGCTACTACAATCAGTTGTGCTGCACCGCCGGCAGTGCTTGTGCCACTGATGCGAACGATATTGCAACCTGTACGGCCGCCGGCTCGGCAGCGACAGTGACGGCCGCCGGAGGATACTGGCAATACTACACCACCACATATGTCGAGACCGACCTGGTGACCGTAACGAGCGTCATGAGTTCGTATGTCGGTGGCGCCGCCCCGACGGCTACGGCTTCTTGCAATTGGGCCTTGAACGAGTCCCCTTGCGGGAATATCTGTTGCGCAAGCGACCAGTACTGCTTCGTTTCAGGCCTATGCAGTGCAGCAGCTGGTGGAGGAAGCTCGGGATACTACAGCACTTACACTGCTGGCGCGAGCGCTCCCGTGCGACCAACCACCTCTGGGACGGTTGTCATCGTTGCGACAATTACTCCAACCACGACTGTCCCATTCGTCACTCCAGTCCCGACCGGCGCCAATGTCACTATTACTGGTTCAGAATCGGATAACAATGGCGGTGGCCTCTCGGGCGGAGCAATCGCTGGTATCGTCATCGGTGTCCTCGCCGGTCTCGCCATTCTTGGTCTGCTCTGCTTCTACTGCTGTCTCAAGGGTCTTCTAGACGGATGCTTAGCCTGCTTCGGTCTCGGCGGAAGGAGGAGAAAGAGGACAACAGAGGTCGAGGAGTACGAACGATACTCGCACCACTCTGGCCGCGGCGGCGGACGCACCTGGTACGGTGCAGCAAGGCCAGCCACTCGAGTCGACCGAACGGAGAAGAAGTCTCACGAGGGACGCAATCTTCTCGGTATTGGCGCTGGATTGGCCGCGCTATGGGCCATTCTGGGCCTCAAGAGGAGGAGAGAGAACAGGCGGCGAGAAGACAAGTACAGCGATGTCTCCAGCGACTACTACTACACCAGTGCCAGTAAGTAATAACCTCTTGAGCATCCAACGATAGAGGACTTTAATGACCTTTTCATCACAGGTAGCGCAAGTTCAGACGATAGACGGACGCGAGACACCAGATATTCGCGGCGGTGATAGTGATATCCTTTGACGCTTTTAACGTTGAAATGCGAAGTTTATGGAATCACGACCGCCACGACAGTCAGAAAGTCAGACCCAGGCGAGGCGTTCTTTGGGAGTGTGCATATGCGGCATTTTGCGGAGAGGGCGTGTACTGTGCCCAAGAAGAAGCACGTGTAAATATTCTGCGCCAGGCGGCTTGGCAGAGGTGGTGTCATCGTCCAGATTGGTGAATCGAAGTCTTCTCATCCGCAGTTCTTGTTGGTTTCGTGTGGTCATCATCTTTCGGCGTAAGGTAGACGGCGACCATGGGTATGGTGATTCCCAGAGCGAGGCGTCCGTAGCAGAGGAGATGCATTCTTCTGTGGTGTTGGTGGTGAATGTAAAGGTGAAACGAGGAGGAGGGGAAGCAGGGTTTTGGGGCACGGTGGCACGGGACGTGTTGGTGTTGGAGTCTGCTAGATCTTTTTCTTGGCGGCAAATGACGATTCGGGAACGAGGGTACATGCTGTGCCACGTTTTGACTATTAATTTGAGTAGCAGTGACTCGAGCATCTCAATAAGAAGAAGTGGAGGAACCAGTTATCACACAGAATTGAAGAGCATATGCGATCTTGTGCATCTCGTAAAGTCAGCTTCAACGAGGCATACTGTGTATGGATCGGGCGGCGAATTCAGTGGTGCACAATCAACATCAGCATCAGAGTCATGCAAATGTCGTTTGCGGTCCTTGCGTTCATATGAAGGTTTCATTGAATTCAGCATACCGTGCTGTGTCAACCTCGACTATGTTCACGCAAAGCAAACGTCATGTAACGCCAATGACCGCCATCGCCATGAATTTCCCACTGCCTGGTCTCCCGTTTCTTGCGCTGCATCTAGAAGACCATCTCGTGGGGCCGATCGCCCGTTCGCAGGCTGAAGTTGGTGCTGAGGTAACCCTGGAGCATGGGCTCCTTCTTGATAGCAGCCAATAGGGCCTTGTCGACCTTCTTCTGATCCTCGGCCCGCTCGCTGGCAACCTCCTTCTTTGCGGGCTTCTCTCCTGAGGCCTGCTTGAAGAAAGCCTCCTCGCTGCCCTTCTTGTCCGCCTTCTTGTCCCGTACAAAGTACTTCTCGCCACCGGCCTTCTCGATAACAGCCGAGTCGATGCCCTCAACTGGGACGGTGGTCTTGGTCGCGATCACGTAGCGGGCGTTAACACGGCGGAGTGGGACGCCGTTGATCTTGAATGGGCCGGTAACGAGGAGAACACCCTCTGGGAGAGTCTTGAGGAGGACAACGCGCTTGCCACGGAAGCGGCCGGCGAGAAGAATGAGGACGGTGCCGGGCTTCAGCGATGCGCGAGGCTTGTATGGGCGGAGAGCCTTGCGAGTCTATGTATGCCTCGATTAGTACTCGTCCCATGAAGTCGTATCCGCACGTCTCTGATATCGCGTCCTTCACCACCGACTGCCCAGGTATTCATACCTTCTTGATCTGTGCGACATCCTCGGCCGGATAGTACTTGCTGGCCTTTTGCGAGGCGGGCGTGATGGTCCGCTCGCCCTTCTGGAACTTCTTGGTCTGGGGCGCCTCGGACGACATTGTGGCCGGCTGCTGCGAGATGCAAATTAGTACGTTCGTTCGACTCTCGTATTTGGTGTGTTGTGTGTGCGTGCGCGTACCGGAAGTGTGAGTTGCTGTGGGTTAACAGTGAAGTCCGTCGTCGCAAGCGTCGTAGAAGCAGCTCAATTTCGCAAGCAAGTGCAACGGAGGCTGCGGGAGCAGCCGTGCCTGCCAAGCAAGTGCGTCGGCGCATCATTGTTCCTAGCGCAGCGCGCTTGCCACTTTCGTCAGAGCTCCGAAGGCAGCTGCGGTTGCCCTCAAGCACATCTCACACGACTTCGCAAACACCGCCGTCCACCACCACCAACCCCATCGTTCGCCATTACACCCACCCACGTCGCGAACATGGCCACCGTACCCATCATCACCTTCAAGGCTGGCCGGTGCGACTTCAGCGGCCGCAAGGTCAAGCCCGTGCCGACTCCAGGCTATGTGTACCTCTACTCCGAAGACGATCTACTGCACTTCTGCTGGCGACCACGCTCAGCGCCCTCCGACATGCCCGAAATCGACCTCATCATGTTCCCTAACGACGGCCAGTTCTATCCCCTGCTGAAAGAGCAAGGCGCCGAAGAACTGCATTCACCCACCAACGGCCGCATCTACGTCCTCAAGTTCACCTCGAGCAGTCAGAAATATTTGTTCTGGATGCAGTCAAAGACGCAGTCGCCCACTGGCGAGCTGAGCTGGTTCAGTCACCGAGATCAGAGGATTGGCCAGATCGTGAATGGCCTGCTGCAGGGTGAGGACATCGACGTCAACGGCGAGATCGAAGACATGCGAAGAGGCGGTGGCAGCCCTGGACCGAGCGCCGATGCCGATGCAATGGAAGTTGATGGCGGCCCCTCGCTGGAGAGACAAGAGAGTGGAGGTGCCGGCCAAGATGCTACTGGTGGCGACCCGCGAGAGGAGGGTGAGGCGAGCAGGGAGGGTGGTGCAGACGGAGGCAGAGCGTAAGTGCTGTCAATCTTGCTTTGGATGCGTGGAGTGGGGGGATACGTGGGCTCACTCAAAATTCATTCGGCCTTGGAACGGCGTTCCGGATCAGACGTTTTCAAGGCGCATGTATGCCAGCTTCGAAATCATGTTGCTATGCTGATTGTCTGCTGGCCCGCTTTATCTATCTGCAATCCTGCTTTTGCTCAGCGAGAACTTCGTCGCTGACGTCGTTCACCTAGGTAGTGCCGGATCATCTCCATCAGCACCACAAGACGCCAACGCCCTCGTACAAAACTTCCTCAACTCGCTCAAGGGCGGAGGTCAAGCAAGTGGCCAGCAACAGGCTAACAAGCCATTCACGTCTCTTCCCGATCTTCTCCAATCATCAATCACGACCCAATACATCTCATCCGCGTCATCACAACACCTGGATCAACTCTGCACACTTCTGCCTCCAGAGCTATTCGTGCTGGCCCAGGAGTCTTCATCATCAACATCTTCAGCGGAAGCGACTCCAGCGACTGCTCAGGCTGCATTGGAGACTCTATCAAGTGACCAGAAGAAGGAGATCCTCCTCCGAGTGCTCCATTCGCCGCAACTGCAGCAGAGCTTAGGCTCCCTGACCGTCGCGTTGCGTGATGGTGGGCTGCCAATGATTGGCGAGGCTCTCGGTCTCAAGATTCAGAATGGAGGACTCATCAAGGGTGGAAGTATGCCTTTGGGCGGTGGAGATGCCGTTGAGGCGTTCGTCGACGGTGTCAAGAAGACGGTTGAAGGGGAGGAGAAGGAAAAGTCGAAGTAGATTGGTCTGACCAGCATTTCATGACTTCATGGCAGATCCGCTCGTACATTAGCGGATTGTAGTCAGCAGACTACATGTACAATTGCAGAACCCGCTGGCATCCGTGCCGTCGTCAGCACATTTAGAGTTACAATGGCCTATTTCAGCCGCCCTTGACCTCACCTCTTCTCATCGACTGTCTACATCGTCAACTTTGCAATCCGGGAACGCGAAAGTGCCTTCATTATTGGTAGCGATAGCTCTACATATACGGCGATCTACTGCATCTTCTCGCTCTGTGCCGCGTCGTCGCTGTTGCTGGGCTCCTCCACCGCCGCTTCAGCTGCCATCGGAAGCGTGGGAGCAAAGTTACTCTTCGCCCTGATTTTCGCGCCTTTAAGGTAGAAGATGACAGGCATAGGCACCAGAGCTACCGCTACGCAAGCGAGCAGAGTTCCGGCCCATTGTACGCCCAAGCTCTCGATCATTTGAGTTGCGACTGAAATGGGGAGTGATAGGTTAGCCGGTGTCTCACGGTAGACGTAATCAGACCAAGTTACTTACAGAGCGGGAACCCAGCCCCGGCTAACGAACGGAGGAATGTGTTGGCTGCAATCGCGGAAGCAGCGAACATCAAATCTGAGCTACTGTCAGTTGGCTCTTAGCAGGATCTTCGAGGTCGACTTACAGGTATCGATGAGGTAGTTGAGGCATTGCAGAAAGATTGCCATAAGACCAAAGCCGGTGCAAAGGCCACTGAGTGTGGGAGCAATCCAGTGGATGTCGGCACGATATCCGGTCCTGGGTGAGAGTCAGTAAACTCGTTTTGACCTCAATCCTAGGATCCACTCACCATCCAAACCAGAAGAGTCCAATGGCGAAGCTGACGCCACCGATAATGACTGGGGGCAATCGCCACTCTGGAATCGGAATATTGTTGTTCGCGGCAAGCTTTCTATTGTAGCCAGGCTGAAGCAGGATCATGTACAATCCAGCGAGCAGGAATCCGAGGATAATTCCGAAAAATGGAAGTCCCCCTACTCCGGCATTGAACCCGTGGATCCCTTGAAAGACGATGGGATAAAACGTCAGGAACAAGTACAGGAGACCGTAAATGAAAGCCATGTAAACGGAGATGAGTAGCACGATGGGCTCCGTGAGGAGCATGCGGATCGGTCTAGAAAGGTTCTTCTCGACCAGCTCCCGGAGGTCGACTTCGATTTCTTCTTGTTTGGCGTGGATGCCCCTTTTCGTACGTGGTTAGGACCGATACTCGAGAATCTGAGACACAGGAATGGACCTGGTCATACACGACTTACCAGTTCTTAGTTCGCCGGCGGAGATCGGCTGCTTTATTGACCAGTATGACGGGAGGGTAGGTCTCTTCAAGGAAGACGAGTGAGAGACCCAGACCAAGGAGTCCCATGATTGCAGTAATGTACTGAAGGTGAAGATTACAACGTCAGCGGATCTCCGGAGCATCGATCTGGAGGACGTACCTCTGTCCATCGCCAGCCTAAATAGCTCGACGTGATGAAACCACCGATGAAAGGCGCCACCAATGGACCACAGAAGACTGTCATGGAGAAAACTGTGATCGCGAGTCCTCTGTGGAAAGGGGTCAGCATTGCGATCCTCAACTTCGACAGACGAGACCATCACCTCTGCTTGTTCGAAAACATGTCGGCGAATACGGCACCAACACAAGTCAGAGGACATGCACCAAAAAACCTGTGACAATTTAGCTTCTCAACTCTACCAGTATCTGGAACACGCCACTCACCCGGAAAAGAACCGGCAGATAAAGATGGTCTGGACGTCCTTTGAGGTTGCGACCGCGAGGTTGAAGATGGAGAAACCAACCGACGAGATCAGCAATGGAATCTTGCGTCCGTAGAGCTCTGAGCTTGGTGCCCAGAGCATTGGTCCTGTAGCGAAACCAAGCACATCTGAAAGCGAAAGGGTGAAAGGGTCAGTAAGTGTCTCAAACATAGGGTTTGACCTTCGCTTTATTTACATAGCGAAACTCCCAGGATGCCGACTTCTCTCGAGATATCGTAAGCCTCCGCGACGGCGGTGGTTGCTGTGGAAAATATTGATGAACCGAAAGCGGCTGTGAGAGTTACGTATCCAAGCACAATCGCGACTGGCACCTTCTTTCTCAAAGGCCAATTCATCGCGTGTAATGGGTCGTGCGGCCCATCGAACTCGACAACATACTCCTCGCGATCGGGTAGGGGAGGCGGGTACGGCTTTCCAGCTCCAAACCCAGGCATAGGGGTCTTAGTATGTCTGCTGGCTGTCCTACTCCTCAAGCTCACTCCTACGGTGGCACTATGTTGGCTTCTTCCGGTCTGTATCCGTGATAATGCGGTGGGATGCTGCTCGAGGTCCTGTTGGGTTGCGACCCGCGAAAAGCTCCTAATTTCTTGTCGTTCGACAGACTCGCCGGACGAGGATGACAGGCTGGAACCGGATGAACTGGCGCCGGTGACCGTCCTGGCAAGAGTTTCCCGCCTCTCTGCTTTCTCTATCTCGGTCAACGTCCTCCCTGCAGCTGGCCGATGCACGCCGACTTGGAATCTTTCCGGGCTGGCGTCCCGTTCCACCTCTTCAACTCTGCGATCCTCCCCGTTCATTTTCACTCCCAGACGGTAACTGGAGATCCTGTGTGATTCTTCTGAGGTCGTTTCTGGAGACTGTTCTCGTCCTGGACTGTTGCGTGCTGTTACTTGGGCCGTGGCAAAGCTGAGGTAGGTAAAATGGTTTAATATGCACTCGGCTACAGGCGGCAACGACGTTGAGCGAAGAAAAAGTCCACAGACAAGGATGTCGCTAAGCCGATGCCGACAGCCGGTTTAGTTATCGATTCTGAAAGAAATAATCGCCCCGAACAAGCAATGTCCACCTTAGGAGCGGAACCTAACAGAGTCGAAGGAATTATCCTTCGATCTCAGCTGCTGGTGACGAGTACCTGCCGAGCGAAAGCTGTCGTCGAGGGAAGCGCCTTCTCCGCGAACCGAACTGGAATGTTGCCGACCGATGTCCCCCCACCAGCGAGGAATGAGACTGACTATTTTGCACATAAGGTAAGAGTAAGATCCTCCCTCAGCAGTGTTGATCGGCAGTTGTTAGGTGTTATATGCCGGAGACCATCCTCACATATGATCACAAACAAGGTTGGCGCCGCGTGCCGTCTCGCCACGCAAAGTGAATGAGCTGCTTTCGTTGATCACCAAGGGGCGCTTGGCTTGTTTCGAGGCGATACGGAATCAGGAGACCTTGTGTTCTCCGGAACCCATGCTCACACCTTAGGAAACTAATGAAATGAGGTTCGTCAACGGGCTACCATTCCACACTGTGAGTAGTGCTTTTGATTTGCACTATGCCCCGCAGGCATCTCTTTCACTGAGCGGACGCTCAAAGCGACCTGTCAGACGTTGTCATATCACAGACGTTCGGAAAAAAACGAGCGAACCCATACAGAGCGAACTCATACAAACGTCTCACAGCAACCATGAGCGATCACAAGCACCGGCGTTCTCTCTACCTTGACTCTTCAGAGGTCTTGGACTGGTCGGTGGCAAGAACCTCGTCCAGGACAGTCCGAGGGTCATTGAAAGCGTCGACTGCAAGGATATTTCGAGCCACGAATTCCTGAAATCAAAGTCAGCAAGTCGAGCGTGAAACTAAATCAGACATATCTCCACTCACAGCTTCATCGAGCTCATCAAGCTCAGCAGCAGGCAATTTGGCACAAGCTTCGACAAGATCTTCGCCGCGAGCAGAGAGGAGAAGTAACTCTTCGGCTCTTTCAATCACCTTTTGGTCGACCCCATTGATCGAGGCACAAATCGTTCCAAAGCTCGAGATGCTTCGTCCTTGGCGGTATTTGTACAGATAGGTGATTTGATCCTCGGCATCAGCCTGCGTACTGTCGACTTGCACCTCCATATGGGCAAAGGCGAGCGATGGACGCTCCGCAAGGAAACCGGCTTCGAAAATTTCGTGAAAGTGAGTTGCGCCCAGAACTTTGGGGCAATCGTCACCGCGTTGCAAGAGGTGTTCGAATACGCCAGCGGCCAGTCCGGCGCCATCGTACGACTCAGTACCTTTGCCAAACTCATCAATGATGATGAGGCTGCGAGGTGTGGCAAGATTGAGAGCGACTGATGCCTGCTGCAGGTCAATCATGAAGGCGCTCTGAATACGAGAGACACTCTCCCTCGTAGCAATCCTAGTCAATATCTTGTCGGTCAGTCCGATGTGAGCGGACTCAGCAGGTACAAAGCTTCCGATGTGAGCCATGTAGACAATGAGCGCCACCTGCTTCAAATAGACGCTCTTCCCGGAGTAATTGGGACCTGTGAGTAGAACCATGCGTTCGCGGTCACCGGCGAGGAAAGTGTCGTTTGGAATGAACGTCGGGACAGTCAATTGCTGCAAGATGTGTCGTCCGCCCTCAATCTCGATGATGTTGCTCTTGGTCATGCGCGGCCGTACCAAGTTGAACTGCCTCGCGCCTTGACCAAGAGCGACAAAGCTGTCGATCTCGGCGCAGATATCGGAGGTCGTGTTGAGAAGCTCTTCGTACTCGAGAACCCGCTGGCCCAGATCTTGAATGATCTCGATCTCCATGTCGCGCATATGACCGTAGATATCGCCGTACTGTGCATCTAACTCAGTCGTGTCCGAGTTCTTCCAGTAAGCGTGCGTGCTTGATGCGAACATCTTCTCCCAAGGATCGTTTGCTGGCCCATTGTAAGTCGCTGAGCTGCCCTCTTCGAGCGCAGTGGAAATGAGGAAGCCGATTTGTGGGAAGAAGATGACGTTCACGTTCTGCTCGAAGACGGTTGGCACTTGTCGGGCAACATGAAGCGCGACATGAGATAGCATGTCTTCGATGCCGGCGTATGTACGCCTTGCCTCGTCAAGCTCTTCGTTGACGCCGTCACGAATCATTGTGCGTCGTTGGATCTTGGATTCATCGAAGTCGATGATGTCCGCAATTGCTTGCCCAATTGTGGCGTATTGGTGCCTGTCGAACCTCTCATTTATTTTGGCTACGAGGGCCAAACCAGTGTCCTCGGGCATTTGGTCGAAGATGTCCGCAATTTTCAGAACCGAGAACAGAAAGCGACGCAGGGCTACCCACACCGACGTGGCTACGCCTTTGTCCTTATTTGGTCCACTGCTGATACCTTTGCGTAGATTGATCATGGCAAGTCGTATATTCTTCATGCTGGATAATTCGGCAGAAAGATCGTCCAGCGCGCTTGGTTGCCGCAGGAGCAGAGAGACGGTATCGAGACGCTGTTCGAGGACCTCGAGAGTCTGACTTGGGCGCAGGAAGTATTGACGAAGGAGCGCTCTGCCTTGAACGGTTTTTGCCAGAGGGTGAAATAGGCCATAAACTGACAGACCTTCCTTTGAACCGTTGGAGGCTTTCATGCCATGTTGCTGAGCGTTGGGGTGATGCTCAACAGAGGTAATTTGCAACGACGATAATGTGTCAGCATTGACCAGCATAGAGCCTTTCAGGCTGAACATCTTGATGTTGCTGATCCGGAACAGGAGGTCTGCATCACGATCTCCAGGAAGATAAGCCGTCGACCGTCTGCGCTGGAGATAAGACAGCACAGCACCAGTGCAGCCAACGGTAAGGCGACTCTCCATGTTGATCCAGCCGGCCAGGCGAAGAAATTGCGCTTGACGACCAGCGAAGCCGTCGTCGTCGTGGCCGCCATCATCTGTGACGAGATCTCCCGGGATGGTATAGGTGACGGTCGGTCCGCGGTCTTGGCCGATGCGAAGATTGACCAACTTGGTCCTGGCCGACTCGTAGCCAAATTCAGAATGTGGCCGGCATTCCAGGAGGTAGGGTAAGCAAGTCTGGTCGTTCCTGCCGTCTACTGAGGCTGCTTCAGAGTCTCTGAGCTCGGGATCCAGACGGTCGATCATCTCGTCAGAACACTTGGTGGAGACCAGGATAACGGTAGGGTCGATGAAAAGCTTGACTGCATGTTCATCGGTAAGCCCGTCGAATAGCATGAGCTGCGGCAAGACTTACGCCTGTCCACCATTTCGATATCACCCAACTGCACATCTTCCATGAAATACAAGGTCTCCTGAAACACGTAGGTCGAAAGGTCAGCGACCGTCTCGGACAAGTGAACGTCTTCTCCCCTTTGTTTTCAACTTACCTCACGCGCGACGTAGTACGCACAGCCAACAGAACCGCGTTCAGACAGATTGACAGCCATGATGATTTCATGGAGAGCGTCGTCGTCGCCTGCAAATTCGTCCAGATGTGACTCTCTGGCAGCCATACTCCTCAAGTCTTGGTGGACCAGGTCAACAGCAGAAGCGGTACCTGGCCTGGTCGACATACCTGAGTCTGTACGCCCTGGTACCTGATGACGGCCCCATTCGGAGCCTGTTTCGTTCGAGGACCTTCGCGACACGGCCGAGAGGTGCGAGCCAGAGCGAGCATTGGAGAGGGACGGCGCACTGCGCGATACTGTGCGACTGCGGCCACTGCGTGAAGGTGCGGTGCCAACGCTGCTTCTGCGCCTCTTCTGTGAGCGGGAGGGTTGCATCGTGCTGGCGATGCCGTTGAGCAGGATCGTCTGTTGCTACTGGGAGAAGGGAAGAGAAGAGAGATGACCTACGATGGCACGAGGTGAGGTTGATTGGTCTGTCATGTGAAAGCCAAGTAAGGAAGGAGCAGCCGCACCTCGCTGGGGAAGGGCCTCACCTGAGGAAGGTGCGCACCAGCGAAGACTGGCAAGTATAAGGCCCCATCACTGTGTATGCTCGCTCGAAGACACAGAGCAAACGTGCGTGCCTAAAGCGTAGCGTTCGTACGGATGCTTGAGTCGCATGCCTGCCCTTCACGCCGCACAGCTTCCAAGCAATGGTAACGGGGCTATCGTAACCTCTCCTCCAGCACAGAAGACGGCCGATTTCAGCTGTATCTCCGCTCATGATTTCCCTCCGTCTTTGACCCATTCGCCAAACTCTTTCCTCCGCGCCCGTATGTCCAGAAAGCCCGGCCTCTCCTCAAGAGCCGCGTATGGATTTCCACCGCCCAGTCCGACCTTGCTCATCTTCCGCGCATCTTTACTACGCTCCAGTCCGCTCGCCCAGACGCTCCACTGAATGGGTTTCAGAGCAGGACTGCTCAAGACCACGCCCACACATAGCAGGAGCACGGAGAAAATGGTTTCCAGCGTGATGTCGATCGGAATATTGACTTCCGGATCCAATGCGCCTGGTAATATTGCACTCGGTTGCGCTGGTTCTGATGCCGATGGGAGGAGAGAGTGTTCGTAAGAGCTGTAGACGCTGTCCGCAGACGCATATTAGTGATGTTGAGCAACGTAAGATGCGAGCTACTCACGCGTGCGACAGGAACGCGAGACCCAAGACGTTGAAAGTGGTCGCTGCAAAGCCCATGGTCACTTCTGAGCCTCAATTGAGTTGAACGTTGTCGTTTTGTTGTGTATCGAGGTCTTGAAGCTGTCGAGCAGGACCACGAGGGAAGATCATATGTGAGTTGCCCGTTATAGTATGCCGTATTTTAGCGCCATTCCTAATCCGACCCTGCCAGCCCGCCCACCCAAGCGCGTCCATGAATCGCGTCTCGCAGAAACACAACATGCATGGATGCTCCTGCAGTAAAATGATCTTTGATATTCGCGACACCGCCAATGCTGGGAGAGGCGTCGTTGCCACTGACTTTATATCCGCCGGAACACTCCTCCTGGACAGCGGACCGCCCGCTTTTCATGTTATCTTCAAGACGTACGGCAAGGAGACTTGCGCCACTTGCTTCGCTTGGGATCGAGGTCGTACACTTCCTGTACGCGACAAAAGCGTTGCGAAAGTCTTCTGTTCAACGAACTGTCAGTCTCAATGGATGGAGGAGCAAGATGGTGTTGGAGTTGAAGCCTGGAAACGCCTGACGAATTTTCTACGCGCCAAAGGAAAAGGTACTGACAAAGACGAAGTGATGGGAGACGGTCCTAAGCCCGATGTTGACCAGATCCGCACGGCATGGCGAGACGCTGAGCACGACTCAAAACTGCTGCAGCGTCGTTATCAATCGACTGAACCAATGACGAAAGCCGAGAAAAAATCAATCCGCGCAGTCGAGGAACGAATAGGAAGAGCCGTGGACTCGGATACGCTGTCGTATTTGCTCTGCGCAACACTATTTCGACATCTACATCCGTTAGAATGGCAGCGCGAGATTCTGAGTCTCGCTTTCGACGAATTTCCATACAAGCACAGCAGGGACCTGGACACCGGATGCAACAGCTTTCTCCAACTGACAACAATTCTACCACTCGAACTACTGTCATCGTTGACGCCTGAGCTCTGTCGAACGATCGTACAAGCTGACAATCACAACGCTTTCGGGATTCGATCCGGCGGAGAAGACAGCGAAGAATACATGGGCTACGGCGTCTATCCTTCGGCTAGCTACTTCAACCATTCCTGCAGTCCAAACGTCAACAAGTGTCGTCGTGGTCGAGTGTGGGAATTCAGAAGTGCAAGAGATATAGCTGCCGGAGAGGAGTGCAGCATAACATACCTCGGAGGCGATGAAAAATATTTGAATCTATCAGAACGACAGTTACGGCTCAAAGACGTCTGGGGATTCGGTTGCTGTTGCAGGCGATGTCTAGCAGAGTCTACTACGTAGTCAGAATGCTCGAATATTGATGTTGCTCCCCTCAATCTGGATGCTATGACGCCCAGGACCCTTCGACGACACTTCGGACACATCCACGCCTCATCAGACCTCCACACCTTTGTCTGCACCGCCACATCCTCGGCCCGAATCATCTGTTTGCCAAGAGTTAGCAATATAATTAACAACAGAGCCACACTGTATCAACCAATCATTA
Organism: Mycosphaerelloides madeirae; assembly: GCA_002785995.1. Classification (NCBI taxonomy): domain Eukaryota; kingdom Fungi; phylum Ascomycota; class Dothideomycetes; order Mycosphaerellales; family Mycosphaerellaceae; genus Mycosphaerelloides; species Mycosphaerelloides madeirae. The sequence continues at coordinate 815,854 of NHNV01000001.1, read as the reverse complement.
CACTCTGTCCCGCGTGGCACAATTGGCTAGTATGACTCTCTTTCTGCTATTTGACGCAGTCAGAACGTCTTCTAACAATATACATAGGCGCGTGAGACTTTTATTAAGGCCTCTACATCGTTGTGGAATAATCCTACATCGTTCAGGAGTGTCCCGAATGAGTAATCTCAAGGTTGAGGTGAGCGTTGGCATGTTCCGCTCATGTGAGCATTGCTAATTCTTACAAAGAGTTCGAGCCTCTCCGCGTAAGTTATCTGATGCATATCCCATAGAACACATCCTAACCCCCTATCAGGGGAGTATCAAATTGTCACGGTGGTTCAAATCCACCAGTTAAGAGTTTTTTTGCCCTTTTTTGCGCCTACTCGTTCTTGGGAAGTATGTATGCTCACGAATTTTGTTGGCTGACGCTCCTTTCTTCCTCTTCAGGATGATCAAGAACGACGGAGAATTACCTGTGCCATCGTTGTGGAACATGTTGTCGAGTTGAAATGTGATTGGAGAATTTGCCCCTTTACGGTGTGTGCTTCGACAACGATGGCATCACTCAGTTATCAAGCTCACCATTTATAATGGCATCCCTCGATCAGCACCGACTCGATCCAAATCCTCGTCCAAGACCATATTGACATCCCTCGCCACTCTCTCCGCATATCGCCAGCAAAAGCCATGTCTAGCCTTCGGATACACAATCAGCTGGGCATTCTCGATCCCCTTCAACAACTCCCAGCTACGGCTCGTCGGAATAAGAACATCATCATCGCCATTCAAAATGAGTACCGGCATCTTCAGTTCTCCAAGACGATGGTAGGACTTTTTCGGTTTACCAGAGTGCCAGTCTACAGCCCCCTTCTTCTTCTGCTGCTCTGTCCCTTCGAAGCCGAGAAGCGAATGTATCGGCGGCTCATAATCTTCAGCGGATTTAATCGTGCGAGAGTAGATGCGGACGAAGTAGTTCTTGGCTGCTTCCCCTCCCGCGTCAGTGTCCGGAAAGAATGAATATGTAATGGACCCTTCTTAGAGTCTGGTCTGGCATCGGCGAGCATCTGATGATGTTTCTCGGTACGGACATAGCTCGGCGAGACGAAACCGGGGATTCGGTGGTTCGGCATCGAAGGACCGCTGCTCATAATGATCAACTTGTTGATCAGAAGTGGTGCGGTGAGAGCAACCATCTGAATGGCAAAGCCGCCCATGCTGAGGCCCGCGAGATCGAATTTGTGCAAACCGAGAGCTTCGACGAGGGACGTGACATTGCCGGCCCAGTCTTGAATTCTTGCAATGATCAATTGATGACGAACGAACAGGAGCTTATGATTTGACATACGTATCAGCAGCTTTGCCATTGCTGCGTCCTACACCTGCTTGATCGAAGATGAGGACAGGCCTTTTTGCAGCGATTTTGTTGACCAGAGCGGGATCGCAGAAGTCCATGTTGGCACGGAATGCAGCACGAGAGGGAGAGCACTTTCATGGACTTGTCCGAGTCTTCGATAGGCAAATGTGACTCCATTCGCGGCTTTGATGTTCTGCGGCTTGGCCGTCTCTTTGGTCGCCATGATCGATGGAGATTAGTTATTGGAGCGATGGAAGTGACTATCGTGGAGCGGAATCGTGTGGAGAGGGAAGGGTATGACATACTTTTACCTCGTCAATCGTTGAACGCCAGAGTCAGGTTGTCTCGCGAGATCCCTGCTTTACCAAAGCTTGCCGACTAGCTACTAATCAAGTGGAAATGGTCTGGGAGAGTGGGAAGCATTGTGTTGCTCAGGAATATTGAATGGAATGTCTCGAAGGATTCGGTATGTGAATGCTTCCTCGGTGGCTGGAGACGAGGATACCAATTTCCCGATAGGCATAGATGATCGTATTAACGAATTCCCCAACGCCACAATAAATGCAAATAATCAATCCGATGTTGCTGTTCATCCAAAGTCCCTGTATCGCCATTACGAAGGGAGATACTCCCCGCTCGAAGGCGCGCTGGTCAAAGCCAACAAAGCGAATAGCCCTCCAACAACCGGACGAGCAATGAACTTGTTTCCGGGATAGCTGCACAGAGACATCAGCAAACATGAAATTGGTGGTCTTGATGATTTGAACTACTCACTCGCCGGTAATGGTATCGTACCAATCAGTCATGGGGAAATTGGTTGGTGTTGTGGTCAGCCAGTTCGCTACCGCGGAGATGAATTGCTCCTTCACTTCGGCAGACGCTATCGCTGCGCAGTAGATTTCCCAGTCGCCTGCTTCCAGGTCAGTGAAGCTCAAGCCAAAGAAAGTAGTCACTTTTCCGCACTTTTTGTATAGGTGTGTCGAGTATCCAGCGGTACGCCATATGTGTTGAACACAGTGGCGTAAAAGGTGCTTTGCATATCATATACCGATTGCGGCACCAGTCCCAAGCCCAGCTCGCTGTCACCAAATAGATTGTATAACAAAGAATAGGAGCTTTCATTGCCGTAGTTGAAAGTGGTATGCGGTGGGCTTGCTCCGCTGTTGATCGCCAGGTCCTGCCACTGCGAGATGTAGCTTTGTGCGATGCTTGTGTAATTCTGTCCGTCGGCGACGTTCCCCGTGCGATTGGCAATCTGTGCCATGGACTGGATCCCAATGATACCCTTAATTGCGAGGTTGGTTTGGTTGGCGGCTGCGCCAGCGAAGTCGTCTGTGGAGATCTATATTGATGTCAGCGGGAAGTGAATCGAAAAGAACTGGACAGATATACCTGATTGGCAGGAATTAGCGCTTCATCAACGAGATATCCCGTCCACTGCTTCAAGATCGGGTAGTGCATGGTGAGATACGCATTATCGTTCGTCCTCTGAGCGTAAGCGAGCGTCATAATCAACATATTGCCGCACTCCTCCAGTGGCATGTCTTCAGCGTTACCATCGTTGTGTCCAGTTGCGTTTGGAAAGCTGGCGCCGATATCGTGGATGCTATATGTGTTTGGCCAGTTACCCGTCTCCTGATTGATGAAAAGAGGATCGAGCAGCCACTTCAGAATTGTTGCGTTTGTGTAGATGGCGATAGGATGAAACGGAAAGATCACATCGACTGTGTTGACGTTTCCGTCGGAGGAGATTTCTTTCACTGATTTGCGTTATGAATATCAACTTTCTGTTATCAAAATCGTGTTGTTATCAAAAGAAACTTACTGAACACCAGTGGATCGGTCGGCGTGTTCGTGAACTCGATCGCACCAAAAGCCTGGCGGGCAGCGAGCGATGTCAGCGAAGCGTAATCGTTACCACCTGCTGCAATCGAGTCACTTGACACCTTGGAGTCAAAGTAAGATGCCCGAGAAGTCGCAGTACTGTAGTCGTTGAAGAAGTATTGCACAGCAGCTGTATCCGAAGAGAAGTAGTTGGTCCATAGACAAGGTAGCTGTTGTACGGCGTTCAGACTTCCCTCGAATTGAATGCAATTCTGTTGGTGTAGACTGAGTTGGAACAGCTTGCTCTGAGTAGTGGAGTCAACTTGACCAAGGTCTGCTGCATATGCGAAGACAGGCCAGTCGTTACTGATTGCTCGATAATTGGTGTCCCTTGTATTGGGCAGATTACCGCTCATGACAAAGTTTCCTCGAACTGTCGCATCGGTGCCAGATTGGTATGTTAACCCAGTGGCATTGGCTGTAGCGTAGTACCTGCAGACAGTCAGTGGTCTCCATTTGAGGCTACATGTCAGAGCTCACCAGTTTCCCCAGTTAGCTTGCTGATTGATCTCGGAGAACTCCAGTTGTTCCTGTCGAAAAACCTTGTGATACGCAATCCCATCAGGAGCCGCCGTGCTGTCCTCTATCGTAACTGGAGAGTAAGTCGCCTGTGGTGTACCTCCAGTGGAGGTCGGTGTGGAGTCTTGTCCAGTCGCGCTGAATGGCGTCTCGGTATGCTTATCACCAGTTGGAACGGCGAAGGCAGTCTGAGTTCCATATACTGTGCTCGCCATCGAAACCGATGATGCAGATGAGAGCGGACCAAAAGCAGTTGGAGCAGATGCAGAGTCTGCGGCGATGTTTCCATAGGTCCATTCCGCAGTCGCGTCGTGATCTCCAGAAACCCATTCGGCAGAAATGTCGGTATAAAGCTGAACGCTGTGAGCGGCACCGTCCGTCGACAGGACATCAATGTTCATGTAAGTGTAGGGCAGAGACGATCGAAGGAGGTCATCGGGGGTAACTCCAGAAAGAAAAGTGACCTCGAGTTGCACTGGGCCTGCGGTGGCGGTGAAGATGCTCTTAGTGGACGTATATTCGAACGATGTCTGGTTGACATAAGTATCAAAGTCGTCCGGCTTGCCTAGAGGACGTCAATCGCAGTCAGACAAGTTGAGAACCCTTAACTTACCCATCCAAGTATAGCTGGCATTGTCGACCCTGATCATACCAGTCCATCCAGTAATTTGTCCTTGCCAAAAGGTAGGCCATTGTCCTCTATCATAGCTATTAGCGGATGCAGCCAATGTTTTCGTCGTAGCAATTTCTTACGCCAGATATCCACCATTGCCACCATCACTCCCAGCTTGTTGCCAAGTGCTCAAATATGGAGATTTCACAGCCAGTGGAATAGCTGGAGGGCGAAGAGGGCTGAAGGTCGAAGACTGGGCGAAAGCTGCCGAGACGAAGACCACAGCAGAGAGATGAGAATAACACATGATTACTAGAAATGATGCTGGAAAGTGGTACCTACCGCATTCTGACATAGCCGGGTTGCAGCGTTCTTATACCGTAAAGGCCAGGGAAATGAAAGGTCTGCTGGCCTTTCTGACACTCATCGACTGCTGCTAGCCCAAGCGCCACTGTGGAGTACATGAGCCGGTCGGCCTCCTATCAACAAGGTTTTGCTGGAAATCCAACAGAGTCCGGAACAGTCGGGGGACAAACACGGCGGAAAGAGGCACGAGGAAGGCTCACATTGGCATCGATACTCCACAACAGCGTGGTCTCGGGAGCACGCGTGTCGGGTGCATTGCTTGAGTGTGCGGTACGAAGCATGGCCCGACGTCAGGACGTGTGCTGGACCTGGACCTTGATCAATATGTGTATGGAGGGTACATGGATGTCCTGGGTGTGGAGAGCGTGATCCTAGTTCCAATTTAAAGAAGTCGTATAGGAGACGAGTGCCTTATTAATGCAAGGTACAGCGAGAGGCGGGTGATGAGGAACCGAAGCAAAGGATGCGTCTCCCGAAGTATCCACAAGTCATCGCCCATCGTGGCTCGAGGCCGGGGAAGTCTGCAGTGGATGGTGTGCGGATGAAGGAGGCAAGACAGGAGCGGCCGTCTGCTTCGTACCACGCGTCTCCCGTTGGTGTCAGGGCTCGGCGAGGCAGAGTGCAGGTCTCGTATGGCAAAGTCTCGAGGGAACCGCTGTGTCATGGGGTTCTGAGTAGTGGCTACCAGATGAAAGTCGTCGTAATGAAGTCTTCAGGATGGGATGTCGATGTACCGATGGTGCGAACGATGAGACAGACGCCGTCACCGTCACGCTCCTCTCGACATGTAAAGTACATCTACATGTATAGTACCGCGAGTGATAATGCGATGTCGCGATGATGGGAATGGAAATGGTGATGGTCAGGAGACGAGAAGAAGTGGTGCTTGACTGCTTTCCACATAAATGATGGCCTCTCGGCCGGGAGACGACTTCCTTCTCAGCTCCCGCCCGCCATTAACACCTCTCTACCAACACCAAAATCTAGACGAACATCGTCCCTTCAAGATACATGTACCCAAAGGTCAACGGAAAAACGTCTACATACCTCCATCGAATGACCCACAGACGGCTCAGTCAGAGCATCACTCCTCGCCCCCAGCTGCCACGGCCCTGTCACAAGACCGCAGTACTTCTCTACCTTCAACACACTCTCAGTATACGCGAGTCTGCCCAGCAACAAGCCTCCCCTCTCGATCCCATGACCCCAGGCTATCCTAAAGCAAGGCAAAGAGAAGGAAAACGGCATGCCATGCAGGCCTCGGACTGGCGCGCTTGCCGGCCATGTCCAGCAGCAATCACCACTTGCTCTTCATACCAAAGGACAGTCGCACGAGCTGGGGACGTTGACAACCAACAGTAACAGACAACCGGCGTTGCATGCTAGTAGCCACGCACAACTTGTCGTGCAAAGTTTGCTGCAACCGAGCAAAGGTGCTCTCAGAGCCGCGAATGGTAAAAATGCACTGCATTCCAATGTGAACTTGCTGCCAGCCCTTTGTTTACACTTCCCTCCCGTTGTCTCTATCACGCTCTCCTCACGTACTTTCATCATTTTCACTGCTCCCCATAGCAAACCTCTTCGCACCTCGCAGCAGCAAATCATCATGCCGCCAAAGAAATCGAAATCGCCCACAAAGGGTATGTCGCCTAATAAGCGCGGAAATTCCACCGAAAGTCCTCCTGCTGGTCCTTCTCTTCGACAATCGTCGCGCAAGGAAAAGCCAAGCATAAGGAAGGCTTCCTCCGCGAACCAACTCCCACCAAAGTCACCAAGAAGACAGCATCGACCATCACGAGCACTCGCAAAAGGTCAACAGCTTCTCCAGCCAGGCAGGCGCTGTCTTCTAGACACGCTCGGGCCAAGGACGATGACTTATTTAATGACTACGAAGACGACTTCGACACTCCTGAAGTTGAACCCGATCAAGAGAAAAAAAAAACCGTCCACCGCCTCGGCCAGGTCTCAGAGCAAGAGTCCTTCAAAGAAGCGACAAACCGGTGAGTCCGAACTCTTTCGATCCTGGTATTCAGACGCTTTTGGTTGGAGCAGAACTTGCTATAGAACACCTGGGAAGTGTGTAGCTAACAAATGCATAGATGTGGACAAGGATTTCAAGCGTTTTGAAGTCAGCCTCCCAGAGCAGGACCAAACCGAACAGTTCCAAATCCCCGACGTCGACCACGGTTCGGTTGTTCGTCCATCGCTCAGTCCCGCGAGGAAGATTACTCGCGCTAACGTCCGCCAGGGTTCTGTCGCTAGTCCATCAACAAGTCCCGTGAGGCAGATCGCTCGCACGCCTGAGAAATCCACTACCTCTCGACAGACCGAGTCAAGCACTGCAAAGCTGAAGTTCAACAAACTACCCGAGGGCCGTGGTACTGTGGTGTCGTGGGCCAATCCAATAAATCTCATCGAGCAGAACGCTCAGCCCGGCGAACCAGCGAAAAAGAATCCGTTCTTCGAGTACATGCCCGCCAACGAGGTTTGGCGTCGCAGAATGCGACCTTACTTCCCTTTTGGAGAGACGCCATACATGGAGGCTGTGATGAGTCGACAGATCATTGAGGATCTGAATTGGAGTATGTTGTCCTTCGAGAGCCTTGTGGCAGATATAAAATGCAGCTGACAGGATAGCAGAGCATCCAGAGCCCGCGAAGGAAAAGCCTGGATTTCTGGGCACCGTGACCCGCTTGATAGGCAGTGCATCTCCCACCAAGCCGGACGCTCCACCAAAGGAGGACATCGTCGTCAGACTCCCGTCCTCGTGGATTCTCCCAGATGTTGGAAAGGTTGAGGTGCAGAACGCGATGGCTCCATTCACAGGCTCCGCCAACCCCTTGAAGCGCAAAGCAGAAGTCCATGAAAGGCTCAGTTCACCCAAGCGGAAAGCTCACCGTCTTGCTTGGGGTGATGTATCGGCGTATGGCGCTGCTTTTTTGGGGGGGGGGACAGTTTTGTGTAATATCATCTTTCATCTCGTAGCTTCGCAGGAAAATCTAATCCTGATTCATGATTTCCCGTGCAAGCTTGCTCCTGGCTCTGATCGCTGGACCATACAGTAACAGTACCCAAGGAACGATAGTCATGAGCAGTCCGAGACCTCCCAGCAGTCCACCTGCACCTTGGAAGGTCAGGGTGTGGAACATTGGTGTTGTGAATCTGTCACCATCGAAAGTCAGTCTTGTATCATCCACAATAGAGCTCAGAGGTTGACTGCTCACAGAGGAAACGCGCCTGCGAGCATATTCCGACAAAAGCTCTGCGCCGCCAACGCACTACTCGCATATCGATGATACGAGTCCGCCAAATAATTAAAAACAGCCAAATAAATGCTCCCAATCCCAAGCGTAGCACAAGCGACTCCCAACGTAGGCACAATCCAGGGACACTCCGGATACGCTCCAGAAACCCCAAACCAAATACACCCAATCGGCAAAAGCGCAGATTCCACACAGGAGAAATACAGCCTCCCTTCAGGCGTCTGGAGGAGTTCTCGCTGCTTCGCCGGAAGATATTTGCGGCCGAGTTTCTCCTGGTATACAGCGACAAGAGCGAAGAGGATACTCGAGACGCTTATCCCGGCGAAGACGGCTCCGCTCTGCTCGATGTTGAAGCCATATGTTGTTTGGAAGATGAGGGGTACGGCGCTGAAGGTCATGTAGAGCACTGCCCAGGAGAAGCTGATCCAGATGCTGAAGAAGAAGACGACGGGTTCGGTGAAGAGCATGCGGAAGGGTCGGTAGAGGCTTATGCGGATCATGGTTAGGACGCTGCTGCGTTCTTCGTCGGCTTTGCATTTGTATCGGATTCGTTGGGGAATTGAGGGTACTTTCTCGTCGTTAGGCGTGAGTACGCCGTAGTAGCCTGCTGCTTCGAGTTGGTCGTAGTATTTGTTGAGGGCTTTGGCTTTGCGGGATAGGAGGACTGAGCCGCGTGTCTCCGCGAAGAAGAAGAAGACAAAGACCATGAGGATGCCGTCTATGATGATTTGGAGATAGAAGATCCTGTTTTGCGAATTAGCCGTTGGAGCTTCCTTAGCGAAACTGAACTTTGTAGACAAACCATCTCCAAGTTGTATGTTGTGCAATAAAGCCACTCACGAGAGGCCCGAGACCTGTACCCATCAAGGCAGATGCACTGAAGAGCGTCATGGCCGTATTTCTATCACTCGCGTTGTATATATCGCTAACGACGCCCCCAACCATCGTACTGAACGTACTGCTCGTGCACCCGGCCAGAAAACGAGCCATAACCATGCCCGCAAAGGTCGGAGTCACGGCACAGATAATCTGGAAGACCACCCAGAGCAAGCCAGTGATGACGAAGACTGGACGTCTACCATTGATCTCACTGAACGGAGCCAAGAACATGGGCGCGACTCCAAACCCAACCGTGAAGAGTGTTATCCCAAGCAATGCAACGACTCTGCTAACATGCCACTCCTCTGTCATTTGGTCAAGGCCTGAGGAATACGCTCCTGCATTGTACGCCGTGAGGACGGTGGCTACACACGATAGCCATGTCATGAAGCTCTTTCTCGATTCGGACCACAGAAATGGCGATGTGTATTTCTTGAGATTTGGACACTCTGGCGGAGGGTCGGCCTTCGAATTGGTCAATGATCGGGACAGGTGTGCAGGGGTTGGCAATTCGGTCTCAAAGGTCAGGTAAAGCCAGATGATGTCGTCGTGAGCATCCGGCCCGTCTGCCAGACTGCTTGAAGAGTCATTCTTTTGCGGCTTCTCGGCGTCATCGGCCGCCAGGTCGATGTCTGGTTGGTGATTGCTATCCTCGACAGGGTCTCCGGGCAATTGTATTTCTGCGGACGCCATAACGGGTCTCCAGCAGCCTCCCCGGTAGATGTTGCAGAGAAGAGAATGTAAGGGAGAGAGAGGAGGACATGGTGAAGACAAGTGAAGATTGATGAAGGAAAGAGAATGTACTTGAGAAAGTAGGTAGGGCATGCTGTGCCGATCGTCGCGCTTGTCGATGAGTGCTGTGGATACCTTCGAGCAAGTCCGGCATCATCTTCCATGTTCATCATTCACGCCCTACATCCGCACCCCACATCTGTCTTCACATGCTCTCTCGTGCGTGCAATTCTGTCTTATCAATCACTTGTTCTTGGCTGTTTGATGTTGCTGTCCGCATCTCAGCTTCCGCGATGGTTCCGTGTGCTGAGTTGAGGCTTCTGCGTGCCTTGCGTCAGTGGCTCGGACCCCAAAGATGAAGGAGAGCTTCCTCTGTTGTTCGTCTCCGCATGCAGTCGAAGAGTGGGCGCATTCCTTCTGATTGGGCGCCAGTCGTCTCTTCGGCCGAATTTCGCTCATATGCTTCGAGGTTCTCAAGAAGAACTCACGTGAGGCTTGGCGACGTCGGCACGGTCGGCTTGAGCCTCGCTGGTGGCTGGGAAAGTGGGATGCGATCTGTGATATCAATGTTTGAGCATACCGTGCCTCCGACACCTGATAATGCGAGGAGCTCCTGCGCTGTCGTCTTCTCTTGCATCGAGCACGACGGCCCTTGTTCTTGTGCATTGTCGTTAGAATTGTCCTCTGCAGAAGTATCCCTTGCCCAGCCGGCGACATCGGGACAGGGCCCTTTCATCAGTCCGGCATGCCTCGTCGCACGGCAGCAGCTGATGAGCGTAGACATCCGGACACACGGTCATCGCTGTGCTGAAGCCGGCTGCTGATGAATCCAGAGACGCCATGCTCTTCAATAATCGACAGTCAGACTCCCATATTGCAACGAATGGCATTTGCGTGTTGCTTAGCTCTTCGATAATACTGGCGCCGATGGCGTGATTGGATGTTCGTAATCAGACAATCAAAGTCGCCTTTGAGGTAAGTAGTTCGCCATGGCGGGGTGAAGTCGAGTGGAGGGGTTCTTTGAAAATATCTTGTGTCTCTGCAACTTCCGCTTCTTTGACCTCGTCGCACACCCGCAAATAGCTCCTTCTACATACATCTGCACCACCTGCTCCTCCTCAACTACACTTCCAGACTACGCAATGGCCGAACGTTCTGCTCCTCTCCGCCTCGGCACCGTTGCCCCCAACTTCGACGCCGAGACCACTCAAGGTCCTATCAACTTCCACGACTTCATCGGCGACAGTTGGGTTGTGCTCTTCAGCCATCCTGAGGACTACACCCCCGTCTGCACCACCGAATTGGGCGCCTTCGCCAAGCTCGAGCCCGAGTTCACCAAGCGAGGCGTCAAGCTCATCGGCCTGAGCGCCAACACCATTGAGAGCCATGGCGGCTGGATCAAGGACATCGACGAGATCTCCGGCAGCACTCTGCGCTTCCCAATCATCGGCGACAAGGAGCGCAAGGTCGCCCTCGCCTACGATATGTGAGTGACGGCGGAGAGCAACATGTAAGGAATTGCTCTGACTTCTTGCCATTAGGATCGACCACCAAGATGCCACCAACGTCGACTCCAAGGGCATTGCCTTCACCATCCGCAGCGTCTTCATCATCGACCCCAAGAAGACCATTCGCCTAATTCTCTCCTACCCAGCTTCCACCGGCCGCAACACAGCCGAGGTTCTGCGCGTTGTCGACTCCCTCCAGACTGGCGACAAGCACAAGGTCACTACCCCAATCAACTGGGTTCCAGGTGACGATGTGATCGTGCACCCAAGCGTCAAGAGCCCAGAGGCAGAGAAGCTGTTCCCCAAGATGCAAGTCGTCAAGCCATACTTGCGATTCACTCCTCTCCCAAAAGAGGAGACCTCGGCCCACGTTTGACACAGAACGATGATATTCAGACACACTTGGGAGGCTGAGTGGGGACGACCGGTGACGGATACTGGCTATTGAGGATAATTGGTGAGCAAGGCAAGACGCGGAGCTACATACCCTTAGAGCAGTCTGACCGTTCAAAATGAAGACACGTGAAATTCACGTCACAAGGCTGGTCCCATTGTGCAAGATGTAGGTCTCACCGGATCCATTGTTCAATTGCCAGCGAGAAGACGAGGGGCTGCTCGATCACGCAAGCTGCATGGAGAGCAGCGCCACACTGATACTTGTGTACGTTTGTCGATTCAACCACACCAATGGCTTTCAGAAGCAAAAGGTACCGAATTCCCAGCAAGCTTGGGCGATGCGGTTGCCGTGATTGACAGCTTCAGGGCCATGGTCTCAGATGCCGTATTGAAATGATACTATGCGAGCGGCATGGTTGTTGAAAGGAGATGATCAATTTCCAGCTGAGAAGAGAGAAGGTATTCGAATTGATTGCGCCTCCACTCGTGCTCATCAACCTGCTGCCCCGGATGCGGCTTCGTCTGCAGCTCTGTAGACGGTGTGAATATGAGATACGCGCGCCTTTTCGTTAGCAAGCAGGCGCGTGCGCCCGCTCTTGGTCGAAATTTCGACGGCAGCGTGCAGCCGAAATGCTACGAACTGCTGTCCCCAGCCTTGAATGGGTTCGTGCAGTTGTTTGTGGTTGAACTGGGAGCTGCAGACGCGCAATAGGCGGCTTCGTAGGGTATTACTATGGCTTGAGAGCGATGAATAACAATGGCACAGCATTGCAGTTTGGTGCGTGCCAGACATTGATATCGGTGTCGTTGCCAGGGATGGAAATAGGGAGAGAAAGGAGAGCAAGTCGACGCGAAGGTGGAGCCTCGCTTCGTTTCGCCGGATCCGTTGCGCACCTATTATTCCACCCAGGCAGATCCAACGACGACCTCACCACATCCGACCCTGTCCCGCCCTCCGCCCAACGCCACACCCATACTACACATACACACACACATCCTCTCGAGGTGAGTCCAATTTGCTGCGTTCGGTTGCGTCCCGTCGTCGTCAACCCAGCCTGTGTGCGCCAGCCCGCCACTGCATTCCGGTCGCCAGAGCGAGCGAGGGACAAACACGCAACAAGAAGCCTTCCGGCAGCCTGGCACAGCAGGGCAGCCTGCATGCGATATGATGCTGTACACGCACGCCAAACGGACGGCCCTCTGCTGCCGTTGCCCGCCATCTCCAGTCCCCCAGTCGACCCTCCCGGAAATCCGCTCCAGGAGCCCACGGCAGGAGATTTGAGCGTCGCCCTGTCCGTCGCGCGCGAGGGCGAGGCTTCAGAATGCGAATTTGTGTCAGTCTACTGGTCTTTGAAAGAGCGCCTGCTTCCCGTGTTGCTCATGGATCGCTTCCTCTTCGTTGCGTTCCCTCTTCATCCGTACCCCAACATATTTATACCATATTGCACCCATTCGAACAGTTGCGCCCCCAGCTGACCTCAGATGTCGTTCCCTTTAGGCGTTATCGCATATCCAGCGGCCGTCTCCGCAGACGGTAGCTTCCAACGCAAGAAGCCGGGCAAGCAGACATCGCCTGCAGCCTCGCGAACTTGTGAATCCACCTCGCTGGGTCGCCAGAACTCGAATCTTCGAAAGGACCACTCCGAGAAACGACAGCCACGACCATCCAAGACCTGGCGCTCATTCACCCGTGAACGTCCCAAGGCCGCGAGTACCCCAAAGACAGCACAGACGGAATTTGGCACCCTCCGGCCGAACTCGTCTTCGACTGGAAGCAGATATCCCTCACCGCACGACTCTTTCGACTTCTCACCACAGATCGCAGGTAGCGTGCGGTCAAAGCACGTTCCCATTCTTATTCCGGACGAGTATTCTTACGTGTCCAAACCCGTTTCTGAGATTGGCTCTGGTCCTCCTTTCACATATTCGTTCATTTCCGACGAGTCTCCGGTGACGACACAAGCTGCATCATTCGAGCAACGACCGGACAGCACTCGCTCGGTGCCGCGGCATGTGGAAATAAAGATCCCTGACTGGGCGAATTCTGCTCTTCGGCGCTCCGAAACTCTCTACTCACCGCTCCCGACATATCTTGCTCTCAGAAACCCATTCGTGGAGGGACCAAAGCCCAACATGTCTCAACCGACTCCCGAGTCTAGCCGGGCCAACACGATAGACTCGCGCACATCCAGGCCATCGCCTGATCGTCTCTACGCTGGCCGTTCAGAGAACGAGTCAAGCTCCAATCTGAGCGCCTACAGTAGTCAGACCAGCCTCGTTGGCATGCGGTCTGAGTACGAATCGGCGTCAGAAGCAGAGTCTACGCCAGGTGACGATGACACTGGCTCACACACTCCATCTCAAGCCGCTGCGGCAACAGGAACTCAGAGTATACCTCAAGCACCATTATCTAGCACCTCGAATTTATCTGGCTTGGTCTGTAATGTACATCGGACTACGGGCAAAGAACCTCACCCTCTCGTTGGTGCCACCACGACCATCTTGGGAGACAAGCTATATGTGTTTGGCGGACGTAGGCTGTCCAGGACGAAACCTCATCTTACGGCAAATTTGTACGAGCTTGATCTCATCAGACGCCACTGGACGAAGCTCGATGCAAAAGGCGATGTCCCACCGCCACGCTATTTTCACAGCGTCTGCGCTCTCGGCGATGCTAAGCTGGTGTGCTACGGCGGCATGTCGCCAGCCCCACCCAGCCAAGAACCGGCCACTGAAGCTCAACCGGAAGTCATCGTTATGTCGGATGTGCACATCTATGATGTGCCAAGTCAGACATGGACGAGAATCACTCCCCCAGATGCTCCTCAGGGTAGGTACGCCCACTGCGCTGCCATTTTGCCCTCGTCCGCTGTATTTGCATCATCCAGCGCGCCAAACTCCGCAATCCATCACAATCCGGCTGGCACAATGCCGAATCAAGGTTCTCTGGGCGTGTCTCTGGACGGCACCGGTGGTGCAGAGATGGTGGTCGTCGGTGGCCAAGACAGCGCCAACCACTACATCGAACAAGTGAGCATCTTCAATTTCCGCAGCTTGAAATGGACCGGTACGACGGGTATGGGTCGCAGTTGCGGCGCTTACCGAAGCGTCGTGACACCCTTGACCACCATGTCCGCTGGGCAAATTGGTGCAGGACCTCATGCACAGCGCGACCACGAAGACGACGAGGAAGACACAGGCGTAGTCGGTTCCGGCTCTCCAATGCTGATCTACTCCAATTACAACTTCCTTGATGTCAAACTGGAGCTACAAATACGGTTGACCGACGGTACATTGACCGAGAAATCGATGCAGACCGTTGTCTCTCCACCTGGACTGCGCTTCCCGAACGGTGGAGTCATCGACAACCACTTCGTTGTCTCTGGAACTTTCTTGACCTCGTCAAAGCAAGAATATGCTCTCTGGGCGCTCGATCTTCGCACTCTGACATGGAGTCGTATCGATGCCGGCGGGAGCATATTCAGTCAAGGAAGCTGGAATCGTGGCGTGCTCTGGAATCGACGAAACTCTTTTGTGATTCTAGGAAATCGCAAGCGCAGCTTGGTTGACGATTACAACAACCGCCGAATCAACTTCTCGAACATCTGCGTTGTTGAGCTCGAAGCCTTCGGTCTCTACGACAATCCCAAACTAGTGGAACCCACATCTGGATTCATTTCGGCCAGCGGAATGCCATTCCAAGGATCGAGAGAAGATGCTGCGTTCGGTAGACTACTCAGTTCGGCAGCAGAGGACATTGGTGCACTCGCTCTCAATGTGCGCGAGCTTGCAGACATGGACTTCCTCGCTATTGACGGAACTAGGGTGCCGGTCAATTCACGACTTATTTGTCGTCGTTGGGGGCCACATTTCGTTACTCTCCTCCGAGAGTCACTGGTGGCTGCAAATGAGACGGATACCGCAACTCTTCGACCCAACGTTGCGAATCATCCTTCGCGAAATTCAAGCATCACCATCACACCATCTGTCAACTCTGCTGGCACGACGCTCACCAACAACAGTATATCCAGCGAGCTACCGGAGACAAGATCAGCGCCGCCTGCAACGCGACCGAGACTGCTCTATCTGCCACATACAGCTCCTACGCTCCAGGCTCTCTTGCATTATCTCTACACTTCCACTCTGCCTTCGCTGCCGCACCCTCTCGCAACGCCACAGATATTCTGCTCTCTGTTGCAACTCGCACGCCCATATCGAATCGATGGCCTGCTTGAGTGCGTGGTTCAGCGATTGCATAGCTGTCTCGATGGACGCAACGCTGCCGCCATCTTCAATGCTGCTGCGATGGGCGCCGGTGGTGGCGACAGCGTGCACTTCTCTACCACGTCAAGAGCGATCAATCAGAGCGATATACCAATCCGAACAGCTAGCCTAGCTGGTATTGATGCTCTTCTTGCCAACGGTACTCCACGAGCGACAGGATTGCGGATCGACACCGGAAGGGCCAATGGTCGCAATGCCCGGCTTACGCTGCGGCCTGGACAGTCATTCACAACGGACGACACGGATGACGAAGAGGTGCCCAACAGTGCAGCGACTGACGCCAGCATGAGCGAGAGTGAGTTCTCGTTTGGGTCGCGAAGCTTCACAAGCAAAGGCGAGAATAATGCAGAAATCTGGAGCGGTGCATTGAGTTCCGCAGTCGGTTTGCAGAAGCGTGGTCTTCGAGGGTTGATGGAAGGCCGTCGCTTGCGAGAGCGAGGACGAGAGGTAATGGAAGGCGCAAGGGTTGGGCTGGGTATCGCATGAGTTCGCGTTGGGCTGGAAGCTGCACCGGTGGGCGCGGGGTGACGACAAAAAGATACCATTTGCTACTGTTTTTGCTAGGAATGGAGTGCCTCCTGTTTCATGGAATGGCTTTGCGCATGATATATGTCTTCCTTTTCTTCACGTTCACCACAGTCTTGGACGGACTCACTGGAACCCAATTGACCCGAGCGACACTGTCCGTTGCATGTTGAACGGCTACATGCAATGATTAAAGCCGCAGGACGACGGCAATGGGGTAACCACATGCTGGCGGTAACAAGGGAGCCTGCAAAGGTACTTCGTGCTCGATACACCGGTAAAGGCGGGAAATGTTCACGGCCAATCTGGACCTGGTTACCGGGCCGATGTAGACTGCCACTGCCACACACGCAACCGCAGCGCAACATCGTCGAACCCACCTGGTAATAATTGTTGAGTTATTCCCGCAGAACCATGCTTTTAGAGCACTTCCTGTCGGAACCCAGCCTGTCCACGGATCTACAGAGCCATCTATCTCCACAAGCGCCAAAGGAAACATGCAATGAGGCGACCTTATTACAGAGCCGTCCTGATTCGCCCCGCTCTTGCTCAACTTCCTCCCCTCCACCCAATCTGATGGGCTCTTCTGCAGTTTGCGGAGGATCGACATTCGCTGACTTATTTGCACTGCTGCTAACGGCAAACAGTCCGACTTACCGCCATCGTGTTTCCGCCTGCTACTCAATCTGGCTCCCTCAGCGGAAATAACGAAAATGCCGTCTGATTTGATCCTTGCCTGCCTTGCCGTGATCTGGCCTTGATGTGAGGCATCGAGCGGGGGTACATGTACTTGACAGAAAAACGTACAGTGGCGTTCCTGCGTCTTCACAACATGGCTGAACAAAACATCGTCTCTCCGGCGCTCTTCCCCATCATCCCGCTGGACCGCCGACGTTCGAACCCATTTCGTCACTTTTGGAAGGCACTCCATCCGTTCGTTTGACAAGACGCATAGTCTCGAGCGCGCCAGTCGCGATGGTTCAAGAAGACCTTTGACAGGAACGTCGACTCGACAAATCAACGGCCTCAGAGGTTTCGGATCCTGGCGACTTCATTCGATATGTCATTCGCGGGATCGTCTGATATGTCTGGAGACCGAGTCTACCAGTTCATATCAGACCCAGACCACAAGGAGAACCTGTCTGGGCGAGTACGAGCTGCGTGTTTGACCTGCCGGAGGAAGAAGATCAAGTGTTCAGGCGAGATCAATTGTCGCACTTGCCAAGAAAAAGGCCTGGTGTGCGAAGGGTTGCCACAGCGCAGAAAGCCTTCACGGGATAGTGGCAACTCTCTCATTCTTGGGCCTACAATCTCCGGTGGGATCGAGCGTAAGAGAAAGCCGAGCAAGACAGCTCCGAGAAGACCGTCTGTCATATCGAGAGAAGATGCCGAGAAGGAAAAGGAGGACGATGCGATAGACACTGCCGAGTCGTCAACGAAAGCTGCCGCGGAAAGCGCACTCCAGTCCCAATTCTTCGTCGAACGGTCCTACACAAAACTTAAAGCAGCAGGGCGACCGCACGTCGATATCTGGCGTCTCGGCCAAGAGCAAACGAAGTTTCTTCCGGAGTGTCCACCCAAACGCTCCCTACGCGATCAAACCACCGCAGACATTGATATCTCCCCAAGCGAAAAGCTTCCTACTGGACTTGAAAATAGCAGTTTGTGTTGGTCAGAACAGACTCAGGCGCTGGAGGAGCAGGCCCAGTCCTTGGGATTGATCGAGAACGAGCTACCTAATCTATCCCGGAGACAAACGATCTCCTTCCCCCTGCCCACGCCAGGCACATCCGAAGCTCGATATGATATGTCAAACATATTGCAAAATCGTGAGTCCATCCCTTACCAGGAAACCGGTCAACGTCCTGCTGACAATGATATCTGCCAGAACATGGCGTCTTCGACGACATGGCGCTTCTTCTCGCCAGCCGTACACCGCGCACCGGCTTGACACCCGGTTTGACCGACTTCGAACACTTGTGGGACCTCGATGGTCTCGATATCTTCTCCGGGAATGATTTAGTTTCCAGTCAAGTTGAGCAACAACCACTATCCTTGAGCGACATGCAATCGACGCAGACCATGCAGGAATTGTCTTATATCCGTCCTACAAACGAATCGACGTCGTACTTTGAATCCTATTGGCCTGGATAAGAGGACGTTGGAGCGCGGATATCATGTCGATGACAGAGAGTCACATCACAGGCCGGTGGCCGGTATAGGGCACTTCGCGGAAGAGGAGGGCAATTCATGCCTTGTGTGCCGGATCAGTCGCGGCCTGCGGAATCTTGAAAAGTGAACAAGGCACAGTCAAAATGCCGATGGAGCACATGCTGCTTTCGGCCACACAGTGTCAGCAACAGAAGGACGTCGAAGAAGGCTCGGTAAAGAGCATAAGAAGGAAGGAGAATGCAGTGCGAGATTCAGGTAGCACCCAAAACCTCGTTTAAAACGTTATTATCTAGACAGTCGCTTTTTGACCCTTTGACCTCTGTTTCCATTTCTTCTTCTGTTGCGGCTCATCAAAATCGCTGTCTTGATTTGACGTAGCATCGGTCTCGGATTTGTTACTTCGTGCAGACTTGCGTTTCCGCGCAGTCCTTGGCTTTGACCCGCTACCTTGCTGATCGTCCGTAACCACTGGCTGCTGCATTGTTTGAGATGGCCCATCACGAGTACGCTTCGCTCTCTCCGCCATTCGGTTGAGAGCGCTGCCCATTCGTTTACTCCCCTCGACCCTCTTCCTGGGAGCGAAAGCTTCTCCTCGAGCACTGCTACCGGACGCACCAACACCGACAGTCCCATCAAAGAATGCGGTGATGTTCGCTTGTGTACCTTCGTCAGCTCGCCGGTTCATGTCTTTGATGACCGGCACGAGAACCTCGTCGGTGCGCTCTTGGCTCCAGCCAATCGTCGCCATCAAAAAAGACCGCAAAGCATCGAGGTCTGGGACACCCCATTGGAACGCTTCGGACGTGGCGTCTACGTCGGGCTGTTGGTACGCCAGTGCCACGCGTGCATCGGGAAAGGCAGGCGGCAAGAATATCTTTGAGGCGTTCTTGCGGAATTTCCTGCGGAAAGTGTTCTTCGCATCGTCCGCTTTAGAGACCTTGTTTGTTTGCACTCCAGTCCACCACTCCTTGAAGTCCTCCAAGGTGGGGAATTCTGAGATAATCTCCATGGCAGTCACCGGACCAATACCCGGAAGGCCATCGGTGTAGTCAGATCCGAGAAGATGAGCTACTGAAATCAATCTGTCTCGAGTCAACTCGAATTCCTTCTCTAGATCCGATGTGAGATAGCATTCGACGAATTTGGCCTGGTTGAACATGTTCTTGTAGACACGGGTGCCACCGAATAGAAAGCAGTCCGAATCATCCGTCACGATGCCGTCTACCAGACCAAGTCGCACGAGTTCTGCGCATTGAGCTTCGGCCTCCATTGGAGCCGTGATGTATGGCAATCCAAAGAGTCGCAAGAGCGCTTGACACTCTTGGATCATAATCTGGGTCACCTCATCCGCATCTCGCCGATCCTTTTTCTGTTGATTGCGTAACTGTTTTAATTCTCGTTCATAATCAAGAATGTTTTGAGCCTGGGGTTTGTTGTTCAGACTGCTGGCGAATCGCGCGTGCTCTTCAGCCTCAAGTGTCAAGGCACGCAACATCTCCGCGTCTTCGGGATCTGAGAAATCATCAAACTCGTTGCCATCCTCGGCTATCAACTCGCTTGGGATAAGTCGCGGAGCCGGTAGCGACGTGGTCTCGTCGACTTCCTCCACTTGTGGTGGGCCACGAGAAGGTGAGCGACGCGAGATTTCTACATCCTCAAACTCGGGCTCCTCCGACTCGGCCGACGGTGACCCAAGTGCCTCTCCGGCACCATCTTCCTCGACTTGCATTTGCTCAGCAGCGGGTTCAGATATTGTCGCGGCTACGGCTACTTGCCTTTCGGCAGAATGCTTGGGCTGCGGCAGCACTGCTTCATGGTCTCGATCCGGCTCACTCTCGCTCCAGTCGAGCTCTTCATTGTCACCTGTCTCTTGCACCTTGGACTGCCCATAATTGCTAATTGCTGGTGATGCTGCTTGCGCAAGACTATCTCTCCCGAGATCGAGCGCGGATTCTGGGTTTGCTCGGAGTTCATCGGTGACATCGCCTATCTTAGGCTCTTCGTCACCTTTCTTTGCATCACCTGCCTCGTGCGTAGGCATTAAGTCGTCCTCGTCAATTAGAACAGGGTCCAGATCAACGACTTCGGCGTCTTCCAAGTCACGATTGTCATCTTCGGCTTCCAAGTCGATTATTTCATTGTCATCAGCACGGCGGAGGGTGGTGTCGTGTCTGTTCTGAAATTGAAATCGGTTTTCGAATTCCTTTGCCTTTCGGCGATCCTCAGCTTCTATGGCCTTCTGAGCTCGTATGTCCTTGTCCAGATCGCTGGAGAACCAAGGTGGAAGTGGTTGTGCTTTCTTCTGCTCTTTCGCGGCGAGTTCTGGGTTCTCGAACCCTCCAGAAGCCGCGTCTGTGCGCTCTTGCATCTTCTTTTTGCCCAGCAGAGAAGAGCCCAAATCGAGTTTCTCAAAGGGCAAAGGACCGTTGAAACCTGATTGTCGTGCAATTTTGCGAGCACTGTCGGCCGGTGTTGTGATTGGCTGTTGACGACGAGGTAGACTGGTCCACCGTTTGTTTTTACGACTTGCTGCGAGTGCAGCTTGAAAGTCCATGCTGTCGTCCTCATCGCTCTCATCTGGCTTCGGCGTGGGAACTCCGAACGAGGTAACTTCGCGACTTTCAGGGGCAACGTTATAGGCGCGCTTGTTGACAATATTGGCAATGACCCTTCCGCTTCCTCTCGGCAGTGGCGCTTGTTCTTTGGCGGCATGTTGCTGAAATACCTCCATCATATCATCATCCTTGTCGTTGGTTACGGGGCTAGCGATGCTGGGTTCACTTCCATCGTCCTGCTTCAGCGACATGGCAATTGCCTTGCGAAGCTGTTCACCCTCGGAATGGTTTCCATCATGTTCGTCAATGTCTTGGAAATCGCCAGCTTCCTCTCCAGGTCGATCGTCATCGTCGCTACTCTGCACGAAGAGTGAGTTGGGGTCTTGGGATTCCTTGCGCTTTGACTTTGGCTTCGTCGACTGTCGCTTGGAATTGTACACCGCTCGCCTTTGTTTCATCAACCTATCAGATATCTCCTCAGTTTGCGTCCGCCGTTTTGGGAGGCGGTTCAGGCCTTCGATAGGAACGTCTTCGAAGTCATCAACATCAGACCCGTCTTCCCGGCCGTTTGTGGCCGCCGGTACAGGCCTGTCGACGTCGATCGGCTTCTCTTCTTTGCCCTCGTCGCTAATGACGCCCAACGCCCAACCGCCCTCAACGCCTTCGTTTCGGACGAGTATGTATTCTCTTCCCTTTTCGCCGGCTATCCTGCCGCCGTCGAACTGTGCGCCTTCGAATCCATTCAAATGCATGAGCCGCTGGGTGAGCTCGTTGCGCTCGCGGACTCTCTCTATTTGGAACTTTGAGAAAGCCATGCGGTCAGGGAACATGCTGTCCAGCTCGTCTTTCGAGTGACCCATACGCAGTCGGCTGCGCAATCGAGCGGCATTCAGAATGTTGTATCGATCGGATGGTGGCAGAGACATGAAAAACGGGCTGTCATAGTCGATTTTGGAGAAATCATACACATTGATATCTTCGCCAGTGTCAAATTGCCTGGCGTATGTCTGCAGCTCCTCCAGTGACATAACACGCGGATCGTCCGGCCCACCCATCTCACGAAGGGACATGTTCATTTCTGGTAGATGATATTGATCTTTCTTGCGGAACGTTCTGTTTTGCTGTCTCTCTTGCGCCGTCATCTGCAACTCGTCGACGTATACCAATCCTTCATCGGGGATGGCCTCCTCCTCTTGGCCCAGACGCCGTTGTCTGTCTGCTTTTCGCTGCGCCTCCTCTTCCTCCGCCCGGCGCTGCATCTGCACCGCCAGCAGCTTGCCCGCAGTCCGTACAGCATCTTCGCGTCGGCCTTCACGCCGCGACTTGCGCGCGCGGATCGTCTGTCGCTTGAGAGCCGGTGCTCCGCCGTCGAAGACGAAGACGGGCTTGATGCCGAAGAAGAGCAGCTTGCATATGCGGCGGAAGAAGCCAACGACGTGGCTGTTGCGTAGTGCATTCCCTTCCTTGTCACGGACGGCCTTCAGGAATTGGTAGATCCAGATGCTGGCGTCCACAGCCAGCCGCTTACGGTTGAGAGTCTCGACCTTGATGGGCCGAGCGCATGGCTGTAGGATCTGCCATAGCCCCGTGACGCCCATATCGGATCGTTCGGATTGTAGCGGGCATGGTATGATGGAAGAGAGGATGGTAAGTGGGAGTGAGAATGAGTGGAAGTGGTCGCATCGAAGGATCGCGCGAATGTCAGACGTCATTCCACGCGCTATCATGTGACTAACACGTGGGATTGCATGAAGATGCGGGAGATAGAAATCAAGGACAAGACGCATACGTATACTATCATAAAACTCAATTTAAATTTTCTCGACTACAGCTGATGTGCTCCCAGAACCTTCGCCCGTCATTTCAGTAGAGCAAACCTGAGTTACGCTGGGGGCGGTGGTGGTGGAATGTCCGAAGGTGGCGGAGGGGGTGGGATGTCTTGTGGAGGCGGTGGTGGAGGAGCGTCGTAGCCGCCGTTGTTATAGCCACCATTGTTGTAGCCGCCGTTGTAACCTGGCGCTCCGTAGCCCTGTTGTTGCTGTTGCCATGGCGCAGGACCGCCCGGCGGACCGCCCGGAGCACGTGGAGCATCGTAGCCGCCACGAGCCCAAGGGGCAGGCCCTCCGGAAGGTGCTGCAGAGGCGCCATATCCGCCTCCGTTGCCTTGCTGCCATGGAGCAGGACCGCCGGTGGGCGCACGTTGCCAAGGGGCTGGCGCGTTCGTTGGGCCACGCTGCCAGGGGGCAGCTCGAGCTTGGCCACCGTTCGCGTCGCCGGCACCACCCTCCTCCCAACCGATCTGGCGACTCGGGTTGGACGTCTCGCCTCCACCAATCTCGTTCATGAGCTTCTCGTAATCGTTGTCGAGCGCGTTCTCTGGGCCACGGCGAGCCGGCATGTTGCGCCAGTCTGTGCCAGGACGTCGTTCGGGACAGTCACGAGCCATATGTCCAGCGTTTCCACAGACGCGGCAGATGATGTTGGCAGTGAAGTTGCGCTGCTGTGGGCAGTCATACTTCCGATGACCAATCTCGCCACAGTTCTGGCATGCTTGGTTCTCGTCGTCGCGGAGGGTACCGTTCAGGGCGGCAAGCTCGCGGAGTTGATTGCGCTTCAACTCGTTTTGACCTTCTGGGATAGAAGCAGCCTGATAATTGTTAGTATTCGAAAGCAGATATTCAACCTCGGCTGTGCTTACGGTTTCAATGACGTTGTGGATCAATTCCTTTGCCTTGTTGACCTTTTCTTCAGTATCGGCCATGATCAGACAGTGCAGGTCCTCGTCCTGGTTGCTAGCGTGAGCGGCATCAGACTTTCCCTTTCCTTCTTTTACAGAGCCCTTTCCGCGAATGGCGATCTTCGCGCCAGACTGTGTCTCCATCTTCTTGAGTGTATTACCGCGCGGGCCGATAAGGAGGCCGACTGTTAGTAGAGAAAAGCTAAGTGTTAGTTATTGTTCGTTGGAAGGGACGGATGACAAGTTAGCAGATCGGGGTTAGTCCGGTTTTTGATCGCCGTGGACAAATGTGCAGGATGGCAGCAAAGAGCAAGGTAAGAGAAAGGGTTAGTGGGTTAGAAAGCATACTGAAGTTGATTTCCGGGTAGTCATTGACCGGCACGTAGACCTTCTCTTGGGTCTTGGTCGGACGGCGGTAGTCAGAAGGAGGGTGGTAGCTGGGGATGATCTTCATCGCCTTTTCGATCAGTTTATGACGCTCGTCTTCGAGCTTCTTGCGGTAGCGGTATTCGCGGGTATTGACACGTCTACCGAAGTTGTCGTACTGCGGCGGAGGCGACGGCGAGCTATTAGCAGTGTTAGTTTTCAACAGCAAGCGAGACTCCTTGGGCAATTTACCGGTCGCCATCAGCAGGCACAACATCGTTGATGCGCAGCTTCTGGCTGATTTCCTCAATACGCAGATGCGTGACGTACGCGTCGAGCTGCTCGGCTGTCATGGGCGCCGTGATTGCGGTGGGCAGATTCATCAAGCCCGCCGCCTTGTTGTCCGCTGCATCTCCCCATCGGTTGCGCTTGCGACGCTTTTTGGTGCCGTCGGGGTTGAGCTCTGGTTCCTTGCGCTCAGGACTGCGGCCTCGCTTTGCCTCGCGCGGCACCTCGTCGTAGTTGCCAGGCTCATCATCGCCGCCGAGACGTCGTCTGCCCAGAGGGATCGTGTTCGCGCCGGTCTGGCCAAGGTTTTGTCGGTAAGACATGGTTGCCGATGGATGGCGGTGGCCTTGAGTGGTTGTTAAGGAGAAATCCTGGACATGAAGCTGCAGTAGAAGATGACCTCCGAGTCAGTGCGAAATCACGCTAAGCCGCTTTAAATTTGACCCTTGCAAAATCACGTGCAACGAGCACAAGATTGGACGTGATTTTGGGAATGAATGAATTGGAGGTCAATGTTGGCTACGCAGCCTGCGATCATGATAAAGTCGGTTAGTACAGGGCCTCCTAGCCTCAAACAACCTCCCACGAAGCAAGTCTTCCTATGCTATCGCCAGCGTTCCTTACCACACACATCCTTCCCTCACCCGCATCTAAAAGCACGGCATCTTGCACTCGTGCTAACAAGATGCTACCGATACCAGTTCCCTGACCCTCACCGAGATTGTAGTTTCCAGCAGTGATAAAGCCGATGAGGTCCTCTTCGCCAGGGCAAGCTGGATACTTGTTATCGCCAACACGAGGAGGCTCAAGCAACGACGCCGCCAGACGCTGCCGTTGAACATGAGCAGGCACATCCGTTGACACACGAGGAAAACCATGCTTTGGTCCTTTTTGTCTCCGGCTAGCTACATTGCTTGGATGAAGATCGAGCCAGCGTTTCCGTGATACAACATCTTCTGGCAGTCGATAAATACGCGCGCATGTCTGCGGCACACCCCGATTGAGTAGTCTGAGGCGGATCGTGGCCAATGCATTCTTGTGCTTGATGTCTCTTCTTCCACGCAGGAAGGCGTTGGCTTCTCCTGCTATGAGCTGGACCAGCAGAGGCGAGCATGGGTTGTCGCTTGCACCTCGCGCGTTTCCCGAATCAAGAGCGTCCTTGAAAGGCGCAGGATGTGTTCCTTCATCGGAGGTCACATCTTTCGGAGCACCCGAGAGTAGTCTTTCCCAGTCACATGCCCATCCAAGACCGATCTCGCCTTTTTGCCCATGTGCAGACTTGACGGCATCCCAATTCACTCTTTTGGACTTCGGTCGACGCTTCCAGTCGCTTTCGCGCTTCTTTCGCTGCTCAAGCTCCCAGTCCCAACCCGCCTTCGTGCCGGGATAGTCCCCAGGGAACCAAGGCTGGCCTATTTCAAAAGCAAGCTGGCGTTTCTCATCCAGGCCGCCAAAACGTGGCTGTCCACCTGTGGAGAGTGGGTAGTACATTATGCTATACCAGAGAGGCCGCACACATTTCCATGGTAGGAGTGCAGTCCAGGTCGCATGGCGTTTGTCTCGAGACGAGGTGTTAAATAGTAGCACAGGTATCCTTGGATCCTGAGACGATGGTACTGGGTACGCTCCAGGTGCAGCAAAAGATCGTCGTCTGTTGATCGCTTTCTGAGACGGGAGTTTAAACGACGCCATGTGCCTTGATCGACGGTCGAATAGTGTCTGCGCTTCCTGCTGAGCGTCAAGCGGCCAATTCGTCAGCAGTTCCATAAGACTGCTATCAAGCAAGGCATTTCCTGCCTGTTTTACGGGTCGAGGTGGATGATGCAGTCGGGGGTCCTGCGTTTCGAAGCCAAGGACGACGTTTGTCGGCAGCATAAGCTGGTTCGTTAGTCCTCCAAGAGACTTCCACGTTCCTGCGGCGCCAACTGGTCGTTGGCCGCTATTGCTGGGTTCTGACGGCCACAAAGCTCCTTGCAAGACCTCTGTGGCGCCAGACCCGGTGACTTCAATGCTTCCAATCTCAAACCGCAAATCCTCCACAGTAATCTGGGGCTTTATTACTTTGGAGAGCCGCATAAGCTCTTCCCACAACTGGAAGAAAGCAGCGGGATGAACACGCAGGAAGGCATGCCGCCTGACTTTTGCTCGATCTTCGTCTCGTCGTAAGTTTTCGTCGTTGAACGTTGAGTCGACACACCAGATCACGGTGGCTGGAGACATTGGCGAATGGGAAGGTTCTCGCTGGAACAGAAACCCTTCCCACACTCGAGTGCCTTTCATCCACTTTGCACCTTGAGATGTTCGCACATCTGAGCCTATAGAGCGGTCGACGCCCATTGCTCTGAGAACGCCGTCGATGCTTCTTTGCTGACCAGCCAAGCCGATAGTGGCCATGTAACTGGTGTCCCACGCAACTGCACCTCTCTCATTAGCAGCACGATGAGTAGGACGGTAGCTTTTCGCAGTCGGGGTCAGAGGAATCACAAATCTCCAGAGTGTATCGCTTGGAGGAGTCATCCGAGCGCGCTTTGCATGAAACATGTGGGTTGGTAGCCAGGTCTTGTTGAGTTGACGTTTCCGGAATCTGGTCTTGGTTATAGATGGTTGTGCGAGCGATGCCTTCTTGACTTTGGGTGCGCGTGGTAGGACAGCAGTCGCGTTTTCATTTGACTTGACGCTGTTCTTAGTAGTGTGTTCGAATCCGCCGGTCTTCCGTTTAGCACCCAAAGCTCGAAGTCTCGTGGCCGTCTCTGCTCTCAGCCGCATATGACGAGTTGGCTTCCTGCGCCTTGCTGTAACGGTTGGCGTGTTGTCGTCGACCATCTGTCCGTGGTCAGCATACCACGTTCTGCGACGACACTGGTCCCCCCACCTTCAGCCAATATGCCATGGGCAACTACGTACCTCCCTCTTCGCCCGTCGCTGCAACCGTTTTGGCACTCGTTTCGCATTGTGGCTCGCCGTGCGTCTTCTCAGCTCTTTAGGAACCTGTTGGAATGCTCGCTGGGTGAGAGCCTTCTTGCTGCGGGACATGCCATCTTCCAACGCCCTGATCTCGTACTCGCGCGCCTTAACAAACCTGTCCACGTCCAACTCGCCATTCTTGAAAGCCTTGGAGGAAGTCTGCGTTGCGAGAGTGCGGCAGTCGCGCTGCTTGGACCGATGATCGATTTTGGCCCGTTTATTGGACTCGCTCCGGGGCTTCGAAGGGGGCTCTTTCCGCTTCTTCGAATCGCCGTTCGCTGAGGGCTGCGCGGACCGGGGAGGGTGCTGTTGAGCCATGGTCGCCGTCGTTCATCAATTTATTGTTGTACAGTCATCCCAACATCTCTGTTGTGTACTGCATGTGATTGTGAAGGTGAATTGAAGATTTGATCATAGCACGCTAAAATGTACTAGCGCCTCGCGTATCTACACGGCAGGAACGCGTCGAACACATGCACTTCAACTTCACCACCCACACTCACAAGAAGACGCCACCACTGACTACAGCGACAATCACGGTGATACTGCCAACGTCATGTCGTCGCCTTCTACAACCTCTCGCAGGCGGCCGAGGGACATTGAAGACGACGAGTTGGAAGACGTGCCCTTCGGAGACGCTGTTATCGAGAAACCCCACAAGCGGCGCCGCACCGACGACGAGGACCCCAGCGGCGACGAGGAAGATGAGGAAGACGATGAGACATCGCCTGTGCTGCCGGACAACTACCGCCGCTCTCCTAAGGGTAAAGGTCGCGTGAGGGATGCGTCGACTTTGTCCCACGGCGGCCCATCTCGGCAGGAACACCAGCTAGGTGCCATCGTCCGGGTCAAGCTCACCGATTTCGTCACCTATTCGAGTGCAGAGTTCTATCCCGGGCCGAATCTCAATATGGTCATCGGACCCAACGGAACCGGCAAAAGTACTCTGGTCTGCGCCATTTGTATCGGCCTGGGTTGGAGCACTTCTCACCTCGGACGTGCCAAAGATATCGCCGAGTTCGTCAAACACGGAAAGAGATCCGCGGAGATTGAGATCGAACTGAAAGCCGACCCTGCTCGCCATTCTGAAAATCAAGTCATCACCCACACCATCAACAAGGACGGCGGCAGCAAAGCAGCTGCCAAATCAACATTCCGCATCAATGGCAGGAAAAGTAGCTGCAAAGATGTACAAGCTTTGGCGAGGAGTTTCTCAATTCAGGTCGACAATCTATGCCAGTTCCTACCCCAGGACCGTGTCGTCGAGTTTGCCGGTCTGTCTCCGGTAGAGCTGCTTGTCCAGACACAAAGAGCTGCTGCTCCGGAATACATGTCGCAGTACCATGACCAACTCAAGGAAATGGGCAAGGAGCACAAGCAAAAGCAAGCAGAGCAACAGAGATATATCGACGAGCTGAAAAAGGCAGAAGATCGGCAAAAATCACAAGAGGGCCAGGTCACGCGTTTGCGAGAGCGCAACACTCTACAAGAGCGCATCAGAATCATGGATAAGATGAAGCCATTTGCATTGTTCATTGCCAAGAAACGCCAGCACAAGGAGGCCAAGCAACGCAGCAAGGCCGCCGTCGCCGAGCTCAAGCGTCTCACAGAGAGAGCGCGACCCAACCGCGAGGCCATCGACACCAAGAAGACGTATCACAACGGGCTGGAAGAGTATGTCAATGCTCAAAAGCGCATGTTGAACAGGCTTGACAGCGTGACGACGACAAAGAAGAAGGAAATGGAAGCCACCGCCACAGCAGCCGAAGCTTGTGACACGGAGTTAAATAACGAAAAGCGCAACGGTCGAACGGCACGAGAGAATATCAACAGACTTCAAAATGAGATTCGAAAGCTCAAGAATGCCATGAAGAACCCCCCGGCGGATTTTGACTTCACCGAAATGAACCAGCAGATTCGGGATAAAAAGCTGCAGCTCCGAGACATTGAAAATAGTATCGACGAAGCCAAACGTTCCGTGCAGCAGCTGCAGGAGTCAGCGAGACAGCGACAAGAAATCATCGCCCAGGAAGAGAGGAAGAAAGAGCATCTGCAGTCTCAAGCTGGTAAGCAGACCAGTAGACTTCAGCAGAAGTCCAGAGAGGTGTCGCGGGCCTGGCAATGGATCCAGCAGAATCTCATTAGATTCGAGAACGATGTTTATGGTCCGCCAATGATCGAATGCTCTGTGAAGGATCCTCGTCACGCAGACGCCGTTGAGACTGTTATCGGTGCATCAGACCTCTTGGCCTTCACGGTTACATGCCAGAAGGACTTCAAAATGCTGTCGGATCAGCTGTACAACCAAATGAACCTGCCGGGCATCGCAATAAGATCGGTCATTCAACCTCTGAATGGCTTCCGAGCTCCGTATTCCCCCGAGCAATTGAAGAAGCTCGGCGGACAACAATGGATCGTCGATCTACTCGATGGCCCAGAGGCTGTCCTTGCTATGCTGTGCGATAATCGGAGCATCCACTCTACAGCTTTCACGACTGGTAACATCTCCGACTCGCAGTTCGAGGCGCTGAAACGCAGCGAATTGGGGGCGCTCGTGGCCTCCACCAAAATGTACACCGTCTCCCGGCGCCGAGAGTATGGTGAGGCGGGAACCAGCACTCGAGTCGTTGACGTAAGGAAAGCGACTCATATGGTCGATATGCCCATCGACACTCAAGAGGAGCAAGACATCGATCGGAACATCCGCGAAGTCAGAGGTCAAGTGGAGACCATCAAGCAGGAAATCGCAGGTTGCAATATCCGCTACAGGCAACTCAGTGAGCAGCGACGCACGGTGATTGGGGAGAGGGACGCGTTGCAAAAGGAGAAGGATACAAAGCAACAACAAAAGACGCAGTTCGATGGACTGGCGCCGAGACTGGAAAACGCCGAAGGCAAACTAGAGAGCGTTCAAGCAACCTTGCGACAGCAATCGGACAAAAGGATGGAGATTGCCAGGAAGCATGACGCCCTGGTGATGCAGAAGGGTCAGCAGGCTCTCGATTACGCAAATACCACTGAAGCGTTGCGAAAGCAATACGTGACAGTCTTCGAGGCTGAAATCATGAAAATCGAAGCCGAGTCGGATGTGGAACAGCTGGAGGCTCGCCACCAGGAAGAGCAAAATCAGTTGGAATCGACCGAGCAGGAGGTCAATGAGTTGGCTGGCACCGTGCGTGCTCTCCACAACGAAGGCATGGCACTGGGCAGACAATGTCAGGAACTGGGAGAGAGCCTTTCTCAGGAGGAGACCGAGTATCACGCTTCTCAGGGAGGGATCTTCACCATTGAACAACTCAACAGCGACATTGAGCAAGTGCAAGCGCAGCTTGACTCGCTACACGGCGGCAATGACAACCTCATCAAAGAATTCGAAGAGCGGGCCAAGCAGATTGAGCGCAAGCGTGACCAGCTTACAGCCGTCGAACAAGTCGTCGGGGAGCTTGGCGCAAAGATCACCGAGCTGCTTCAACGCTGGGAACCGGAGCTAGACCAGGTTGTTGGTCAAATATCTGAGGCCTTTGCGGAGAACTTTGCTCGCATCAACTGCGCTGGAGAAGTCGCCGTACACAAAGACGACGACTTTGAGCAATGGGCGATTGAGATTCGGGTCAAGTTCAGGTATGTCGCCCAGCTTGCGGCCATTGGGATATATTGTTATGATTGTGGAAGCTGATACGTTGACACAGAGAGAACGAGCAATTGAGTGTGTTAGATGCACATCGCCAATCCGGTGGCGAGCGTGCAGTCTCCACGATATTTTACCTTATGGCCTTGCAGAGTCTAGCCAAAGCTCCGTTTCGAGTCGTCGATGAGATCAATCAAGGTATGGACCCGCGCAATGAAAGGTCAGTTGTTCCTGGAAACAGTACCGGTTTGAGACGTTTGCTGACAATCCATCTTAGACTTGTGCACTCCCGCATGGTTGAAATTGCGTGCGCAGAGCATACGAGCCAGTATTTCCTCATCACGCCCAAGCTGCTCAACAATCTCACGTACCACAAGAACATGAAGGTGCATTGCATTGCTTCCGGAGAGTATATGCCAGAAGACTACCGTGAGCTTGACTTTGGTATGCTGGCCAAAAGAGCACTCCAGATCAAGGCTGCTGCGAATTGAGGCGTGGTCGAAGAGAGAGCTTTGTGAATTCTGCCATTCAATTGTCTGTATGTTCACGACTGTTTATCACGCCGCGCTCACGTATGGCGACACATAGCGAATCAATTATGAAA
Organism: Mycosphaerelloides madeirae; assembly: GCA_002785995.1. NCBI lineage: Eukaryota > Fungi > Ascomycota > Dothideomycetes > Mycosphaerellales > Mycosphaerellaceae > Mycosphaerelloides > Mycosphaerelloides madeirae. Next base: position 784,235 of record NHNV01000001.1, on the reverse strand, counting down.
TGACAAGGTGCGTTGCGAACTCCTCACACGGTCAAGAGAGTTTGATCGCCAACAGAGATATACTCCGTAAAATAGAACTAACCTTTTAGGCTTCTTCTTCTTTTCGATGGAACCAGCTGAGAACCGGCGCAGCGACAGCCCTCGACGATAGGTGGATCACTTGATCATCGGTAAAAGACCGAGGTCGCTCATCCTTCCTGATCTCCACAGTGCTTGCTGAGAGTTGGCGCTGGTGCGCTCGCGCGGAGGTCATTTTGCGTTGTTTGCAGCAAAAGTAGTGCAAGGCCAGCCTCAATAAGTTGCTGATGTCGACTGCTGATGTTAAACGTCTCCACATGCTGCTGAGTAAAGTCCTCGGTTGTAACGCTGGGTCGCAAGGTGTCATCAGCACGTGTGCTGCAGACGATGCTGATGGGCAGACCTCGGCGTACAGGCAGTGGAACGAGATTGGGCGCACAAATTTCGTCAATGGCGTGCAAATGTTCGTCTGGATGAGAGGGGAACAGGCGCGAAAAGAGGAAGCGCTGGGAGGACAACGGTGTGACAAGGAGGACGTCTCGTTTGCCCTGGCGCCGGCGTGGATAGGCTCGAGAGCTCGATCTCGGGCTGTGCATTGGGTTCGCTGCGCCGACGCCATGCTGCAGCCTCAAGTGCGCCATCTCGCTGACCTGCGCGTGAAGAGTTGGTGGGAAGGGAACAAGGAGGGAAGGCTTCGCACAAGGCACGCCCCGATGTTCGACTAGCTGCATCAGCTCCGGGCGCCTTGCCGGCCTCGCAGTCTGCATGCCATCGATAGTTTGCAGATCTGGTGTCCCAGCAGCAGGGGCAGTACGATACAACACAGCAAATGATGAAGAATATTGTCCAGCGTAGTATTGCCCTGTCGATGATTCAAAGTCTTGAAGAGCCGGAGCCGCTTGACGAAAGATGTTGCAATGCAACAGGAGGAGCAATATTGCTTGATAGAGATTGATCGAGATCGGCGACGAGAAGAAGCAATACGCGATACGGCTCTCTTCCGGAACCAATGGAGAAGTGTACGTACGATCTCTCTTCCCAGCGCCAGGCACTTCAGGGGAAGTAACGATACGATGGAGAGCACTTGCTTCGAGGCATCTCGCTCCCATCTTTCGAGGCAGTCGCATGTACGCCACCTTCAGGGAGATAGGGGAGCAACAAAATTCAGTAGGACTTCATCGCGGTGTTGCGATGCAGGGACGGCGGGATCTGCAGGCCAGCAGCAGAGCGATGGCACTAACGTTGGTTCTAGCATGCAAGTTGTACGATAAAATAATGATTCCAGCTAGAGTCGGCGGAATCAACCTTCCTGCTGCTGTTCCCTGCTCGTTCACGTGGCTCGTCGGGCTCGCACTACTGCCTCCAACGCTCGGTCCGTCGACGCATCTTCCTCACAATCAAAATCGGCGTAACTTTTACATATGCCTCGATACGCAGATCCACGACTCGACGAACGGCATTTTTCTATGGACCTGCCTCATCCGGCACTCGTCCTGCGAAAACGCCCAATACTAGCACAGTACCGTACCGTACCAGGAATCTGGCGCCGACGACATCGCACCGGGTGTCCGAAAGGACCTTCCAGCTAACATTCCAGCAATCCTCACGCTGTCACCATCATCAGGCCGCCGCCGCGCGCGCCTGAAGGAGCATGCTGTGCCTATCGGGCTGTGATACAGCAGCATGAATGCCCGCCATGCGCGCGGCACCGCGGCTGGCGTCAGCTCTCCTAGATTTATCTCCAGCCTCCTCCAGCCAACCTGGCGGTCTGGGGAGAGCCTCCAGATCTTAAATTGCCGCCCCTCAAAATCTCAATTGCGCTAGTCGGCGCTACCACATGCCAAAATGCGATAATACGTTCCCCTCGAGGAGAAATGTACGCCCACCGCACCGCCCCAAGTTCCAACGCTGCATGAACGACCAATAACCATCGCAGGCCACACGAACCGACTTATTTGCGTGATCCTCCCGGCCGAATGGGCATAATTCCGAGTAGCGAGAGTGTTGGTTGGCTGTACTCTTTCTACCGCTCATCAGAACACACCGGCTAGCCACTTTGCAGGAATTGGACTGGCCTATTGTGGCTGCATCCATGCACATCGCTCGACTCGAGCCCAACAAACGACAAGTCCTGCCTGCATCTATCTGCCGAAACAGGCAGGCCCATTACTACTCCTGTGGGTCTCGGTTCTTCGAAGACAAGCTGCATGAGATCGTCGACTCTCGTCTATTCGTATCAGCTGCCACCAAGGCTGAGGATGCGAGAACCCAACAAGCGGGCTCTTTCTGGCTTTCGGCCTGTTGCTCCAACAGATCCGGTTGTCTGCCTCTACTGCCCGCAATTCCGAGGAGGTTCTGCTATTCGGCGCACCCCAGGAAACCGAGATCTGGCCAGCTCCGATGTACTCCGACTTATTTCCAACTCGTTGTTGTGATGACAAAAAGAGTCGTAAGCCGACGCTCGAAAATGAAACAAGGCTTTGCTACTTGCACGCGAAACTACCGTGCACTTGTGACGAACGAGCAAGGGAGGCACATGGCCCCCGAGTTTGACGCCGGCCCCACCAGCTGGCTAAACATTATTTTAGACATCCGACGTTGAGCTGATCGACGCTACTCGCTTGGGCGGCAATCTCTAGAACTACTGATGATGGGCAGCAGTGAGCACTCCCACAAGTTGCGATAGGTCGCAGGAAAAAAGATCCTGTTCATGCCCTTGGACTATCCATTGGACGATTCATATCATCAGAAACAAACAGCATCTCGGCAGTCCGGCAGACTCACGTCTTGCTTGCTCGCGAACACATGTTGCAGAAGTAGAGCTGCTTATTATTGTCCGACGATACATTCAACTTGGCGAAGCAGGTACTAACTTGGCCTGAAGATCGTCTTCGCCACCGCAATCTCGGAGACAGAGCCGTTCTCACCTGCATTTTATGCGTACAATAACGGGGTCTGCCCTTGCATAGTCAGAACGTTTTGGGGTGTGGAGTTTTGCGACTTTTCTGTCGTGTGCTCCCTCACAGCGTCACAGAAATTCCCGTCGAGCTTTGCCTGACCTAACAGCCTGTCCGTCATCCATTTGTCATTGGCCCTTGACATTGTCGATCTTACAGCGTCTATTCTACAACCCCATTCCTTGCCGGCGCCTGCTTCCGTAGCGTGTCCGGTGCGCTGGTAACGCCAGGCTCAGTACGTCGAACAATCTTCGTTGCTTGACAAGTCGACGATGATCCAACGCTTCGGAATCTGAGCCTTGAAGGACACCACACCAAGGCCACCGCTCTGCCGCACGATAAAACCATCGGGAGCGGGCATATCCTGTCTCTTAACACTAACCTACTGCTCGAAGCCATTCCAGCTCCTCTGCACACCTACCTGCAACGCCACATGCGCGTTGCATACTACGACTCTTGGTCTTAGTTGGGAAGCGATTGCATAGGGTCGGGCGTTCCGCAGGCTGTAACCTCACGCCACGCTTGTCATGCATTCGACGGCAGGGCATGACATTCCAACCTTAACCAATACTATACAGAGCTGCGCTGTCTATGCTGCATCGGAACATCTCACATCGGCTCGCGCCAATGCACCCTATGCGCCGGGTACAGCCCCACAAAGGAAGAAACCCAAGCCTGTCGTCAAAACTCAGCTTGGTAAACAACTGTCCAAATCCCTCTCTACTCTGCAGCTTCGAGAGCCCATTATGTCCGATTCTGAGGACAAGAGACGCAACAAACTCGGATACCAGAGGATTTCTATAGCATGCGGTGAGTTACCATCCGTCTTCACTCCGCACTGGCCAGCGACTACTACCCTTACCAGCCGCACTGGCATGCGCTATTTCATCCGCGCGCGCGACACACACTAACTAATGCCAGCACACTGCCGCCGCCGAAAGATCAGATGCCTTTTAGCAGAGGACGACAACGAGCAGAGATGTCAGAACTGTATTCGACTCAAGAAGGAGTGCGTCTTCTACCCAGTCGACCAACAGGCCGCTATGGATGCTAGATCCGAGGCATCCAACAAGACAGGAGGCCCTTCAGCATCCTCGACAGTGCCATCGTCTCCTTCACAAACGGGTTCGCGAGTCCTGGACCAGTCAGGTCAACAATTCGACGCTGGCTTTCAGAACATGCCCTCTGACAGCTCGCAAGGGTACCAAGGCATCCCGATCGTACCCAGCATAACCATCCCACCTCAAGGTATGCCGCATCCTTCGGAAGCGCATTTGACGGCTGACACAGGTTCAGGAAACTTCGCACATCTCAATCTGGGTTTCCCATCACGAGGGGGAGAATTGGGAGTTGTGTGGAGCCCACATGAATTTGGAACTCAGAGCCCGGCCGTACCCTTAGGTGACTCTTCCCACATGCCGCAGCACTTGACAAGGTACGGTCATCCAAACATGACAGCAGACACGTCTCTGTATCCGGGGTCTATGGATCAGAGCCCGCAGAACATCGAGAGTTTCGGGTACGCGTCTGCTCAACATTGGCAGTCTCAGCACCGGCAACAACAACAACAACAACAACAACAACAACAACAACAACAACAACAACAACAACAACAACACCAACTCCACCCCCAGCCTGTTCGCTCGATGTCATATCCCAACAATTACAGCGATCAGATGTACAGCCCAGCTATTCACCATAGCCCACAAGCCGGCTCTTATGTGCAGCCACCGCAGTTCCAGCAGTACCATACCGACCCTCAAATGGTCGCAATGGCACCTGGTCAAGGACATTTTGTCGGCAGTCCAACCCAATACGTGGTGCCTCCCGATCAGCGGAGCTCCAGCATACCGAATACCTCGCCTTTCCATCCTCCTCAACCAATGCAAGCGTGGTATTCGGACGCGGGTCCCTATGCATCGGCCGTGCAAGAGACGCACACTCTTCCAAGCCAGAAGGAAGAGGGCGGATATTCAGCGCGACCAGGCTAGAACATTTGGCGGTCGAGGCGAGTCGAATCGAAGTTGGCATGGGATTCCTGGAATTACACTTGTGAGATATCCAGCGCGATCCTCCCGGTGAACAGAGCATTGTCGTTAGGGCCAGACGTCTTCCGTCAACAGGAGACAGCGGTGCTCGCGTTTCTACATACCGAGGCGATGAGAATCTCTGCAACCACCGCGCAGACCTTTTGAGGCTACTGTAAAAAGCCCACGAAATACCGCATCTCTGGGCCAGCAACCAGGACGAGCACGCGGGATGCGTTGGCATGATAGATGTGATTTGGAACGAACGACCAGCATTAATTGAAATCAAGCAGAAATGAACAGGTTCCTTGGAGATGTTCAGCACGGCTACCACGTCAGCAAATTCAACCAAGCCAGGGGAGACGGCAAAAGCGCGACCATATATCGTGCATAAATGTTGTACATTGGGTGGACATCATTGACCCTTACCCGCATACCCTTGTAATACACTCCATGCGAACGGCAGATGGGGATTCGCTGAGGGAGCGGTTACACACACATCATATTGAGAGACGTAACAAGCGCGCATGACGGAGGCCAGGTTGCTGTTACAGCACGAAAGCACCGAGGAGCCAGATGCGCTACTCAACGAGTCGACGGTTCCGGACAAACATCGGGTCTTCGACACATCTGCCAACACGTCGAGCGCCAGGTCGACTCGCCCAGAGATAGCGACTAGGTCTTGTTCGGCGGCCAACTACAGGGCAGCAGCGCACTCTATTTGACAGCTCCTATTGATCGTTCGCCTCGATCTGGTGACCGCATCCTTCGACGAGCTCTTGCTAAGCGGTTTCGACAAGGGCGTCAAAGATATGCACCTTTACCAGGATCATGCTTGAAGGAGAGACCCATTGTATGCATGTAGATGACGCGATACCGGAGCATTGGCCCCTGTCATCATAATTGTCTGATCCTACCTGTAACGAGGAAGGACGAGTGACACTACCGGACGGAAATGCGACATCGTTCGTATCTGGACAAACCACGACCCACCATTCCTTCACACAACTGCTGGGAGGAGATTTCATCTTTTTTCCGTTGCCTCAGTATTGAGGGCGGTCTGGCAAGCCATCGGCATAAGAAAGAGCAAGTGAAAGACGGGTGAAAGGCCTCTTGTCGAGAAGCATAGCTGTTAGAGCTCAACGGGAACATCTTTTTTCCAACCTTCGATTGGCCATGTTCACTTGCCGAACGTCACCAAACCACGACTACGAACGCACCCACGACTGCCTTACACAGTACCCGTGAACACAAACTGTCGGCTATCAATCGAGGACCGCTTTCTCGCAAGCACATGCTCTCAGGAACATTCAATTATATCTAGTACTCCGAGGGGGTCCTGACATAACCGTTGGCGATGCAAAAATTCGCAGGTGCGTCCTCTGGTACATGATGGATCGATGCGCTGAGCGTATACAGTAAGATCCACCGTGATCTGACCTCTCATCGACGGACTTACGAGAAAATACAGCCGGACCAATAATTACTTCCAGACTATGAGTAAACGTTCCAGGACCGGACAGAGCCGACTACCCGAGCGATTTCTGGACCCTTTCTTGTCTCGAAGTTCAACGGCCAAATATCAGAATCACTCTGTATGCAATGCATGCCGTCACAGTACAAATTAAGACTGGATTGGCACGAGCTGACGGCACTTGAAATCACCGATTTTTGTTGACAGAAGAGGGAGTTGTGGGACGGCAAGATGCGGAGAAAGAGGGCGTGAATCCAATACCAGACCATCATTCGACGAAGTTGCTGTACCTGGGATGTTCAGGAAAAGTCGAAGCCATTGCAAAAACAAAGCTCCCTTGAGAGCCAGTAATGCCGGCCGACAGAAGGTCGTCGAGAGAGCAACCCAATGCTTCGTTGCAAAAGTGCAGCTCGTCTCATATACATGTTGACTATGCTGGTTGGGCATCGATACCACTGTCTGTTGTAGCTACAAAGGACGGAGCAACACATGAAAACCTCCCGCGAGATCTTTCTTTGGCCGAGGCCGAGTTGCATGTTTCCGAACATTACCAATGCGAATGAATGGGTGGCTACTTGAATATTCGTTGTGTTGCTGTGCAGTGCTGCTGGCCAATGAGAAGGCGAGCGGCGGCTGCCACAGAAACAGCCGTCGTTAGGTGAAGTCAGATTGAAGAAGCTACGATGAAGCCCTGCATCCACGCCAGGCAGGCCCCTCGGCGCCATCATTATTATCCACAGCACCGTGTCGTTGCCTTATTCATCTCAACAACACCTGTACACTTTGTACACTTCCTCCACTGCCTTCCATACCATTCATACCATTCATACGCCTCTCCGGCACAGGCTCTCGCTTAACCCGGCTCAACCTTACAGTACGCACCTCCGCTTCCCAGGACCGACTGACCTCGTCTGACATAATATAGCTCCTTTTCACCTTGGCCAGCACCGTGCCGCATCACTTCTGCCACCCGCCGATTTCTTAAACATCACCACTGCTGCCATTCGCGACGATGCGCTGCTCACCTCTACTTCTAGCGCTCCCGCTCGCGAGCGCGCAACAAATCCCCTTTCTCGACGACATTAAAGGCTGGTTCGCCAAAGCCAGCGGCTCAATATCAGCCGCCGTCGCCTCCGCCACAGAATCTATCTCCATCCCCGATCCAGTCGCCTCAATCGCCTCGAAAGTCGCTGAGTTGAAGGTCAACCGCGTCGAATTGAGCAATTACGATACCCTCATCAAGCCCGGCGCGGCCACCGACACCACGGGCATAGACACGTGGATGGTCTTCGTAACAGGCGGGAACAAGACATGCTACGGAATGTGCAACAGGGCCGAGACGGCCTTCAATGAGAGCATTGCTTTGATCTCCGCTTCGCGCACCCCGCCCAACCTGGCCATGCTCAGCTGTGAGACGGACGGTGTTCTGTGCCACGCCTGGGCCGTGAGCCCACCCTCGATCTTGCACATGCAGCTCCCACAGCCTCTCGCCGACCAGTCGACACCGGCTTCCACTGTTCGCTTCATCTCGCTGAACCGCACAACCGTCACCGCGCCTGAGATTGCTGCAATCCATCTGCAGGACAAGTACCTTGAGAAGGAGCCGTACGAGGGTTTCTGGCATCCATTTGACGGACCTCTTGCGCAGTACGGCCTTGCAATTCCAGTTGGATATGTTATCTGGGGCTTCTCTCAGATACCGTCTTGGGCTTTCATGATCGGTATCAGCATGTTCTCCAGAAATTTCATGTATGTCTGCCAACCATTACTCCGGCCGATGTAGTTTCACTGACTCTTCCGTAGGGGCCGACGCGCTGCGCCCGCCGCAAGGCCAGCAGCTCCAGCAGCGCAGTAAACGACCTGCGCGATATTATTACCTATTATGCACCAATCGGTGCCAAGAGCGTATCAGCTCTCCACACTTACTACTCTCTGCATGATGCAGAGGGCGCTCATATCGAACAACGACACAATTAAAGGAGATCATGGACTGTATAATGGGTACAGGGAATTATGTATGGCACCAAGATACCGCGTGTGGGGCCACGCGTTGAACCGAAACTGAATTTGAACTTCACTTGTCGGCTGCAGCGCGTTTCACCCTCTTTATCGTATCCACTGCTTTCCGAGTCCTTGCTCCTTGCTGCGACGACTTGGGACTACTTTGCGTATAATTGCGCGGCTCGCTTATCGACAGAGGTTCTGGACTGCATGTGGCGCCCTCTTATCGCGCCAGCTCCTTGAGCCTCCAATCAGCACCTCTTATCACGGCTTCCCATCGACAAGCTGTGCTAGAAACTGCGATACGGTCAGAGACAATGGGCCTTGCGCGCGCGAGCGATTGTGCTGTTCACTTCCACGTGGAAACCCACTCCGTCGGGTGAAATTTCAATTTTCTTGAGATCGATACCGTACATCACCAACGATTGAAATGAGACGACTCAGCGTCAGCACGGCAGCCGTCGACGGAAAGGATGTAAGCAGGACGATGGCGACGAGTCGCCCGCACATCTGAGGCATGGGCTGACCCTCCTCCCCGTCGTTTTCAGGAAGGCCGTTTGGCGGAACTCGGTATTCAGCAGGAGTTGAAGAGAGATTGGAGTCTCCTTCACAACTTTGGAGTGTCGTTTTCCATCATCTCTGTTGTATGCATACGCTCGCCTCGAGAAGGGACGAACGCTAGCTGAAGACCACAGATCACTGGAATCACGACGCTCTTCGAATATGGCCTCACTACTGGTGGTCCTGGTGTCATGTCAGTTGGTTGGATCGTAGTTTCATTCTTCACGCTGTTCGTGGGACTTGGAATGGCTGAAATCACGTCTGCCCACCCGACGTCTGGAGGACCTTACTTTTGGGCTGCCATGTTGAGTCCTGATGCGAAATCTGCGGCGTTCTTCTCATGGATGACTGGATGGTGTAAGTTTTCCGGGAGAGGTTCGATTCGTTGGCATTAAGGCTGACACTGAAATTGAAGTCAACTTTGTTGGACAGTGTGAGTGTTTTATCTTCAATTGCTTCAACAGGCTGAGCTGACAAGGAGAAGTCGCTGTTACCACTGGCATCACGTTCGGTTGTGCGACCCTAATTGCTACTCTAGCTACTGTCAAGGGTGGTTTCGAGTCGACGCCAGGAAAGATCATTGGCATTTATGCGGCTTTGCTTGTCAGCCATGTGCTAGTCAATGCCTTCGGCGTGCATATTCTCCGGTACTTGAACAACAGTTCGATTATCCTACACAGCCTCGGCGTCACTGCGTATGCAATCGCTATTATTTCGAAGGCGCCGACGCATCAATCTGCCAAATTCGTCTGTAAGTAATGCACAAGGGTTGATGCTTCATGCGACTATCAAGGACTGACGGCCTTGATAGTCGCCACATTCTACGACGGCACAGGCGATCCCGGCTGGGCAACTCGAGCATCTCCCGCATACGTCGCATGTATCGGCATCCTCATGAGTCAATATACTATCACGGGCTTTGACGCCTCTGCGCACTTGAGCGAGGAGACCATGAATGCATCCTGGAGTGCGCCGATAGGAGTCCTGACCTCTATCGTTTGCTCTTCGGTCTTTGGCTTCTTTCTACTGCTCTGCTACCTGTTCAGCATACAGGACTTCGAGGCTACCATCGACGGTGAAGTCGGACAGCCGGTCTTGCAGATTCTCCTCGACATCTTCGGAGAGGATGGAGCCATTGTGCTGTTTTGTCTGGTTATTATCTGTGTGTGGCATTGTGGGCTGTTCTCTCTGACTTCGAATAGCCGCATGATGTTTGCTTTCAGTAAGTATCCGAGATGAAATGTTCTGCAACGGTTGATACTAATGTAACGCTCAGGCCGAGACCGTGCCCTTCCGCACTTCTTCCACCACGTCGATAAAAGATTCCAGAGCCCCATCAGAACCATCTGTTTGGCGGCCGTGCTTGCCTTCATTCTCGGCCTGCCCTCTCTCGGCTCTTCGGTCGCGTTCGCAGCAGCGACGTCGATTGCCACCATTGGTCTTTACTTGTCATACGGTAGGAACCCAGTGCGCCCTCCCGTTACGGGCGCTGAATGACGAGCTTCCACCAGGTATGCCGATTCTCATCGGCTTAATATGGCCTCAGAACTTCAAGAAAGGTCCCTTCAACCTCGGCGTCCTTTCGAGACCTGTCGCTTTGATCGCCGTGTTGTGGATAGGTTTCATCACGATTATCTTCTGTCTACCTAACGGTGAGTCCTTCCTGCACAATATTCGACCTAGTTATACAGAAGACTGATTCTCGTCGTCGCGCATAGTCAATCCTGTGACATCTCAAACTCTGAATTACACGCCCGTGGCTGTTGGCATTGTGTTGGTAGCAATTCTTGCTTCCTGGTTTCTATGGGCTCGGAAATGGTTCACGGGACCACTTCGTCAGATTGAAGCTGAATCAATGGGTGTTGATGTTGATGAACCAGGTGCTTTGGAGCGGGCTGAGGCTGAAGGCAAGCTTGGAAACTCGGGTGTTGTTCGAGAAGTTTGAAGGAGAGGAGGGAGCAATTGTCAGCCCCTTGTGTTCTGTTCTGTACGTACCTCGGACAACTGGCATCTGTACTCGAAGATAGTGGAGGTGAGTCATTTAGAATTCCTATACCTTTACTTGCTACCTGAAAGCGGTGTCTGAATCAGTACTCAACATAGCACCTCTCCGACAAAGCCTTCCACAATCATGGATCTTACAACACCAGCAGGCATCGATACCTACCTCTGCACAACACAATTCAGTCGATACCAAAATGCTCATCGCCTCTCAGAAGGCTCCAGTGGCTTCGTGTTCCGCGTGCACCTTGCAGACAGCGACGCCAGCTCGAACACTCCACGCTCCCTGATAGTCAAGCACGTCGAAGGCCACCCAGTCTGAAAGGCTGGACGCAGCCAAATGTCGTCCGTCTGGAGGATGTGAGGAACATCGGCGCTCGCATCGGAAAGTTCCTGGGCAGAATACACAATATCACCACCAGCAGTAACAGCCCAGTGCTTCAGCAATCTGAGGGCAACGAGACGGGAAAGTACCTTCCGAGCACGCTTTATTTCAAGAATTTACCGACAGCAGCCGCATAATTTTGCGGACACCGATGAATACTTTCGCCAAGCAGCACAACAAGGCGAAAACAACGTCTTGGAAGCGAGAGAAGTCCTGACGTTGGGTGATTCCTAGACTGGGAATGTATTGGTGTCGAAAAGTTTTCAGCTCTTCCTTCTCGATTTGAAACTAGCAAAGCCCGGCACCGCACACTTTGATATTGGGCAGATGGGCGCGGAGATGTATTGCATAGCAGTTTTCCGCGACCGTAAGTCCGGTATGGCTTTGCTTGAATTCTTTCTTCAAGGTTACCGCGACGAGTGACGTGGACAATTCGATGTCGCCAAAGTTGCGATTCAGATTGGAGCGCACTTAATCATAATAGCGCCCTCTGCTTGGAGAAGTGAGGCCTCAGAATCGCAGATCAAGGATCAGGTAGACGTGGGAGCCGAGCTGATACGGCTGGGAAGTGCACGAGATGAGCAAATGGTGAAGAGTACCATAGTACAAAAGCTTTATTGATAGCTCTTATTATACGGATATCAGCTTCAATCACGACAGGCCGGACAATACTTAATTACCAATATGCCAATCCTGTGAGCTTCCCCACTGCGTTGTAGAGATTCTCTCCTCTCACAGTCCGTCGCTCTTCGTTCTTCACGACAAAGCCAACAATGTGCTGGGATTGAAGGCATTCCAGCACCCATCGTCCTTGACTGCGGTGTTCGGAGCAGCATTGATCGTCGTGGCTGCTATAGGACACAGATTGCTTGCTCGTGATCGTTATTCGAAGCAGCAGGGACGAAGCTGACATCGAACTGCATGGCTGGATTGAAGAGGCTGTTGTATGGGTAGTCGGGGCCAGTCTGGTCTAGTGTCTAGCACTGGAGCTTGTGCCAGTGGACCTATTCTGAAGGCTCTGGCAACTCCAAGTCCACCACCCAAGGAGCATTAGTCGGCTTGTACTCCACATCCATAATGGCGGCATTAACAAGGAGTGTATCCCGACCTCTTCTCAACGGACTCTGACTCGATTGTGAGACGTCGACAAAAACAGCATGCTTGTCGATTGCAGCGTCCTTGTCCGTCCGTATCGATTCAATGCCTTTCCCATTGCAGTGGTCTGCAACTCCAGCTTGCCAAGCACCTTTGCGCCAGGCCGCAATGGTGCAATCTGCCTCTGTCACATGGTCTGCTTGACTAGACCACGTGATCTGTTCGGCTCCCCAGCCCTCGTGGATATGACCAAAGCAGTGTAGCAGCGGGCGAGAGCGCATGAGCGCTCGCAGTAAGCTGGGACACCCCTTTCGATTTGGTCAGTATCAAGCATGTGGAGATGTAGAACCAAGAACTGCACTTACGGCGAAATCGCCACCATCCGTCTTGTCTAGCCTGCCGTATGGTGGTCCGTGTGTGAGGAGGATGTCGATTTGTGATAAAGTATCACTATGCGATGGCACTGGGTGCGGCGCGACGTTGATCGCGTCTGAGAGCGTACTTGATGGCGGATTGAATCGATCTTCCTCCCTTTTGTATGGGAAGCCCCTAAGATTCAGCTGCGTCAGCACTGGAAGTAGACGTAATGCTGGAGTGAGAGCGATGCCTACCAGTCACAAAATTCTGGCGTGTATGGCGACGCATAGAGACTGACACATGCGCCATTTGGAAGACGGAGTCGATGGACGCCTTCGTTGAGGTATGTGACACCCTCCTTGACTGCACGCCCATCAGATGCAGTCCAGAGGTCTTTGGCCTTTTGGGTTAGCGAATGCGCGTAGTCCTTGCTTTCCTCATGTGCAAGTGTATGAGCTGCATCGAGCGACTTGTCATGATTGCCAGCGATGACCAGCTTGACAGGGGCATCGATCTCCTTTAGCATGTCGAGGGTGTCGTGGTATTCGGGCAGGCCACCGTTCATCGTGAGGTCGCCACAGTGGATGAGCAGATCTGCTTTAGGCAGCGGCGATCTAAAGGGACAGCCATGGGCGTCGTTGTCGTCAGAGGCCAGAGGTGCACGGTGCGTGTCGGAGATGATGAGAATCCTCGTCTTCACCATGGCCGATGCTGTCTGCGGTGCTGGCGTCTGAAGTGAAGAGATGACGAAAGACTGCAGTGAGGAGAGATTGTCACTACATGTAGGCGGCAGGCAGCGTGTGGGTCTGAGGACATCTGGATTGGTGACGAGTGAAGTGGGACATTGTCTGCACGTAGCATCTCGCGAATGTTGTCTCGGAGAAGAAGCTGTCGTTGTGGTCGGTAGCTCGGTTCACCTCCATGCCGCTGGGAAGTGAGGCGATTATTCCCTTCCTTGCAGCCAGAGTCGATCATGGAACGTCCCAGCCATACGCTGACACGGCCACTACTTTCATGTGAACTCGGCCTGGCGCCTCCATTGCACTTTCCGCTACTGTCTCCAAGAAGGGGAAGTAGCGCCGTGCCGTGTAGCAGCAATCGCCTTGGTTGAATGGAGGGTGCAATCGGAGCGAGACTGGGAGAAGTGCATGTGTTCACAAGCTTCAATGTCCCATGTCCAGCTATGTCATCGTTCTCTCGCCTTGTTTCCCGCCTCGCTTCACCCCAACATCCTCCTCTCGACGACGGGAACGATCATAACATGGCCCTCTGGCCTTCGCGATAGCCTCACCAACCCCTTGGCCTAACGCTGATAGATTCCTTGCAATGCCATCCGCTCAGACACAGCTGCGCAAGCAGCAAAGCACCCAACTCCTGCTCAGCCAGAGTCTCAACATCCTCCGCAATTTCCTCCTACTGCTCTTCCTCCTGCGCATCACACGAAAATCTTACCTGCAATTGCGCGGCTATGGCCTCTTTGGTTCGACCAAGCAGCTGTACCGCGATGTCTACCGCCGCGCCTACGGTCTCTTCCTACGCCTGCCTTTCGTACAGGCAAAGGTGCGCGCAGATGTCACCAAGGCCGTGACCGATCTTGAGAGCAAACTTGTCCCTTCAGGCCCCGGTATCACAAGCTTTACTGCGCTGCCAGTGACGGGATGGACACCAGAACAGATACGCTCTGAACTTGACAAGCTGGGAGACATGAAACACACGAGATGGGAGGACGGCAGAGTCAGTGGCGCTGTGTACCACGGCAGCAAGGAGCTTGGAGACATATGGGCAGACGCATTCAGACGCTTCGAAGTCAGCAATCCAATTCATCCAGATGTCTTCCCTGGCGTGCGGAAGATGGAGGCTGAGGTCGTCGCCATGACTCTTGGCCTGTTCAACGCTCCTGAAAGTGGTGCCGGGGTCACGACCAGCGGAGGTACCGAAAGTATTCTTTGCGCCGTACTGGCAGCCCGGCAAAAGGCATACCATGAGCGAGGTGTCACGGAACCCGAAATCGTCCTGCCGTATACCGCCCACACTGCGTTCCGCAAAGCTGCAGACTATTTCAAGATTCGCATCCACCTGGTCTCATGTCCGGAACCTAGCTATCGCGTTCACATCCCCACCGTGAGCAAGCTGATCAACAGCAACACGATCATGCTTGTAGGTTCCGCACCGAATTTTCCCCATGGAATCGTCGATGATATACCTGCGCTGTCTCGCCTTGCCGTGAAACACAAGCTTCCATTGCACGTCGACTGCTGTCTTGGATCCTTCGTTATCGCTTTCCTCTCGAAGGCTGGGTTTCCGTCTCCCGATTTTGACTTCCGAGTGCCTGGCGTAACCTCCATCAGTGTGGACACACACAAATATGGCTTTGCACCCAAGGGCAACAGTGTCGTCTTGTACCGCAGCGCAGCATTGCGGCGATATCAGTACTACGTTTGTCCAGACTGGTCAGGTGGTGTATACGCCTCACCAAACATGGCCGGATCGAGACCTGGTGCTCTGATCGCCGGCTGCTGGGCCTCTCTCATGCGCATGGGCGAGAATGGATATCTCGACACTTGCCTTCAGATTGTAGGCGCAACGCAGAAGATTGAAGACGCAATTCGAACGTCGGACAAGCTGAGGCACAGTGTGTCCGTAATTGGGAAGCCCATGGTCTCCGTGGTTGCATTCCGAGCTATTCCGAATCCCAAAATGCCCGGTCGAGCCGTGGACATATACGACATCGCAGATGCAATGTCTGCGAAGGGATGGCATCTTAATGCTTTGCAAGAGCCGCCGGCAATCCACGTTGCCGTGACGATTCCTATCGTGGCCGCAGCAGATCAGCTAATTTCAGATCTTGAAGAAGTGGTAGAGTCTTGCAAAGGGATTGTTACTGCCAAGAAAGGCGACACTGCAGCGTTGTACGGCGTTGCAGGAAGCCTTCCTGACAAGAGCATTGTGCGGGAGCTTGCGGAGGGATTCTTGGATACGCTGTACAAGAACTAGTGTATACATGTTGTTGTATTCTGTCTCGAACGTGGACGCATACTTGAACCATTGAGAAGCCTTCACTCCGTGCAATGATCGAGACCTACCTTTCGCTTCTCTGCCCTTTCTACAAGGTGATCTTGAGAGCTCAGTAATCGTGCCATTTTGGTGCACTACATATGAGATTCAAAACGGCATTCTGCAGCCTCCTTGCCCCATTATCATCAAGGCCAGCTTCCAATATCGCGCGTAGAAATTTGTACCACCATGCATTTTCCCTTCGTCTTTCTACCCTCTAATGATCGGATTGCACTTGCTTTCCCGTCCTCGACAAACGCAGCGTCTTATCCGTCATAAGCTTGCGGGCCAGGCTGTAGACAGCGGCGAAGATAGCAGCGGCGAGGACGACAGCGATTGGAACAAGTTCGACGGGGATCTTCTTCAACTGGCGAATGCGCTGAGAGATCGTGTGTGCTGTTTTTCGTGGTTAGCTCGGTGTTCTTGTCGGGGGAGAGTCGTGGCTTCGAAGGTCAAGTACCGGATTGTTCCTCCTTCTGTAGAATGGTCAGCATACGTTGAATATAGGTAGTAGAGAGGTGAGAGAGTCATACAGGAACGGCCATTCTCCTGGCAGTCGACCGCAGGCCCCTCGTCGGCTGCATTCGGAGCATTGGCGCAAAGCGTGTACGGAGCAGGGAGGTGGTGACGGGTTGGGAGCGCAGAATGTTGGCGGCGGCGAAGCGTGTAGACTGCATTTCGACGGTGTTTTGGGGTGTCCTGGTGAAGTGGAGAGTAGAAAGAACGTGTAAGAGAGGGCAAGAGTGTTCTTGAGAGCTTCCGTCACTTGAGGTCGGCGAGAGTGGTCAGTGCCCGGCTTGTGATTGGCTGCAGCTGTCGGTCGGAACGAATCGCTTGCTTCTCCTTCACCTTGTCATTGAGAGCATATCACTGCACTCCTCTACCACACGACTCGCGACGAAGCACCCCTCCCTTCCTCACATCCAGCAGCACCAGTGAGGAATACCGCCAACATGTCCGACGACGAGGAGCGCGTTACCATGCCCTTCAAATTTGTTACAGGTATACCCGCCTCCCACAGCACTGGTCCGAGGGAGCAACACTGACATGATCGCAGCCGGTACGTGACACGCCACCAACTCTCGACACCAGCGACCCTCCCATACCTCGAATACCGATCTCTAAATCAGACTTGTGCCACACGAACCCGTTCTAACCCCGTCCCCAGGCTTCGACGCCCGCTTCCCGAACCAAAACCAGACCAAGCACTGCTGGCAGAACTATGTCGACTACCACAAGTGCATCCTCGCCAAGGGTGAGGACTTCAAGCCCTGCCGTCAGGTAAGAAAGAGACATCCGAGACGGGTGCACGCAGATGGGTGGTGTCTAATATCGCCGCAGTTTTTCCTTGCCTACCGCTCCCTGTGCCCGGCATCCTGGACCCAGAGATGGGATGACCAGCGCGAAGCCGGCAATTTTCCCTCGAGACTAGACCAATAGATGGAGTTTGGACAATATGGGAGGCATGGCGGAAGACGGGAAGAAGCGAAGTGGTGTGGGGAAGGACATGCGACGCCGAAATTCAGCTCCATCATACTGGTCCTGTACATATAAGCACAATGGAGAATTGTGGGATGGTCGTGGACTGGGCTTGCTTCCTTTGCATTGGTCCTGGTCTTTGCACGGTGTCTTTCTCATGAGTACAGCTTGGAGCACGGTGAGTAGACTGAAAACAATTCACAAGCCATTGACCTGAGATAGGGGACTCTGTAAGACGCCGGAACAAGCGAGCGATACGCGTTATTGTGGAAAGAGAGGTCTGGAACCCATTCTCTGAGATAGCCCGCCTTTCCGTGGAAATCGCTCCTTCCTCACTTCTTCCAGCCCGAAATTGACGGCTTAGCGCGACCTGATGCCTGGGACCTTTTTCCAGCTTCACCTCACGGCTTCTCAACGACCATCTCCATCGCATCCCACACATCAAGACCGTCGCCAGCAACCCGTGCTCGCACAACTCCATGATGAGCTGCAGCGTGACCGCAGGAGTGGCTTTGTATGTAGCTAACATCACGATCGGCGTCCGCTGCTGACAACGAGTTGCAGAGCCATGCCCGTGAAGCCCGACGACCTCTGCGAGCGTCTAGAGGCCTACGCAAAGGTTGTCCCAACTCTCAACACCCTTCGCCTATGCCAGCGCTTTGGTGCCGGCTCTGATGTTCACATGTCAAAGCTTCCAAATGAGATCGAGCTCGTCATCGAGACGCTCGTCATCGAGACGCTCGTCATCAGCGTACAGTACCACGAGGACACCCGGTACGGATCACAATGGAGTGAAGCTTTTCGTCACTACGAGGGCCGATGTGCTCCAATGGATCACGTGGAGGGTATGAGCTCCCCACGCAGCGACGTCGAGCAATCAATTGACTACTGCCCATCTTGTGCATGGAAAGACGTGCGTCCCACGAGGAAATGTGAACGATGCTGCGGGAGTAACAACGATGATAAATGCCTCAACTGTGTGGAGATATGTGAGTCGGACAATTGTGTACGGACATGCCAGGCTCAAATCGATGAGGAGATGAACGAACTCGCCATGGCCAGCGAAAACCCTATTTTCGCAGTGGGAGATATGATTGTAAGGACTAGGAAGGAATGATCGACCAATCGCTAGGCGGCAATTTTTCACAATACGATGAGGTATGTGGATTTCCCGCTTTATATGCTACACGTTCCTGATGATGCCACAAAGCTTCTTTGCAAACACTTCGGACTCGAGGTCTTCTTCTCCCAAACTCGCATGACCCAAAATGAGTACGAGAGTTTGGAGACTTGGCCGCGTCATATCCACCATAGCTATCACGATCGCGAAGCGCTCAAAGCCACAATCTGCTATTTGACCCTGGCGAAGGCACTCGCTCCCCAGCAGACGTACCGATGCAGCGACTACGAGTCAGATGGTCGCCCAGTCGACATCCCATGTACGCAAGCGATTGTTCTCAGGCCGAACATTGGGCAAGACCGCGCCAAAGCCAGCAAACGATTTGCTCGCGCAAAAGATGTCCTCCGCTTCGAGGTCAGACAGCACCCAAGTCAACGACTAGCTGTCCTTATGCCCAAATACATGGCTGATAGCGATCAGGTCTTGGCAGGTGAGCTTCCGAGTGGTTAGTTGATCAAGATATTCCCCGTCTCACACAAAATTCCGACTTACTAGGGACGGCACTGAAGTGGCCTCAACCTATGATTCTCGTCAAGACTGCCTTCTGGTGTGACCATGGAGACCCATTGTGAGAAGTAAAGGAGATGTATCACTTTCATCACCTCCGGCATGTCCCCGGCATTCGATGCAGGACACTCTCTCCAACACTATGCTGCTACGAGTCCGAATAACAATGTCGTAGGTGTTGTCTGACGAAATCGCTTCAACATCTGTCAGCAATGGGCTTGCTTCTCCCCCAAACAGCTGTCATCAAAGTATGATAGGCATCATCGATTGCTCTCTTCTTAAGCTGAACTGATTCGTGTCTCTGCCCCTTACGGGACTTTCTTCTTGTCTCCGATTGCCATCATCCATACTGGTCCCTCTGGCACTGCCGTAACCATACATGGCACCCTATAGATCGGTCTTCCTCTCCAATGCCCTCGACTCCGTCAGCGGTCCGTTGAGAACCATGAGACTCATGACTTCATAAAGCGTATCCGCTGCAGCCATGGTCGTCAGCTCGGCATTGGTGTCGTATGCCGGTGCGACCTCAACAATGTCGGCAGCGACAAGATTGATCCCCTTCAGACCTCGCACAATCGTCCGCAGCTCTCTCGTCGACCAGCCACCCGTCTCGGGAGTACCTGAGCGACAGTCAGCAATTTCTCGATGCATGTTTCTATCTCCCTTCACGCACCTGTCGCTGGAGCGAACGCTGGATCGAGGGTGTCGATGTCAATCGACAAATAAACTGGATTCTTGGTACCGACTCGGTCGTGGATTTTCTTGATGATTCCCTCAGTACCAATGGTGTCGATCTCACGAGCCTCAACGATGTGAAAGCCACAGTATCCATCATTGTCGTAGTCAGACAGGCCGCTCAAGGTGGTACGGATGCCAGCATGGATGTTGGTGTCGTTGAGCAGAAGACCCTCCTGAGATGCATGGAAGAAGTATGTTCCATGGTTGATGCTAGCCTGCTTGCTTGGAGCGCCACCGAAGACTTTTGGTCTCCAGGTATCGAGATGAGAGTCAAAGTGGATAACAGTGATTGGTCCATAAGCGCGGTTCATGCTCCTGAGCAGTGGGAGGGTGATGGTGTGGTCACCACCGAGGGTGATGACTCGCGGCAGAGTCTTGCCGTGCTTGGAGATGCCTGGCTCATTGGCACTGGTGGCAGGAGCTCGCATGAGAATGCTATTGTGGCCTTCCTCGATCTGATGGAGAGCCCATTCATTGTCATATCTGTTAAAGATCAGACATTGTCCACCAGACATTGGGGAAGAGCTTACGATGTCACAGGAATGTCTCCACAATCAATGACCTTTGCCCAATCGTTGAACGGATTCGCAGCAAGAGGAACGTTGTAGCCACCACTAAGCCGTATCTTCCATGAGCCTCACATCAGAGTCGTTGCAAGCCTGTTGTACGTACTAGAGATTGAGCCGGCGGCTACCTTGTCGGATTCCCGAAGGACCAAATCTTGCTCCTGGTCTGTACGAAGTGCCTGTATCGAAGGGAGCTCCGATGAACGCAATGTCGTATTTGGTGTCTTCTGTTGCTAAGCATGGCGAGTACTCGATTCGTCCGAAGGTGGAAATGCCGGAGAAGACTGAGTCGGCCTGGAGCGGTTACCAGTCAGCTTCTGGATTCACAAAATCATCTCGGCGGACTCACCTGAGTGCCTCCATCACCTGGAAGCGTGTTGTACCACAGACTCTTGTGAGGTCCTTGAAGCGGCTCCTGGTCCTTGTCATGGCTGCCATGAGCATTGACAGCTGCCGCAAACGCAGACAAAGCTCCAACAATTTTCCACATCTTTCCTACCTGTCAATCCAAGGACTCGTCTGTCTGACCAGAAGATAAATATACCTCGACTAGGTGACGAGCTCACCATGATAAGTGCATCTCAACACCTCACCACCAAAACCCGGCAACGCCGTCTTTTGCTTTACCTAAAGCAATCGCAGAGCTCCAGAGAGCTTTCGGCGGGCCTATGCTGCACACGGCAATGCCATACGCTCGTCCCCAGCCCCGTCATGCCCGCTTACCCTGTTCCTAGGATCCTGGCGATAGGCGGACTTTTTGGCTTTGGTCCATGTTCGACTCGCGACGATACTCTTACGTCTCTATGCAGCAATCGGCAGGCATGTTGCATGTGAGGCGTGCACTTCGATGATGGTGATGATGCGGTCACCATGAGCGGCCTGTGAGAAGCTGTTTTGTTTTAGTCAATGAAGATTGTCATTGCAATGGTGCATTGCGATTGGGAAGGAGCGAGGGAGGACGGAGATGGGTTTGGAGATAAGAGGTGGGTCTGCGTGCGAGACAAGTTTGGAAGCTCGATCTAGAACTAGATGTTTTGGGAGGTGAAGTCAGCCAAGCGGATTCGGCGTGGTTGTTTCTTCGAACACTGAATGCCTTCAAATTATACGTTGCGTGGTAAGAGCCATCAAGGTGTCAATACCCTTGAAAATTTGAGTTGCCTACCTCCTGGCCGGAATTGGAGTGTGGATTCGTCTTCATCTGCCAAATCTGGCCTTGCAGTCTGTCGTGATGTCAGGCCTATTGAGAAAGAGAAGTTCTAGCGGTATAGCATTCTATCGGTCATATCATGTCATCATGCCTCTACGATCATGCCATCGCTGGCTCGTCGCCCATATCTCCAACGGCCTGCTCGGCTCGGTCACCCGTATCCATGCGCTTGAAGGCATTGTCAACCTGCTTCTCCCAGTTACTGAAAGCAACAATTGCCCACTCCGCGAACCCGACAATGTAAAGAGCAATGCACTGTCCAACCCAGAGACCAGAGAGTCCCCATCCGTGGAAGGCGAGGTAAATCCCCAACGGCAGAGCGCCACAGTAGTAGCTCACGATGTTGACCGCTGCACCGATGTGCTGTCGACCCATGCCCCGTAATGCACCTCCACATGATCCGTTGAGGCCATCGGCGATCTGGAAAAGCGCAACGTATGGAAGCACATCAGCAGTGAGCTTGACAACATTATTATCGTCGTTGAAGAGTCGTGCGAAATTATCCTTCGTTCCCATCAAGATAGCCAGTACCAGGGCGCCGAGGATCATTGACAGCCACGCAGCAGTGTTTGCCGACAGGGCCGCGCGTTTGGCATTCCTGGCTCCAAGTAAGTTGCCAATCCGCGCTGAAGTGGCGACACCGACACCGAATGGGATGGTGTTCATGACTTGGTCGGCGGTCATGATGACTGACTGTGCAGCTAGAGGGATCGTGCCAAGTTGGCCGGCAACAATAGCCACGATTTCAAACGCCCACCATTCAGTTCCGACGTGTATTACGCCTAGAATCGCGATTCTTGCGAAGCTGCCGATGTTCTGGAAACACTTCCGGTCGAAACCTCCCCAGCACTCGTAGCCAGCTACAAAGCGGGTATACGCCAGTAAGAGCAAGAAGGATAACCAGTACGAGATGCCAGTGGCAATGGGAGCTCCAAACAGCCCCATCTTGAAGGCATAGATGAAGAGGAAGTTCAGACCGGCGTTGATTGGAGATGTGATAAGCAGGACATACGAGCCAGGGCGCATGATACCTTGTCTGCGATCTTGTCAGCGTGATCAACGAGTGCTTGTTTGTATGACATACGCTTGCAGGTATTTCTTCATGCATTCGAAGTAGATGTACCCCAGCCCACCGGGAATGAGAATACAGAGGAACTTGGATGAATCCCGAGCGATGTAATCTTCCTGTCCAAGCGCTCTGAACACGGGCCTGGAGCAGACCCATAGGATGGCAACAGGAACGTAAAACAACGTCAGTACAAACAATGCGCGTTGCAGGATGATACCCAGGTCATGCTTGTTTTTGCTTCCAGTGAACGACGCGGAAGCCAGAGTATCGATTGCCGTAGTGCCTCCCATACCGATTAGCCACGCAGACGCCATCGCGAACATGTAGCTGAATGCTGCGACCGATAAGGCCTCCGGACTCAGTCGACCGACAATGAGGACTGAGATTGTCTGAAGCGAGTTCTGCAGTGTATATGCCAGTATGACCGGGATGGAGCCTTTGAACAGTATCCAGAACTCAGAAGCGATCCTTTGCGTCCGCGTTTGTTTGTCACCGTCGTAGTCTTCACACTCATAAGGCTCTTCGTCGTCTGGTTTTGGTAGAAGCGAAGTTCGCTCATCGGGAGGTGAAGCATTGGTGTCGCCAGTGGGTTGGCTCTTCTTCAAGAAAGTTGGTAACCAGGAACGGGCGCTTTGAATTTCATTCTGTCGACTCTCCATGTTGCGTATCAATAGCCGACAGAGTCGAAGTCCAGGTGGTGGTCTCGACTATGGCGATAACCAGGCGCGAGAGTTGCTGGGAAGAAATGCGTGACCGGCGAGGTGGCTATCTTGTTTGACTTGTAGCTTTGCAATGCTGAGCCATTTTCCTCAATGACAGGTGAATACGATGAAATCCCAACTAGGGAAGGAGACTGATGAAAGAGGTCAAAAAAGAGAAGAGCAACGTCACAGTGGATGAGACGCTAAATGGGAAAGCAGCCTCCAATTGAGCTAGTCTGGTAGACAAAGGAAAAAGGCAAGGTAATACGGCGGAGTTGCAGGGCGACAGCAAGGTGCCACTTGGGTGGTGAGGCTCTGAGGTGTTTTAGTCACAGAATGCGCATTGAGAGCTTGCAGACAGCGTGATGTGGGCTCGGCGGGACGACAGCTGGACGGAGCTGCGATCAGTGAGAGAGTCAGCATGTCGAAGAAGAATGTGTAACCTTATCGCCGCCGGCGGGCAGGCTGTTAAGTAATGTGATGTGCTGCCTCTTACGCCAAAGAACGCCCGAGCTGCTGGCTGCGGCCATGAAAGTTGTCGGCGCTGATGGACTGCCGCAACGATTGAGCGGAGTGTCCAGAGCACATCGGGTGCGACGTGATGATGGTGATTAGCGTCATGATTCGAGTGAAGGTGAAGCGAGATACGGCGTAATGAGATGTAGAAGAGGCGATCGTGAAAGATAAGTAGGAGAGAACATTCAACCCGGTCGGTCTGTGTTCACCAACTCTCACGTGACTTTTAACGTTAAATCTCTCGAACATTCGTCGTTCCTTCTTCGTCGTGAATTTGGCTATGCATCTCTTCATTTTCGGGACGATATGCGATGAGACGGTACCGATTATCAGGCTTCGCGTGTTCTAGCAGGACGCGGAATCCGCAAGCGCTTGCCTGCTCCATATCAGAAAATGGTCTTCCCTGCACGCCCGCGACGACGCTTCCTTCCTCAAGCCCAAAAGCCATGTGCTTCGCATGCAGATCTTGCTTAGGAAGGAGGCTAACTTTCTTGATAACGGGTATCGCGACCAACCACCAGCGCGCCTGCCTCCAGGGTTCTAGCCGACGCCTTGTAGCGAGCGAATGTCTGCTGCACGATCGCGAGGCCGCTCGCGTTGTGCCCTCCAGTGCAGCGCCCAGACACCCTGTGGTCCCGTTCGCCTGTTCCTTTGCAAAGAAAATCATTGCCTTGCAGGTGCCCGCTTGGCCCATATAGAGAAACACCACAGCGAGAAGGATGCAGTCTCCCCTACTGGAACTGCCCTGCAGCTTCTGACAAGCGTTCTGTTTCCAAAGCAAGTCACTCCTTCTCAAAAGACCCACACTATGGCGTCTACGTCGATAGATGAGAAAATATCAGTGGAGGAACCTGTCGACTTCGCGGCTGGCGATATTTTGAATAAACGAACGTCGGTCGTGACCAAGGAGGGTGTTGATGTGAACGCTTCGGGCCATAGGTGAAATTGGGAATGATTATTATACTACAGACACTCGCTGACATTGTCGCACAGAGATCAGCTTCAACGACAATATGGTAGGAAAAGCCGATACGAGGCAGCACCTCCATCCTGAATGCTAAAATCAATCAGGCCTCCTCTCAATTTGCGGCCTCGCCCTCACAATGTACGTCAAGTGAAGGACAAACGTTACTCTCAAGTCTGCTACACTTGCTAACCTTACTGACGCCGCCAGCGATAATGCCTGGATTGCCTTCGCCGGCTCGCTCTCGGTTTCCGTACTGAATGGAGGGCCTCCCGGTATCCTGTACGAGTATATTCTTGCGTGCGGATATTATATGCTCATAGGAGCGTCGATTGCAGAGCTAGCATCGTCAATACCCTCCAGCGGCGGCGTTTACCACTGGGCAACAGTCACTCCTGGTGCTCGATATGGACGGGTGCTTGGATTCTTCACAGGATCATTGAATTTCTTCGGTTGGATTTTCGACCTCGCCTCGATTGTATCAATCCCTGCAAACGTCGTCGTCCAGATGTACGCGTTGTTTCATCCAGACTACGTTATCGAGCCGTGGCACTCATACGCGGCCTTTGTCTGCATACTCTGGCTAGTCACAGCCTTCGTCATCTTCTGCAACAGGCTCATACCGTATCTTCAACATGCTGGACTCTTCTTGATCCTTGGCGGCGGTTTGATCACCATCATTGTGCTTGCGGCTATGCCAGAGCAACACGCTAGCAATGCTTTTGTCTGGTGAGTATTTCCGAGATCGAATGCCTGATTAACATATGTTCGGCACTGTTCGAAGGAAAAGCTCTTTCGAGTGAACAGAGATATTAACGTTAACAGGCGAGACTGGAACAATCTCACAGGTCTACCAAGCTCCATCGCTTTTCTCTCCGGTGTTCTCAACGGTGCTTTCACCATTGGCACCCCCGACGCAGTCACTCACATGGCGGAGGAACTGCCAAATCCCCGCATCGACCTTCCCAAAGCCGTGTTCGCTCAAGTCGGGCTTGGTTTCGTAACGGCGTTCGTCTTTGCTATCACGCTTTTCTATGGGATCAATGACTTGGATGCCGTCGTTAGTAGCCAAGGATCGTTTCCACTCGCTGAAGCATACGCACAAGCGACCGGAAGTAAAGGGGCGACCTTCGGGCTACTTCTAATCGTGTTTCTGTCAATCATGGTCAGTCGATGCTCCAAAAGATAGTGAATGAGCGCTAATTAATGTAGATTTGTGCCGTCGGCACTGTTCTCATGCTGGGCCGACTCTGGTGGGTACTCGCCCGAGACAATGCGACTCCATTCGCATCCTTCTTCTCACAAGTCAACGAAAAGCTCTCATGTCCGGTCCCAGCCACTATCCTGTGCTCGGTCCTCACTACAGGCTTTGGTGCGATTCAAATTGGATCGAAGACAGCTTTTACCGATCTGGTCGGATCTTTCATCATACTCACATCATACTCCTACTTCTTGGCTATACTACCGCACGTCTTGACCAAGCGACGAAATATTCCTCAAGGACCCTTCTGGATGGGAAAATGGGGCTATGCCGTCAACGGTATCTCTTGTGTTCTCATCGTTTTCTTCAATGTGTGGTTCTGCTGGTAAGAGAATTGATGCGCTGCTGATACGAAAGGCCTATGCTGACATTGATATCTTGTAGGCCATATGCGTATCCGGTCACTTCTTCGCTTATGAACTACAACTCGGTAATTCTCGTGGGAGTCGTCATTCTTACTACCTGCTGGTGGTTCGTCCATGGGTCAAGGAAATATGAGGCGCCAAAGATTGCAAGTCTGTATATAGAAGGGAAGTGATAATGCTACAATACCATTGGATTTATGGTTTGATAAATACTCTCAACACGAAAGCGGTGTTGCTCTGCGTTGCGTAGAAAAGTACATGTACGGCATTCGGGTATCGGGGTTGCCCGAAGCTCACACAATTCAACGATTTCAACTTCATCACGACCTCCATTCTTCCTTGCACGCACGAACTGACAACGCAATGAAGTGACGAATCCTACCCAGCTATAAAGATGAACTGCCCAACAACAATTAAGATTATCTCGCTGCCTGCTTGGGCACGACCAAAATGTATGTGAGATTTATATGCCGGCTTCCTTCCAACGCCGACTCCGCGTCTTCATTTTGGGCTTGATCTCACCCGGACTACGCCCGTGTACACAAATCCTCCCTCCGTATCCTGCGTATCTTACGGAGTCGCATCCTTGTGTAACAAAGATGTCGTCACTCACAATCTTGATTTATAGCCGAGCCACGCCCAATGTTGGCAAACGCCAATTCCTGACTGGCGTCTCAGTCGACACAAACATTGCTGCTCCGCACATATCTGCCTGGTGAGGGAAACAGAGGCCAGATGGCTTACGAGCACGACGAAGAGTCTCTCGCGTCACGAAAAGACGAGCCGTCCTTCACCAGGCATTTTGAGAGCGCCGCGTCCAACATGGCATCTCAAACAGATGAAGAGGCCTCGGAGCATTCGCCTCTTTTGCGTCCACAACACCGCCGAACGAAGTCCCAGCTGAAGATCCCGAAACTCCACACGACGCGTTCAATACTTCTGGTTCTCGGTCTGGTCGTACTCTTAACCTCGTTTGGTGACCAGCTTCAAGAGAGCCCTCAGACTCGCATCTACGAATCGATCATCTGCTACCAATATTGGGAGAAACGCGACCCATCCAAACTCAACATCCCACGAGACCAGGTCGGACCGGGAGCAATTGGCGGTGTAAATGAGATGTGGTGCAAAGCCACAGCCATCCAAGACGACCTCGCCAAAATCAACGCCTACGCGACCTCCTTCGATGGGATACCTTTTCTGATCCTGGCAGTGCCATTCGGATGGGCCGCAGACCGATTCGGACGATGGCCGATATTGTTCATGAATTTGATTCAATACGGCCTGCGGTCTGGGTGGACTCAAATCGTCTGTTGGAATTGGTCGTTTTTTGATCTGAGGGCTGTGTGGGCCACATCAGCCTTTGCTCTTGTCGGTGGAGGGAATCCTGTCGCCTCGAGTTTGTAAGATAAAACCGATATTGGCTTGCTGGAGACATTGGCTGACTTGTATTCTTCTCATTTTAGGGTGTTCGTGGTCATCTCGGATGTCACGCCTGATCAAGACAGAGCAGCAGCTTTCTTGAGAATCGGCGCCACGAATCTCGCTGCGAGTCTGTTCATGCCTCCGTTGGCAGCATGGCTGATGGAGACCAACCCATGGATACCGCACCTGGCTGGAACAGTGATGGTGATCTTGGCTGCGACACTGTTCTTTTTCGTCCCAGAGACGCTCGGTTTCCGCCATCAGCTCTCGCCGTTCCCATCACGACCACAAACACCCACCACTTCAGAGACATCAGCCGCGTCTCCAGCTTCGAGTCGCCTGCAGCGTGGGTACCGGACCCTCAAGTCTTCACTATCGTTTTTGCTGGACGATTGGCGTGTACCTGCCTTGGTATCGACTTTTCTGGGCCACATGCTCCTGGCGAACATCACTCGCTTGCTGCTCCAATACCTCAGCAGTCGCTACAACCTCACTTTCTCCAAAGCAACGCTCGTCGTCACAATCCGGAACGGCGTCATAGTCCTTCTCCTCTTCTGCATCTTGCCGTACCTCTCCACCTGGACAATGCGCGTATATGGCCTTTGCGGACAGCGGAAAGATCTCTACCTCGCCCGAGCATCCCAGTCACTGATAGCAATCGGCTGGCTCGTCGTTGCACTTTCACCCAACGTTTCAACAGTCGCCATCAGTCTGGCGATAGCATCTTTGGGCCACGGCTCGTCATTGCTGGTCAGAAGCCTTCTGACATCTCTCCTTCCGTCGCACCATATCGCGATTGCGTATAGTATGATCTCGATTACGGATACGTTGGGAAGCATGCTGGGTTCGCCTTTCCTGGCAGGGCTCTTTGCGCGCGGGCTTGCGTTAGGAGGGGCTTGGATTGGCTTGCCGTTTTTCTTTGTTGCATTGTTGGCAGCGTTCTTCGCTGGTGTTTTGTTCGTCGTGCGATTAGATAAGGGAACGGTCGACGCCCCTGATAGTGAAGAGGAAGCATATTAGATGAATGTTGAAGTAGGAACGTGAGCGATTCGAGCCATATCTTGGCATGAAAGAAAATCACTTGCTCCTTTTTCTTGCACGGCATCGAGATAGACCAAGCTGCTGGGCTTGACGACAGCTTCATTTCCAAACTTATAGGCTCAAGAGTATGGTCCTCGGACCGGAAAAATGGCGATCGCTCGATAATTCTTCTGCTGAGAATACTATTGTTGTCGGCTGCATAGAGTAGTCAGCATTACTGCCAGCGAGGACAGAGAGCAATATAGGCTACCTAGCTGCTTTTCGGACAACTTACAGCAAGATATGCAGTCACAGAGCCGCTGAGATGCAGTGGGTCATACGGTACAGCTACTGAATCGTGCGAATTATGCCAGTTCAGGGACAGTATTTTGCGCATCCTTCGCAGCGTCCTTCTTCTCTTGCTTCCGTTCCCTCCGCTGCGCTACCTTCGTGTCGTAGATGCCCTGTTTGGTCTCAAACAATTCATCGACAACTCCTCGCAGCTCTTTGTTGAGCGATCGTCTTGCTTCTTTCAGCAACTGTGCTCTCTCGTCGATATTAAGAGTCATCCCCGATTCGCGCTCCAATCGCTCGCGTACGTCGGGCTCTTCCTCGAATATCTCTCTCTTCAACGACCCCTCCTCCTTGTCGCTAATATGATCGACTCGCGATGCTTTGCGCTCTAGCCGCTTGAGTTCCTCGTCAAGTTTCTCCTCTCGAACTCGCGCCTGCTCGTCGATACTGGGGTTCGTCTTCGATGTCTCACGTTCCATCCGCATGCGTTCGTCAAGCCCTTTCTCGAAAAACTTGAGTCCATCAGTGATAAAAGCTTCACGCCTTGCTTTTACAATATTGGCACGCTTCTCGGCACGTCTCTCAGCTTCCCTTCGCTCGAGGCCCTTCCTAACAAATTCCTCGTGCTCTAGTAGCAGTTGTTCGTCCAGCCTCTTCTCGAACAGCTTCAATCCATTCTCGATGAAGTTTGGAAATTTGGTCTGTGCGATTTTCAGCTTCTTCTTGTCGGTAAAGTAAGATGGGGAGGGACGCGTTCGAGACCAGCCGTTGGCAGTGAGCATGACATGCTGTCCAGGACCGACACGAAATTTGATGAGCGGCAGGGTTTCGTCCTGCTCGACACGGAAGGCATCGTCCATGAGTACAGCTTCCATCTCGCCATCGTCCTCTGACTCCTCTGACACCGCAGTCGCCTCTGTCAACAGCTCCGTCTCCTCCGTCTCCTCTTTCTTTTCTGGCAAGCCCAGCCGTATTCTCTCCTCCGCGAAACGCTTCTTGACAACAGGTGTTTGCATGATGGCCCATCTCAGCCACCAGCCTGACTCGCCGAGCTCCTTTATACGTGCCGGCTTCTCTCCCAGAAGATACTCATCGAGACCGCCCAGCTTGTCGATGGTCCGGAGCACACGTGAGCTCACGCGGACTTGGACTTTACGGTTCAGAGACTTGCTGAATAGCTTGCGGGTGAAGATGTTGGGATGCCATGTTCTGCGCGTCTTCGCCTTGAAGGGACCGCTGACGTTGTTGCCGAACTGAATACGCTGACCGCCGTAAAGACCCAGGCGAGATTGTTTGTACCATCGAGTCGGGCCGTATGGATAGGGAGGAAGTACTTCCGCGAGCGCCTCAGGATCGTTCTTTTCCCACTGCAGCGAGACTGCACGCGGCGTTGTGGTGGAGAAGGCGCGTTGGCGTTGGTAGAGCGCGCGCGAGCGGTGGAAGAGGGTGGCCATGACGGCCAATGCGGTGGTGGTGGTGATGATGGAGGAGGGAAGATGCTGATTCTGGATGCACTTCTACCCTAAGTTAGCTTCGCGGAGGAGCCAAGACATGGAGCCGGTTTCCCGACCTTCACTTCAATGTTCAACTTACCACGTCTCTGAGATCGAAGCGGTCACATCACGAGTTCTGGACTCTCATCTACAATGGTCTCGATCGCGCAGCGCATGCGTCGCCTGCAAACAAAGCTCCTCGCGATTCGCCTCGGATCCGGCGCCGCAGTGCTGCCCAAGGAAGTGAAGCGCATTCACCTACGCTTTGCCGCCAAGAATGAGGGCGGCCACATGGGGGCGAGGTGAGCGCCCAATCGTCAAATGGATCGGCATTCTTATTGACGCCAGTCCAGGAAATTCTGGCGACATGAACTCGTCCGACTGAAATACCACAACCCTGCCGTTTCCATGACCGTCGACCGAACTGCCTTAAACTCAGAGCCGGCCACTATGTCGATATCCTTTGCATCACAAAACGCAGCACAGACTTCGAGTAGCTCGACCGAGTCGTCTTCACAAGCGGAGGAGACGAAGCTGGTCAAGCAGATCAACATGAAGGATTACACGAACTCAGAGATCATGGATGCGCTCACGAGGATTACCAAAGCGTACCCAATAGAGCCGACGCCAGAGGACAAGGAAGAGCTCGCTAAGCTGGAAGAGCAGCGGAGGAGAAGTGCAATGGACAGCAAGCTTTCACAGGAGGTGAGGGCCAGAGTCAAGCGCGAGAAGCAGCTATTGGAGCAAGCCAGAGGTGACGTTGCTGCTCAAGCGGCATGATTGAGCATGAACAAGGGGACAAGAGATGTGTGAGTTGAAGTCTCTAGCGAGGCGCAAGGGGTGTTTGAACGTTCAAGGTCGAGGCCTTGCTGTAACATACGCTGTGAATACTAGTACGCTGCAGTGGCTGCTCCGTTCCACCAAGCCATACATCCCAATACGAAGACGATGACCATGACGTCGCTAAATATCGTCTGCGCAATGCCAATATACCTGCCGGCGATGCGGATGTAGTTGGCATACGGTTCGGGGATGAAGCCACTGTTGGCAGCAGTCGAGAATATGCCAGGGCCCTGCAGTTGTCCCTTCTCCAAGAAGTATCTCGTGCTCTGGAGAACAAGCTCAGCAGACGTGAACATTATGAATAGTCGCGGTCCTAGTCCGTATCCTGACTCTTCGCTGTACACGCTCTGGCTGCGTGCGAGCTTGCTCCCGTTGAAAGTCGACGTCAAACAGATATAGAATCCCAGCACAACAGCGAAGATCGCGTGCACGATGCGCCACAGGTATGCAGAGCTCGTCGCCGGTGGTTTGGCTTCCTCTTGTTTGCTGGCACCGCTCATCATGGAGGTCATCCATGCGGGCGGTTTGGCGTTGGGTTCGTTTGGGTCTGCTCCCAACGAGCCCATCATCTGCTGCATCATCTTCATCATGGGATCCTCCTCTGCACTGCCTTGACCGCGGACCTGACGCTCTTGTTCCATATGTAACATGGCTGCAGCTAGAGGATTATCCTGGGGTGCGGCTTGTCGAGTGTTTGCGCTGGTGGGAAGGGTGCTGATGTCTACCTCGTCTGGATCATCTGCGACAGTTGCGGTATGAGCTGCAATTCAGGTCAGCATGTTGTCGCGATTCCACCGAGTACTGGGCGTATACACACATCCTCCGAGCACCTCTTCAGGCGGCGCAACACCGCCGTTCAGAGCCTTAATCCGCGCCAACCTGTCCTCGCCTTGGTCTGCCATCTTTTTTTGGCGTTTCTCTCGGCGCAGTCGCGCTTGTCGCTGTGTGGGCGTTTCTCCTTCGAGGCTGTCAGCGCCCGTTGTGCTTGCAGTGTCCACCATGTCGACGATGTTGTGAGGAGGAGGGTGAGATGTTAGAGGTTGGAATATTCGCAATCTGGAAGTTGCAAGCAGGTGGGACAGATTGAGGGCTTGCATCATGTGGCACGGACCTTTCCCAAAGCTCCTCACTATTTACCTTCGCTATCCTTATGCCTACATCTCCACCAACGCATATCGACACGACCATATGGCGCCCGGGCACCTGGTCTATACAACGAACTAACTTCTGAAAGTATAGGCTCTTCACAGCTCCTACGCGCAAGATCCACTCCAAAATGGCTCCGCACAGAGGAGTGCTCGGAGCAAGGAGGACTCCCAGAGCGAAGCAGCCGCCTCCGACCCATTTCCTGTGCCTGCCGCTCGTCACCGCAGCATCTCGGCCACAGCTTGAGAGATCGTTGAAGGCCTTTCGCGAGGATGTGTCGTCGGGGAGCGATTCGCAGGTCCACCCCAACGCAATTCGTCCTGTTGGCACAATACATCTTACACTCGGCGTCATGAGTCTTGACCCGCAGAGACTTGCAGATGCCACTGCTTTCCTCGAATCCCTCAGTCTCTCTTCCCTGCTCGAAGATGCAGGTGAAGTGCTCTCAGGTCGAAATGTCGCCTCAACGCCTCCACTGGTTGTCGGCATCCGAGGGCTGGTTTCAATGCACCCACCTCAAAATACCTCCATACTGTACGCTGAGCCGCGAGAGCCGACGGGAAGACTCTATCGCTTTTGCTTGGCCCTGCAGAATGTCTTCAAGGATCGTGGTTATTTGATCGCGGACAACAGAGAGCTCAAACTCCATGCGACCATTGTCAACACAATATATGCGAAAGGCAGAGAGTCTATCACAAAAAAGCGCCAGTCGACTACATCATCGTCGCCTCGTACCGGAGACCGCGGCTTGATAACCAATGGCGAATCGTCCTCTACTGCAGATGATCGCTCTGCAGGCCACGGCCCAAATGCAAACGCTCCATTAACAATTGATGCTCGGAACCTGATCAAAAAATATGCAGAGCACCTTTGGGCTGAGCACGTCAAAATCGAAAGCGTTGCGATATGCCGAATGGGCGCAGAAAAGCTGGAACGTGCCGGACAAGTCATCGATGAGCGCTATACCGAGGTTGCGAGTGTGACAATGCCGGCCTAAGAAGTCCCACGTCTCTGTGGGGGCGAGAGCACTACTTCCGGTTGGCCACACAGGCAGGATGCAGGATTGTGAAGAAGAATGTGCCAGCGCACGATGCGTCGTTTCAGCTTCTTGTTGGGGAAGCACGCCAAGCTAGTCGTCTGACAGCGCGCATTGAGAACAAGTGATGGAACAGAGTCTGCAGTGAGTTGTGTTTGTGTTTGTGCGCCGATGTGGCAATGGCATTGTGCGGCGTGGCATCGAGTCGCATGTACACTGGCCTGTTATTACTGATTGAACGGAAGTACAGGACACAAGACCGTGAAGTCTCGTACTAGGTATGCTTATCGGTACCTGGGACTGCGGAGCCCCAGCATTCGGGAGATGCACACAATTTCAAGAACGGTTTTCCAAACGTCTTGAACCAGGCTGGCCCATGCCTGTTTCCGCATGTCATATTTGGCAAACACCTTCAGCACCCTCACATTAGATCGAACGAGCTCTTACAACCGTCCCAATATCGAGATGTGAGGACGCGTGTCCCATTTCAAATAATGCGCTCGGCAGGCCGCCCGCTCGCAGAGCTGTGAATGGTTCAGACTGGCGCATTACAAAACCAAAGCGAGATGCGGCAGAGACCGATGTGCCACGACAGACTCGCTACGAGAAACCACCACATATCGTGCCCGGTTTTCGCGGGCACCCGCAGCCAGCTGCAGTCTTACTGCATCTGCTCTCAACGACTATCCCCAACGGTGACCGCTTCTCACTCAAAAGCAAAGCGCATCACCACCGTCGCAGGACGCGCCGAGAGCATGTGCGATCTTTGCGACGGGCGCTTCGCAGTCCTGCGCTGCGGGTGAGTCGGAGGCATCTGGTGTTTTGGTGTGTCAAGTTCAGCGAGCGCTCCACATCTCATCGTTCTGGACAACTGCAGGAAGAGAAAACTCTGCGTGCAGATGATGTCGAGTGGGCGCGGACAGAGTTCTCACAGTCGAGAAGTGCCGTGAGCGAGGAGAGCCGGACGGACGTTGGACCCACAGACCGGTTACGGTTCCTCTCGTGGGCAGCAGCCGAGGGAGGAGCGTTCGTCTAGCGCAAGGTCCCAACCGTCTGCGCGGCGAGGCTGCAGGAACAAGAAACGCAAAGTGAGCCTGCCGTGTAGCCCCGCGAATCAGCGGCGCGCAGGTGGCTCCAGCAATAACACTCCCTGGCCATTGACAGCCATGCTGACGGATCCACACGCCGCGCCCCTGTTGGATCCCGGGCCGCTACTGCAATAGCGGGCGTAGGGCTGCCGCTGATTGATCGGGGACGATGCCAGCTCATGCTTCCAGGGGCACGCCCGCTGCTCGGCCCTGTCCAGCGAACACGTTTTGCAGTGTCCGACGGTTGTGCGCGCCGTGGAGCTGGATCTGCTGCCCGCGCGGATAAGATCCAGAGGACGCGCACTTCCCGTTTGTCCCCCTGCTGATACTCTTTCTCTCTCTTCACGAAACGCGCTCTTGGACGCCTCTCTGCTGCTGCGCGGTATCATTCTCTCTACCGCTCAGCACTCGTTCTCTTGACGGCTTCGGCTTGTTCACACTCTCTTGGAGAAGGCGCAGGACACTCATCGCCCCTACCACTATCATTGTTAACCCAATCTCGTCGCATTTGTTGCGCATCTACTCCACGACATCTACTAGACGAATCTCCAGAATCGCATCAAGTCCGCAACCATGGTAAACTCACTCACTGCGTCACTTGCGCTCTTTGCCGCTGGTGCGGCTGCCGCTTCCGTCGGTCAAGCTCAGGTGCTGAACAAGTGCTCTTACGATGTTTACTTGTGTAACGTCCCAGCCGAAGGCGGTGGGTACTCCCAGGAGGACCAGACCTTGTCCCCTGGAGACTCCTGGAGCCAGACCTACACGCAACTCACCAACAATAACGGTTGGTCAATCAAGCTTTCCAACTCCACCAGCCTCGCGAATATTCTGCAATACGAGTACACCTTCCACAACGACGGAATCATCTGGTTCGATCTGAGCTGCGTTAACGGCGACCCTTGGGTCGAAAACTGGCTCATCACCGCCGACAATGGCTGCACCCCCAAGCAAACCGCCTACATGTACCCCACCGACGACGACTACGGCATGCAGGCGTGCAATTCCGACGCCTCTGTGCTTGTCACTCTTTGCCCATCCGGAGACGAATCTGAGTCCAGCTCTGCTTCGGCCCCAGCTTACACCTCGCCGACGGCGTCAGTATACTCTGCGCCAGCCTCCTC
The DNA here is from genome assembly GCA_002785995.1 of Mycosphaerelloides madeirae. Taxonomy (NCBI): domain Eukaryota; kingdom Fungi; phylum Ascomycota; class Dothideomycetes; order Mycosphaerellales; family Mycosphaerellaceae; genus Mycosphaerelloides; species Mycosphaerelloides madeirae. The sequence goes on along the minus strand of NHNV01000001.1, from coordinate 748,289 downwards.
CTCCTCATCCGAAGAGGCTCCAAGTTCTTCCGCTTCGCCATCAACGACGTCCGAGTCGGCTCCTGCCTACACAACCGGCTGGGGCTGGTTCTCGAACGGCAATGGCGTTGTCGAGGCCAACGAGGCCAACTCTGCGCCCGCCGCCGTCACGCCAACCACTCTGGCGACCAGCGTCGTCAGCCAGGAGGCCAACGGAGCAGATGTCACCATTGTCGAGGTTGTCACTGCTGTCGAGACGGCCATCGTGACTGCTTACGGCCGCCACAGGCGCCACGAGCACCATCCGGGTCACCAGCACCACGCTTAGGCGACGAACTTTCGCCACGACGCTTAACGACCCCCTTTACTTCTATCAACCTCACCTCGCGCTTCACTCTTTTCGCGCGTGGCGACGGCCGCTTTCTTGGCATGCTTCTTTTGTTGATATTACCCCATCGACACTTTCCCTTGTCACTCTTGGACAGACAGACTTGAGGTGGCTTGGATTTTTATTTGGGGGAAAAGGGGGGAAGACACGACGCGCGAGAGAGAGATACCACTTGAAGCTTGTCGTCGACGTTCCCTTGAGTTGGCCTGGGCAGAGCGCAGCTGTGTTGCATGCCTCCCACCAACTTGACTGAGCGTCGACCTCTTTTGCACATATGACAGCTACGATGACGACTCAACGGACTGGACAAACAAAATCATCGGTGATTTTGAGTGGATCGTCCACAGGAGAATATTTGGTTGCTTTATAGATTCCCCCAGAGGTACATAGCTTGCTTGCCCATCATCATCGATTCGTACATAGATACGTCAAAACATCATCAATCATACCCGCCGCGCCGCGCGTGCTTGTCAGATTTTGCATGTGCCGACGACGATGACACTTCTTGCGAGCGATTTTCTACAATTTTGGGCGCACGCGATGTCATTCCTCGCGGAAGGCTCTGCACGACTTGTTGTGAAGTGTCATAGTGTTCACGGCCAGTCTGAGCGGGCGGTGGTATTGTTCTCCAATTCATTCGCTTGCACTTGCCACATTGCTTTGTCGTTCTAGACCGAAACGTGACCCAGAAATTTTTCGTTCAAGTGGGTCTGCGTCAAGACGAATTCTCTGATTTGTCGCTACTGACTCATCATTCTTTTCAGCACTCCGCGGCAAACTCCTGCGATGCGAGATATCGTAGTCCAGTCGGTTCGTAAATTGTGCTGGGTCTGTGATGATGCGCGGGCTGCGTCTTTCATGCTGTATGTCTGATGATGCATCACAATGTGATCGAAGACTGCGTTCTTGGTTTGCAACGCTGCGCACTGCTTCGAAGGTCAGGGAAGACGTCTGTTGACCAGTGTGACTTGTCCAGGCCCCTCGGGTTGGCTGCAGTCTGATGTACGCCTTGCATCGACAGTCTCTGAAGTGACTATAACGGTGTAGGATTCTGCTTGTCATGTGTCAATCAAGGTCTGACAGACGATCTGTGGGTGCGCGGGTTGAGTTTTAAAAGGTGCAAAGTAGGATTGTATGGACCTGTTGACGTTCCTTCTCATGATGGTCAGTTGAAGTGTGAGTATACATAAGCTTTGACGCTCATCCCACGCGCCTTGAAGTCTCTTCGTTATGCTATGCACGCATCCCACCTTAGAAAGAGCGTTCATCTGTTAGGCCGATGGATGTGTCCAATCGAGAGGGCGAATATCGTTGTCATTGCCAGACGGTCGTGGGATTGCAGCCCATTCGATTCTTGAATGTGGATTGATTCGTCTTGTGACTGTCTTGTGCAATGCGCTACTTTGGACAAGTGCGTGCCATTTCATCTCTACATCTCTCAAGAGAACTCGTGTAAGTTGTGTCGATCGGCGGCCGCATCGAAGCTCTACTTGTAGTCCTTCTATCCGTAAAGCTACCACGCATCTCCGTGTGTGCGGCAAACCACAGGGTACCGTGAAATCCGGGGTGCCGGGGCAGTGTTCGCCCGAAGCGCTTATGGAATTCCCATGTCCATGTCCCTCCACACTACAATTTCGCAGAATCTCGGTCTGGCGTCGGTCTCCAATCCGCGTGGGTTGTGCATGATTGAAACTGTCCATGTGATCGCTTCTCCATACCTTGTACACGCCAGTGATGCAGAAGTGCAGCCGGGGGTTGACTGCTTATCGGCGACTGCCTGTTGGTCACTTGCAGGCGGAAAGTAAGACGATTGGAAGTTTGCCCTCGATCAGAGCAGTCGAAGATGGCCAGTCACTTGGTCGATATCACTCTTTGGAGCCGGGCCAATACCCAGGACAGTCGCAGACCCGCTCGCAATCTGTGTACGGCCGGCATCGTGGATAATGTGGGCACACAAGCCGAGACTGAGAGCTTGAGCTTGGAGCGTGAGCATGTCTTCCTCGTTGTCGACCTTGACGGCGACTTTTGCCTGGCCAAGTCGCTCCCACTGCCGCAGGATGGGATGTGCGGGATCGGCGCGGAGGAGAGTCTTGTAGCATGCTAGAGTTGCATGACCGCACTGGGCAGCTATCTTGCCTGTGGTCATTACGATCAGTTCATCATCATGCGGTGTGTAAGAGGACGAGGGCGAGCTCGTCGTGCGGTAGCAGCTAGCAAGGCGGGGGATATGTCTTGGCATATGCAGATTTGGGTATTGAGCATGTGACGCTCGAATCGGGAAAAGTATGACGATAATCAACAGCAGAATTCAGTGGATTGACGAACCTTTGGTCATGCCAAGGTCGGTCCTGACAACCAGGATGAGTTTGCATTCTTCTGTGGTACCGCGGAAGGACTTGGGACGTTGCGCTTCATCATTGTCGGAAAGCGAGTCGTCTGTTTGATCGCCATCGGAGGCGTGCGCGTCTGAGGAATTGGAGTTGTTTGAAGTCGGTGAAGAGGCTGGCGACGAGCCGAAGAGGCCGATAGACCGGGCCTGGCCAAGATAGTAGCCCATAATGCCGCTGACGATGGCGGAGCCGATGGCTATGGCGGCGGCCGAAGGGGGAGGGCGCTCCTGCGCGCTGGCCATGGTGATTGCTGCTGTGATTGCGGCCTGATGGCTACCAGGAGTGGCTAGCGGCGCGGATGGGTGGTGCAGCCAGCAGATGCGGCGGTGATGAAGGCGATGCACAGCGAGGACGAAAAAGGCCTGTGGTCGCGTGGTGCCGTGGCCCGTGGGATGTAGCGCCTGGACGGCGAGCAGTGGTGGTGAGCTGAGTGGGCGAGGGTCATCGCATCCCGACGCGCTGAGCGAGTCGTGGCAGCCACGCCGTAGGAACCGCCAACTCGTGCACTGGGCAGCGCACGCAGCTTATTATGTGTCGAGTTTGAAATTTGTGGCCTGGAGTTGTCGAGAAGGGCTCCCACGAGGGCGTCATAATGGTATTTAAAGGATAGACATATGCACCCCAGTAGTAGTGGTCAAGCGTGACCAAGCGCCCCTGCAGATTGATGCAGCCTAGCGCCGATCATGCCTTTGAGTCTTTGTGGGCGCGGGCCTCATCTCTGCTTCTTCGCTGCGCCATCCTCATAATTGCGTGCTTGGCGGCTCTTTTTGCGACGTCTGCTTTCCAATCTTGCGGTGTATGTAAGACTGTGCGCCTTGCCTTGCCTTGCCTTGCCTTGCGCCAACTATCCGACCGTCCGCTTCCTGCTGCCCGCGTGCCATCGTCCACCGTTGCTACATATATCATCCGCCCGCCCCATCGCTGCTTGCCCTCATTGCCCTCATCTTCCGCTTCACCAACGTTTCTCTCATAACCACCACCAACTCTCACTCCTCTGCGCCATCACCAACGCTTCACCCACACTCCTCTCACTCACGCTTCACACACTGACCACTGCGCCTACCGCCAACCACCATGGACAGGGCCGAGCGTCTGCGCAACATGCCTGACACTCCCCCAGCATCGCCTCCCACGGGCTTTGCGGGCCAGCAAGGCTTCAGCACCCCTCTGTTCCAGCAGAAGCCCAACATCCTGTACATCATGGCCGATCAGCTCGCTGCTCCTCAGCTCAAGATGTACAACAAGGACTCACAGATCAAGACGCCTCACCTCGACAAGCTGGCCGAGCAGTCGGTCGTCTTCGATTCCGCCTACTGCAATTCGCCGCTCTGCGCGCCCAGCCGCATGGCCATGATCACTGGCCAGCTTCCGTCCAAGATCGGCGCATACGACAACGCTTCTCCCATTCCAGTGGACACTCCCACCTATGCGCACTACCTCCGTAACGAAGGGTACGAATGTGTGCTCGGCGGCAAGATGCACTTCATTGGTGAACAACTCCATGGCTACGAGTACCGTCTGACCGCAGATATCTACCCCGGCGATCTTGGGTGGTCCGTAAACTGGGATGACCCAGACACACGCCTGGAGTGGTACCACAACAGCTCTTCCATCCTCCAAGCCGGTCCATGTGTGCGCTCGAATCAGCTCGACTACGACGAGGAGGTCATGTACAAGTCCAAGCAATTCCTGTACGATCACGTTCGAAAGCCAGCGGGCAGCCGTCCATTCTGCTTGACCGTGTCCTTGACCCATCCGCATGACCCGTACACCATCCAGTCGGAGTTCTGGGACATGTACGAGGGTGTCGACATTGACATGCCCAAGGTCGATATTCCCAAGGACCAGCTCGACGAACACAGCAAGCGTCTGCAGCGCGTGTGCGATCTCAAGGATTACAACTTCACCCCAGATCAGATCAAGCGGGCCAAGCGAGCATATTACGGCGCTGTTAGCTACGTCGACGATAACATTGGAAAGCTTATGAAGACTCTCGAGGATTGCGGTCTTGCCGACAACACCATTGTCATCTTCTCCGGTGACCACGGTGATATGCTGGGCGAGCGCGGCCTGTGGTACAAGATGTCCTACTTCGAGTCGTCAGTCCGTGTCCCCATGCTCTTCAGCTACCCCAAGATGTGGTCTCCTCACCGTGTTCCCCAAAGCGTGAGCACCCTTGACATCCTTCCCACTTTGGTTGACATTGTCGGCGCAAAGCTCGAACCGTCCTTCCCAATGGACGGCGTCTCAATGGGCGGTCATTTGAGGGGCTTGGACCGTCACGATAACGTCTTCGCCGAGTACATGGGAGAGGGCACCATCGCACCCATGATGATGATTCGTCGTGGTCCTTGGAAGTACATCACCTGCCCTGTGGATCCAGACATGCTTTACAATCTCGCCGAGGATCCGGACGAGCTCAAGAACTTGGCCACCAGCACTGATGTCGAGACCAAGAAGGTTTACGATGCTTTTGTCGCTGAGGCCAAGAACAAGTGGGATATGGATGCGATTACCAAGGACGTTGTGCTGCACCAACGCCAGAGACGATTCGTCCACGGTTCTCACCAGCAAGGTAAGACGCCTAGCTGGGACTACCAGGTTCCGGACGACAGCAGAGACAAGTACATCCGTAGCCACATGGAATTGGACGATCTGGAGCGACGGGCTCGATATCCAATCGTGGATGCTCACGGACAAATCGTTAGGGCGCAGCCTCAAGCGATCATGAGCAAGGAAGCTGCTCTCCCTCATATCCCTCATCAAGCCGGAGCCTTGGGACAGTAAGATGGGCGCAAAGCGCTTGAGATGAGGTTGTGTCACCACGACCTGCAGAAGCGAGATCGCAGATCATCGTCCTCTGCTATGTCGCACAGACATGAAACCAGGCCCGGACCTCTTTGCGCTCTTTCTCCCTGGAGCGTTGAGCATACTTTTGACATCTTCAGCGCGGCGCTGGGATTTTTTTTATCAAGGGAAACCAGTACGAAAGGGAACTCATGTACTTTCTAGGCCGGAAATTGACTTGGGCGTAATTGGGAACTTGGGGGCGTAAGATGGAACGAACTCACGAAATTCAGCATGCAATCCATCGGAGGATAGGAAATGCATTCTGGCTGCGGCGCAAAGGATGAATAGCGAAGAAGACTCGGCCATGTATCATACTCCAAAGTGAGAGTAGATGATTATTTTAGGAAAATGCCTTTGCGAAACTCTTCACAGAACCAATTTCATAACGTGTTGACTGTCTGGATCTTTGCCACGGAACGGATTTTCGAATGGCGAGAAGATTCGACGAAGAAGTAGCCATGGTTTGTCGTCACGCGATCGATGCTGTAGTATGACGGCTAGTGTTTGTTCGAGGCCATTTCGGGGACGGGAGAGTAGTGCGAATGGTAGTGGCAAGTTGAGGTGCGGAGAAGAAGTGGTTGTCGTAAAAGGTTAAGTTGATTGGATGCGACCGATTTGGCTACGGTGGCGGAGGTAGCTTTGTAGCTTTGCGCGGGAATTCGATAGCCGCGCCCACGTCTTGATGAGGATCGCATGTGTCGTTGTACCGGCCTGTTCGGTATAGTTGCAGAGCAATCTTTCGTATTCGGGAGGGACGGCTGGAGGTGTATCTGCGGCGCAGGAGAGATGTGATTTGGTTGTGGGCGGCATTGGCTAGGAGTCGGGTCTAGGATGAGTCATCAGTGAGATCGGAGGGCAGGACAGTGGTGAATCCATCGTGGTAGTTGCGAGAGGAGAGGATGAATTCGGATGGCATTTGAACACGTGAAAGAACGGATTGGGTAGGTGAAACGCAGCGTCAGTGCTCTTGTCTAGCGGAAATCCTCGTGGAAGCGCTAACGGGGTGGAGAGCGTCCGAGAGAAGCAGTTGCTGGTGTGCTGTTGCTGGAGGAAGCTGAAAGCCGCACCAAGTGGGAAGCCGTAAGCAGAGTGGGAGGGTTGATGAGATGAGATGCTCCCTATCATCCATCGTGTCGACTCGACTCTCATCTAGCAAGAGCTCGAGCAAGGATGCGGATGGAGCCAAGGAGCTTGCTGATGGGTGATGGGTCTGGAGCGGAGAGCTTATTTCCCACGCCATCTCCTTTTGATTGGGATGTCGCAACCTATACCATTGGATCGGCGCAGAAGGAAGTGAGGCAGCGAAGGCGAAATCGCCCTTCGATTGACGAAACACGAAACACACCGGCTGGCTGCATCTACCAATTGTCCACTCACCAGGTTCGCCGAGCTGCATCGTCCCGCCATTTTCTGAGCCGCATGGTATAAGAGCTTGGTACTGCATATGCAGGCAGCCTCGCACGCATAAACTTTGTGTTCTCCTGCCATTCTGCAGCTTCGGCGCTTGTGCGAGGCAGATGGTGGACGTCATGCCATTCAACTTAGGCCTGCGAACGCTCCCCACAGTCCAACAGCAACCGGCGGCGGTTTGAGAAATGGCTCTGGCCGTTGGCGCTGCTCATCGTGGCATCGTCGGCGGCGCTGCTCAACGGTCGGGGCGTCACCACTCCGCGCAGATCGAGCACGCCCACTGTGGTCCGATGAAGCGAGGATATGATATGATGCAAACAGCAGTAACAATGAAGACGACCACCGCACACGGACAAGACGAGCTCTTTAGTGTTGCATACGGGTTCGTAACAATGGCCTAGCGTTGCAGACGACGCAAGCTCTCCACCTCCACTCCACCTGGATTACCAGTAGAGGAGGTTGGTCGTACAAGAGCTACATGCACGCTGTTGCCATGACAGGAGCTCTGCGCCGTTGATCTGGGGCGTGCACTGATCAGCCCTCAATTAGGCCTCCTAATGGTGCCCTACTCCTCCCAATTTGTAAGAACGAAACCCGCGCAAGTCTGAGACGTGATGAGGGCAGACGTCCGGCGGGAAGAGGAGGAGACGATGGAACACCACACCACCCTCCGTCCAGATCCACCAAACATCAGCGCTGGCCGTGCTGAGCGTTGCTGTGGACGCCACCGAGCCGCTTGCCGTCTCTGCACGCCCCCTGCTTGATCTAGCGCGCTAGCTCCCAGCCATCAATCCACCCCCCAAGCATTCACCACTGCTAGCCCCAGTTCGCTTGCAGCGGCTTTTAAATAACTGCATTCCAGTCGCCCACTCCCTCGCTTCCCCATCAACAACCTCCCACTTCATCACACAAATACCTCATCCTCGGTCTATCCGCGACTCTGGTCTATCCTTCCGCATAGACTCACTCTCGCTCCAGGCGTCTATCGACTCCAACACTCGCTGATTGCTGCTGCTTACTTCGCTGCACATATCGCACCGCCATCATTACCATTTTAATCACCACCCCGACGACCACCATAATGCATTACTCACTCGCCGCCCTCGCCCTCGTGGCCGCTGCTTCTGCTGCTCCTGCTGCACCCTCGACCCCTGCCGCCTCCGACTGTGCGACCTCGTACAACGGTGTTTTCGAGATCGAGGTTGTCAATGTCACCGCTACCTCCAAGCGCGATCTCGCCAAGCGGGTGCCTTTGATGCTCACGCTCGCCAACGGTATTCTCAAGGACGCCGAGGGCCGCATTGGCTACATCGCTGCCAACAATCAGTTCCAGTTCGACAACCCAGTCCAGGCTGGTACTATCTACGATGCTGGCTGGGCCGTCTGCCCCAACAACACTCTCGTTTTGGGCCCAGACGCCGTCTTCCAGAAGTGCTTGAGCGGTACCTTTTACAACCTCTATGACGAGAACGATGCTGCCCAATGTACTCCGTCTTACATCCAGGTCGTCTCCACTGGCAGTGGTGCTGTATCCCAAGAGCCTGACGGCCAGATCACTGCAACCCCCGTTGCAACCCAAATTAGCGATGGTACGCAACGCCACACTCTCGCTTGAAGACATTCACTGACATTCCGGGCTTTCAGGACAACCACAGGCTCCCACCAACGTCGTCACACAGATCAGCGATGGTCAAATCCAGGGACCTACTGGCGTCGTGACTCAGATCTCTGACGGACAAATCCAAGGACCCACCGGCGTCGTTTCCCAAATGTAAGAGCTCCGCGCTGACCTTGACGTACTACTCCTTCCCGCTGACTTCCAAATAGCTCCGATGGGCAAATCCAGGGCCCAACTGGCGTCGTTTCTCAGATCACAGACGGACAAGTTCAAGCTCCTACTGCCACCGTTGCCCCTGTCACACAGATTTCGGATGGACAGGTCCAGGCGCCTACTTCCGCCGCCCCAGTCGTCTCCCAGATCAGCGTGAGTAAACTGTCGACATACGAGCTGTGAACTTCACTGACAGCCCTTCAGGATGGCCAGCCACAAGTCCCAACCAACGGCACCACCCCAGTCTACCCATCGGCCACCGTCCAGCCATATACTGGTGCTGCTGCGTTCCCAACCGTCCGCAGCGAGCTCTTCGGCCTCGCCGCTGGTGTTCTCGCTATTGCCATGCTTTAAGCATTTTGACAACTCGAGAATCGAAAGCCCTTCAACGCTATGGGCTTATTTGCCACTACCGTTGATTTGCGGTTTTGGAACGAAAGTTACTTCGATGAATTTCAATGTGCATATGACGAACACTCTCTTGATGCGATAACGGAACACGGCACACCAAAGAGGTACGGTCAGGGTGGGTAATGTCTTAAATTGTTGGTTCGACAGAAAACATCGGAGACCAGCGACGTCTGGGAGGAGAGACCTTGGCCGTACCTCGACGACAGCATTGTTGTACGGCATTACTGCATCAGACTGAGGCGTTGGAGACGGCTCGTCCTGTCTGGAGAGCCTCGTTACCATTTCTTGTTGATATATTGTGCGAATGTTGTGGTCGAAGTATGTAGTTGGTTGGAAGTGCGAAATCGACGACCTTCATGAGTGCGCAATCATCGTCTCCATTCCGTTGATGTTTCAGAGTGATCGGGGCTAATGCGGGTCTTGACGCGCGGCACAACATCACCGAGCTTGATCATTCGCCAATGCCTCCAAACCAGAAGGATTGTACCTGCGCAAGAGGCTCTCGTATGTCGTATCCTGTTTGTTGAGCGAAGCGACTGCACGACAGCTCCAACAAACCAGAAAATGCGCGCTCTTTCTCTCGTACAAGTCCGGTTTGTGGAGCAGGAGCTTTCTGTGCGGCGCACGCCTTTTTTCAATAAAGCCTGTCGCACGACCGAGATTGCCATAATTATCGAAGGTTTCTGCTAGAGGAGCTTCCTCCCAATCCAATCGGGAAGGTGAGGGAGCCTCGCTTGGCTGACAAAGGATCGGACTCAGAAGAAAGAAGGCTCGGCCTCGGCCCCCGGCTTGAAACTTCACTTCACTTTGTTGGTGTAATTTCCGATTTTTCTCTCGCCATGCCACGCGAGCTTTGTTTGGGATCATGGGATCGTGGGATCAGAGTGACGTCTGGGATCCGTGCAACAACGTGATATGAAATTTCGGCGGACTGGATGCTGCCGAGCGAGCGGGCTTTGATGGGGAGAGCTGTGTCTCGTCTCCAAGAAACAGATCGCGATGATCTGTGTGAACTGCTGCGGCGGTCCTCGGACTTCGGCTGTGTGAGTGAAGCGACCGTGTCACGAAATTCGCGAGCAATATTCCTTCACGGCAAGGCAGGAAGCAGCCTCATGCTCAGGTAGGGTAAGAAGCCTAGTGCTTCTGTAAGAGGTGGCCAGCGCTCTTGATTCTCCTTTTCAAAACACACCAACGACACATCTCCTTGACTTACTTGGATGCTGTTTTAAGACTGCCTGTGGAGCCATCTCCAAGGTGTACTCAAAGAACCGCAAGACTCCAACTTCGGATTCGTTCCCCTTCGCTGTTTCTTCAGCAGCACCTTAGCCTATAGTCTTGCTTCGCTTCTGTGAAGAGAGCTGGATCTCTGGCACCATCTTGTCCCTCGTCATGCTCATTGGCAAGGTTGATTGAGAGAGGACCGTGGGACCGTTCTTCGCTTCTATGGAGAGAACCAGATCACTGACACCGCCCTATCCTTCATCATGTTCTATGCCAAGGTTAATGGAGAGGACCGTTCTTCGCTTCCGTGAAGATCAGCGGGTGACTGGCACCATCATCTTCTTCGTCATGTTCATTGGCAAGGTCGCTAAAGAGAGGGAGAAAGAGGACTGTTCTTCACTTCTATGGAGATCATCGGATCTCTCTCACCGCCTTCTTCTTCGATACGCTGTGTGGCAAGGTTGATGGCGAGACGACCATTGTCGTTGATGCCTTTTCCGTTCTTTGTTGCGCACAAGTCGAAGGAGATGTGTCGTTGGTGTGTTTTGAAAAGGAGAACCAAGAGCGCTGGCCGACTCTTATAGAAGCACTAAGCTTTTTACCCAGCCTGAGCATGAGGCCGCTTCACATGGAAGAAGTAGCATCTTCAATCTTTTTTATCCGTCAAAGCTGTCGATACGACAAAACTTCAACGAGAAGCAGTCCGGAAGATTGGAAGAACCCTCTCCAGATTGGAGCACCCTGTAGAGCAGCTGGAACTCACTGTATTGGTAGGCTCGCTCCTTGATTAAAAGGAAGACTTGATGTTTCTGTTGAAGAGTACTCATATAGACAGCTCTGCTCTTGGACGACGTCCGTCCAGTTCGTATGAAGGTGCACTGTACATAGCAGGCCTGTGTTCGCAGATTGCATAGACCAATGTCCGAGCTACCTCTCAAACAAGACTGCTGTCGACCATGCTGCTATCCCTACGATGATAGTATCCTTGCGAAGCCACCTCTTTGAGATCGAACTTAGCCCTCGACCAGCGGAAACCAAATAGGCCTGCAGCGATCGCGCCGCAGCTGCTTCTCAATGAACCACGGAAGCATATCGCCAACTCGTATACCTTTGTTGCCGTCCTTCACTCCTTCAACTTTCGTGTCGACGCAGTTGGTGACATGTCACAGACAGCAACTATCATAATATCAAAAATGAGTGGTCCACACGACTCACGTTGTATTCGTCTGTATCAGATGCAATGCTACCACTCTCACAACCCTATCACTTGGTCTCTCTTTTGGAATGCCTGAACCACCGACTATCGTCACCGCTGGCCTCATCAATGCCCTCGCCACCAATGTCATATCCAGTGACCTTCACTGCTTTATCATCCGGTGATCAACCCCAGGAAGGCCACAGCCCTCAACAATTGTCATGCTTTCGGGCCTGGTATTGACGAGAAGCCTATGCAAAGCACCCTCGAAAATGTCCACAAATGCCAGTATTCCTGGATCTGGTAGATTTGAGGGTGCACCGGACCGTGGACTAGATGAGCTGCGTCGACAGGCTCATCATGTTTCTGCACCGGCTGACAACTTATGGTATGGTGGCTGGGAGGGCTGGTTGCCTCTATTAATTATGTTTCAGCCGCACTCTGGTCCGGGAATTCTCTCTTTTGGGGTATGCTTTTGTTCCTCCATCATCAATTGGCAAGTTTCATAGACATGCCTCTCCCACGGCACTCCCTGTTTATCATATCCAATGTATAGTCCCCAAAAGCATCTCGTATGATACAGGACTCACCAGAGGACTCGAATCACCATGTCGATGTGCTCCATTGACTGGGGTTTGCTGAGTTTTGCTGAGTTTTGCTGAGTTTTGACGGTATCGTCGCTTTAGCCAATGTTTGCGCTCAGCATCTTCAAGTTTCGCAGAGGCCTACTGAGTCAGATTTGTGCATCAAATCATGCAGATGGCACTACTCTCAGACAGACTGGTACGTGTAGGTGCTTGATGTGGCCATAGACGGCGTGGAAGTTCCTGGTTACATAGAGCGCAGCGCAAACGTGGAAGGTGAAGTTGCATTCACACTAAGTTAGTAGAATCCCCAGCCAGGACACGGGTTATCGGACTAACCAAGTTGGCTCAGTGCTACTCTGGTTTCTGCTTCCCTCCTCAAGACACTTCATCATCCATCATCGACGTCGGATCTTCTCCATCCACCGCCGTCCAGCTTACGGAATGGCCGGGCGGCCTCTCTGTCTTAGTGTGCGATGTACGACGCGATGGTGCGCCTCTCGCTCGTTCGATTCGCCTGCTGCGACTCAACTTCATGCGGAGGCAGAGCTGCGCCTCTGTTCCTGCAGGCTGAGGCCGCGCCACTTGATGAAGGCAACCATACCGCTCTCGTTGCTGAACTCAATGCGATCTCGTCCTCCAGACCCTCTCTTCTCGTCATTTCGTCTCTTTTCGTTCCTCTCATTATTTGGAGTTGGCATGGTCATGGAACGCTCTTGCTCGCTCACCGAAAGCAGATCGTAGAACTACGAATCGCGGATATGTGTGCAGAAGTAAAGATGGTACGTTTCGCGCACTGCGGCACATACGTTTACTGATGCGCCGACCAGGACATCTCGAGACTTAATTCCACCTCGACCTCGCGCACTCTGGTCGGGAGCGACAATGGCACGGACAATGGCATCGTCTCCCCAGTCGCCACCAAGGCGCCGCAACTGCCCATCGGAATCGTCCAAACACCAGACAATAAGCAATGGATCGATCTTGATTATGTCTCTCCCAAATTGCTGCGCGAGCTCAGGCGCCAGTACGATCCGCAAAGCGAAGATGCTAAGACGTCGCTTGCAAAGACCGCAGCCAGATTCAAGGCGTGGGCTCGTCAGACGAAATTCGGTGTTGATATCCGGCTGCGAAGAAAACTCGACAATGACCACGACGAAATAACTGACTTCAGGCTGATCAGGGATCCATATACGATAGATGGGAACATGTCTCTACCGCCGGAAATGTCTGACAATGCCGTTCATGAGATGCCAGATACTTCGGTCACTGCAGAACTTCCAAGTGCATCGGACGGCAGAATCAGAGGGCCGGCAGAAGTGAAGGCAGATGAGCAACTGCCCGAATATGAGCCGCCAGCCCCATCGAGCTCGGATCGTCGCCCACGTCTTCAACTCGAGACGACCGATGTGGATGGCGAGAGGAGCTCACATGTTCGATCGCCCTCTGGCTCAAGCATTATAGCAACGCCTACCAGAGGTCTCTCAATAGAGCGAGAAGATGTGGAAACAAATGATGAGAAACAATCTCCCACAGCCGGCACAGAGCCTTCGGAGCAGATGAACAGCCACGACATCTCGACCACGCCCGCTGTCGTCGATCTAGACGGGGACGAGGGGCGTAGTCAAAGCAACACTACTGAAGAGCTTTACGTCCTCTTGAGAGCTTTGAAGGAGCAGCTTGATGCCCAGGGTGCAGGACTCAAAGTCGAGAAGGATCAGTTTGAACATCTCAAAATCGCCAAGAAGTTCCGATATGAAACCGAAACAGATGCGGAACCACCGAGTCCAAGCGATAACAAGGCACATAGAGCATCTTTCCGGACCTTTTCAGTTGGGCGGAAGAAGACAAACAAAGGAACGACCAGCCAAAGGAACGTGCGGCGCAAGCCCGACGCTGCAGACCAAGAGCTTGCATTCGACTCCAGTGCATTAACACGACGCCAGACATTACCGAAGAAGATTTCGCCCTCGGCGGGAGCAGAGGCTGCGTGGACTGTGTTGTTAAAATCTCAGGCTAAGATTCTCGGACCGGAGCATCCCTTGTGTTTCTCAGCTCGACACTCACAGGCTTTATCGAGGGTCAGTTTCAACGCATTTGATCTTGTGTACAAGTGTATATTACTGACAGTGACGCCAATGTACAGGTTCAACAGCATCAGAACTGCTTTCCAACTGTTTTGGATGCACTTCGTAAGAGCGAGAGTATTGCCGTGCAGACTCTAGGTGCGTCTCAACTTTGCTTCCTCAGCCAGTTCGCAAGTGATGAAAAAGCTGACTCTAAAATAGGCAAAATTCATCCGCTTGTTGAAGCGTTTAGTGCTGACATCGAGACTTTGGGATCTTTGATCATAGACAAGCATTTACTGCAGGCTGAACGATCATCAAAGAAACGAGAGCCAGCTACAGAACCTTTGCCACGTATGGACACAGACCAGCCTGAAGGCCTATCCGCGAGCGCAGTATCCCATGGCAGGGGATTGACATCCCCAGAGCCTCTCGACGCGACATCAGACGACAGAGAAGTGCGGCCGGCAATGATTCCCACTATTGAGACTTCTCTTAGCGGGGACGATCAATCTGGAATGGAAGCTGACCTGGATGCTTTGTGGAATACAGCACAATCTTTGTACACCCCGAAAAGTGGAGCAACACTCCTGATGGGACAGATATTGACAAGCCTAACGAGCGGCATGAAGCAAGGCCTGACATGGCTGGAACATAAATTTGGCCCCGAGCTTCCGGTCGAGCCTGGAAAAGTGCGAGTGCGATGGACATGTCCATGCGGCCAACAGCTACATGACGACTACATAGAAACACGATCGGGAGCCGCAAGAGAGCTGGAGGCATACCTCAATAGATCGAAGCCGAAAATGCGGACTGGAAGTGGCACGCCCACGACACCCACTGGCTCAACCGGCAGCAGGAGTTTAAATGGATCGTTCAATAGTTCTTTCGGCGGCCTGACATCCACACAGACGTCTTGGTCGAGTGTTTCGCAAGGAGACTCCAGTAGCGGCACGAAGCGCTCGCAGACGACTACCAGCCTGCCACCGTACTCGCCTTTCTCTCCATTGACAGACCCGCCGTGGCTGTTGACCTGTGCTAACGAAGAGCGTTCTACACCTAAAGTGGCACACTTGGATATGTCACCACACAAGATCACTAGTGACAAAGATCTCGCAAAGGTACGCCTGAACAGTGCCCTTGAACCGTCTGCGGCATATCTGACGTGGAATAGGCTCTCCGCGAGCACTACTTCGACGTCAATCGGAAATGGTGGAAGCGTCTCAAGCTTCGCGGTCTCAGTACTATCGAGTTTGTGCAGTTTGAATGCCATCAGAACAGGTCAGTATCAGAGACATGCAAGCGTGCTTTTTTTCGACACTGACAAGAAAGAGCAGATTTGCGGATATCCGAAAATGTCCAGGTCGGTCCCCATCTCCGTTCGACAATCATATAGAAGCTCTTCGCTGACGTCTTTCAAAGATATGCCACCTCATGGTAAACCATATATATTCGAACCGGGCGAACTGATACCACCAGTTGGCAGCCAGTACCTGCTTCACCTCTTCAAACACCCGGAAGAATACGACACCGAGCTCATTGCATATCTCCGCGCTCCTAAGAGGAACGGCAGATTGCAGCTCGGTGTCGGATGGGGCATCAACTTGGTCGAAGGTTTCATGGCCGACAGAGTTTGGATGCTTATCAACGCATTCTTCTTTCTCTCATCTCTGATTTTCGCGGTTGCGTGGGCTCTGTCCAAACGAGACATCCAAGGAGCCTTTGGAGTGGCCCAGTGGCTGTGTATGCTGGCGGTATTCGCAGGTAAGTCTGGCTAATTATATCGGCTTGTTTGGCATCGGCATTTGACTGACTGTGTGCAACAAAAGTGGGCTGGGCACAGGCTTGTCTCGGCTAGGCGAAATACTTGAGTTCGACTGAATCTATTGTCCAATCGATATATAATGTTTACGAAGGACGCCTCAGCGTATTGCGTACTGAGCTCGCAACCGCCTCCTGTCTTTCAAGCCCGGAGCTATCGGTATGAGGTATGTTCAGTGGAAAGGTTGCTCAGAAGGTTGGAAGAGCCCTTTCCTATAAGGCGCTCTCCAGATCGGAGTTCCTCTGGAACAGCTGGAATTCTATTCAGTAGCAGGGTCGCTCGTTGAAAACCAGAGAGACTCCAGTGCCGAGATGCTCTCCCTGAAAAACCTCATATCGACAGCTCTATTCAAGCCGATGCAGATCCCCAGTCAGATCGACAGACGTATTTTAGTCAAGTCCTTCGTTGAGAGCAACAAACACCCCGTGACCATAAATCAATCAGACGTTTGTGTTGCAGCCGAATGAAGCGTCGTGTACATGGGTATGGCCGCTCGCATCGCCATTCCGTCGTGCCTTGTACCTTCCGAGACTTGACTCTTTCACAAGCTCAAAATCAAGCCCTGCCTTGGCCGATCCATTAAGCGTAAGGATTGCGATGGCTGTGCGCCGAGTCGTCAGACGTTCCCAATTCTCACCGTGTGCCAGGCGCTCGGTATGCCGCACTCGGTACAGCTTGCGCCAGCTGAACCTCATCCTAGCAGCTGACGAACCGTGCATTGTCGCTCACATTCAAAGTTGCGCGTCCAATTAGCAGACGATCGCTAGTTGGTGGCGGTGATAATGCGGTCTATTCGCGTCAGCCCAGGCAACCGGTTCCGTTTGAAGTCTTTCGCAAGGCACGTCTTTTAGCTGCCATTCCGGATTCCAAGAATATCGTGGGTGCTTCAAGCGAGTTCAACATATATTGTAGGGCGTCTTTAGTCCAGAGTTCCTCGCATCAACCAGATTTTGCTTGTACACCTCAATTTGAAAAAGACTCAGAGATGGGCAACTCGACATGTAAGAGAGGCGGATTTCTCGCTCTCGAACTTGACAGCTAACGATTCTTCAATAAGGTCCCGTTCCTGATGGCGCCAACGACTTCAAGGACAAAGGAAACGCCCATCAACCCATGCTGTATATATCTGGCATTTCGACGGCGGTGACCTTGGTTATATCAGTTTCCTTGATATTTGCGCATCTCATTCGATATACCTGTCCCAAGGAACAACGAAACATCATCCGAATCTCGTTCGCCCCATTCGTTTTCGCTCTGATCAGTTTCGTCGAAGTCTTGGATTACCGCATCGCCCCGTACATCGCTCCCGCAAGCGACCTTTACGAGGCTTTCGGTCTTTGCGCCCTCTTTCTCCTGTACCTCCAGTACGCGGCTCCAGGAGGCACCTTCGACGAACAGACTTTCGATGCAGTCAAGGCCGCCGAGGAGGGATCAACGACCGACTTTGACTGGCCTAGAATCACATGGATAATGGTTTTTCAGTATCCTTTGACGGAGCTCTTGTCCATCATTATCCTGGAAGCGACTGAAGCCACCGGCAAATACTGTGTGCAATCTTTGAGTCCGCAATTCGGGAATCTCTGGGTTACGATCATCTCTTCCGTCGGCGTTGGATTCGCTGTCATTGCGATCCTTCGATTCTATGGACGCATGAAGTCCCGTATGAGTAAGTAAAGCGAAGGCGAGGAGGCACCAGGCTGCGTTCAAATCAAAGGGATACGCTTCAAGAATCATGTCTCTAGGAACAGCATATCGGTCCCTCTGTTCTATCAGAGGGTTCTATGCCACGGAGCCTGCCCACAGACCCGTCTCCTTAGCCATTGTTCACGAGACGGCGACTCTGATTGGTCGCAGCCTACTCCGCCGAATGTCTGAGACACTTGCTGACCCTTCTCCCCTTCTCTCTTAGAGGTCAGCCGCGGCCTGGCGAAGCTCGTGTGCTTCAAACTCATCGTCGGGCTTCGCTTCATCCAATCTGTACGTCGAAAACTGGGAGGTCATAGTTTCGAAGTACAAAGCTAACATTAGAGTTCCAGATCGTTTTCAGCATCCTGCTGGATCACAATGTCATCAAGCCTAGCAAGACATTCACATACAACGACATTCTGTACGGCCTTGAGAGTACCCTCACATGCGCAGAGATGGCGTTCATCGGGCTCGGATTTTGGTACTGTTATAGCTCCACGGAGTACAAAGGGAAGCCACAGCACGATTGTTTGCCAATTCACAAGGCCATTCTGCATGCTCTGAATCCGACAGATCTCTTTGCAGGTATTGGCCGGCTCTTCAGCATTGTCCTCCTTCTGCAGCGAAACGGCGGATTCAAGGAATGGAACAAAGCCATGGCGCAGGCAAAGGCAGCAAAGAGGGCCGGCAGGAGTGCGAGAGGTCAAGGCCGTTACCGTACTGTTGACGGAATGGAGTCTCTCTCGCGACCAGGAGCAGCGCACGACCCGTCGGGCGCTCAATTCGATACGTCGTATCCGATGCTGAGCACCAATAATGGCCAACAATACCAACCGCCACCGAGCTCTTCTCCAACGTACAACGACGGAACGACGGGTCCTCGTCCATCATATTCGCCTCCTGAGCAAGATCAGATGCTTGGCGGACGAATGTGGGACGGGCAGCGATATGAGCGGAGTCCGTCGCCTGGCGGTCAGCACACCAAGACGAGAGACATAGTTTGAGTCCTCAAATGGTGAGGGATATCGGCGTTGGTTCGAATTCTAGCGTACGTTTCTGTTGTGGGTAGGAAATATTATTGAAAGCAGCAACATTCGATTCTTCATCCAACTCGTTTCCTCGTGCGTCGACTTCTAAGGATTCACGAAGCGGTCTAGACCGGTGGCTTGACAGTAGTGCGACGTTTGATACTGAAAAGGTTTTTGAGCTTCTGCAGGCGGGACTCGCGCTCTTTATCCAGCCGGGCAGTTTCTTCTCTGGAGACGACGGTCAACGGCTTAGCATCTACGTCATCAGATTCGACGTCTTGTTGCGGATGCTGTGGATTGGATCTTCGTCGATGATCCCTAGCCGCTGTAGAGGCCACTCTATGGAGAATCTGAATTGCATTGAGCCCGCTCAGGCTGCCGGTAGCATTTTGTGTTTCTGGACTCCGCCATGGGCAGTGATCGCGATGTGTGTCGATGAGGTCGATTGTAGCAGGCTCATCCTCGTCGACGAAGCCTGCGTTGGCGCGGGAGTTCCTATACTCAGGCTGGTACATCCATAAACCAATCCTTTGGAAGCAAGCGTCGCAGTGGAGCAGATGGTTTCCAGATTCAGAGGAGCCACGCCAGCCGTGCATAGCAATTTCGAATGGTTTCTGAGCTGAAGTGGTCGGCGCTACAGTAAGCCCCAATGCGTCTCGAGAAAGGTCGTGGAGAAGCCGTTCGGTGGAAGAGTCCAATGACTTGGTCGTGATGTGCTGAATGGACTCGCCAATATTAGACAAAGACTGGAAGCGTTGTCGGAGTTGCGGCTGCCACATTGAGGGTCGGACCACAGGCAGCCGATATATGTCGTCTTTGCACCCAGCCTTGCGCCAAAGACATGATGCGGAATGCCCATCAGCAATAGCAGATTGGTATCTCTCTGCATGCGCCGCTTCGAGTGACGCCGCCTGCTCGTCGTCGTCATCCTCCTCTTCAACAGACTCCACATTTTCGTCTTTGGCCTTTGCTTTCGTCGAATGCAGGCTCACGACGACTCGTTTGCCGCAACCGCCTTTGCATGCGACGGTGTTGACGTCGACGCAGACCCACCCGCGCTTGGCCCATTCGACCTCGTTGATGACCTCAGGCTTCGGATGCCATAGACTCACGCTGCTAAATGTCTTGAGCCTGGCCAGAAACGTATCCTGCGACCAGGGCGAGTAGTGGGGTGGCGGCTGGTCCGCGCTGCTGCTTCTTGGTGTCGGGCGAGCGGGCAGGGAGATGACGGAGGCATTGTTGTCGCGCGTTGCTAGCGAAGTGGAAGATGTGCTTTGGCGGAGGCGTTTCCTTACGCGTTCGCGTGCTTCCTCGAAAGCGGCAGTTGATGAGCGCTTGGTGCTGGGTGTCGAGGAGGTCTCGGTAGCGGAAGGGTACAACGGCGCCTGCGAAGAGGAGGTGAGGGCATCAAGGGCTTTGTAGAACTTGCGCTTGGTAGTTGCGATTGCTTCGGGCATGTTTCATTATTGTTAGAGATGTGGATGCGGGAAGTCAGTGGAGAGCGACACTATAAGTGAACGCGAGTATACACGCTAGCACGTGTCGACGTAGGTGAATCGAATTGTCAGAACTTCGACACCTGATTCGGCCGCAAAGTTTCGCTGACTGAGCGCCTTGCATTCGTACATCCACCACGAGCACGACGCACGGAGAAGCATGCGAGATGGCTCATCGCTACGCTTGCCTCCAGTTCTGGAGCGCCACTGAAAAGGCACCTAGCCATACCTTACTACCTCCCTGATGAATACTCCGGCGGAATCAACCCCGGCCAGCGAGAGCGCACAGACGCATTCGCACCACCATCAGCACATCCGCCTTGCGTGCCAGGCCTGCCAGCGCAAGAAGATAAAGTGCGATCGGACATTTCCATGCGGACAATGCCAGCGATCAGAGCTTCAGTGCCTCTCCTCCACCAGGAAACCGCGCACCAGACATGTCGCCACCGGCAAGCGCTCTGTTGACTCGGAGCTGCGCAGCCGCATATCCAAGTTGGAGAGTCTCGTCGAGAGCTTGAGCCGCGACACCGTCGTCATCGAGGCGAGCTCTGGTGTTGCTGCATCTAGTATCAATGCAATCGAGTCGCCTGCTGGACAACGCGATGTCGATGCTCCTGTCAACCTGGGCAAGTACATAGGCAGTCCTTTCTGGGCCACCCTTACCAGCGAAGTCCAGTCGCTGCGGAAAGTTTTGTTGGAAGAAGACGCATCAGACGAAGAGTCGGAAGTGGACTTACCTGTCCCGGCCGGTGACTCTCCTCATGACCTGCTAGTATGCCCACCTGCCACGGTCTTCGTTATGCCTGGAGCATTGCCAGAACCGCCGCCGCAAATAGCTGGTCAGCTCTACGATATATTCCTGCATAATGTCGACCCTGTCTTCAAGGTCCTCCATCGGCGAACGATACAACGATTCCTGGCGGGCGGTAACACTTATCTTGGCTACGCTGCCGACTCGCCTCCAGCACGGGCCTTGAAAGCAGCCATGTGGTTTGCCGCTGTCACAACACTCGGCGATGAAGAATGCCTATCGCGTTTTCCCGATTCATCCCGGAAGGACTTGCTCCAGCTATATCGCCGGCATGTCGACGTGGCTTTGTCCCATGCCGACCTCATCAACACTCGCGACGTCCCCACTTTGCAGGCTCTCCTTCTATATGTTACAGCTGCTCGTATCACAGATCAAAGCCGCCGGCCCTGGACGATGACCGGGCTCATCGTGCGAATAGCATACGGTATGTCCCTCAACAAGGAGGCCCAGACGGATTCTCCTTATCTCAAGGAGACCAAGTGCCGACTATGGCATCAGATCCGCGTGTTAGATGCGTTTGCAGCGGTAGATCGCGGGACGCCAATACTTATCCTCAACGACAGCTTCGATACGCCATTACCCAGCAATATAAACGACGACGAGTTTGACGAGGATTCGACCATCATCAAGAACCGTGAATACGGGCTGAGTGATGCGACCTTCAACTTGATGGCACACTTTTCATCATCGTTGACCATGCGGTTCCTCACTCCAGAAGTCGACGGCATCAAAGGTCAGACGTGGCAGCAGCGCCTGGAATCGGCACTCGATCTGGGGAAGAAACTACGAGAAAGATACCTACAGCATTGCGATTTATCATTGCCTTTCCACCGATTCATCTACGCGGTTGGCAATTCTATGGCAGCATCGAGCGTCCTCAGGGCCGTACGGCCAATGCAGCGACACGTGTCCAGCGTGCCGCCTCGTGTGGACAGTGAGTTTGTGTTACAGATAGCGCTTAACAGCTTGCAGGCGAGCGAAGCAACTCACACCGATCCTGAAGCGAATGGGTGGAGGTGGATTTTCTGGGTGCAATGGCATGCACTCGCCGTTGCATTAGCTGGGTTGTGCTCGATACGCGACACGGAGCTCGCGAATACGGCTTGGATATATGCTGAGAAGTCTTACCAAAGGCATTCGCAACATATCGCTGATGCCCGGGGTGGCATGCTCTGGCGTCCCATCGAGAAGCTTTACAAAACCGCGTGCGCATTCCGCGATGGCACTGCAAGTCACACGCTGGACGAATATAATTCTCCAGACAGCAACATGTCACAATTGGAGATCAATGCTACACCCGCGATTCAGACGCTGGGCGACGACCGAGCAACACTGGACTCGAGAACTGTGCCCACAACCGAAATCATCAATCAACCGATGGTGACAATTCCTTTTGACGTTGGCTTCGCAGATCTGTCCCCGCTACAAGTGGGAGTGGGAGATATGAGCTGGATGGACTTTGAAAGGATCATGGAGGACATGTCTGGACTGAATTCGCAAGCCATGAGCGAGCAACCTGAAGACCCCCTTGGCGATATGCAAGCACCGACCGATGTCACCGGAGATTGGCCGTATCCTCTGAACCAGGAATTGATATAGTATCAACATAGAGAATGGAGGGGACATGGTAATTCCACTCGGATGTGAAACGATGATACTCAGCTCCACGACAGAGGTTAGATGCCCAGATAGCGAGTATTAAATCTCGATAGGATTGCTTTGCCTATTCCCTCGATCCCAGGTCAATTCTGAGTCGGGTGGTCATGCATTTCTGGAGCTTCTCCGAGCTCGACAGCGTTTCGATCTCAGACTTGAACCTCGTCTTTGCTGGACGAACGAGCGCGTGAGAGCAGTTTCCGCTGAGTGTAGAGGACGGAGCATCAACTCAAAAAGCAAACCCAATAGAATCTGCAAGGCGAGCTCTATCTGTTGCTCACGAAATCTTCGCATTCGAGAAGTCCTACATCCCAAGTCAGCCCACAATCTCAGCATCTCATTCTGTCCAATAGTACTCACCATCTCCGGATGCTGTTCCTGAAACTTCTTCAACATATCCATCTTCTTCTGCTCATCACTGCTCGGCTGGCCCATCTCTTTCTGCCGCTGGTCATACATCATCTTCTCGACCATGCTCCTCGTCTCGCCGTCCAGATCGCTCAGCTTGCTGTTCTCAGGCTGGATCTTGGACGTGTCGATTTTGGGAGCTGAGGTGACGACGTGCGCCCACCATTCCATCTTGTTGACTTTGTCCAGGTGGATGCTGAGTTCTTTGCCGGTGGAGGTTGTTTCAAGCGTCCAGGTGGAGTCGTCGACGAGGATGGGGTGGGGGAATGTGCCCTGTGGATGATTGTCAGTGAGAATGTTGGGATAGTGTAGGATGCTGCCTTACTTCGATGATGGGCTCTTGGCCCTTGATGGCGGCTTTGATGGAGGTCTTGGTGAGCTTCACGTCGAGGTCTCTGCCTTTGATGTTGGAGGGGATCGGCGCGGTGAGGTCGACATCGTTGATCTGCTGTGTCCACTTGTAGGGCAGCTTGCTCTGCTCTTCATCCTCCTTCTGCTTGGCCTCCTTGTCTAGGCGTTCGCGCTCATCCGGCGTGGGTGAGGAAGGGCGTTCCGCTGCGTCTGCCATGATTTCGATGTCGATGTCGTTGTCGTGTGGAGGGCGGAGATGATTCCGCGAAGACCTCCATCTAGGAGGCTGGTAAACGAGATCTTGACCCTTTCAGGGAAAATTTCCTCTCGAAGACACGAGAAGATCATTCACTTCAACGACTACAAAGGAGCCAACCATTCTCAACATCTTCCAGAATCATCTGAAGACTGCAACGTAACCATTCTCGTGCGTAGCTTACTCACGAGTCGACGTCCTCATGTCAGCCAACGTCTCCCTCCCTATTTCTGTTTGCATCCACATAACAGCTCCGGCTGAATAAGGGTCTCCAAAGTGAGCAACTGGACGGTGACTACTCCCTACAGCTGCGTCCGAGGACGGCGAGACCCTCGGACAGAAGGCATGTAGTGGTAAAGGCAAGCACGGGCGAGGTGGGGTCAATCCCACGGATCGTCTTATCGAGCTGTGAATTGCCTACTCATGCGCGGGGCAACGACGACCCAAGCGAAGCTAGAAATGTAGGTATATAACCCACAACACTCTGTTTCTCGGCCTGTACATAGCACCTCACAACATTCTATCAAAAGTACGTACAGTGACCCCTTCATTTCGGAAGACTCTCTTTAACACTTCAAATAGCCTCAACGCAATCACAATGGCAACCACCACCGTCCTCTACCCCAAAGGCGCGACCTTCGACAAGGAATACTACAAGAAGACGCACATGCCACTCGTGCAGGAGAAGTGGGCCCAGCACGGCCTCAAGTCCTGGAAGGTCATTTACTTCCCTGACGATGCTCCATACTGCGTCCAGGCTACGCTTGAGTGGGGCAGCATCAAGGACTTGTAAGTGTCAAACCTCTTGAACAAGAATGCTGGTACTGATAGTTTTCGTTCAACAGTCAAACGGCCGCCTCAAGCGCCGAAGCTAAGGAAGTATTGGGAGATGTCCCTAACTTTTGCAATGAGAAGCCGACTCTGATGACGGGTGAGATTGGACCTGTTAGTTCTTGAGAGAACGATGAAGGAAAAGGGTAGCGAGGAGAATGTATGTCAATAGGACAGGAACGAGAATTCGAGCACACTCGGGAGCATCTGTCTTTTCTTCCTCATTATAGCTCAAATCTTCGATGAACTTGACAGCCCTTCTCCAATTTTGTTCGAGACGAAGCTGTCGTCGATTTCTTGCCACAGAGTTGTAGCTTGATCCAAGTCATTCTCTGCGTATTTGGCAACTTCCTTGCTATGACCAGCGTCAGCACCACACATAAACCCTGGAACGGTCCATCCAGAGACTCACCCAACAGCCACATGCTCAGGCGCATCAGCATGGCTCCTCAAAGCTTTCACGTCCTTATACCGCACAAACAAGAAAACCTCCATAGGAGCCTTCGGCCTTGTGAACGCAGCATAAGTAAGCACACCCGGCTCCTTATCCCTCACAAACGGAATGAACTCCCTACACCATCAACATCAGTCAACCCAACCTTCTCAAGAAGCAACACGACCACTCACCTCAAAGCCCCCAACAACCCGTTCCTATCCCCCACCAAACTCGTCAAACTGATCAAATTTCCCCCAAACGGAACCGCATTTTCACCCCTCGCCACAAATCCATCACAAAAATACCACGCCACCAACTCCTCATCCTTGGCATACAAGCCCTCTTGCTTCACAGTCTCATGATAGGGTTGGAAGAACACCGGATCGTCGACTTGTCTCTGCAAAGCCGCTTTGTCGGCATATATCTCCAGACCGCAGATGGTGAGGTGTTTCGCCTTGTGCGCCGGGAAGGGAATGAAGTACGACCAGGTTTTACATTGGGCTTCGGGGGTCGTGTAGTATCCGCGAGCGCCTTTGCGGAGGAGGGAGAGGATCTGGTGGGGGAGTGTTAATGGAATGGGCGAGGTCATTGTGAGGATTGGTTATGTCTTGCCTTCTGTTGTTTCTCTTGAGAAGCCGGATGAAGTGTGCACAACAGCGCCACTTCGCTGCTTCCCATCGTTGCCTGCCACAGAACAAGGAGACAATGCTGGTCAGGGCCAGGAAAAGATAGTGCAAATCGACGAGATGCCTAGGCATTTTCACGGCTATCTCAACTTGCATCCGGTGCCCCGCAGTGGAATGATACTACTCGTCAAGCGAGTAGCAATTAGTATATCCTCTCAAGAGCGTCTCTCATGTACACATTCGAAGTCGGCTTGAGATGATTCAGAAGCACTGAGTGGCATTAAACGCCATTGGCGCTCGTCATAATACCGTTCTGTTTCACCGTCAGATGGAGAGCTCTCCGCTGTAGAATACACGAGCCAAGTATAGGGGTATTGCAGATGCAGCAGCAGCCCTCGCCCGTGAGAAAAACACCAGTGCAACCAATCCCAAGGAGGAATGAGGACAGAAAAGCAATCGTGCAACCCTGTAAAACTCCCTGCTTCCCCCATCACGTTTCGCAGTCCTCTGCTACCCGCGCCGTGTACCGAAAACTGTAGTAACTCCTGCCATTGGGAAAATAATCAATCGGTCATTCTCATCATCCGGTATCGCTCTGCTGGAGGGCAGATATGAGCCGAGTAGATGAAGGCAGTGGGAAGACTGCGTACTCGGGGTTGTCGTCGAAGTTGATGCGGGGCGCCATTCTAGTTCGCCTCGACCTCCAACGCGCGCTTCTCGTCGAGAACGGGCTTCTTGGGCCGGAAGACGGCATCCTGGCCGACCATGCGTCGCGATAAAGCGCGTTCGACCTTGGCGCCGAGGGCGATCTTGCTAACCTCCTCCGTCTTGTTGCTGCTCATGACGAAGCGCTGCTTGTCTGTCCGTGAGTCATTCATGCGGTCGAGGGTGTTGGCGAAGGACCTGATGTCGGCGGTCTTTGGGTCGGTGGAGGAGAGGGTCAGGGAGCTCGAGGCAGCGGCGACATCGTTGTTACCGTAGAAGGTGCGCGACTTCTCGGGGATGGTCTGGGGCGCCAGGAAGGTCTGCTCGCTGAAGCGGGAGCTGTACTGCTGGGACGACGAGCGGTTGGAGGTGGAAGTGGTGTCGAGGGTGGGCGCGAGAGATGGCTGAAGGGAGGGGGCGCCCGAATAGGTGCTGAAGCGGGCGTTGCTGTGGGCCTGCATGTTGGGGACGGGTGAGAAGGAGGACTTTTGGAGCGCGACAGCAGATGACATACCATGGCTGATGTGTTTTGGTAGGCGGAGGCGGAGTGGTAGTGGGTGGGTTGTATTATTGCCTGCAACAACGTGAGTTAGAATTGGAAGCTTGCTTTTGTCGCATGGAAGCCACGCTGCGGAGCATGGCCGCAAACGACGTGGCTGGCCAAACGCGGCAGGAACGTGCCTTGCGATAATGCAGCGTGTGGGAAGTGCTGCCGAGCGAGCGTGAAGACAGGCAGGAGGTTGAAAGGCAAGACAGGTGCGATGCAGTCGTGCTGGATAGAAAGCAGGCAGTCACCCGCTCGAGGGAGGGCGGCAGGGCGACGGACGAGATGATGTCTTGGGCACCAATCTTGTGTCTGAATGCAGCGCCGGGCGCAGCAACTGCGTCGCACTGTCCAACCAAGACCGCCCTCCCGCAACAGTCGGACGAGGCTGGAGGTATATGTGAGATGTGAGGGCACTTACAGGAGGGACTGCAGTTGTTGACGGTTGATGTAGTACCCAGTTGTCTTGGAGTCTCGATCCAGAAGCCAAGCCGTCCAATGGTCTCTTAGGAGGGGTTGGCTTTCACGCCGTGCGGTCACTGGCCTGGTAGTGGGTAGCAAGGAGAAACACAGGTGGGAGAGACGCGTTTCGTGGTGCAAGACAGGTTCGGACGGAAGAAAGGGATGCGCAGAAGAGAGCGGGCAGTCCTCCCTCAAAACCATAAATTCTCACCTCATCGACGCTCCTCTCACCTCCTCCTTCAACTGCTCGAGCCGGCAGGCGAGCAGCGTGCAGGCAGCTTTCCCAATTCGCGACCCACTGGACCTTACCTTTGCCATGTGGCCGATCCTTGCCACGTGGCGGTGGGCGTGGAATCTCCCTTATCACCACCTCATGTACGCCCTCCCCAATCTGACCACCGCAAATGCACCTCACGTCCACCTCTCTCGTCATCCTTATTGACCGCATCCTCGGCAAACACAACATGGAACATGCTGCGCCGCAACACTGCGTGCTCCCTCCTCTTCCTCTCGCACCGAGACACGGAATCCTACAAACATCTCCGCCAATGAAAGGGCCGGTTGCACATGCTTTCTCCTTCATCCTAGATCCCAACAGAACAATAACAGCACCAAGTAATGACATGTCACATTTTTAGCAACACACGCACAACTCAGGGGATCGTGCGAGAACGCCTGCCAGTGATCTGACCCGTGTCCCTGCTCTGTCATCCTCCCGGACCAGGAGTCTTCGCTACGCAACCCGAACAGAATCCAACAAGGCGGCTCGGCAGCTTGGCGTGTCAAACGCCGGATGCTCATAACTATATATCTTACATTAAAGCGCAGACCGGTTTCTTAGCCACCAGGCTGAGAAGGCGTGTCGGCAATTCGGATCGATCATGGTAGAAAGTTGACGAGCGCTGCAAAGGATTGAGTAGACCTCGATTTAGTATAAATGCGGCACAAGAAATAGCATCAGATCGGAGTTGTCTCCATCCAAAATTCGAAATGCAACACATCGCAGGTATCATAAATGAGGTGCTGTAGCTCCCTCCCTCCCTCCCTCCCTCTCTGCCAACGCCGCCGGAATGCAATCGCACTCTCGACATCCAACCCTGTCGAACTCACCACTCTCCGGCCGCCTGAAACGCTCATATTTGCCATCCCAAAAGTATGCGAAGGTCGTTGAATAGGCTTGTGCCGTGTCTTCGTCCAGCCACAGCAGCTGCAGTGACTGCAGTGTTTGCTGACTGACCGAGACCAAAGAACTCTTGCACTTCAATCCAATGCCTGGAGATCCAATAGGTCGCTGCTCCCAACAGCCCAAAAACACCGAACATGAGTCCCCGGCGCCCAAGAGCTTGGCCAAACGAAAGGACGCCGAGCGGATCTCGAGGATCGATCACTCCTAAATCACCGCCCAGGCGTCCGCGAGCCGGTCTCATCCGGCCTTTACTCGAGACCAGTGCTTGCTTCTCATTATTCTCACCATCTCCCATTCTCCAATCTGCTGGGCGATGGATGTACATCTCTAGGTACTTGCGGCGCTCATTGTCCAAGCCTCGTTGCAGGTCCTGAGCCCATTTGGCAAGGCGGATCTGTTGAAATGGCTCGGCAGGTTGTGCTTGCTCTGTTTCTCTGGCCAGTGCAAAACTCGATGTGTCGATACATCCAGGAGGTGCAGATGCGTCTGAAATCGCTGGAGAGGTTGATCGGTAATAGCTCGACGACGAATGAGGCACCATAACCTTACTTGGATCTTCGAAAAAGCTTCCGGTGCTGGTCATTGGGCTTTGTGAGCGTAGGTAAGGTGATTCGAGGAGCGTGGGCGCGTGGACGTTGGCGTGTGACAAAAACTCCCGTTTCCACAGAACACATTTGGTCGCTGAAAGATGCCTCATTCGCGCGAGGCTGGCAGGTGTAAACAGGTTCTCGGCAAGGACTCCAAGCTCACTGGGCACAAGCGGTCGCAAATACTGCGAGGACATCAGGACGCTTGCATCGATCACCTCTTCGTCACTACCCAATGCTGACGAAACAGCCAATGGTTCGATAAGCTGTACGCCGCTATCGGTTGAATGTCCGTGGGTTGACAGCAAGTATGGCTCAGCTTGCATATCGCGCAGTATTGCGATGATCTGATCCTTCCTGGTCTGTAGCGCATCTGGCGTCATGGTGTCAGATTTTCCTATCACTGGTATGAGGTTGGTCCACTTGCAAAGAAACCGTATCAGATCCTTATGTGTATCGCTGAGGTCAGAACCGGAGGGGCCAAACAAGTAGATGACGGCATCGATTTGGACTCCGCCGTCACCGCTCAACAAGCTGACAATATCTGCATCGCTGAGGTTGTCCAGATGAGCGGTTCGACAAAGATTTTGCTTGACGTCGTTCAAAATCCGCTCGACGTCGTCATCGTCAACAAGACTAGGGGTATCGACAAATGTTAGGTTCCTGTCCAGAACTCCACTGCCGATGCTGTTGCTCCGAGGGCGTTTGTGGTCCACCTTTGTCCAGAAAGCGGGATACGGTCGTGTTGAAGCTTGGATCTCGGTGATCAACTTGGATTTGCGGTCAGATTCGTCTGTGTTGAGTGATGATTCGCTTGCGGCAGGATGTAATTCGTCAACATAGACAATGTGCTCCGTGGACCTGAGCAAACTGCTAATGAAGCTCGTCTTGCCCACTCCACCTGGACCTACAATCATGAGCTTGGCCCTACCTAGTTGTCTTCCTTGAGCCGTAAAGGGACGCCTTGGAGTGATTGACAAGCTAGGCATCACAAGCTGTGGTGTTCGCTCTACGGCCTGGTCTCCCTCCTCTCCACTGGAAGATGAGACTGCCTGGCTGTGATCATCAGCCACGCTATCTTCGTCGCTCAATCTGAAAGACCTGGGAGAGCCAGAGCGCGGTGTACTCGGAGTCACCGAACGAGCAGCATACGGGCTCTTGGTGGGAGTGAAAGGTATGGAAGCCGGCGACGCGCTTGAAGACCCTTGTCTGTGGCGTGCCTCGTGATCGGAAGATAGGATGCGTCTTCCAGCGGCCATGATTGTCGGATGGACGCGGTTGCCAGCCTTTCGCTTGCGGCTTAAGATGCGGCCGTCGAAATCGAATATTTGAGCTTCGTCAGAGCTACGTTCGCTGCTTGTACTGGCCGATCTCGAGGGGCTTGTCTCTGAGGAGAAGGAAGAGCGGATAGTGTCTTCCAAGCTTTGCACGCCGAACGTACTGTCTCCCGTGAGACTTCGCAGGGGCGGGAATTGTGTGATATCGCCCGAGTCCGTTGATAAGCTCTGGGACGACTTTCGCCCTCTCACCGGAGGCGTGTCCATGACATCTTTCTCTCTCTTCAAGAAGAATGTAGTGGGTGCGGCCACCGGGCTAGGAGTAGCGACAGAGTGTGAGGCCTTCTTTGCCTTACTTGTGCGAGCATCCGAGGGCGAAAGAGAGTCCATTGCGACCTGCGCAGTGCTGGGGTGTGAGGTTCGAGGTTTCGCGATAAGACAAGGCAGCTGGATCCGTCTGCTATGGCAAGCCCCGTGGTTGCTGACAAGTTAAGGGAGGCGGCGCGTTTTGTGTGGTGTGAAGTGATGGTGTCTGATTAGACGAGCGTGTCGATGCTGGGATCCCCACGGCGGGGAGAGAGCTGGTGGTCAGGCGGCGGAAGTGAGGCAGCGAGGGCGGCTTCGTTGATCCATTAAAGGAAAGTCACAGACCCTCGGCGTCGCGGACGGCGAGGGAGCAGCAGCACGTTTCTTGCAGCATACGTGTATCTTTGAATGAAGTGTTACAACAGCATCGCCAACGGCTATCTCACCGGCTCCTCAGGATCGCGCTACTAGTAGTGAGCTCCAAGCAGCCCTCGCAGCCGAGGCCAAGCAGGAGACATCGCATAACAATACACTACAATCACAACATAACACATGCATTATCCGATCTCTACTGTCCAGCGCTCGCATGCTCTCGACGATATATCAGGTCATCGGCACCGGAGCTCCCTCTCGTCGTGACAACATGCATGTGCGGTAGCCGTTGTCAATCCACATGCCAGCTGTCTGTTTACTCTACGCTGGCCGAAGATCCGACTCCAAGAGCAGAAAGCAGCTCTCTCAGCATCGCGCCGCAAGTCATCGGGTTTCTTGTCCAAGGCCAGGAAAAGCCTGGCCGTTGCATCTGACCGCTACCGTCCAGCACGGTTAAATTATCCAACAGTCAGCCATTGATCAGCCGTGGCGTGGCGTTCTTCCTCCTTGGCCTGCAGCTTCAGCTTCAGCTTCAGCTCCTACGCGAACCCGAGTCTTGAGATGCGACGTCCACTCTCCATCACCTCTCGGATAATGCCACTGTGTCGTCGGCCTCCAGAATACCCACTAAGGTATCTACCATCATGACCAGCACGCCAGCCCACGCCGACCTCGAGAAACAGGACATCGGCATCACCGCCACCGCAGGCGACCGGACCCAACAGCCCACTCACCTGAACCGCGTGCGCGAGCGATTGCGGCACTTCCTGCATCCGAACGGACGACGCATTCATGTGGCAAATTCTCCAGAAGACGCCGTACACTTGCGCAGACGACTGGAGCAAATTCATCCTGAAGACGAGTTTGATGTCTACATAAGTGGCAGTCCCGAACATCTTGACGCCCTCCGTGTAGCTCAGACCCACCATGAAGACCGCCGCGAACAGCTGAGACAGCAGCATTCAGACGTCTACGATCGTTTCACCGATGTTCATAATGAACTTGATGCTTTGGCGCAGTAAGTTTGCGTATCACTACAAGTCATTTCGTGGTTCCAGAGCACTAACCTTAGTCATGTATGTGATAGAGAAATGGAGCGTGTCACCACTCATGGCGTCTCGCTCAGCGCACATTTCGATCGTTTCGGATACAGCGCACGTGCGTAAAGTGTACTCGACAGCGAGGTTGTGCTATCACACTGACTCTATTGTAGATGTCAAGTCTTATGACGATGAGAGTCCGAATACTTCTGGGATTTCAACGCCTCGCCATTCTTCGATATCTGAGAAGCGCGAGTAAGTCAACAATGACATCCGGTTTGTCGTTCTGGCTCATGAACACTGACAACGGCCTCCAGATCGATACCAGAACGTGGATTTGCGACCCCCTTGAAGCTTTTCAAGGTTCCCACTCTGCGACAGTACTTCCACAAGGGCATACTATGGCGTTCGTCTGGATCTGAAGACGTCCAGTCCTTCGAACTGTTCGTTGACCTGCTATACGTCGGTATTCTGCAATTGACAGGGGATGCGACGGCCGAACATCCCACCGGACTATCTCTTCTGCACTTTGTCATCACGTTCTCCCTAGCGTTTAAGGTACGTAAAGTGAAGGCGAGGAGGCACCAGGCTGCGTCCAGATCAAAGTGGGCTCGCATCGAGCACCATCTCTCGGATGAAAGCATATCGGTCCTTCTGTTCTATTTAGGGGCTCTATGCTACGAAGCTGACCGATTGGCCTGTCTCCTAGCCATTGTTCTTGAGATGGCGACTTTGATTTAGACGCAGCCTGGTCCGCCGATTGTCCGAGACACTTGCTAACCCTCCTTCCCTTCGCTTTTAGATATGGAACGACATGAACCTCTTCATTTCTTGGTTCGAAACTGATGACGTTTTCCAACGTGTCAGTATCCTCTTCCTGCTGGCCTGTCTCTTCGGGTATACGACAAACATCGGGCAGGCTTTCGAGGACACTTATGCAACGATGATTGGGTTCTACTTGGCAGCAAGACTCTACATGGCCTGTTATCTGCTTCTGGTCTCCTTCTTCATCCCCATGATTCGACCGATCATGTACTGGCACATCTCAATGGCAATCGCGTCTTCCGCCGTCTGGATCGGATCAATCCACGTCGAATACCCAGATCAATTGGCCCTGATATTTGTTGCTCTGTTCCTGGACATCGCCGGTCATGTTGGATACTTCATTTTCATGATGGTTTGCAACTCTATGGGCGGCAAGGCCAAGGCGTGGTTCGACAGGAAATTCGAGATCTTTCCCGCTGTCAACATCGAACACCGTACAGAGCGGACCAATGCTTTCGTTTCGCTGGTGTTTGGCTATACGGTTGTTGCCCTCCTCTACCAGAGCGCCCGGAACGGAATAGATGCATATTATGGCAAGGCGATATTGGGCCTCACGCAATGCTTCATCTTTAACTGGATGTACTTCGAAATCGACAGCTCAAACCTGGCCATGCACGCAATCCGGAGGAGTAAGAACTCGGCACTGGCTTGGGGCTTCGCGCACTTGCCGTTCATCATGTCTTTCGTACTGGGAGGTGGTGGCCTAGCTCGTTTGGTGGTGGCTAGTGACGCTCCAAACAGTCATCTGGATTGGCTCACGGAAGCGTATCAAGAGCGGAGCGAGGCCGAGATCCCGAACGGCATCCGATGGGTAAGTACTTCAACCCTACGAGACTTGAGGCAGCTTGCTGACTCCTGTGATAGTTCTACTGTGCAGGATGGGGTATTGCGTTGCTATTCATGGCTCTCATCTCGGTCTCGCACATCCACAAGGAGCCGGAGGGTATCCGTCTGAGCAAGAAGTTTCGCCTGTCATTCCGCGTGGCTGTGGCGATCGTGCTCATCTGCCTGCCGCTGGCCCACGATTTAAACTCTCTGAAGTTGGTGGGCACTGTGACCGGACTTCTTGTTCTCTTGCTTGTGTCGGAATTGTGGGCGGCGAGCAATTGCCATGAGAGGCTTTTTGGGCGAGATCGGGCCTGCCAATATACCGGTCGATGTCCTAAGGGAAAATTACTCGAAATGGTGAAGCACGGCCGGCAAGTCGAAGTCGAACACTTGACGGACGATAAAGAGAGAAACAGTGGTCATACTGTGGGTCCATAGTAGTCTCCTGGTCGTCGAGAAGCCATGGCGAGACAAAATGCAGTATTGAGTCAGCATTGATGGGTTCGACGATCGCGTTAATCTTCGCGACATGCCCTGTCTACGAGAAAGACGAGCTTCGGGAAGACGCGAGGGTGGTGGTAGTAATAATCAACTGCCAACCAAACCACAAACATGACTTGATAGACTGGTGGCTGGCGCAACGATGAGGCTAGCAGGGGCCTC